>JAJHZJ010000181.1:2145207-2745207 GCA_023548195.1 Bettongia penicillata ogilbyi
ACTTCACAACCCCAAAATGCCAAGGAAAAATTGGAAGGTCAATGGAAAAAACCTGGAGGAACTGTGTGAGGGAGCAGAGTGGTCAGACCCCAATCCCAGGGTGGCAGAGAGGATGGAGGAGCTCACAGAGGAGGAGCCCACAGCAGAAGAGCCAGCGGCAGCCACAACAGGGGTAGAGGCAGAGGCAGCAGCTGTTTCTGGAGCTCTAGGCCCACAGATTGTGGAGGGATTCAATGACTGACAGCACACACCCCCAACCCCATTAGAAGCAAAGAGCTGAAAAGTCAAGATGGAAAAATGAGCAAAAACTGGAAAAAGAATCAGACTATATAATCTTATCTTAGTGAAAAAGAAGAACAAAATATACAAATAGAAGACAATAAAGTCAAAGCTCCTACATCCAAATCCTCCAAGAAAAGTCAAAGAGCTGAAAACTCAAGATGGAAAAATGAGCAAAAACTGGAAAAAGAATCAGACTATATAATCTTATCTTAGTGAAAAAGAAGAACAAAATATACAAATAGAAGACAATAAAGTCAAAGCTCCTACATCCAAATCCTCCAAGAAAAATATGAATTAGTCTCAGGCCATGGAAGAGTTCAAAAAGGATTTTGAAAATCAAGTAAGAAAAATAGAACAAAAATTGGGAAGAGAAATGAGAGTGATTCAAGAAAATCATGAAAAACAAGTCAACTGCTTGCAAAAAGAGACTCAAAAAAATGCTGAAGAAAATAAAACTTTAAAAAATAAACTAGGGGGCAGAGCCAAGATGGCGGAGTAGAAGGACGCACATTTACGAGCTCCAACCCACAGCCCATAGAATTAATGTAAAAAGAGACCCCCATAACTTCTGGACCACTGAAAAGTGTACAGAAACAGAGTGGAAGAGATTTCCGTGCCAGAGAGCCCTGGAGACCCGTCCCCAGGGTCCGTTGCACCCTGGAAAGCGGACCCCACCCCAGCGGTACCCTGGCCGTGGCCCCAGAGAAGCTGACCCGAGCAGGCTTCAGGGACGGAAGCTCCAGCAGCCGGGAAAGTCTCTCTGCCCACAGAAGCTACAGGTCAGTGAGAGAGATGACTGGCTGGCTGAGGGGAGTGGGGTGTCTCCGTGACTCGGGCCCCCTCGGGAGGAAGCCGCGGCGGCAGAGATGGGGGCAGGAAGCGGCGGAGGCAGAGGCATGGGCTGCAGCGGAGGCGGCGGCGGCGGCGGCCCAGGACTCCCCCAGCAGCAGGCAGGATCTTCATTACTGAAAGTCTCTGCATAAACAACCTGAGGGAGCTGAGCCTGGGAGATGGCCCTGCCCCACCCTGCTCCACTACTGAAGATCTCTGCATAAAGCCCCTGAGGGAGCTGAGCCTGGGAGGCGGCCCTGCCCCCACCCCAGCACCAGAACTAAAGCTCACATTGATTAGCAGGCGAGCAGCGCGGAAAGCACATTTGAATCCCACCCCAAGCACTAGCTGGGCGGATCTAAGCGGGGGTGGACAGGAATCTCAGAAGTCAAGTAACTGGCTGGGAAAATGCCTAGAAAAGGGAAGAAAAATAAGACTATAGAGAGTTTTTTCCAACAAAGGCAAATGATCCCAACATTCGGATCTGATGACGAGGACGTATTCTTGCCATCAGGGAAAGACATGGAGGGCGGGGTCTCGGTACCCCAGACACCCCAGGGGGATGTCAGGTGGGCTCAGGCCTTGGAAGAGCTCAAAAAGGATTTTGAAAAGCAAGTTAGACAGGTGGAGGAAAAACTGGGAAGGGAAATGAGAGAGATGGAAGAAAAGTATGAAAAACTGGTCAATACCTTGGTTAAGGAGACCCAAAAAAATGCTGAAGAAAATAACACCTTGAAAAATAGGCTCACTCAATTGGCAAAAGAGGTTCAAAAAGCCAATGAGGAGAAGAATGCTTTCAAAAGCAGAATTAGCCAAATGGAAAAAAGAGGTTCAAAAGCTCACTGAATTTAATAGTTCTCTCAAAATTAGAATGGAACAGACGGAATCTAATGACTTTACAAGAAACCAAGAAATCACCAAACAAAACCAAAAGAATGAAAAAATGGAAGAGAATGTGAAATATCTCATGGGAAAAACAACTGACCTGGAAAATAGATCCAGGAGAGACAATTTAAAAATTATGGGACTACCTGAAAGTCATGATCAAAAAAAGAGCCTAGAATCATCTTCCATGAAATTATCAAGGAAAACTGCCCTGACATTCTAGAACCAGAGGGCAAAATAAGTATTGAAGGAATCCATCGATCACCACCTGAAAGAGATTCAAAAAGAGAAACTCCTAGGAACATTGTGGCCAAATTCCAGAACTCCCAGCTCAAGGAGAAAATCTTGCAAGCAGCTAGAAAGAAACAATTCCAGTACTGTGGAAATACAATCAGGATAACTCAAGATCTAGCAGCTTCTACATTAAGGGATCGAAGGGGCTGGAATAGGATATTCCAGAAGTCAAAGGAACTAGGACTCAAACCAAGAATCACCTACCCAGCTAAACTGAGTATAATACTTCAGGGGAAAATATGGTCTTTCAATGAAACAGAGGACTTTCAAGCATTCTTGATGAAAAGACCAGAGCTGAAAAGAAAATTTGACTTCCAAACACAAGAATGAGAAGCATGAAAAAGTAAACAGCAAAGAGAAGTCTTAAGGGACTTACCAGAAGTGAACTGTTCGCATTCCTACATGGAAAGACAATATTTGTAACTCTTAAAACTTTTCAGTATCTGGCTAGTTGGTGGGACCACACACATACATGTACATGCATGCACGGACACACACATACACACATGCACACACACACAGAGACAGAGAGCACAGAGTGAATTGAATAGGATGGGACCATAGCTGAAAAGAAATTAAGGTAAATGGTGAGAGAGAAATGTAGTGGGAGGAAAGAGGGTGAAATGGAATGGGGTAATTATATGTCATTTAAGAGGCAAGTAGGAGACTTTTTAGTGGAAGGAAAAAGAGGAGAGCTGAGAAAAAAAAAACAATTAGTTTACCCTCATCACATTTGACTAAGGAAGGAATAAAATGCACATTCATTTTGGTATGAAAACCTATCTTACAGTATAGGAAAGTGGGGGAGAAGGAAATAAGCAAGGGGGGGGATGATGGAAGGGAGGGCAAAGGGAGGAGGGAGCAATCTGAAGTCAACACTTGGGGAGGGACAGGATCAAAAGACAGAAGAGAAACAATGAGGGGCAGGGTAGGATGGAGGGTAATTCAGTTAGTCTTACACAACACGACTATCAGGGAAGTCATTTGCAAAATTACACAGATATGGCCTATATTGAATTGACTGCCTTCCCAAAGGGAATGGGTGGGGAGGGAGGGATGGGGAGAATTTGGAACTCAAAGTTTTAGGAACAACTGTTTAGTATTGCTGTTGCTACTAGGAAAGAAGACATACAGTTAATGAGGAATAGAAAGTCATCTGGCCCTACAGGAGAAAAGAGAAGATGGAGACAAGAGAAGGGAGGGATGACAGAAGAGAGGGCAGATTGGAGATAGGGAAAATTAGATGCTTGGGGTATTGTGGTGGGGGGAGGGGATAAAAGGGGAGAAAATTTGGAACCCAAAATTTTGTGAAAATGAATGTAAAAAGTTAAATAAATAATAAATGAATAAATGAATAAATAAAAAATAAACTAACCCAAATGGCAAAAGATATCCAAAGAGCCAATGAAGAGAAGAATCCCCTAAAAAGCAGAATTAACCAGTTGGAAAAGGAGGTCCAAAAGTTCACTGAAGAAAATAATTCCTTAAAGATTAGAATGGAGCAGATGAAAGCTAATGACTTCATGAAAAATCAAGAAATTATAAAATAAAGCCAAAGAAATGAAAAAAAAAATAGCAATGTGGAATATCTCACTGGAAAAATAACTGACCTGGGAAACAGATCCAGGAGGGACAATTTAAAAATTATTGGACTACCTGAAAGCCATGATCAAAAAAAGAACCTAGACATTATCTTTCAAGAAATTATCAAGGAAAACTGCCCTGATATTCTAGAACCAGAGGATAAAATAGATATTGAAAGAATCCATTGATTGCCTACTGATAGAGATCCCAAAAATAAAACTCCTAGGAATATTATAGCCAAATTCCAGAACTCCCAGGTCAAGGAGAAAATATTGTAAGCAGCCAGAAAGAGACAATTTGAGTATCGTGTGAATACGATCAGGATAACACAAGATCTAGCAGCTTCTACATTAAGGAATCACAGGGCTTGGAATATGATATTCCCAAGATCAAAAGAACTAAGATTAAAATCAAGAATCACCTATCCAGAAAAACTGGGTATAATACTTCAGGGGGAGAAATGGTCATTCAATGAAATAGAGGACTTTCAAGCATTCTTGTTGAAATGACCAGAGCTGAATAGAAAATTTGACTTTCAAACACAAGAATCAAGAGAAGCATGAAAAGATAAATGGGAAAGAGAAATCATAAGGGACTTACTAAAGTTGAACTGTTTACATTCCTACATGAAAAGATCATATTTGTACTTCTTGAGACTTTTCTCAGTATTAGGGTAGTTGGATGAATTATATACATACAAACAGAGGGCACAGCATGAGATGAATAAGAAGAGATGATATCTAAAAACTAAAATTAAAGGATGAGAGAGGAAAATATTGGGAGGAGAAGGGGAGAAATAGAATGGAGCAAATTATCTCACATAAAAGAGGCAAGGAAAAGCTTTTACAATGGAGGGGAAGAGGGAGGAGGTGAGAGGAAAAGAGTGAAACTTTCATCACATTTGACTTAAGAAGGGAATAACATGTATACTCAATTTGGTATGAAAATCTATCTTACAGTACAGGAAAATAGGGGGGAAAGGGATAAGCAAGGGTTGTGGAGGATGATACAAAGGAGGAAAAATGGGAGGAGGGAGTAATTAGAAGTAAACACTTTTGAGGAAGGATAGGGTCAAAACAGAGAATAGAATAAATGGGGGGCAGAGATAGGATAGAGGAAAATACAGTTAATTCATAATATGACTGTTACAGAAGTGTTTTGCAGAACTGCACATGTATAACCTATGTTGAATTGCTTGCCTTATCAATGAGGGTGGGCAAGGAGGAAAGACAAGAGAGAATTTGGAGCTTAAAGTTTTAAAAATGAATGTTAAAAATTGTTTTTACTTGCAACTGAGAATAAGATATACAGGCAATGAGGCATAGAAATCTATCTTAGCCTACAAGAAAATAAAGGAGATGAGGTTAAGAGACAGGAGGGGTGTGACAGAAGGGAGGGCCGAATGGAGGAAGCAATAATCCAAATACATACTGTCGTGGGGGTGGGGATTTGGGAGAAAATTTGGTATTCAAAATCTTGTGGAAGTGTCTGTTGAAAACTAAAAATAAATTAATTTTAAAAAATAAAAGTCTTCTTAAAAAGCTAGTATTACAACCAAGAATCACCTACCCAACAAAACTGAGCATAATCCTTCCAGGGGAAAATGGATATTTAATGAAATGGAGGACTTTCAAGTATTCCTGATGAAAACACCAGAGACAAATAGAAAATTTGACCTTCAAAAAATAATCAAGAGAAGCATAAAAAGGTAAACAGGAAAGAGAAAGATAAAGGATCCAATAAGGTTAAACTATATACATTCCTACATAAGAAGATTATACTTGTAGCTCCTAAATTTTATCATTATTAAAGTAGTTAGAAGGAGTGCATAGACAGATGACACAAGTGTGAGTTAACTATGATATCTAAAAAAATAAAATGAAGGGGTTGGAAAAAGGAGATGCACTGGGAGAAGGGGAAAGGGTGAGGTAGAATGGATTAAATTATTGCACATAAAAGAGACATGAAAGAGCTTTTACAGCAGAATGGATGATGTTGGAGGTGGGGAGGGCAACACCTGAACCTTACTCCCATCAGAATTGGCCCAAAAGAGATATAGAAATCTATCTTGCCCTATAGGGAGTAGGAGGGGAGATGGATAAGAGATGGTGAGGGACTCATAGAAGGGAGAACAGTCTGGAGGAGGTGGTGGTCAAAAACAAAACACTTGAGAGGAGGGACAGGATAAAAGGAGAGAGAGAATAATAAACAGGAGAAAAAAGCAAGATGAAAAAAAATGCACAGTGAAAAATAGATGTGAATGTGAATGGGATACATTCATCCATAAAGCAGAAGCATATAGCAGAGTGGATCAAAAACCAGAGTCTTCCAATATGTTGTTTACAAGAAACACACTTGAAGCAGGCAGATACATGTAAAGGTAAGGGACTGGAGAAGAATCTATAGTGTTTCAACTGAAGCAAAGAAAACATAGACCTCTGGAATAAACTGAATGGGAATAGAAAAGAATATACTTTTTCTCAGAAGTACATCACATCTACACAAAAACCAACCATTTATTAGAGCATAAAAACCTCATAAACAAATGCAGAAAAGCAGAAACATTAAATGCATCCTAAACTAAATAATCTAATCTCAAATAAGGAGTGGGTCAAAGACTAAATGGTATAAATAATAGATAATTTCATTAAATAAAATGACAACAATGAGAATACATGCCAAAATTTGTGGGATGCAGTCAAACCAATACTTACTTAATGCATACCTCTAAATGCTCACTTCAGTAAAATAAAGAAAGAGCAGGTAAATTAATTAGGCTTACAACTAAAAATAACACTAGAAAAAGGACAAATTAAAAATCCTCAAACACCAAAGGAAATCCTGACAAACAAAGGAAAGATTAATAAAATTAAAAGCAAACATCTCCCCCCAAAATCTTACTGAATTAATAAATAAAACAAAGAACTGATTTTATGAAAAAAATATAGTAAATAAACTATTGATTAATTTGATTTTAAAAAGAAACAAGAAAGTCAAATTATCATGTCATAAATGAAAAGAATAAATGCACTACCAATGAAGATGAAATTAAATTAGTTATTAGGCACTCTTTTTGCCCAATTATCTGCCAACAAATCTGATAACCTAAGCATAATGGATGAATATGTACAAAAATATAAATTGCTCAGATTAACAGGGGAAATAGAATATTTAAATAGCCCTATCCGAGAAAAAGAAATTTAAAAAGCTATCAATGGGCTTCCTAAGAAAAAATTCCCAAGACCACATGAATTCACAAGTAAATTCTACAAAACATTTGAAGAACAATTAATTCCAGTACTATACAAACTATTTGGAAAAATAGATAAAGGTGTCTTACCAAATTTCTTTTATGACACAAATATAGTATTGATGGTTGAACCAGGAAAAGCAAAAACAGAAAAAGAAAACTATACACCAATTCCTTAATATGCTGATGCAAAAATTTTAAATAAAATACTAGCAAGATGACAGCAATATACCACAAAGATAACGTCCCACTATGACAAGGTGAAATCTATACCAGGAATTCAAGGATGTTCACATATTAGCAAAACTATCAGCAAATTTGTCCATATTGATAATAAAAACAACAAAAATTTTATGATTAGCTCAATAAGTGCAGAAAATCTTTTGATAAAATACAACACTCATTCGTATTTAAAAAAAATACTAGAAAGCATAGGAAACAATGAATCTTTCCTTAACATAATAAGTAATGTCTATCTAAAACCACCACCAAGCTTTATCTGTAATGGGGATAAACTAAAGCCTTCTGAGTAAGATCAGGAGGTAAAGCAAGGATGCGCATTATCATCACTATTATTCAATATTGTACTAAAAATGTTAGTTATAGCAATAAGAAAAGAACAAATTGAATGAATTGGAATGCAATGAGGAAACAAAACTATCACTCTTTGCAGACAATATGATGGTATGCTCAGAGAATCTTAGAGAATCAATTACAAAAACTAGTTGAAACAATAAACAACTTTAGCAAAGTTGCAGAACATAAAATAAACCCATTTAAATCATCAGCTTTTCTAGATACTACCAATGAACTCTAGCAGCAAGAAAGAGAAATTCCATTTATAATAATTACAGACAATACAAAATACTTGAGTGTCTACCTACCAATATCAATGCAGGAACTATATGAACCTAATTACAAAACACTTTTCACACAAATAAAGACAGATCTAAACAATTGGAGGTATATTCACTGCTCATGGGTAGGCCAATCCAACATAATAAAAATTACAATTATATCTAAATTATACCTGAATTCACTGTCATACCAATCAAATTACCAAAAACTATTTTACAGAGCTAGAAAAATGGAAATTAAATTCTTTTCAAAGAACAAAAGGTCAAAAATCTCAAGGGAGTCAGTGAAAAAAAGTGAAGGAAGGTGGGTTGGCAGTGCCAGATCTTAAACGGTATTACAGAGTGGTAATCATTAAAACAATTTGGTATTGGCTCAGAAATAGGATGGTGAATCAATGGAATAGATTAGATACACAATGCGTAGTAGTAAATTTCTAAAGTAATCTAGTATTTGATAAACCCAAAGATCTAAGTTTTGGGGACAAAAACTCAGCATTTGACAAAAACTGCTGATAAAACTGGAAAACAGTTTGGTCAAAACTAGGTATAGACCAACATATCATGTTGTATACCAGGATAATTTCAAAATGGGTACATTATTTGGACATATAGGATGATATCATGAGTAAAATAGGGGAGTGGGGAAAAATTTAACTGTCAGATCTGTGGATAAGGGAAGACTTTATGACCAAACAAGAGATAGAGAGCATTATGAAATATAAAACAGACCATTTTGATTATATTAAATTAAAAAGATTTTGCATAAACAAAACCAATGCAACCAAAATAAGAATAAGAGCAGGGAAATGGGGGGAGGGGAGGGGTTTTACAGCAAGGTTCTCAAATAAAGACCTCATTTTTTAAATATATAGAGAACTTCATCTTCTTACATTTGATTTACATCAATTAAAATTTGATTTACATCAAATGTAAGTCATTCCCATTTGATAAATGGTCAAAAGATATTAATAGTAGTTTTCAGACAAAGAAATCAAAATATCTATAGTCATATAAAAAGTGCTCTAAATCACTATTGATTGGAAAAATGCAAATTAAAACAACTCTGAGAGACCTCATAGATTGGCTAATAAGACAGAAAAAGAAAATGACAAATGTTTCAGGAGATATGGAAAATTTGGGACCCCAATACATTGTTGGTGGTGTTGGAAACTAATCCAACAATTCTAGAGAACAATTTGGAACTATACCCAAAAAGATAAAAAATTGTGCATAGTTTTGACCCAGCAACACCATTACTAGATCTCCATCCCAAAGAGATCAAGTAAAAAGGAAAAGGACCTATATGCACAAAAGTATTTATAGTAGCTCTTTTATGGTAGGAGATGTCCATCAATTGGGGAATGACTGAACAAGTGGTGGTTTGTGATTGTGATAGAATACTATTGTGCTACAAGAAATGACAAGCAGTTTTAGAAAATGACAAGGGTGACAAGAAATGACAAGGATGGTTTTAAAAAATTCTAGGAAGACTTGTGTGAACTGATGCAAACGAAGCGAGCAGAATCAGGAGAACAGTATACACAGTAACAGAAATATTGTATGATGACCAATTGTGAATGACAGCTATTCTCAGTAGTACAATGATCCTTGACAATTCCAAATGACTTATGATGAACAAAAAAAAGCTATCCACCTCCAGAGAGAGAACTGATGGAGTCTGAGCGCAGATTGAAGTACAATATTTTTCACTTCCTGCATTTTTTCTGCTTTTTTTGCACAACATGGCTAACAGGGAAATATGTTTTGCATGATTTCATGTGTGTAATCAATATCACCTTCTCTGCCTTCTCAACAATAAGAAGGGAGGGAGAGAATTCAAAATACAAAAATGAAAAAAAAATTAAAAATAAATAATAAATTAGGGAGGGAAGAAACTAAAAAAACCAAAGGCACTGAGAATTTTCAGAAGCCCCATTCCTATGTATATCCTGAGTATTTTCTTCAAGAGGAAAGATGAAAGGTACCAAATTTGGCAAGAACTAAACAACATTTCAAAAAATAAAATGACATTACTGATATAGGACTTATTTTAAAATATTTTTTTGTGGTCATGTCATCTTCTGGTTAGAGAAGAGTTCAAAACCAACATCAAATGAACCAAAAGGTAATGATGAGTAGATTTTGCACATAATTACAATCACTTCAACCTGACTTATTTAAACAAGCTATTGACTCCAAAAATTGAGGAAAAGACACAAATAAGTAGTTATTAACATTTCTTAGAGAATTTCTACAATAAAAATACCAGAAAAACTCAGAAGCTTTTTCAAACAGTGAATGCTTGATCCCCTTTTCAATCAAGAATCATGGTAGTCAAGGGCAGAACTGATTTAGAGTATAAGTTAATTTGCAAAATATTAAAGAGGAGGATGACATAAGATTATTTCACAAACTATCAAAAAACAAAGATGGAAAAGCTGAAGAAAACTTGATATGAGACCAAGTTAAGTGAAATTAGTTCAAGAACGTTCATGTATGAAATTAAGAGGATAGCAAATATATACAAAATGGACTAGATTTACCAACATTTCTATAATGAAGTATTATCCTTGATGATGGCAAAACCACCATTTATGAATTCTAACCCATCAGTACCTACACTAACTACAATATAATACCTATACCTTTTTTCTTCAGTGAGCTTTTGTATCTCCTTTTCCATCTGTCCAATTCTGCTTTTTTAGGGCATTCTTCTCCTTATTCGTTTTTTTATCTCTTTTGCCATTTGGGTTAGTCTATTTTTTAAAGTGTTATTTTCTTCAGCATTTTTGGGTCTCCTTTAGCAAGGACTTGACTCATTTTTCATGATTTTCTTTCATCACTCTCATTTCTCTTCCCAATTTTCCCTCTACTTCCTTCTCTTACTTGATTTTCAAAATCCTTTTTGAGCTCTTCCATGGCCTGAGACCAATTCATATTTTTCTTTGAGGCTTTGGATAGAGGAGCTTTGACTTTTTTTACTTCTGTTTGAATGTTTTGGTCTTCTTTGTCACCAAAATAAGATTCTATACTCTGATTCTTTTTTCAATTTTTGCTCATTTCCCCAGCTATTTACTTAATTTTTGAGCGATTTGTCAAGCTACATCTCTGCTTCCAGTGGGGGTTGGGGGGTGTGCTGTCAGCCACTTGATTCCCCCACAGTCTGTGGGCCTAGAACTCCAGAAGCAGTGAATGTCTCTTCCCCTGCTGCTGCTGTGGCTGCTACTGGTTCCTTAGTCCCCTCCCCACTCTGCCACCCTGGGGCAGGGGCCAGACCACCGCACTCTCCCAGACTGGTCCCACTGGTTCCACTGACCTCCCAATTTGTCCTCAGCATTTTGGGGTTCTGAAGTCTGAAAACTGCCACAGGAACGAGAGATTCAGCCTCCCCAAGAACTGCTCAGGTCCCTGGTGTGTACTCATGGCCTACACTGGACTGTGCTCTGCTCCCAGCATGGCATGATAGACAGTTCCCAACGAACTTCCAGCCTGTCTTGGGTTAGAGATTTGCTTCACTCCATCATTCTGGGGGTTCTGCAGCTCTAGAATTTGTTTAGAGTCATTTTTTTACAGGTATTTGACTGAGCTTGGGGGTAGCACTCTAGAACGCTCATGCTGTTACTCTACCATCTTGACTTTACCCCCTATAATACCTATACTCAATACAGTATACAAGGAATTGAAAACAGGAAATGAATATGCATGACACACAACCCAAGGGATATTCCCTCCCATAAAGGACTCTGGCTCTGGGCTCAAATACAGCCTGTGTTGTGATTGTAGCTTGATCCAAAGAGGAGAGGGATCAGGCTATCTCTCTTACTCTCTGATTTGTTGCTCCTTCTCCAAAGTAGATCTCTAGGAAGACTTCCCAAACAAAAATTAGTCATGGCTGATGTCTAGAGTTGCCCCCAAACGAATAAACAGAATTCTAGAAAAAAGACATAATGTGAAATATTAGTAACAGGTGTAGGAAAGCTAATTATTCCAACCATCATAGTAAATACTTAAACCACTAATAACTCACAAGCACACAAGCACAAACTGAAAAATACAGAAAAATATAAAAGGAGAACCTTGTATACTTATGCTTTCCCGAAAGGTAAAGGTAACTTTGTGGGACTGCCGAACAGATATTTCATGATCAACTCAGACTCACTCAGCGACTCACAACATCCAGATCTCCTAGCCAGCCTAGCTAATGATTTCTTTGGTTCCTCTATTACAGAATCCTCATGAAATCAGCACCCAAAACCTGAATCCTCAAGTCCTCAAACTCATGAGATTTCTACCAGGGCTGGGAACTTTCATTTCTCTGTATCTCTGGTCATCACATGTAAAAGCAAGCAAAGTGGGATTTTTGTTTTCTTTTTGGGGTTCAGTCTCCCAGGTTCAGGCTCATTGAAAACATCTGAAGGATTGATCTCCTTCAAACCCTGACAATTCAAAGCTGTGCTGAGTCATGTAGGTTTCGTGCCTACTGACTGAACAAATCAGGAGCTCAGTCTTTGTTATATATACTTGGAGATTGGTATTCTACTTTGAGGGTTCACTTGTGAGAAGGATCTTGTGATTACCTGGTCAAGACTCTGAGTGGTCTTATAGTCAGACCTCCCAACTGCTCACATGTAAAGGGTCTCTAGATCCAGGAATATATGTAAAGTGCATAGCAATATTGCTTTGATTCAGGCAGTAGAGCCCTGTCTGTTGGTCTTTATTTCTCTCCTTGCATTTTCTCTGTTGGTAAATGTAATTTTAAAAGATTGTTGACTCCTTAAACAGCTATCTTTTCTAGAGTAAAGCGAATCAGATCTAAGAACCTGAGCTAGCAGCCATCCTGGTGTATGCCAGTGTGTTTGTTGTTACAGCACCCTATGCTCAGGGAAGAAAACAGAAAGAAGAAGGTGTCCAAGGATTCAGAGTAGCATGGGCCTGCATGTTCCTGATTCCATGTACTTGTGTCTAACATTACCATTGGGGAGATAGGAGAGAGGAATCCCCTTCTCATCTTGATGGAAGTCCATGGAAGGGAAAGTACTGGCTACATCCCCAAAGAATTGGACCTAAAAAAATAGGTGGAGTCATTTCTATCTCTCTCATAAACTTGGAGATCTATAAAGACTTTTCCTGACTCATCATCATCCTTGACACAATCCCCAGTCATGGTGACAAATGGGTACAATCAAGAGTTATTGCATCATAACAAAGCACATAACCCTTTAGCACTGATCCAGAGCACATGTCCAGCTACAAGGGAAATATCCCACTCTGTAATTTCATCATTTGGATTGAGGCACTCAACTGACCAGTGATTCCTTGATGAACTTCCTCTGACCCCCAACTACTGATGAAATTGGGAAGATCGAGTGGACCAAATGCATACAGCAGAAATCTGGGGTGATAGAAACACAATCTTAAAGCCACACAGAAAATGATTTTCAGGATCTCAAAGAGGAGAGATTCCTGAAGAATTAAAAAGATTATGGATAGATAACATTATTACCCATCACTACCATCCTCACCATGGGGAATAAGAATGAAAATAAAGCAATTAGTCATCCAAATGCCTACTTTCTCAACTCTACAAAAATTTTATGGGAATGATCTATGCATATCAAGAATATTCTTGATGAAAAGGAGAAAATAAAAACTTGGGAGTTTACCCATCATATGAATACAATTATAAAACACTCTTCATACAAATACAGATCTAAGTAATTGGAGAAGTATTCGTTATTCATGGGTAGGCCAAGCCAATATAATAAAAATGACAATACTACCTAAATTAGTTTACTTATTCAGTGCTATATCAATTAAACAACCGAAAAAATCACTTCATAAACCTAGACAAAATGATAATAAATTTTTTCTGGAAGAATGAAAGGTCAAGAATATCAGAGGAGATAATAAAAAACAAAAGGTAAGGAAGGGGCTAGTAGTTTCATAATCATCAAAAAATTTGATACTAGATAAGAAATAGAGCGGTTAATCAATACAACAGATTAGGTACACAATATGAAAAAAAGCAAATGAGCACAGTAACTCAGTGTTTGATAAAAGCCAAAGATCTCAATAATTGTGTCAAGAACTCACTATCTGACAAAAGCTTCTGGGAAAGCTGGAAAGTAATTTGGCAGAAACAGGGCATAGATCAACATTGCATACTGAATAAGTATGGGAAGTAAAGTATGGGAAGGAAGTATGGGAAGTACGCTTATGGGAAGTAAAATGGATAATTTGGGGTACATAAAATTAAGAAGTTATTGTACAAACAAAACCAATGCAACTAAAATTAGAAGAAAGGCAGGAAATGGGAAAAATCTTGCAGCAAGTTTCTCTGATAAAGATATCGTTTCTTAAATATATAGGGAACTGAGTCAAATTTATAAGAGTCATTTGCCCAATTGATAAAGAATCAAGGAATATAAACAGGCAGTTTTCAGAGTAAGAAATCAAAGATATCAATAGTTATATGAAAAATGCTCTAAATCACTAATAATTACAGAAATGTACATTAAAACAGCACTGTAATACTGCTTTACACCCATGAGACTTTTTATGACAGAACAGGAAAATGACAAATATTGGAAGGAATGTGGAAAAATTGTGACATTGATGCTCTGTTGGCAGAACTGTGAATTTGTCCAACCACTATGGAAAGCAATTTGAAATTATGACCCAAAAGCTATTAAACTGTGTATACATACCTTTTGACTCACACCACTAGGAGGTTTACACTTAGGAGATCAAAGGAAAAGGACCCAAATGTGCAAAAATATTGAAAGCAGCTCTTTTTGTGGTGGCAAAGAATTAGAAACTCAGGGAATGTCATCAATTGGGGAGCAAGTTATGTTATATGATAGCAATGGAATGTGATGATGGTTTCAGAAAGTCCTAGAAGGACTTATGTGAACTGAGGCAAAGTGAAGTGAGCAGAACCAGGAGAATAATTTATACAGTAACTGCAATGTTGTAAAACTAATCAACTGAAATACGATGGACTTGTCAATACGATGACCCACTACAATTCCAGAGAATATCAGATGAAAAATGCTATCTACCTCCAGATAGAGAACTGATGGACCAATGATCAAAGCATATCTTTTCCTTTCCTCTTTTTGTCCTTCCTTTTTTCTTTCTTTCCTTCTTTATTTTCCCCTTTCCTTTTTTTGGATTATATCTAATGTTGAAATTTGTTTTGCATGACTTCATATTTTGTAATGGGTTTTTCATTTCTTGCCTTCTCAGTGGGAGAGGGAAGGGGATGAGGGAGGGACAAAATCTAGAACTGAAAATAATGTAAAATTAAGTTTTAAAAATGAGAAAAGGAAATGGGCAGCCTTCTGCAAATAATTTTCTTCAGCAGACTACATTTTCACAGTCACAGCCCTAACTGAGAATGATTGAGAATTCAAGATCTATCTGTATTGTTTGATTATAAAAACAAATAAATATTAAACCATTTATCTCAATAGAATAAAATGCATGTGTGTGGGTAGTCTACTCAAGCAAAGTGTCTCCTAAATATAAATTAAGATCTTACAGGATCCCTTGACAGATAAAACCACAGAGATAACTTTATTCAATGGTCCTAAGTATCATTATCAAAGAAGGCATGAAAGAGTGAAACATACACAAATCAAAAGTGATCACAAGGTGTCATGAAGGACACCTTCTACAAATTCCAAATGAAAGAGGGATTATTCCACAGTGTAGGTATAGCATGGTGTAAGGAAAAGAATATTGGATTTGAAGTCAGAAGACCTTACTTTGAATTCCAGTTTTTCTGCTTATTAAGTCCAGTACCAACATAGCAAGTCCTAAAAAGGGAGTATGGGAGAAATCAGACTGCCAAAGGGAGGGGGCAAACTGGTTCAGGTCAGAAATAGAACAGGTAAAAGCTTCCATAGTGGGCTCAAGCCTATGTGGTCATTATAATTCTGAAGTGGGCAAAGTAAGGAGGCCTTATCTCAAAACAAAACAAAATAAAACATCAACAAACAAAAGACAAATAAAAAAATAGTAGTCATCTGTTTGTTCATGACACTATGAATAAGAGAAACTCAGATTGGAAGGGATCTTAGATACCATCTGGTCCAATCCATTCCTGAACACAGATCCTTTCCACATTATTCCCACAGTTTTAAGTGCTCATTCAGCTATGAAATCCAGAAAGAAAATTGACAATTTCCCAGGATTCCTAGTCTTCAGTATTTTGCCATTTGGGACAATCATGACGTCAATATGAAATATGACAAAATATGACATAGGTCATATCAGGACATATCAATAAAGCGTAGATTCATAAACTTAAAAGAAATCTTTGAGGTCATGTTTAATTCTTTAACAAGACTAAAAAAAGTGTTAATCTTCATTTGTCTTCATTTAAGCCTACTGAACCATTCATTGTAGATAGCTTGCAACACAATAGTCAAAAACTTACAGGTTTGACTTGAACCAGATCCATATATTTGGCATTCAAAGCCCTTCACAATTTAGTTTCAGCCTGTCTTTTTAGATTAGATTCCTTCACAATCTAGTTCCAAACTAACTTCATAGAATGGATTCCCATTACTCTACCACATGCACTCTGTGTTCCAGCCAAATTGGTTGATTAGCACTTCTCTGTATGTGACCTTCTGCCTCTTATCTCCTTGTCTTTGCACAGGTAATGATTCCCTATGCCTTGGGTATTTCTCTTCCTCATCTTTGTTTCTTGGAATCTCTAGCCCATGAGGAGTGCTTCCTCCTAAACAAATTCTTTTTCTGATATTCTCCAACCGTCAGGGCTTCTTCCCTTCCTCCAGGTTACTTTGTATTTATAAGTGCCCACTCTCTTAGAGCCAAGCTTCTTACATTTCATCTCCCTCCTAATCCCACCCCTAACTGTCCAGTACTCTGAGGTGGGTTGAAGGAGTCTCTATTCTCTTGCCATTGCTTGAACCCCTACTAATTGTGCTTTCCACTTTTTAGGGACCAGTGATCAGTACCCCACTTCCATTTAGTCATCTAACTTAGCTTTTACAAAGGATTAGTGGAACACTAAGTAAAGAACCAAAGATGAGTATCACACAAAGAGTTATGAGACACGTGGCCGGCATGAACAGGCTGTACATATATAAGTAACAAGGTTATATGGAATAAGGAACTCCAAAGAAGAACAAAAATAAAGTAAATCATCAAGGAACTGTGTGACAGGAGGAAAGGGGCTGGCCACATGGCAAAAAGCCAAGGGGGACAGCCAGAGTGCTCCACTCCACTTTACAATGTCAAGAAAAAACAAAGGAGATCTCCTTCCTATCGGGTGGCCAGCTTTTGGGATAACGTACCTCAAAGGCCTGGGTGGATTGAGATCTGCCTTGTTGAAGGGAACTCTCAAGATCAACCAGGTATCAAATCCTTCCACAGATCTCTCCTTATCCTAGAATAGTGCCTGACACAGAGTAATAATAAGTGCTTGCAATAATTATTAATTACTTCTTGTTGACTTGAATGTGACTTTTCCTCTGTGAAAAAGAAATCAGAAATCAAATTCTCTCACAGTAAAATGGAAGTTTGTCTTTGCAGCCCATATTAAGTACAAAGAGAGACAAGAGGAAACAGAATAAGCTATTTTCTACGCTCAGGCTTTTGCTTCATCATCCCAGGTCCTCTAACCTTTCAGTGCAGTCATCCTTTTATTAGTTAGAGTTCTAAGGCTCCCCACTTCCAGAGCTTTAACAAAGCTATGATCATAGGACTTTGCAAAAATGTGCTCTGGGCCCTGGCCCCTGTGTACCTGCCCAAAGCTAAATATTGGCCTCTGCAATTGTAAGGGGGACAACCCTTCCTGCTCTTGCTGGCTTGTCTGTTTGTGGCTTGTTTATGCTATTTATGGCTTGAACATAAAGGTATCCAGGTATCCATCATAGTGTGGTACAGACACAAGGATGGAGAGATTTTGAAAACACTTCTTTTGTGAAAACACACCTTTGGGGTGTTTTTAAAAGCATTCACAAAATGGAACAAAAAAGACAGGAACCTGGCAGCAAACAGGGAAGCGATGGAAAACAGATCCCCTCTGGGAATCCCTGGCACATGTCTGCATCCATTTCTTTGCTATTCCCTTTGGAAATCACCTGTCCCAGCTCTTTCCCTTTTTTTCTCCTTTTCTTTGCTTCTTGTCTCTGTTATGCCTTTTTTTGTCAGTAAATAAGACAGACAACTCTGAGGAATACAAAGAAATCTGGAAAGACCTTTATGAAGGAATGTAAAATCAAAAAAGCAAAAAAAAAAAAAGGAAAAGACAGAACCAGGAGAATGGAGAACATACTAACTAGAAACATTAAAAGGAAAAATGAATGACAGTATACAAAGGGACTCTAGTGGGAGTCTTAGAAGAAGGAACCAAAAAGTGTTATGATACTTTAAGCACTGAAATTAATTAATTTAAATTTAGATAGTATTATTTCTATCAAATGCTGTTTCCCATATATCATATCATTTAAATTTTGCTCATCTTCCAGTCTATTTTGTGACTGGTACAGAGGGAGCATTGTCCCAAGCTTATTGCAAAGGGGGCCATAGGTTTGGTCATTGACTTAGTGGGCCAGGACCTCTGAAGCTGGCTGCTCACCTGGTTCGCTGGATTCACCTGACTTAGTTATGTCTATTGAACCAGTGACTCACCTACTGTGCTGGGGCTGGAGGTCTCACACCTAGTTCACTGGACCACTGGCCTGCAGAGCTGACCTCAGTTGCTGATCTGTGCTGGGGCTAGGGACCTGGTGCACCTGTTTCCCAGACACCACCTATGTTGAACTGTGCTCCCCTTTTACTCAAATGAGACAGACCTTTCCCACAGTCCTTCTAAGTTATCCTGGGCTGGAAAATGTTCTCACCTCTTCCCTTTGTGGGTTCTGTCACACCAGAATTTATTTGAGGCTTGATTTGGGAAACTGGAGAAAGCTCAAGCAACTTCCTTTTATTAGTTAGAGTTCTAAGGCTCCCCAATTCCTGATTTTTTACTCTCCACTTATATTTTAAAAAAGAAATCAAATGTCCCTTCTACTGCTCCTCTCCTTTTTCATCTATGTTAAGAAGTAACTCTTGTTAATCCCAGTTGCATTCCTTCAAAGAACCTCTGACCCACTTGCCTCCGTCTTCTGCCTAGAAACAATCCCCTTCATTCAGCACCTTTTATATTCTTAAAGAGATCTTCACTAATGCTAAGATATAGCTCTCTCTGACTCTATAGAAATAAAATAAAGTCTATACCCCAGAAATGAATTCTTTTTCCGGATAGATCTGCCCTTCACGGAGCCACAGTGCACCAACAGAACCACTTGTAAGCTTTGGATAGCTATGCTGATACCTTAAGTTCATGTTGTATTTTATTCTCACTGATGCTAAGACCATATTCCAGTCAGTTATGTACAATAGCCCATAATCATGTATGTGAAAGTCACAAATTTGCTTTTTTAAATAATAATGAACATTAGTCCCTATAGCCTCCACTTGTATGAATTTGTCATCTTTCAAACATCTTTAAGTCTTTCCATTTCTATTTCTAGACCCCATCTATATATGGGGTTTTTTCACCAAGCCTGCAAAGTCGGAGAGGTCAGGGATTATGTTTCATTTATTTCACAGGGCCTAATACAATGGGAACTTGTGATAAGAGCTCCCTTCTCCAAGTCCCCAACTTGAAGTCATCTGATACCTTTTCCCTCTCTCTCTACATCCAATCAATTACCAAATCTTAATACATTTACTTAGAAATCTCTTGTATTTGTCCCTTACTTTCCATTCTCATTACTACTAGATCTAACTAGGCAAAGACTTCATCATCTCCAGCTTAGACAATAACCCTCCAGCTGGCCTCTCTGCTTCCTGTCTCTCTAGTATCTAATTCATCCTCCGCCACCCACCAAGGATGAATCTTCCTACGATGCTATTTTCATCATGTTTCTAAAAATCTTCAATGATTTTCCATTACTTATGGAATAAAGTCTAATCTTTATCCTAAATCTGAAATTGAATCAGGATACAAAGACATTGAAGATTTTTTCACAGATTAATCCCAGCCTACCTTGCTGATACTCTCTTATCCACTACTTTCTTATCCTTGATTTTATGTTCTGATAGAACTAGTTTCTTCACCATTCTCTGAAAACACATGTGCTCTCCCAATTCTAAACCTTTGCTCAAATTGTCATTGAGATAAATGATTTTTTCTCTCTTTTATTAATAATTAATTATTGAATTAGAACCAAGGTTTTCCCCCTTTTTTACTTCCTCATCCAGAAATCAACCAATGTGGGAAATCTTTCTCAAAGATTTACCCAGTCAGAGTGGTTAAGCTCTAATCAAACATAGCAAAAGAAATTCAAAATTTAGAAGAATAGATAGATTCTTGCTTATTGTGTTTACTCAGACAGGTCTGGGAAAATGTGGATTTCCCCTTTTGTCAGATAGGTGATATAGAAATTGATAAGTCTCTCTAGCCAAGACTTATGTGATTCAAGTCTCTAATACCCAACACTCTCATTAGAATGAACCCACATCTCATTATATTTATCCTCTCACTAAGTGTTAATGGATCAGAATAGATTGCTACTCTCAGGAACACTCACTCTTCTAAGGGCATGTAAGTATTGAAGGGATCTTTGGCATTTGAGAGTGCCAGTGACCTCTTTTATTAATAACATGCTAACATTATTAAGAATGATAAATCACCCAGAAACTATGTCTTTTGAACTTTTTAAATGTCACATCTCCCTATCTCTTCCATTTCCTTTTCGCTGCTCTGCCTATGCAAATCTTGCCTATGATTTAATGCTCATCTACCTCACTTCTGGAGCCTTCCTGTAACATTCCAAAGGGAAGAAACCTCTTCTCCCATCATCATTTATTATATTGTTAATACGGTAGCAGGCTTTTGCTTATCAACAATAGAGTATTTATCGTTGTTTTTTGGATACCCATTGTGCCTCCAATAGAGTAGGAAAAATGATTAAGTTTTGTTCAGGTTTTTAAAAAGTAAAAAAATCACAGCAAGTATACAAACTTAAATTGTATCAGTTATTTATATCATAGTTTGAGTGAGTATAACAATCCCTTTTTGTAGCAGGTTTGGATAGGAGGGAGAAGAGAGGGAGAATGAGGATGCTGAGTATATGAAGGGATTAGAATGAATGGTGAGAAGAAGAAATAAATTAGAAAGGAGAGGCTGAGAATGCTGAAAACAATCTTCCTCCATTTTGGAGATCTTCCTAGGGCTTGTTGTTGTTCAGTTGATTCAGCTGCGTCTGACTTTTTCATGACCAATTAGGGATTTTCTTGGCAAATATGCTGGAGTGGTTTGCCATTTCCTTCTGCTGCTCATTTTGCAGAAGAGAAAACTGAGGCTAACAGAGATAAGTGACTTGCCCAAGGTCACACAGCTAGTTTGAGGCTGATTTTAACTCAGGTCTTCCTGATTCCAGGTCTAGCACTCTGTCCTCCTAGCTGCTTGGGTTAATTGCCCCAGGGCTAGCTCTAATTATATAAGTAAACCAATAGTACCCTTTATATGGTGTACATGACATACATATCCATGTATGGTTTGCCACAATAGAGGAGTTGGATTCAAATTCTGCCTCTGCCTCTCAATATCTGTGTGACCTTGCATTTGTGAAAAGAGGAAGTTTGATTTAGATGGTGTTGGGGGTGAGCATCCTATTAGCTAAGGTTAGAGCTGAAATAAGACATAAATCATTGTATCATTAACAAAAAGACCCTTATTTTGCCCTAACAAAGATATGAAGCAAAGAGACATTGAGACTTAGCTTCTCTGAGAGTGTATAGAAGTTGGGTCTTCCTCCTATTTGTATGGAAACATACCTGGTCAACAGGGCAGGATACTGGTGGTCTTCAGAAATGCACCAAGTTAGAGGGGACCTGTGTGACCAGGAAATGGTATCAAGGCAAAGAAGAGCCAATCAAATCTTCAGGACAGCTTTGTTGCCTTTTAGGAAAAACTAATGCACATTTTTGGGAAATAGGGGTGTCCTGGTCCTATCAGAGATAGATCTTAGATGAACCAGGGACCAGCACTATTGTTTCATGAGACAGAGGGGGTAGGGGGGAGGCTAACTAACTAGTTCTGGGGCAGGAAATATGAACAATGACAAAAGAGAAATGAGTGATTGTAGAAGGTAGATGGGAAAGGAGAACCACAAAGATTTTGAGTTAATTGAAGCAGTAGCCTGGACTGAAGTATGTGGATACTTTTTTTTGACCTTATGCCTCCATTCATCATACCCTCTGATTTCCTTGTTCAAAACACTGTTCCTGGTCACCATTCCCCTACTTCCATTGTCTTTTCCATTAGAATGTAAGCTCCATGTGGGCAGGGACCATCTTGCTTATATTTGTATACTTCCAGTAATTAGCACAATGCTTGGCACATAGGTACTTAACATGCCTCATCATTCATTAAAATTTTCTATTATTATTTATATCTTTTGTTTTTAGATCATCATTTCTGAAATATACCCCACCACCTCTCTGCTACCCAGCAAGCCAACTCTTATAACAAAGAAAAAAATAGGAGGAGCAAAAAAATTCAGCAAAAACCAACCAGCTCATCAACCATGTTTGGCAGTGTATGCAATATTCCACACCAATGGTGCATCACCTCTGCAAGGAGGAGTTCTACTTTTTCAACTCATCTCCCTGGTCAGTCTTTCTTTTATAGATTTCCTACAGGTAGACCCAGAGATATGGACAGGCTGATGACTGTGTTGGGCGTATTGGCAGCTGTAACTGTCTTCCTGCTTCTATAACTCAAATCGCCTTGTTTTCCTGTTTATGTAACAAGCTTTACTTTCACTAATGTGAAAATTATCATGATGAATAAATACTGGGGGACAGTTCTTCCTCTCTGACCAGTAAATGCCTTCAACATTCTAATTATGAAACATGAATTGCTCATAGAGGTTTCTTGGCACTAGCAGAATCTTCTCTCTTCCCTTAATGAGCTTGAAGTTTTTCCTTGGTTATAATTAACCATCCTTGGAGACTAATGAAAGAGATAATCTTTCTCCATCTTCTTCTTATGACTAGTATGAATAGATTTCCCCACCAAATCTCCCAGACAGAAAAAAATATTTTGGCAGATTAGTAAATATAATTTAGAGCAAAAAATTCTCCCAAATTTTTTTATACCTTTGTGATAAATATATCCCATGTCTCCAAGAAGAAATTCTGTTATTTATCAAAGTGTGTATTGTTTTTAAATATATTATTCCCTAAATCAACATTCCTGAGGTTTTGAAGGCAAAGTCTTTTAGAAGATCTGGAAAACAGTATCATCTAGAGATTGCAGACTGAAAAAAGTTCTGAGTCTTCATGAAAATAGAACTGATCATGTTGACAAACCAAGCATCTGAATGGGATGCAATGAAAGCATTTGAACTTGGGCCACTCTTCTACAAGAATCAGAGCACCACGGCAGAAAGAATATGGAACTGATAATGAGAAGATCAGGGTTGTTCCTGCTTTGCCACAAACTAGTCATTTAGACAATTCATTTAATCTCTCTGGACTTCCTATTCCTTACTTTCTTCTGTGATACAAAGAAGTTTAATCAGATGGTATCTTAGTTCCCTTCCAGATCAATAGTGCTATGTACTAATATCAGATTTTTAGTGTATGTGAAATCTAGACTTACTATCCTGGAAGAGGTTTGGATCTCCTTTAGGGAAGGTAGACCTCACTATATCTAGATGGCTCAAGGCCCAGCCATGTTCACTAACATCTCTATGTTTTTCCAGCCTTGTCATTTTCCGATGTAAAATCAATTCTGCCATTGCTTCTACAACTCACCATCCCTTTGACTCTCAGGACAAAACACCTTTCCTTGGCTACTATTTCCCCTGATGGGGAGTCTTTCCCTATTAGAATAGAAGCTTCTTGAAGGCAAGGACTGTCTCACATCTATATTTGTATTACTAGTGCTTAACATAGTACCTGGGCACATGTATTTAATAAATGCATTTTCATTCATTCATCCATTCACATTTAATACAGCTTTAATGTTTTCCATTTGTGTAGGTACCCAAAACACAGAACTAGCCACTTGAATTTGATGTACTTGTTTTCATTGGCAACAATGACAAAAATCATGGGATTTTTAATTGCAGGACTTGAAACTTCTTTTTGTACTGTGTTCTTGAAATTTTGTCTAAATCCTCAAATTACTCCACTGTCACTCTTTTCTATTCTACTTAATCTCATCCCACTTGTACAGACTCTCTTGCTCCATCCACTTCCCTTTGGGCTATTTACACTATAATATCATTCATTCATATATAGTATATTGTCTTTTCCTTCGTTTGCACCTTTTTCAGTCTAATTCTGTTCCTAACACCTCATTCCCCATATAATTCCGGCAAAATTCCAGATTTCATACTAAAGCACAGGTTTTGGAGTATAACCCATTCAGTACTCAAGGAATAATTCAACTTTCCTTTTATTAACAATGCAAACATTTTCCTTTGGGAGTCATTTTTTCTTTGTGAAATTTCTTTGTAAAATTAAATTGCCTAACTAAATTTTGGTCCATGTTCATAATAATGGATCTCAAGGACCACTCACTCTAGAAAAATAAAGACTACTCTAGGAATGGTGTGGGGTTTCAGTAGCATTCACTTAGTAATTGTCTTGAGTGTCTTCTGCTCCCCAGAAGGCAGTGATTTCTAGCACAAAACACCTGGATGACTCACTAAAAGCAGAAAACCCACTTAACTTACTAATACGGGAAATGATTCTTTAAAATCCTTTCTTTGATTTGTCAGGTGTTTCTGTACTAATACAGGTGGCCTACGCTTATATCCATAAATGCTTCTAGTCCTTTTGTTTCTCTTGAGTTCATCTCAGCACAGGGTACACTGCAACCTTGGTCTTAAAGGTAAATTGCAAGCTCTACCCTGAGTCATTGGGCTTCTTTCTTCTACTAAACAAAGTGTGATCTTGACCGGGGAAGGCTAATGGAAGGCAGGCACAAAGTATAGAAGAGTTTGGGGGCCAACAGGGTTTGTAGGAAAGGAAATAAAAAAGGAGCATAAACAGGAAACAAAGGCATGTCTTAGTCAGCATAATTATCCTATTTTTTTCTGAGAAGGCACTTACAACAGAGCTCTATTACTTATAACTATGGAACACTCAGGGACCTGAAGACCAAATATTTCTCAATTTCAAGAATAAGGAAAAGGATTAACCCTGGTTTTAATATGATTAAAAGTCATATCTATTGGATTCACAATAAAGATAATAGCATGTATTTATAGAGTAGTTTGCAATTTACAAAGTCATTTACAAAATTTACAAGTAATTGTAAATTTGTGATTTATAATTACAAAGCAAATGACTTGCTTCTATCCTTCCAATAGCCTTGCCATTGTGCAAGTATTCTTATTATTTCCACTCTACAGTGAAAGAAACTGACTCAACTAAGTGACTTGTCCAAGGTCAGAAAGCTAGTGAGGGACAAAAGATTACTCAAATCTTACTCTCCTGTCTCTAACCTTCGTAATCTTTCTAGCATGGCTTCCCTCAACCGAATTCTTCAAAAAGTAGAGAAAGTGACAAAGGGAGCTGTCTTTTTGGACCTGACTCTCATTAACAAGTAGTAAGCAGTTGCTTCAATAAAAATTATGGGAACTTCAAAGGAAATGATAGAATTTGTCATAGACTGTGCATACTTTTTCTCTTCTAAAATACACACCTTCAATTTGGGGAAAATTAATCCCAAAAGATTCAAGAAAAGATTGATATGATCCAATGACCCATAATGCTACAGGGAAAGCCAGCCCATGATGTATGGTAAGCTCTCTGGCAGTCAACCATTATTTGTTAATGTGTCAGGCACTGTGCTGAGAATCAGTGATAGCAAAGAAAGGCAAGAATAGTTTCTGCTCTGAAGAAGTTTACATTCTAGTGAGGGAGACAACATGTAAATATCTAGTACAAGATAAACATTGGGTAAACAAAAAGCATTCTTAGAGGGAAAAGCTACAACACATAGAGAGGATAGGGGAAGTGAAATACTTCCAATGGAAATGATTTAAGCTGTCTTGAAGGAAGTCAAGGTTTCTAAATGGTAGAGGGGAGGAGGACAGCCTTCCAGGGGTGGAGGGACATCCTGTGCAAAGGCAAAGAGAGGGAGTAGAGCATAGAACTGAATAAACAATGACTAGACTAGTATAGCTGGATTATGTGGGACAAGGAAGGAAACAAAATGTAAAAAGACTGGAATGATTGGAAGGGATCAGCTGGTAAAGAGTTTGGAATGCCAAGGACTTTCTATTTGTAATGCCAAGGACTTTCTATTTGATCTTACAAGTAATGAGGAGTTAGTGGAGTTAATTGAGTAGGAATATGATATAACCAGATCTACACTTTATGAAAATCCCCTTGGCAATGAAGTGAAAGATGGTTCGGAGTGCAGAGAGACTTGAGGCAAGGAACAGTTAAAAACTATTGCCACAGTACAGAAGGGGCTGAATTAGGGTAGCGACTGAGGAGAGAAGAGGACTTACATAAGAGATATCTTACAGGTAGAAGTGATCAGATTTAACAAGCTCTCAAGAATGATTCCAATGGGGAAAAGAAAGAGGAGCTAGCCAGAGGCCTGTACATGTGCGTAGGGAAATCATAGAACAATCCTGGGTTTTGTTTTTTCTTTTTAGTGATGGAAACAAGATCAGATAATGAAGGATGCCTACAAAAGAATGTCATCTATTGGTAAAAATAGTGCTCACATCACTAAAGCATAGACTGAGTGGTGATGAATAATAAGGAAAATTTACAAACCTGGACTTTTTTTCAGCTTTTGTTCTATTTTCTTTTTTCTCAGCTATGGTGAATTAATTTATTTTTACAAGAAAGGAAGAATGAAGATGATTAATAGGGCTTGAAACCTAAGATAAATGAAAAGACTGGTAATATCAAATTGCTACCAATGAAATCAAATCATTTGACTTAGCTAAGTTAAATACCAAAGCAACAACCACCCAGAAGATGGGATTGCTTTAAGTGATCTTTGAGCACAGAGGCACAGAAAGTGAATGCCAAGGGATGTAAGCAGAAACAACCAACATAATATAAACAGAAAGAACAGAAAGTAGAAACTGAATGCTAGTTATAAAGAATAAACTTGGCCTCAGGGAAGAGTTGAGAAAATGCACCTTCTTTTCAGAGGTGAGAGACTATGGGTATTGAGTATTGTAAGTACTGGTAGCTTCCTTTGAGGTGCTGGTTTATTTGCTGAACTGCTTTTTCCCCTTTTTATTCTTTGCTAAAAAAAAAAAAAGAAAGAAAGGTTGGGTGACTCATTGGATAGGGGAAGGGGAGGAATATTTTTGAAAATATAAGTGCTACAAAAACAAAAGATATCAATAAAGAAAATTTAAGCTTTTAAAAAGAAAAGAGACCATGGAGATTGAGAGAATTATTATAGGACTGGATGGCATGTTCCCCAGCTCTGCAGGCTGTCAAAAGCACAGCTACCAAGGTGAGATTGCTAAAGCATTCATTCTGCCCACTACTCCTGCGGTCACTCCCATCTTTCATCTCAGCATCTTTATACAGTTCCCCACTCCTAGAGTTCACTCTCTTCTTTCTCACCTCCCCTTGCCTTAAACTGCCTTTCTTCCTTCAAAGCTCAGCTCAAAGAAATGTGACGTATTCTAGTCATTCTGGAAAGCAATTTGAAAACATGTCCCAAAAGTGACTAAAATCTCTGTACCCTTCCATCCAGCAGTAGGACTACTATCCCTATGTTCCCAAAGAGATGAAAAAAAGAGGGAAAAGATCCATATGAACAGAAATACTTGTAACCATTCTTTTCATTATAGGCCCAAACTAGAAATTAGGCACCCATCTATTGGGGAATAGTGAATTATGGTATATGAATATGATGTACCATAAGAAAGGATGGAATAGACTGTTTCAAAGGAAATAGAGAAGACCTTTGTGAATTGGTGCAACATGAAGTGAGCAAAACTAGAAGAACAACTGGGTAGAACATTGGGTCTGGAGCCAGGAAGATCTGAGTCCAGCTTCAGACATTTCCTAGCTATGCGACTCTGGGCAAATCACTTAAACCCATTTGACTCAGTTTCCTCATCTTTAAAATAAACTGGAGAAGAAAGAAAACCTAAATGGGGTGACAAGGAGTCAGAAAGTATTGAAATGAATAAACAACAACTACAAAGAAAAACAGCTTTGAAAGACTTTAAAACGCTGATGAATACAATGATAAACCACAATCTGTAAGAACTGAAAATGAAACATGCTAGGGACTTCTTGTCAAAAAAGTGATGGACAGAACAAAGCATGCATTTTTTAGACATGGCCAGTGTGGGAATTTGTTTTGCTGGATTCTTCATATTTGCTAGGAAAGTTTTTAAAATTTGTTTAATGGTGAGGGGTAGCAGTAGATAATAAATAGGGTCAAAAGTAAACAAAATACAGAACCAAAACAAAAGCCCAAAGCTTAACATAAGTACTGTCTCCTACATGAAGTCTTTCCCAGTTCCCTGAGTTACTAGTGACTCTCCAGAAGTGGAATGAACTGTGTGGGAGAATAGTGTATTTCTCCTTTTTGGAGATCTCCAAGCACAGACTCAATGTCTACTTCATAGGCATGTCATAGTGGGATTCTTCTATGGTTATACTATCTGATGGTCACTGAGGTCCCTTCCAGTCCTAAAATTCTGTGATTTTGTGACTCAATAAGTATAAATATCCTGATTTTTTTAAGGAGGAGAATAGAGGCTATTGAGTCTCATTAATTCTTGACAAAACTTCTGAAGAGATTATTGAAGGAATAGTCTGATTGTCAATATGATCCAAGACTCAGAACTGAAGCTCTGGGTTTATGCAGATTGGGTTCAGTCCTGGAAGAGCAAAGACTTTCTTTTGCTTCCTTTTGTCTCCCCAATACTTAGACCAATGCCTGCACATAGTAGGTGCTTAGTAAATGTTTTTGATTGATTGATTGGAATGTTTCTACCAAGGGGCAGAAGTTGCAAAGAGGTAGATTGGGTTTTGGTGTCAGAAAACAAAACAAAATAAAACAACTTCCTAAGAGAACCATTCAGAAGGATGGGTTGCCTCAAGAGATAGTAAGTATCCCTTCCATAACAGTTTGTGGAGGAATGGATGAATTATCAAGGATGTTAGGGAGACCCTCAGAGTTAGGGTGATCCTTTAAATTACCCCTTAGTCTTCACTAGCCTCATAGAATCATGGAGCTAGAGCTCAGTTTTACCTGGTTCAACCAGGAGCAGAGAAAAGCAACTCTTCCCCAAAAGGTCATGCAGAAAGGTCATCTGAGTCATCTTGCAATCTTGCTCTGCTCTTAGGAGCATGAATTCCATCCCAGCAATAAAGTGAATGAACTTGAGTTCAAGATAAACAAATGTGTCAGAATAAGGGAATCCTAACAGATGTACCACACAGTAACCTCATTTTGGCAGCAAGCTGGGTTTCAGTGGAATTCAGTGGGAATTGTCTGAACTACTGCCATAGCCTCCTCAGTGGTCTCCTTGCCCCCAGATTTTTCTCTCTCTCATCTACCCCTCATATAGCTGTGAAAACACAAGTGTGACCACATCACTTCCTGGTTTAAGATTTGATGACTCCAGACTGCCTCTAGGATAAAGGACAATCTCCCCTTTTTGGAACTGAGAAAACATCCTTTACATTCTGTCACCAGACTCTCTTGTCAGACTGATTTCACCTATGAAATGTGTGCCCTATCTCCTTTACATTACAGCAAAACTGATTTTTGTGGTACCCCATAAATAATATTGCAATCTCCCATTTCCATTCCTTTGTTCAAGCTGTTCCTCATGCCTGAAATGCAATCCCTCCCTTACCCCTGCCTGTCAGTATCGATGTCAGTATTCAAGGTTCAACTTCCCATCACTTCCTACCTAATGCTTTTTTCTGATCCCTCTATCCCCAACAATTGCTGTTGCTCAGTTGTTTTTCAGTCATGTCTAACTCTTTATGACCCCACTTGGGGTTTTCTGGGAAAAGATACTGGAGTGGCTTGTCATTTCCTTCTCCAGCTTCTTTTACAGATGAGGAAACTACAGCAAACAGATGACTTACCTAGGGTCTCACAGTTAGGAAGTGTCTGAGGCCATATTTGAACTCATGAAGATGAGTCTTACTGACTATGTCCTATACTTTATCCACTGTGACACCTAGCTGTCCCCCCAATAGTTAGTACCTGTCTAAAGTTACTTTGCATTTTAAATTTACTAATCTGTGTGTATGTTGTGTCTTCTCCAACATACCCTTCCCTCTAGCAGAACTCAAACTTCTTGAAGTCAGACTTTAACTTTTTTTCTTTGTATCCTTCAGAACCAGCACAGTGTCTTGCATGTGGTGGTATTTGATAAACGTTTGTTGATTGAATGAATGAATTGAATGAATGAACTGATGAGGACAGCAAGTCAAAGGTGCATAGAAGGACAGTAAATGTATAATTTCTGATTCTACACTTAGTTGATGTGGAATGAGAAGAGAGGTTATGGCTATTGGAGACAAGGGATTTAGAGGATGGGGCAACTGGAGGATGCTCCTGAGAGCAACAAAAGTAATTCATTCAATGGTCTTGAAAATTGGTAAGCTTCCCTAGAAAGCAGATAGCATTGAGCCAGGATATGCTGGGCCTGGAGTAAATTTGTGAAGTTTCATCTCCTAAAGTTTAAATCTGACCTCAGATACTTCCTCACTGTGTGACCCTGGGCAAGTCATATAATCATGTTTGCCTCAGTTTCTTCATCTGTAAAATGAATTGGAGAAGGAAATGGCAAACCACTTCAGTATCTCTGCCAAGAAAACCCCAAATGGGGTTACAAAGAGTCAGACACTTTTGAAAAATGACTGAAAAAGGTAATTTCCTTTCACCTTATGTTTGGACGTACCCATAAGATGCCTTATAGACCCTAGTTCATCTTCTCCTTCATTAATGAGGACCTAAGACTGTGGCGTCTACCCTCCTCCAACACAGATACTTTTCATGGACTCAGGCCCAGATGCTTTTTGGATGTGAATCGGGAATGCAAACAGTATCAAAATCTATCTCTAAAGATTTGTTAACCACTGTCACCCTCAGAAATTTGAGTTATAAACACCATCTATATTCAATCAGGAAAGTATGATAGCTGGAATCTCCTTTTCCATTTACCCAACAATAACAGACTGAAGGCTCCCTAAAAGCTTTGAATTTACTCAGGATGTAGCAGAGAGAACTCTGGACTTGGAATCAGAAGACATGGGTCTTACTAACAAAATCATTTAACTTCTCTGAATCTGTTGCCTCATCAACAAAATGGTCTGTGCTGGGTCTAGTCGTTGCGAGGTTCAACGGAAAGGTAGTATGTGAAGTGCATTAAATATGTAATATGTCATATTAATGTATTAAATAAATGTAATGTATTATATAAATAATATTATATAAATGTTATTTGGATTTTTTTATTTTTAAATTAGTGATCTTTATTAGGCAGCTAAGAAAGAGCTGGACCTGGAGTCAGGAAGAACTAAATTTAAATCTAGGTGTGACTCTGGGCAGGTCAATTAACATCTGTCAGCCTCAGTTTCTTCCTCTGTATTGTAAATTGCTTTGTAAACTTTAAAACACCATACAAGTGCTAGATATAATAATAATAACAGTTGTCATTGCTATTATAGAATTATAAGTGGCATCGAGCCCAGAGTGAATGCAGGATTGGTACTGGTTTAGATTTTTGGCATCAGAGACAAAATTTCTTGCAAACTCAAATAATAGTAATAATTCATTTCCAGTAGACAGGAAGGCTGGGGAAAAAAGAGAGGGAGAGAGAATCTGAGACAGGCTGAAAGAAAAGCCTTTTTCTGGGAAAGGGATTATTGAGGGGATAAGTCACAGACCTTATTCTGTCAACCTCCTCCTTCGCTAATAAAACAGAACTTACAATAACTTATAATTCGATGTTTAAATAAGCCTAGTAATTTAGTCAGTTTAAAAAATATATTTTTAATATAGGCTAAAGAAAGAGCCTCTTTATTGGAACTTGGGAAGGTCATTTTTAGCTAGGTTTAGCCAGGATCAGAATGCATGCAATGTTAAGAGTTAGGAAGGTCTAGCCATCATAGACCACTACAGTTCCTCCCGGAAGGCACTCCACCTCCCAATGGCATTCCTTTGTATTAGTTCTTCCCCATGGAGAGATACTCTCCTTTCTCACTCACTTCAACCTCTTAAAATCCTTTGCTTCCATTAAGACTCAACAGAAATGTTACCCCCTGCAAGAAGCCCTTCCTGGTCCCCCCAGGTACTAAAGCCTTCCCGTCTTGGGATATTTTCTGTCTACTCTATATTTATCATTTAGGAACCAATTTGTTTATATGTTGTCTTCCCTATTAAAATGTGTGACCCTTTGAGGGAAAGAGCTCTGTTTGTTTTTTCTTTGTCTCCCCAGTACTTAGCACGGTACCCAGTACCTAATTTTGTCCATCTTTCATTTTTGAAGAACACTGATGGCATTGTGATTTATAAATGATGACTTGACTTGCTTGTGAATTGGATTTAAGTGAGGCAGAGCTGCACAAAGTCCTCATCCTCACTCTCTCTTTCAGTCATCAAAGTACACCATCAAGGCAAAAATCAAGAGAACTGGCATTGGCCTGGGATGCAGTGGATGGCTTGGCCATTATGTCAACCAAGCTCTAAGTGCTCCATAGCACCTGCCGCCTTCATGGCTGTTGGAACAAAATGTTTTCATCCACTCATTCTGGAAGAGGAAGTCTTCACATGCTTGAGGGAGACATCTCCCTAATTCACTGACAGGGTTGAGGCCTGTGGTTTCTCCTCAATCTGGTTTAGCCCTTATGCTGAAACAGTTTTACTGGGGTGTGGTCACTGTGCATGTGGCTTTTTGGAGTCATGGGTGAGAGTTGGGTAAAAAGTGGACACCGAAGATGAGTGAGCAGCCCCCCCAAAAAAAAGGTTCAGCAAGCCCTGTCACCACAACTACAAGTCCTCCTAGAATACCACATAAACCCCCTGGTATACAGTAAGTACTTAATAAATGATTGTTGAATAATTAATTAATTGGTGAACCTTAAAGATTATCTAGTCCAATGGCCTCATTTTACAGATGAGTAAACGGAGGGTTAGAGAAATTATTTCTAGCCATGATACTACCATTCTCTCAGTTACTCAGACTGATAATTTGACTCTTCCCTCTCCTTTAGCTTTCATATCTGGCTGGTCATCAAGATCAGTCAAGATTTCCTTTGGTCTGTTTCTATATGCAGTTATTTAGTACTAGGCATAAAACATATATAAGACTATGTCAATACAGTGAATTTTCATGACTAAGAGACAATGGAGGAAAGACTGGGGTACCAAGAGAGCACTGAGGGACATAGGACTGTGGAAAGTTACCCCAAAGCAATCCAGGATTGGAGGACAGAGCCCACGAATGAGCTACAAGGGGGCGTGTGTTTCTGACCCATGAGAAATTACATGCATATGATACATAGGGCCACAGGAACTACAGGACAGAAGAAAACTTCAGAAGAAACACCTGGAACTCCACATTTGTTTTGTGATTCAGGGATTCAGAGGTCTGGTTCTCTGGGAAAAAGAATTACAATGATCTAGTAGGGCTTGAAGGAATGTATGGGTGCTTTATTTCTCTAACAACAGAAATATGAGTCAGTGTTACAAAATTTACTTTACATATAACTTTCAAAAAATAATTAATTCCATAAACTATGGTATATCTGTATCTGGACCTTTTGTGACATAGGCAATTAAATAAGAATTATTTAAAGGGTACTTATAACAAAAAGTATATGAAGGAGAATAGAATTAATATTATTTCCAAAACAAATATCATACTTCTCAGGCATAAGTTATAATAGGTTACACTAATAAGACTGTATTCTTCATTTATGGTGCCAACTGTGACAGTACTCTATCTTATCTAGATTCAATGCAATGGTGATGCAGAAATACCTAATGGAAAAGACCAAAACAATGCCAGATGAGTCACAGAGTCACTTTAGAGCTGAAACAGACCTTAGCAGGCTTCTAGTCCAATCCAGATCTAAAGCAGGAATTCCTCTATAATATAATTATTATCAACCTCAGCTTGAAGGGATCTTCATTGATGGGGAGCTCATTACTTAACAAAGCCATCCAATTCCACTTTTTAATATCTAACTGTAAGTTTTTCCTGACATCAAGTCTAAATTTGCTTCTTTACAACCTATCAGAACTTTATCAAACAGGATAAATCCGGTCCTACTTCAGATAGCCCTTCAGATATTTAAAACTAACTCTCATGTTACTCTTCCCTTCTTCTTTCTTCCAGGCTAACCATTCTCAGTTCATTCAGGAGATCTCTATGTGGAGAGCAGTCCAATCATGTCCCCTCTAGAAGTTTCTATAGCATTTTCAGCGTAAATGAATCAGGTCCAGAGATCGAGGTATTGGTCTGGTGTTTGTGAAGAGTTTGGAAATGGGGTTGGTGACTTGATTGTCCTAAGGACACAGGATAACCCCAATGTAAATTTGTATAGGAATCTGATCCTACCAGGATTCAATCAGCTGCTGACATCAATCATGAATTGTGTGAAGGCTTCTGGGATGGTTCTTTGAAAACTCTGACAAAGAAACTCCTGAAGAAAGAGGAAACCATGACTCAGTGAGGAAGGTAGGGTTGCCTCCCTCCTGATATCATTCAGATTCTGACAGTCAAGTTTTTAGTAATGGACTTGTGCTTCTCCGTTCCCCATTTCAAAGACTCTTTGCGACTGCCATTAGCTAGTGGAAGCTGCCCCAGTTGACAATGCTGCTGAAATGGGTAAGAATTGACTTGACTCAATGTAACCATTGAGTCAAGCAGATCAGGTTGAGTGAAATGACCCCTTCTTGCCTTAAAGATAATTTTCTCCTCTGATGACCCTAACTGGGGAGAAGATAGCTGTTACTAGTTGAAACAGTCATTAGAGGTTTTGCCTTGCTTTTTTTCTGTGAGCAGAAAGAGTTAATGCAAGGAAGCCCCAGTTCTCTTGGCAGCTGCACCAGATGGCATCTACTCAAAGATCTTTCTCTTTCCTCCACCCCTGCAATTTCTTTCCATGCCTTTGCCACTAGAAATTCTAGTTTTATATAAAATCAATTAGTAGCTATTAACTTTTGTTTGTGTGTTGTTACATGGGTCATAGAAAATGAGAACCAACAAACCAGGAATCCTGGTTGTAGATCCATCCGGTAGATTCATCCAGTGCCCACTTTGAATGCAGGTACTGGATGGGAGATGCAGCTACTGAGCAATGGGATTTTTCCTAGGAAACCAGATGCTACTGCTTTGATTGCTTCCTAAAGCAGCCCAAAGTGACATGAGGGAAAAATAAAAGCAAAGAGAGAGATTTATAATCTCAAGTAAGTTATATTCCTCAGGACTAGAGATAATTTCATTGGCAATATTCCAAGCCTGGAACATACACATATATACACATTTATGTGCATATAGACATATGTATATATTCTTTCTCTAGAATCTTTAAGTAGGATATCACTAAAATTCTTTCTTCTTCTCTATCTTCTCCCCTATCCATTGTGCCAAGTGAAGTTATGCACCATACTAACCCTGTTACACACAGGCTATATCGTAAAAAAAAAAAAATGCCTATTATACATAAAGAGGAATGACTGCTACACCAGGATAGATCTTGAGTGACCTGAGCTGCTCTGGTTTGGTTCCCATTCCAAGGGACCTTCTGGGGAAATCCAGTCCCCAGCCAGGATTTCCCACTATTCTTTTGAGGGGTCTCCTTAGTATAGTTCAGTTTTTATCTCTCAGGATACAATCCTAAATAGACCAACCCACTCAGAGATTTTTAAACCTCTTGGCCAACTTTGATTGACTGACAGCCCTCCAGGGTGATGACTGCTTATAATATTTTGTTCTAAGACCATAGTCCTGACACTGATGCATTGGAGAGTATCCAGAGGCGTCTACACCAAATAAGTTCAAGAAACTGGGGATGTTTAACTGGGGAAGAAAATACTCAGGAGGAAACATGCCAGTTGTCTTCAGATAGTGGGAAGGTCTATCTATTTGAAAAACCATTAGACTTGTTCTTCTTAACCCAGAGGGAAGAATCAAATGTGTGGAAGTCACAAAGAGGTAAACTTAGGTTTGAGGTAAAAAAAAAAAGTCGCTAACAATTAGAGCTGTGTAAAAGTAGAGTGAACCATCCCAGGAGGAAATGGACTCCCCCTTCCTTGGAGGTTTGTAAGAGGAGGCAAGATGACTACTTGTTGTATTGGGGATTCTGTTTTGAGGTATAATTTGAACTGGGCAGCTAGGTGGTGCAGTGGATAGAGCACCAGTGCAGGAGTCAGGAAGACCAGAGTTCAAATCTCACCTCAGACACTTCCCCAATTGCCTCATCCTGGGTCATCTCCAGTCATCACTGGATTCAGATGACTCTGGAGGACAAGTGAGGCTGGTGACCTTGCACAGCCCTCCCTCACTCAAAACAAAGTCAAGTGCAAGTCACGTCATTATTTCTCTGATGGCATGGTCTTCTTTGGCAACAAAGGATGAATACACACACACACACATAATTTGAACTAGGTGCCATGGAGGTCCCTTCCAAGTATAAGACTTTATGATTCTTGGTGATTCTGAGTAGGTCAGGGATCCCCTCAGCATACTTAAGAGTTTCCATGGGTTAGGCTAGAACTCTGAAGTACTCTTGTGCAGTTAAGTGGCACAGTGGTTAATGTACTGGGCTGGGAACCAGAAAAACTCATCTTCCTGAGCGCAGATCTGGCCTCAGATACTTACTAGCTGTGTAACCCTGAGCAAATTGCTTAACCTTGTTTGCTTCAGTTTCCTCATCTGTAAAATGAGCTGGAGAAGAAAATAGCAAACCCCTGCAATATTTCTTCCAAGAAAGCCCCAAATGGGGTCACAGAATCAGACACAACTGAAATGACCGGACAACAATGATGGGGCATCTTTGAGAGTATCTTTCTGGCCTTCAACTTGAACTAGCACATCCACAAAACTGCCGTGATGTTCTTTCTGCCCAAAAAACTGCGATGAAAATGCTATCTTTGAATATACTGTCAAATTTGCTTAATCTTTCTTAATTTCACCCCTCCCCCCAATTCTTTGTTATGAAAGATGACTTGTGGGGCATGGGAAAGGGAAGGGTCTATTTGGAAACAAAGGTAACGTAAAACCAAAAGCTACCAATAACATTCTTTAAAAATACGATGTGACTACAATAGTGTAAATGGAGCAACAACTACAGGAACTGAATGCTGTACAATTAAAATAACCAAGTTGATCCAGTCGCAGAGGCTGGGGGCCATGGCTGTTTGTCCCGGGCTTTTTAATTGTTGATTGATTTTGTTAAACTTTTTTCTTTATCTTTTCTCTCTTTTATTATACAGGATGGTTCCTTCATGGGGGATGGGAAGTGCAGGAGATATAAAAACAAAATATAGCAAAAAAAAACCACAAACAAACTTATTTTTAAAATAAAAAACATAATCTAGCACAGTTTCCTTTGAGGAGATGTGGGGCTGTGAGTTTGGGGAGTTAGAGCACTCTGCTCTGATGTGAGCCCCAGAGATCCAGCCACACAAAGAGAGAAAAAAAGTAGGTCATGGGCAACTGATACATAGATTTTATGTCAGACTCATTGGGGAAAAAAAAATACTGGCCTGAGTGCAGGTGATGGATCTGTCATCATCTCCTGGAGGCTAATTATAAGCTAAAACCAGAGTATTGCCGGTTTTGGAAAGCCCTTAGAGGAGAGAAAGAAAAAAGGCTGACAAAGAATAACTTTCTGTTTAATTTTGAACAAATATTATCACCTTCCCATGCCCTAGTTTCCTTAGCTAAAACTCCGAAAGTAGGATAATTTGGTTAATACTGGGCCATGGTGCTACTGTGAGTATAGTTATCCCTTCCACATTGCCAAGGTTAGGGACATGGTGGCCCCAGCAAACTGGAAAATCTGCTCAAAATTTTCTGGCCCTCCCTTTACAGAGAAGTCTGAATTATTATGGTATTGAAGGATAAAATATGTTGATATTATACAATATTATACATATATTTTATGCATTTCTGAATTTTTAACCTTTTTGTGTGTCATCTGAGGGGCATTACGTATCATCTGTAGCTTCTGCAAAAGTCCCCCAAATTCCCATTTAATTTCTTATGCAAAGCCGCGATGTATCGAAACCATGATGGGGTAAGTTGCGCTGTGGAAGGGATAACTCTACTGTATACATTGTAAAGAATGAGAAGTAAGGCAGGAGTTCGTGGAGTCAAAGTTGCAGATGTAGAAGAGATATCTTTACAACATCATCTGTCCATCACTGTTTGCTTTAGGTAGTATAGGCAATCTGTCAGAAACAAGGAAGAAACTTCCATGTGTACAGGCCTCCAGAGAAGGGAATTTCACAATTCCTTGAGTATGTCATTCCGATGTGCCTCATCCCTATTGTTAGGAAATCCGTGCCCATTTTTAACATAACTTTTACATACTGGAATGTTGCTATCTGAATGATTTCCTTTTCTCCTTTTTCATGCTAGTAGTCCCAAAGGGGCAATAGTGTGGTTATAGGAGAAGGAGCACTCAACTGGGAGACAGGAGACTTGGGTCTTAGCTCTACTGCTATCTTTAATTAACTGCAGAATTTTAGTAAAGTCATTTAACCTCTGTGGGCCCTGATTGTCTTATCAGTAAATTAGAGTTGAAGTAGATGACCTCTATGGTACCTTCCCAGCTCTCATGTGGAATCATGTGCTATTTTCATAATACCAAGAGCAGAGGACAAGATAAGGGGAGCCTCAAGCTGATCTCCCATCCAGCAGTCAAAACTGGAGAGCTGATAGCTAAAAACAGGGTCAAACTACTCAAGCATACATTTAGTAATTTGCTAGGTGCAGCATAAATTCCTTGGGTTAAATATGTTTCATCTTTAGTGACCACAGGAATCAGCTGTTACTATCTTTCATGTGATAACCTGACATATAATATTAATAATAATAAACCAGTGTTTTTATAACACTTTAAGACTTAGAAAGCGTTTTACAAACGTGATCTCATTTGTTCTCACAACAACCCTAGGAGGTAGGTGTTCTTATTATCCCCATTTTACAGATAAGGAAGTTGAGTGACTTACCCAGAGTCACAGAGCTAGTAAGTTTCTAAAATTAGATTTGAACTTAGGTCATCCTGATTCCAAGTACGGACTGTACCACTTAGTTGCTTCATATCTTTCAGATTAAAATGTAATTTTTCACTCTGATAAAAATAATGAAAATGATCCTTAAGAATACTATTAACAATATGAAAATGATAATAATAAAATTAATAAGGCACCTCCCATGGATCCAGGCATGTTTTCTGGTTCCTTTCCATGGGATCTGTGCTCTGTGCCTTGTTGACATGATTTGGCAACTCTTGGCAGGTTACAAAGAATGAAGGTTGTTTAGAAGATTTGCCAGAGTCACAAGGAGCCTGTCATTTTGGTAGGCTAGATTTAAAAACACTGAAGAGAAACAGAGATCACTTTCTTGGCCTCCTGTGATTACACCCCAGGATCCTGGCACTTCATGACTATTAAAACTTAAATGAGACCTCAGAAACCTGCAGCAATGGCAGGGGTAAAATCTCCTTTCATCCCTAGGTATCCCCACATCCTGCCTCCAAAATTACCTCCTGGCTATGGTAGGTGCCAATGCCTGAACTCTGGGGCAGTGGCCAGTGAATGAGAGTGTCCACTCTTATTTTCATTGGGAAAGCATGAATTACACAGGATGAGCAGGGGTGGCTATGTTGTATGCATTGCAGATCTCATTGCATTCTTTTCTCCCAAACCCACTCCTCTTCCCTACTCTCATCAAGGGCAACCTTGTGGTCATCCTCAGCTCCTTACTTTTACACTCCATATATTCAATCGGCTTCCAAAATCTTGCCATTCCTACCCCCATAACACCCCTCTCATGTGCCCCCTCACTACTGCTCACACAATCACAAATCTAGTTGAGGTCCTTAGATTGTTACAGGAGTCTCCTAAGATTGACTTCTCAACTTCAAGTCTCTCCCACATTCAGTTGCCAAAGTGCTGTTCCTCAAGTGAGGGTCTGACTACGTCACCACCCCTACTCAATAAGCTCCGATGATCTCCCATTGACTCTAGAATCAAATGTTATTTCTTTTTTTTCTTAAATTGTTTCCATTTCTATTTATGTACATACTATATAACATGCATAGCTATTAGGAGTAAAACTATTAATACTTGAATGCAATAAAAAAATTTTAGAGATCCCTGCCCTAGAGAACTTGTGAGAGGAAATTAGTCAAATGTGGCTCCAAATCTGTCTGCCCTGTCCAAAGATAGCGCTGCCCTCCCCCCACCCTCCATCCTGCATTCTACAGCCAAGCCAGCACATCCTCTAATTCCCTGAAGATACACAACTTTGAGTTACTCAGTGATCAGGTAGTTAGACATTACTGTAGAAAATAAAAGTCAAAAATCACATGAAGACAATGGGACCCTTCTCTTTGGTGGGTGGAAGGTGTCAAGTCTGGAAACTGACTTCCCAGCCCCCATCTCAAGCCCCCTGGAAAAATTCTCATTTCTCTCTCATTCTTTCCTTCCTCCTTTCCTTTCTTCCCTCCTTCTTTTTTTCCTTCCTTTCTTCCTTCCTTCCTTCCTCCCACCTCCCAATGCTGTGCAGTCTTAGTTTGAGGAGGGAGGAGCAGCATTTTTGAAAACTGAGAACATGTAAACCTTCACAACTAGAGCTTCTAAGAATCAGCTGCCATATACTAGAAAACATCATCACTTAGTGCTGTGTACTTGACGTTGTCAGGGATAGCTATTTATTTTAGCTGTTCTATAGCGTCCCTTCTGCATGTGCTTCTCTGTGTTTGCCCTACCTTCACCACTGCATTGTCTTCTCCTTCAGTACAGGAACAGTGTCTACCTGAAGTTCATACACTTGACGGATTTCCATTCTCTCTCTCTCTTATTAATTTTATCTGTTGGCATTTGTGGTTTTCTTCCCCACCTCATCCCTGTCTTCATCCTTAAAGACCATCCTCACCTATGGAAGTCATCCTAATGACACCTGATCATACCTCATTCCAGGTCTCATCTGGGTCTAAGTAGGCATGTGCCAAGGATGAGACAAAGCTCTGGATTGAGGAGGTTGAGGAGGTAGGGTCTGGGTTGGGAGAAGAGATCGTTTAAAGGAAAGATACCAGTTAGGTTTGGTGGTAAGGTATCCAGGTAGTGTTGAGATACTGCAGATTTGGTCCAATCACTCAGGAAAGCAATTTGGGACTCTACCCCAATAGACACTTAACTCTTTATACCCTTTGACCCAGTAATATCACTACTAGACATCTACCCTTAGACTAGTCAAAGGCAAAGAGAAACGACTCATACATACAAGAATATTTATGAAAATACTTTTGCGGTAGCAAAGAAATAAAAATTAAGGTGTTTATCAATTGGGAGATGAACAAATAAATTATGGCATATGAATGTAATGGGCTGTTATTGTCATATAAGAAATGATGAGTGGGAGGGATTCAGAGAAATCTTTAAGGACTTGTATGAGCTGATATAGAGTGAAGTGATTAGGACCGAGAAAACTATTTATTTCTATAATGGCAACAACATTGTAAAGAGAAAACTATTTTGATAGATATTCATTATGATCAGTTCCAGGTCCAATCATAACTCCAGAAGACTAGTAATGAAGCATGCTTCCCACCTCTTGACAGAACAGTGATGGAATAAAGGTACAAAATTAGACATGCATTTTTAGACACAATGTTCACTTTTTTTCCACTTAACTAAATGTAGTTATTTTTTAGAAGGGAGGGCTTTGGGAAGTAATGAGGGGGGTGAGTAGGTAATGATAGTGATGCAAAAATAAAAAAGAGGATCTATGAATCATTCAAAATACTTGGACAACTATTGCTCTAAACTTAATTTACACTGTAAAAAAACCCAAACTATATGTAATTGGTGTTCACAGTTCCATATGAAATCCTGTTTTTCTCTTCTTTTGTGTATATTGAAATGTGCATGTTTTTTATGTTCATCATAAAAAAAATTAGTTACAATGTGCTGAGATAAGCAAGGAAGTGGTGGGGAGAGTGGAGCTTCACAATCAGAAGCTTCTTAAAACTAGGAAGTCAATATGTAGAGTCCCATAGAGTCAATGGCTTTATCTGACAACACATGAATTGTCACCATTTCAGGCCTTTCTTATGGCTGCATGCATTGTGTATTCCAAGTCAACATCTCAACATGGTCATGAGTGGAGTCTACACAACCTCCTCCCCTCAACTACTTTCATGGAGTGCTGGGTATATATACCTCAACTTCAACAACTTTCTTTAGTTACTCTACCCTGATTCAATTTAGTCCCTCCCATCTCCTCTTCAGCCACCATGCCCACTGAGAACTATAGCCAGTCTATCCCTCAGGTTTCTTAGAGTTCTACTGTCACAATCAAATCAACACAGTCATTGCTGTGGCTAAGGGCACACCATTCAATTCCCCTATGACTCTACTTAACCATCCCTATGACTTTCTCACTCAAAATAGCCTCCCTGGCCACCACTTTTCTGACCACTGCTTTATTTGTTGTTACCTTCTATCAGAATATAAGTTCCTTGAGGCCAGGAACTGTTGTCACTTTTCTATTTGGATCCCCACCAGTTACCACAATGCTTGGCACATAGTATGTATTTAATAAATACTTTTTCATTCATTGACAGTAATACTGTGAACTTCACAACCTCTTGGAACTGCATTATCTTCAAGCTGAGAAACCTTCAGTTTCCATTATTCCCAAGCAATTACCTTTCCTTCCATTTCTCCTAAATCTACTTTTCACCCTCACTGTGGCTTCTGGTCCCTTGGCCTCTCTATACTCTCCTAGCCCATCTGTAGCTACATGAGCTTTTATTTCCAGTTTTGACTATGTGGTCAGTCATTTTTATGTCTCGTTCCCTGTTACCCCAGCATCCCTTGCCCCCCACGGCCTGGCTATCACTACCCAGATGATCACAAAACTGAGATGCTTCCAACTCGTTATATATTCATGGAGCATAAACTCAGCTAGGTTTTCATTGCTCTTTCAGTCTTTCCGATGTAGTATCATTGAGTTCCTATCTCATTTCCTATGACAGTTCTTCCTTATCTTTCTCTGAAGCCCCCAACTCTGCTTCTACTTTCTACATTTATAGCAGATAATTTAGCCTCATTCTTTTACTAAGATGAAGACTTTCTCAATTTCCCTCCTCTCTATATCCAAATTTTTAAGTATCATCTATTATTTTTCCTTTTGTCTCAGTGGAAGAGGTATCCCTACCATCTTGGTAACCCCAATTGAAACCCTATTTCTGGCCATCTATGTGAAAGGTTCTTCTAGGCCTTTGAATAGATTTCCACAGGATTCTAAAGCTTGGATAGAAAAAAAATATATTTCTATTTTCACTCATCTCCAGCTGAAATGAGCATTTCCTTCTATTACTGAAGACTATGATTCTGGAAGTCGGTCACTGACTTCAGCAGACCAACAAGGGGGTTCATGACACTCAGTGAGATGAAGACCACATGCTTTATATTAACCCGAGATCCCCCACTCCTGTTTCCTCCAGGACTTTGCTCCAGTGATCAGCACCTCTCTCTCATGTGTCATCCATCTCTCCAGCTCCACTGGCTTCTTCCTTTCTGTCCATAAACACACTCAAATCCCTCCCACCCCCAATAATTATTTAGAAGCATGTTGTAGTAGCTGCTCAAATGCAATAATTGGGGCATCAATTGAACCTGATCTCAAGCATGGGGAAGAGAGTCCGGGAAAATACTAGCTTCATGGAAAAGGGGCATTTCAGTTTCCCCTGTAATTCTGCGGGTAATCCTGGCAAGAGCCCCAGGAAGAGAGTTGAGCTTTTCCAATTCCTCAGTGACTCCAGAATGATATTTCTTTCTTGCCACATTTGAAATAGTAGGAGGGTTTGGCCACCCACTCGGATATGACACACGCAGCACAGGCTCCAACAGGATAGCCCCCAGATCGGGCCGACTAGCATCTGAACTAGCTGAAAAGGCCAATCTACTCGGCTGCTTTTAAACCAACCAGACTCCCACTTGCCTCGGTACAACATCTCCCTAAACACTGTCTTCGTTAATCTCCCAGTTTTGATGCAATGACAAATGTAGAGGAAACTCTTTTTCAGGCACTGATTAGCTAATCTGCTAAACTTGGAGTCAGAATTTCTGGATTCGAATATCACCTCTGACACTGGGTGTATTAGTGTTTATTCGTCTGACTCTGTGACTCCATTTGGGGTTTCCTTGGAAGATATACTGGAGTGGTTTGCCATTTCCTTTCTCAGTTCATTTTGCAGATGAGGAAACTGAGACAAGCAGGGTGAAGTGACTTGCCCAAGATCATGCAGCTAGTTAGTGCCTGAGGTCAGATTTGAACTCTGGAAGATGAGTCTCTCTGACCCCAAGCCCAGCACTCATTGCTTATACTGGCTGTATGACTATGACCAAGTCCTTTCACACTACTAAGCCTCAGTTTCTTCATTTATGAAATGGGAGTGATAATAACTGCAGTACCTATATCACGAATGCTCTGGGGCCCAAGGCTGCCTTCTACATCTATGAGAGGAGGTCTGGCACAATGGCTGGCTATGGGGCCGGGAAGATTGAGGTCTGGATCTCATCTCTGACACTGGCTCTGTGATCACAGCCAAATCCGTCAGCCTCCCAGGGTCCCAGATAACTCTTTAAAATCCAAAATTACCATTGAGTTGGCTATCTGTGTCAGCAAAGAGAGTTTACATAGTGGGAATTTTCTATGTCCATCAACTCATAGGTTCTAACAAGAGAACACCAAACAGTCTGCCTGCAAGGGTGATGTAAATGTCCATCATTGTTACTATAATGACGCACCCTCACAATACGCTGTCTGGTCCATCGTAACGTGTGAGGACCACAGGTTTAGGAGTGGAAAGGCATCTTAAAGGCCATCCGGTATGACCCACTCATTTTACAGATGAGGATACTGAGGCCCAAAGAGACTAAAGAATTTTCTCAGAGTCACATAGTTGCCTGAGGAGGCATTTAACAATGGTAATAAGAGTATTCATATAAACACTGTGAGCTTTATAAACACTTTACGAATATTGCCTCATTTGATTCTCACAATAATCCTGGAAGGTTATTATCTATTATTATCTCCATTGTACAGATGAGGAAACTGAGGCAGACCGATGTTTAGGGACTTGCCCAGAGGACAAAGAGTTAGTGAGAGTCTGAGGATGGATTTGAACTCAGGTCTTCCTAATTCCAACTCCAGCACCCTATTCATTAAGTCATTTCGTTGCCTCCAAGTGAAGCCAGGACTTCCTTATTTCAGGTTCAGCTCTCTGTCCACCATATCACATTGCCACATTTAATACCTCCCCAGTTTCAAGAGAGTAATGACTGACAATGATGGTAGCTGACATTTATATAATTTTAAGGTTGGCAAAATATGTCATCTATTTCATCTGATTCTCACCACCAGTTTCCTTTATTTTTTAAATTAAATTAAAAATTTTCCATTAAGAAAAAATTCTTTTCTTTATCAGCTCCCCTCTTACACACTTAAAAAAAAGAAAGAAAAAAACAAAACTCTTGTAGCAAATACACATAGTCAAGCAAAACAAATCCCCACATTTGCCATGTGTGCATAGGTCTCATTCTGCATCTTGAGTCCATCATCTTTCCATTAGGTGGAGGATAACATGTTTCTTAAGTGAGGAAACTTAAGTGAGACTCCAGGGACAGAATGGTTAAGATTCAAATATGTAGGAAAGAATAAGAAACATAAATATTCATTTAATGGAAAGGGGAATATGCATTTATAGAGCACTTAACTATTGACCTGGTATCTCATTTTATCCTCTCCACAACTCTGTGAGGTGTGTTATTCTTATCTCCATTTTACAGTTGAGGAAACTAAGGCAAATGGAGGTTAGGTGACTTGTCCAGAGTCACATGACTGGATAAGTGTCTGAGGCTGGATTTGAACCCAGACTTTCTTGACTTCCAGTCCTCTATCCCTTCCTTTACCTAGCTGCTTCATTAAAAAAGAGAGAGAGAGAGAAAAGAAAAGAAAACCTTAAGGTTTGAAAATTGCTTTTCTTTTTAGGAGAAAAGGTTAAAAAAAGGATACTGTTGTTCAGTTTGGGGACTGTCTAGTTGAGGTGTAGAATCTGTGGCCTTGAGGCCACATGTGGCCCTCTATGTCCTCAAATGTGGCCCTTTGACTGAATTCAAACTTCACAGAACAAATCCCCTAAAAAAAAAAAAGGATCTGTTCTCGGCTAAGCTAGGTGGCACAGTGAGTAGAGCACTGGCCCTGGAGTCAGGAGGATATGAGTTCAAATTTGACCTCAGACACATGACCTTGGGCAAGTCACTTAACCCCAATTGCCTTCCCTGCCCCCCCCAAAAATGATTTGTTCTGGAAAATTTTGACTTGCTCAAAAATGATGCAACCAAAGACCTAGAAGGCCATGTGTGGCCTCAAAGATGTATCCTTAATGGCCCTTGCCTTCCTTCTCTCTTCCGCCTGTCTCATCACCATTCTACTGGTCAAAAGCTTTACCAGAGGATAGGCAGAGAATGAGATTCCTCTGATTCACTTTGTGCTGATTGTGGGCATGTCCATTAAGTTTCTTGCTAAAGACAAGTTTGAATTTTTTCTTTAAAAAAAAGATGTTTAGATGATCTGTAGATATTAATTCTCTGTTTTTCATGTCTCTTATTTTTGGAAATCAAGAATTTACTATGCATGACACCCTCTCCATATTCTTGGATGTCTTAGCAGAAACTTCTTGGGCAGATGCTGGGCAGATGAGAACATTGCCTAATCAGGAAGTATCCTTGCTTAATTAGCATAATGTCTATGTTCATATAGTGTGTATAAAATTATTAATATATCTGGAAAACTGGTAATGATTAATATTTTTACACATAAGCAATCACTAGACAGAGAAAAAAATACTTGGAAAATCCTGAAAGGCCAAGTTTAGTTCACGGTCTATTTGGATGTTTATTGTGTTTTCTTCTTTTCCTCCAGAAAGAAATTAATTTCAAAGATAATAAAAACCTGTTGTCAAAATTCCAAGTAGTGCATGATTCAGAGGAGACAAGTTCATTATGTGACTATGATAGGCTGATATATCAGTATAGGAAAATCTAGGTGTGTGAACTTCCTTCACTAATACAACTTGCCATCTATAGCTTACTAAAAAAAAATCCTACTAAAAAGATTGCCTGAGGTAGCCAGGATTATGGGATCATAGCACTAGGGGAGGCATCAGAAGTCATTAAGTCCCAGTCCCTCATTTAGCAGTCAAGGAAACTGAGGGAAATTAAGCAATTTGACCAGTGTCGCACAACACATAAACGTCAGAGGTGAGATTTGAATTCCAGTGCTCTGATTAGAGTCAGAGATCTTCCCACTGAACTATCCAGGGGCCTTTGGGCCACATTTGAGGACCTAGAGGACTACACGCAACCTCGAGGCTGCAGGTTCCCCACTCCTACTGGCTTGCTGATGTTTACGCTAGTATGAAGCAGGATTTGAACTCAGATCTTCTGGTCTACAAGACCATTATTGTACCCACTACACTACATCTCTTACAATAAGCATGATGTGTGTGGAAAGTGTAAGATTAGAAAATGGAAAAACTTATAACTTGACCTCTTAAAGAACCTCAAAATCTGCCACCCATCTATGTCATATCCCAGGTACCTTACTTAGCATTTTCGTCTTGGACCAAAAACCCCAAAACTCTCTGTGCTAGGCATGATTTATCTTTATAGAATATCCCAGTTGTTTTCTGTTTCAGACGAAAAAATCTCAGACTAAGCTTAAAGAGTTCAGTCCCCACCTAGAAAATGTATTTATCTGAGTCAAGCGAGTTGATTTGTCAGTCCAGAGCGCACCCAGAGATAGCTGATAGTCTTCATGGAGAAGAAGGTAATTTCACCAAAGTGTGTCCTGTGATTTGGTTCCCACTTCTAAACCAATATCAGTGGAGAGAAAATTGCTGCCTTCCTCTCCTTCTCCAGCTTAGTCACCTTAAAGGATGTCTATATATGTATATGTAATTAACCCTCCCCAAAATAAGTAAATAAAATTGGGAATCAGAAATTTATTGTTTTACTGTTTGATGATTAGCGCTGAACATTTTAGGATTCCTTTCCTTTAGGGTTGAATGAATTATCTGGTTACTTTCACCTCCCACTCACAGATTTCCTCATGCATATTTCTTTCAGAGTTTACAGAAACAGACAAGTTTATTTCCAGTAAAATCTCTTCCCAAATCTTCTCCCAAGCCAAAAATTAATTGTATGACAAAAAAAAAAAATGTGGTGCAGGTTTTAAAAAAAAAAAAAGAAGTAGCTTCTGGCTTCCATGATTAAAAAAAGGATTAGATATCATTGTCAATTATTTCACTAAGTAATAATAACAACAAAAGCTAGCATTTCTATAGTGTTTGAAGGTTTGCAGAACACTTTGGAACTACCTCATTTTATCCTCACAACAATCCTGAAAGATACTGTTAGTACTCCCATTTACAGATGAGGAGCTGAATCAGGTCTGAGTTCAAATGTGGCCTCAGACACTTACTAGCTATGCCACTCCGGGCAAGTCACTTAATCTCAGCTTGCCTCAGTGTCCTCAGTTGTACAAAGCAAAGGACCTGGTATATAGCAGGCACTTTAAAAATGCTTGTTTCCTTCCTGCTGCAAAGTAGACTGTGGCTTGGATTTACCCCCTCAGACTTCGGGAAAATGAACCAGTTCTGTTAAAGAAAGTTTCTAAAGTTATTTATTATAGAAAGATTCCAAAAGTCTTTCTCTAGAGATTCTACTGCTAGTAGCACAGTGCACAGAGAACTGGCCCTAGAATCAGGAAGACTTCAGTTCAAATCCAGTCCCAGACACTTACTAGCTGTGTGGCCCTGGGCAAGTCACTTAATCTCTGTCTGCCTCAGCTTACTCATTAGAGACCTGGTCTGCAGTGTAATTGTAGGGATCAAATAGGATATTTGCAAAAAGCACTTAGTACAGTGCCTTACACTTTCCTGTGAAACCTTTCTTCCTCAGAAGGAAAATGTACAGAAGTTGTTCAACCACTTTTAAAAGCATACTTTCAAGGGTGATTTGAAATCAGCCTGACAATTTAACTCACATTTATATAATACTCCAATAGGCCATCAGAGTACTATTTAGCCATTGATTACAATCTTGGTGTCCTCTTTACCTTTTTGGTACAAGACAAGCTGGAAAAGATGTTGCCTGGTAAATCTTAGTACTTCTTTGCCAACTAACATTGTATATCTTAAGACTTTGAGTTCTTTGAAAATTCATCTAAACTATAAAACATTTTCTATAGACAATATTCTGAATGTATGTATAAATAGAGATCTCCATCTAAACTCCATTTCCCTTTGAGGCTCAACCCAGGTTCCAGCTCTTCCTTGGAGCCTGCCCAGACCATTCCAACCCCTAGTGCTATCTCTTTCCTCCAAAACTTTACAGCATTTCTTGCTTGCATCACTTATTTGGCTACTTGTTAATCTACTGTCTTCTTTAAATGACTGCTTTTTCATTTCTCCTGGTGAAGATTGGAACCTCTCGTGGTCAAAGACTACTTCACACTTCCTCTGTAACCCACTTCCACTTTGGCCAAAGAGGGCATTTCACATAGTAGGCAAGAGATTAATATTTATGGATTTGAAATGAGATACTGGAGCAGTGAGAAGACTTGGCTGTGATATCTGCTTCCAGACTGACTTGCTTTGCATTCTGGGATGAAGGCATTTCATCTCTTTGTGTGAAGACTAAAGGCACAAATGAGTTCAGTGATGAGTGAGATGAGCTAGGAGTTCAGAAGATCATCGGAATTCAAATCCAGCTCAGAGACTTTCTGGCTATGTTACCTGGGGCAAGTCACTTAACCTCTCTTGGACTCAGTTTCCCCACTTGTAGAGTGAGAGATTTTGGACTCCAAGGTCTCTTCCAATTCCAAAGCTTATGATTTTATTGACTGTTTTGACTGACCTGAGCAGTAAATTTTTAAAAGGGCAGGTTAGAGGCATTTGCTTTACCATTATTCTTTTTAACTAATATTATAATCATACGTAGACAATGCCTATCATTTCATTTGTACATAATGTTGTCCCCTGTCAACTCAGCAAGCCCAACACATTAGGACCAGGGCAACAGACTCAGTCCCATTTTGCCATGTATCCAGGTCACTGTTTAAGGGAAACAAGCTATTAGTCTCAAAATTGGTACATTTGTAATTTACCTGAAATATCCTGATTATTGTGGTGCATCTTTCCAAATGGGAGCTGGTTTCCATGGTGATCCAAGTGACTGCATGTGCTGTATTTCAGCCTATGCTGCGTGGTATATCTGCCTCCTCCCTGGCATATCAGGGTAGTGGCTGGCTGCCGTAGCACAGGCTCCCTTCTTAACACTACATTTGTAAGAACTCAACTTGAGACGGGAGCAGCATATACAGGTGATGCCTTGGATCAGTCACGCATCTGCTGAGCTCACCTGCACTCCTAAAACGTTACAGATGACTTCCCAGGGATCCCACTAGGCAAATATGTGTGGGTTTACTTAATGCTTTCAGGAATGTTTAAAACATGAGACCACAAAGAATGCCTGGAATTTACACAGCCCCTTTCTTCCTGGAACCCAAAATATTGACGCTTTATATTTCATTCATCCTTATGAATTTTCATTAGAGAAATTATCTAGGATCATCAGTCAACGCACAAAAGAAATTTCACATATTTAAAATGTGCTAACTTCCTATGGCCCCCAGCATGGTCTATTTATTTTTCTCATTTTCACCCTTATTCCTACCATATGTCCCTGCCACCCTTCCTCTCACATTTTCCTTCTCTATCTTCACACTTATGTCCATTTACATAGTCATGGCCTTCTTCCTCACATACAGGGGACTCCACTCTCACCAGCTTATTCATTGTCACACCCTTGTTCTCACATACCCTTTATTTTCCTTCTGTTTTAATCTAATTCATTAACAATCTTTATTTCTCTGTTGATTGGGAAAATAATTATATCTTCTTAATCATGTGATTTACTTATGTGATTTACACTTCTTAAATGTGATTTACTCTCCAATTTTATACCCTTAAGCGCATTCATTCCATACCACACACACACACACACCCTTTTCTCTAACCTACTTCTAAGCCCGACTCATCTTCGTCAATTCTTTCATTTCTGTGATTATAATGATTTGCTTTTCTCCTCCATCATCCTGGGTTCGATTTTCAAGATATCAAAGTGAGTGGGAAAACATCCCAGATGGCATTATTACCAGAAAATAGTGACCAGGAAAACATCATTCCATATGCCTATTTTTTTTCATTTCTATAAAAAAATCTTTATAAGAAATGACATAAGCAGAGCTAGGAGGACAGTATATACAATGACCACAACAAAGTAAACAGAAAGAATAGTCATGACAGAACAATCAATGCTGAACACTGCAAAAATTATAAAGAAGCAGCTTGATCCCCAAGAGAAGATATGAAAAAATATCTCTTCCTGCTTCTTTGTGTGGTTTAGGGTTTGTGCGTATGGAACATTAAAGAATGGCAGATTTTGTCTGTTTTTGTCGATGATCAGTTTTGCTGATTTTTTCCTTTTAATCCTCTTTTATGTTTCAATTCTTCGTTAGGAGATGCTTCTGTTGGAAGGGGGAGAAAAAGGGGAAATGTGCAAGGGGAAATCCAGGCAACATAAAAACAAAGTATACCTACTGAAATATATTTTTAAAAGGACGATATATACAAAAACCACAATTACATAAATCAAAACACTAACAGACATTGGAATTCAGATTAAATGCAATGATCATTCTTAGTGCCAGAAGCCCAGTGAGGAATCATGCTTCCTACTTCTTGATGGGGACATGGTAGACTACAGGTGCAGAATTTTTGCTATACTATCAGGTTTGATAGAGTTACTGTTTATTTTGCATAACCGTTTTTCTTGGTCAGAAGGAGAATTCTATGGGGATTGAAGGGTTCATTTGGGAGTGAAAAAGCACAAATAAAATATTTTTTCAAACAAATATTTTTCAAATTAAAAATCCTTTCTAATCATGATCAGTGAATGTATTTATGGTCTTTTTGTTGTTGTTTTTAATAAAGGGTATTTACTGAGAAAGTTTGGTAGGAACAGGTGTTTCAAAACATGGGCAGTATTTTTTAGGTTCTTTCTGCTAGTGTTATCTGTATTATCCACTTAAGGAGGGTGCCGAGGGCAGCCATCTCAACATTTCCTAACCCCTGTTCTCCTAGACTTCATCATGGTCTCCAAAATCTCAGCATCCTTCAAGGACACATGAATGCTGAAACTCCTACCTCCTCCTTATCCACTGTCCCTCTTCTCCTCTGATCTAATTGGAGATGACTGAGGATATACTTTGGAGAGGCCCTCCAAGATCCTCCATGTAAGAAAGGTTAATTACCAGGGGAGCCATCTCATCATTTCTCACTAGGATCTCACCCAACCTCCACCAGTTACTTTCCCCTTTCTCAGCTTTTTAGCTTCTTTTTTTGTGTGATCTTCCCTCCCATTAAAATATGAGCTTCTTGAGAACAGGAGCTGTCTTTTGCCCTTCTTTGTATCCTCAATACTCAGCACAGTGCCTAGAATATAGTAGGTGCTTAATAAATGCTTATTTATTGACTACCTATGCAAATCACCAGAAGTGTCATTTATTTTGGTAAGTCTTAAGAGGAGAGAAGCCTGGATTGTTTTGGGGAAGCTGTGTGGTAATGACCCCAAGTTCCTCTTTGTTCCAACAAAGGCCCATTTTTTCATTTGTTTAACATCAATGCTCTTCCAGTGATCATGTACAGGTGTGTTATAAAATAAATGAATAAATTCTTTGTGGCCCACACAGAGATGGAGAAATACATAGTTGGCTGAAATCAGCTGTGTTGTTACTAGTGAAGAGTTTGTCAGACAGTGAAATTGACAGGTTTCCAATTTGCAAGCTGCCAGGTAACAGGTGTGTAGGCTGTATACTCCACATAGTGTTGGGAGAGTTTAAGAAGGGTCCTTCAACACATTGGATGAACTCTATCTGCAAGATTTATGGCAGGCCAAGAGCAATGGGCACCATTGTGAGATGTGGATGGATGAACTGTTGGAGAAAACCATAACAGAATTATAACCTCAGATCCATTGAAATATGGAATTCTGTACCTCTCACTGCTAAAAATCTCTAAAAAATAAATCTCTGTTATCAACATGATTAGCACATTACCTCAGTAGTCTTTCAGTGATAATGCTTTTAAAAAAAGACACATTTTGTCATCAGATGGATGTTACTCAAACCAAAACAAACTGGTACTTTTTTGTTATATTACTCTGAGATACATTCCAGAGGTTCTAAAACAACATCTCATGTCTATAGTAGTACATTTAAACTGCATCAAATTTTATATCAGATAGCCTTGAAGTCAAGTATTATGGAAAAAAAATGTTCCAGACTATTGTAGATGTTCTTAGATCAAATCATATTTCCCTAAAAAGTAATGTCAGATGTTGAACTAATGAAAGAGAAAACATGAAGGGAGAAATGAATTCTTATCTTAGTTTAAAAGAATTTGGCCTGTATCACTACTCACAAGTTTTCTAATTAGTAAAAGTAGATTGGAATTAAAGTTTTGGAGACTTACTATTTTTACTTTTCAGTGGAGTCTGCAACATGTTTCAGGAATATGGGAGTCTAAAGGAAGTTGACAGTTGTCACAGGGAAAACTGAGTCCCCAAAACATTGAAAATGGAACTACCTAGAGTGAAGAGTCCCCAAATAAGGTGACATTCTTCATGTGGGTACACAATCTGGCCCTTCCCACTTTTACCTTTTTGCAAGTTGGGAGACTGTTGGTTCACTGTTCCATTCTTTCCTGGAATCTAGGAGCAGTGACCAATCAATCTATGAAGATTTATTAAGTGCCTACTGTATTCCAGGCATTGTGTGAAGTCCTACAGCAATAAACAGGAAAAAAAGAGTGAATAGGAAATAGAACTGTTAGAGGGGTGGACCATCATGAACTACTTACTGCTTGTGAATTCTGCCACTATCCCAAATCACTACATGGTGAAGGGAGAGATACACCAGAGAAATGGGATAGCTGAGGCCTAGAAGCTAAGGTGAACACAGGGCTGGGACACTGGGGTGGCCACTGAAAAAGCCATTCAGGTTTTTTTAAATAAGTTTAAGCAACAAAGAGAGAAAAATTTCCCAGACAAATAGTAATGAGGGGCTAGAGTATATTGAAATTTCTATGATTTGTTTAAATATTTCAGAACAACGGTCTTTTTCCTTTATTGGATATTCTTAGATCAGTATTTAATGGTTCCAGCATACCCACAGTGTTGCTAGCCGTGTAAATTTGGGGTAATAGAATCGGAAACAGTCTAAGAGCTTATACATAAGTGCCCTCCTGTACTCACCTCTCATTGGGAATATCAAAACTTTTGAGAAAGTCAGCAACAATCTGCTTTGCCCCAGGTCTGAAGAAAGGAGGACATAGGCTAAGTGCTACTACCATAGCACATCAAGTGTCATAACTGGGATGTCCCTCAAGGGCACAGGTAACTTGTCCCACCTTCACACTTTCAAATATGTTTTATCTTTTTAAAAATATACATAAAAGAATATATATCTGAAGAAAACATTGGCATTAGCAGTGAAGTGAATAGTATGGTCTTTCATTAGAGAAATAAGATGGCTGTCTAAAGAGATTGCTTGAACCTATTTTTAAGCTTTATCTACTTACTTTTTATAATGATTGAACAAATTTTAATTGAACAAGTTCCAATAGCAGATTTTGATTTAGGTATTAGATAAAGGCTCAGGAAAATATATGTGTAAAATCCATATATATAGATACAGATATAAGTGTTAATCCAATAAATCTCTGATTAACCAGAACTCAACTAGCAACTTCAATCTTTTCCTTCTTTGCCTTTTAGAAGCAGCTAGGTAACACAATGGTTAGAGCTCTAAGCCTGAAGTAAAAAAGACCTGAGTTCAAATCTAGCCTCAGATAATATGTGATCCTGAGCAAGACAATTACCCTCCATCTGTCTCAGTTTTCTCAACTGTAAAATGAAACTAATAATAACACCTTCCTCCCAAGGTTGTTGTGAGAATCAAATTAGATTTCATAAAGTACCCAGCACTAAATAAATGTTTGTTTCCTTTCCCTAAAAGAAAGAGCAGTAGTTATTTTTATTTTTTTATTTATTTTTCAGTTCTCAACATTCACTTCCAGAAGAATTTGAATCCAAAATTTTCTCTCCAGCTCTCCCCACCCCCTACCCCAGGATAGCATGCACCTCATCCACCCCTTTATCCAGTCTATTCTCCCTTCTATTACTCCTCTTTCTTTCATCCCTTCCCTTCTATTTTCCTGAAGGGCAAAATAAATTTCTATACCTTATTGCCTGTACATCTTGTTTTCCAGTTGCACACTAAAGCAGTTTTTAATATTCATTATTAAAGCTTTGAATTTCATATTCTCTCCTTTCCTCCCTCCCCACCCACCCTCATTGAGAAAACAAGCAGGGGAGGAGCCAAGATGGTGGAGTAGAAAGACTCATGTATGCTAGCTCCGAACCCACAGCCCATAAATTTCCTGTAAAAAGAACTCCCCACAAATTCTGGAGCAGTGGAACCCGCACAGAAACACAGTGAAAGAGATTTCCGTTCCAGAGAGCCCTGGAAAGCCATCCCCAGGGGTCTGTTGCACTCCGGAAGCAGAGCTCAGTCCTGCCCTGCCCTGACCTCACGGACCCAGAGGAGCAGATCCGAGCAGGCTTCAGGGATGGAACCTCCAGGGGCCGTGAAGGTCCCTCCACCCACAGGCACTACAGGTCAGTGAGAGAGACTTCTGGGCTGGCCAAGAGGGGAGCGGGGTGTCTCCATAACTCAGGCCTCCTCGGGAGGCAGCAGCAGAGGCAGCGGCAGAGGCAGTGGCGGCCGGAATTCCCGGAGCAGACAGGAGCTCAGGGCCATTACTGAAGGTCTCCACATAAACCCCCTGAGGGAACTGAGCCTGGGAGGTGGCCCTGCCCCCACCCTAGCACCAGAACTTAAGCTCACATTGAATAGCAGCCCCACCCACCACGGAAAGTCCCGAGGCTGGGGAGCAGCATTTGAATCTCAGACCCCAAGCACTACCTGCTCAGATCTAGGCAGGGGTGGAGAGGAATCTCAGAAGTCAAGTAACTGGCTGGGAAAATGCCCAGAAAAGGGAAGAAAAATAAGACCATAGAAAGCTACTTTCTTGGGGGACAGATGTTCCCGCCTTTCATTTCTGATGACGAGGAACAATTCTTACCATCAGGGAAAGACGTGGAGGTTGGGGCCTCTGTATCCCAGACATCCGAGGTGGATGTCTGGTGGGCTCAGGCTATGGAAGAGCTCAGAAAGGATTTTGAAAATCAAGTTAGACAGGTGGAGGAAAAACTGGGAAGAGAAATGAGAGAGATGCAAGAAAAGCATGAAAAACGGGTCAATACCTTGCTAAAGGAGACCCCAAAAAATGCTGAAGAAAATAACACCTTGAAAAATAGGCTCACTCAATTGGCAAAAGAGGTTCAAAAAGCCAATGAGGAGAAGAATGCTTTCAAAAGCAGAATTAGCCAAATGGAAAAGAGGTTCAAAAGCTCACTGAAGAAAATAATTCTCTCAAAATTAGAATGGAACAGAGGGAGGCTAATGACTTTCTGAGAAACCAAGAAATCACAAAACAAAACCAAAAGAATGAAAAAATGGAAGAGAATGTGAAATATCTCATGGGAAAAACAACTGACCTGGAAAATAGATCCAGGAGAGACAACTTAAAAATTATGGGACTACCTGAAAGCCATGACCAAAAAAAGAGCCTAGACATCATCTTTCATGAAATTATCAAGGAAAACTGCCCTGAGATTCTAGAACCAGAGGGCAAAATAAGTGTTGAAGGAATTCATCAATCACCACCTGGAAGAGATCCAAAAAGAGAAATTCCTAGGAACATTGTGGCCAAATGCCAGAATTCCCAGGTCAAGGAGAAAATGTTGCAAGCAGCTACAAAGAAACAATTCCAGTATTGTGGGAATACAATCAGGATAACACAAGATCTAACAGTTTCTACATTAAGGGATCGAAGGGCATGGAATAGGATATTCCAGAAGTCAAAGGAACTAGGACTCAAACCAAGAATCACCTACCCAGCAAAACTGAGTATAATACTTCAGGGAAACATATGGTCTTTCAATGAAACAGAGGACTTTCAAGCGTTCTTGATGAAAAGACCAGAGCTGAAAAGAAAATTTGACTTTCAAACACAAGAATGAGAAGAAGCATGAAAAAGTAAACAGCAAAGAGAAGTCATAAGGGACTTACCAAAGGTGAACTGTTTACATTCCTACATGGAAAGACAATATTTGTAACTCTTAAAACGTTTCAGTATCTGGGTAGTTGGTGGGACCACACACACACACACACGCAGACACACATGTACACACGTGCATGCACACACACATACACACATGCATGCACACACAGAGACAGAGAGCACAGAGTGAATTGAATAGGATGGGACCATATCTTAAAAGAAGTTAATGTAAATGGTGAGAGAGAAATGTAGTGGGAGGAGAGAGGGTGAAATGGAATGGGGTAAATTATCTCTCATTCAAGAGGCAAGCAGGAGACTTTTTAGTGGAGGGAAAAAGAGGAGAGCTGAGAAAAAAACAAGAAGTTTACCCTCATCACATTGGACTAAAGGAAGGAATAAAATGCACACTCATTTTGGTATGAAAACCTATCTTACAATACAGGAAAGTGGGAGAGAAGGAGATAAGCAGGGTAGGGGGATGATGGGAGGGAGGGCAATGGGAGGAGGTAGCAATTTGAAGTCAACACTTGGGGAGGGACAGGATCAAAAGACAGAATAGAAACAATGGGGGGCAGGATAGGATGGAGGGAAATACAGTTAGTCTTACACAACATGACTATTATCGAAGTCATTTGCAAAACTACACAGATATGGCCTATATTGAATTGCCTGCCTTCCCAAAGGGAATGGGTGGGGAAGGAGGGATGGGGAGAATTTGGAACTCAAAGTTTTAGGAACAACTACTGAGTATTGTTCTTGCTACTTGAAAATAAGAAATACAGTTAATGGGGAATAGAAAGTCATCTGGCCCTACAGGACAAAAGAGAAGATGGGGACAAGAGAAGGGAGGGATGATAGAAGAAAGAGCAGATTGGTGATAGGGAAAATTAGAATGTTTGGTGTATTGGGGTGGGGGAAGGGGAGAAATGGGGAGAAAATTTGGAACCCAAAATTTTGTGAAAATGAATGTAAAAAAGTTAAATAAATAAATTTAAAAACTAAAAAACAAAAAAAAAGGAGAGAAAACAAGCAATTCAATATAGTTCATACATCTGTGACGACGCAAAACACTTCCATAATAGTTATATTGCAAAGGGCTAACCACCTTTCCCTCTGGCCTATCCTGCCCTCCATTTATTCCATTCTCTCCCTTGACCTGCCCTCCTACAATATTGTGTGCTTCTGTTTATCCCTTTCCCTAATTTGCTGCCCCTTCTATTGTCTTCTCTCACCCATCCCCTTTCCCCTTGCCATCCTGCAGGGTAAAATAGATTTTCATATCCAATTGAGTGTGTTTTATTCCCTCCGTAAGCCAAATCCCATAAGACTCAGGCTCACATATTTTCCTTCATTTTCATCCTCTATCTCTTCATTGTAAAAACTCTTTCTTGCCTCTTTTATGTGAGAATATTTGCTGTATTCTACCTCTCCCTTTCACTTATTCCTAGTACATTCCACTCAATAGTAAATTTTATTTTTTAGGCATTTTCCCTTCATATTCAATTCACCCTTCACCTTCTATGTATATTTATATACATTTACACATACACCCATGTACACATACAAACCTACACATATATAATATACACATACATACATACCCATCTATACCTATATATAGATATATGTATATGTACATATACATACATACATACATACATTCCTTCTAACTACCCTAATAATGAAAAAAGTCTCATGGGTTACAAATAAAATCTTTCCATGTAAGAATGTAAGCAGTTCAACTTTAATGAGTTCCTTAAGGCTTCTCTTTCCTGTTTACCTTTTCATGTTTCTCCTGATTCTTGTATTTGAGAGTCAAATTTTCTACTCAGTTCTGGTTTTTTCAGCAAGAATGCTTGGAAATCCTCTATTTCATAGAAATTCCATTTTTTCCCTGAAGTGTAATACTCAGTTTTGCTGGGTAGGTGATCCTTGCTTTTAATCCTATCTCCTTTGACCTCTGGAATATCATATTCCAAGCCCTTAAATCCCTTAGCATAGAAGTTGCTAAATCCCATGTTACCCTGATTGTATTTCCACAATACTTGAATTGTTTCTTTCTGGCTGCTTGTATTATTTTCTTCTTGACTTGGGAATTCTGAAATTTGGCTATAATATTCCTAAGAGTTTTCCTTTTGGGATGTATATCAGGAGATGATTGGTGAATTCTTTCCATTTCTATTTTACCCTCTGGTTTTAGACTATCAGGGCAATTTCCCTTGATAATTTCTTAGATAATGTCTAGGCTTTTTTGTTGATCATGGTTTTTAGGTAGACCAATAATTTTTAAATTATCTCTCCTGGATCTATTTTCCAGGTCAGTTGTTTTTCCAATGAGGTATATCACATTATCTTCTATTTTCTCATTCTTTTGGTTTTGTTTTGGAATTTCTTGGTTTCTCATAACGTTTAGCTTCCATCTGCTCCATTCTAATTTTTAAAGAACTATTTTCTTCAGTGAGCTTTTGAACCTCCTTTTTCATTTGGCCTTTTCTGCTTTTTAAGGCATTCCTTTCCTCATTGGCTTTTTGAACCTCTTTTGCCATTTGGGTTAGTCTGTTTTTAAAGGTGTTATTTTCTTGAGCATTTTTTGGGTTTCCTTTAGCAAGATGTTAATTCACTTTTCATGATTTTCTTGCATCTCTCTCATTTCTCTTCCCAATTTTTCCTCCACCTCTCCTACTTGATTTTTAAAATCCTTTCTGAGCTCTTCCATGGCTTGAGACCATTGCATATTTTTTGGAGGTTTTGGATGAAGAAGCCTTTACCTTACTGTTGTCCTCTGATAGTGCACTTTGCTCTTCCTCATCCAAAAGAATGGGAGAAAATATCTTTTCACCAATAAAATAACCTTCTATAGCCTTATTTTTCCACCTTTTGGGGCATTTTCCCAGGCAGTTACTTGATTTTTTGAGTTTTTTGTCAAGTGGAAATTATACTATCCCAAGCTTCAGATGTTTTGTGCAGCTGTTGTCTGAGATATCTGTATGAACCTGTAAGTTCTCAGTTCCTCTCAGGTGGCACAATCAAGGCAGAGGAATTTACTCCTCTCCTGGCCTGCCCTCTGCTCTGTGAGCAGCCAAAAGGATTCTTTTCTGCCCTGGAACTGCCAGATTCTTGGTTCCCCCAGAGTCTTTAGGCCATAGACCCAAAAGTGGAAACTGCTGCAGCAGAGGCTGCCACTGTCCTGAAGCCAGGACTGGGAGCAGACTGAGCTCCCTTCTCATCCAGGTGAAAGAGCTTTCTTACTGCCCTTTGAAGTTGCCTTTGGCATTTTTGGATTGACAAATCTGGGAACTGCAGTTCCTACCTGTGATTCTGGGCCCTGAAGCCTGCTCAAGTCCTGTCCATGGTGCATGGTCCACACTAGGCTGCACTCTACTCAGAGCCTGGTGTGATAGACCTTTCCTTTTGGCCTTCCAGGCTGTCTTGGGCTGGAAATCTGTTTCACTCTGTCATTTGTGGCTTCTTCTGCTCTAGAATTTGTTTAGAGTCATTTTTTACAGGTATTTTATGGATGAAGGGAGAGTTAGAGTAGGACCATCCTTCAATTCCACCATCTTGGTTCCGCCCCCCAAAAGTTATTTTTAGAGCTAAAAATAAGAAGTTTTTTAAAGTAAAACAATTTCCTGGCTGTGTTCTGGGACACATACATATTATTCCAATTTCTTAGACTTTCCACATCTACATATAAACTGCTTTACTTTGAGAACTGATATGGTAAGATGATCCTAAAGTGATACACAACCTGTAATAATCAAAGAAAAACCTTTGCCCCAGAAAATTGTTTTTCTCTAAATATATTAAAGGGCTCTCTGCATGCAAGAATGATTTTTATTATTTTTTTTATGAATTAGGGATTGATTGATTGTTTTGTCAGTTGTTTATACTTAAGAAAGTGATGGAAAAAATGGTAATAATGCAGACTGAACTTAGAAGTGTGTCTCGAGTACATTTTTTTGGAGCAATTGCTAAATATTTGCCAAAACATTACTGGGTGGAGGTTACTACAGAAGTGAAATGCTGCATGCATTATCAGATGAGCTTACAGTATTATTAATTTTACTTAACCTGCTTTTCTTTGCATGCAACTTCTCAAGAAATGAGAGAAATCTGTAAAATATGATATAAAAACACAATATGTCAATAAATTTCTTTTTTAAATTACATAACAATTTCACAGTTTCATATTCAATCCTTTTGGGGGGGTTCTATTTTATAAACTTTTTGTTACTTTTTGTAAACATTTTTAGAAACATCATAATAAAAAGAAAAATCAATTAGGGAAAAAAATTAGTGTTGTTTAACTTAACCAAAAGACAATTAATTATTTGTAGTTTGCCAAGAAATGAAGAAAATAGAATTAGCCTCGTCCTCCTGGAAGCTCTTCTGAATGGGTCTGGCCTTATGTCAATTTGTCCAGCTGCCTTGGGAAGGCAGATGAATTCTGACAGTTGGTTTAATTTATACTCCTCTGTGGGGACTTGAATGGGGTTAAATATTCTGCAATATCTCTCCATTCTGTATTTTCCGAGAGTTCCTGTTTGTTCCTCCCCACATGTCTTATTCTAGCAATGCCATTGCCTTCCCAGAAGAATTAAGCAATGAAATATTTTTGTTTTCATTTGCCATTTCTGGTTTTACCCCATCTTGGGTCTTTCCCTCATGACTCAGAGAACAAATATTTAGCTCTTTTTACTTTTTTATGCTTGAGTCTTGTATTTGAAACTTAAATTTTCTGTTCAGCTCTGGCCTTTTCACCAAGAATGTTGAAAGTCCTCTATTTTGTTTAGTATCCATTTTCCCCCAGAAGAATTAGACTCATTTTTGCTGGGTAGATGATTTTTGGTTGTAATCCTAGCTTCTTTGCCCTCTGGAATATCATTCCAAGTCCTCAGAATCTTTAATGTAAAGGTTGCTCAAGACTTGAATTCATTCTGGCTGCTTGCAATATTTTCTCCTTGATCTAAGAGGTACAAATTTTTATTATGATATTCCTAGGAGTACTCATTTTGTGTTTACACATTCATATTTTGTGTTTATACAATCATTTGTATACTTTTTGATATCTCTTTCAGGAGGTGATTGGTGGATTCTTTCAATTTTTATTTTACCTTCTGGTTCTAGCATATTGGGGCAGTTTTCTTTGGTAATTCTTGAAAGATGATATCTAGGCTCTTTCCTTTTGATCATGGCTTTCTATAATTAACCTAATAATTTTTAAGTTATTTCTCCTGGATCTGTTTTCCAGGTGAGTTGTTTTTCCAATGAGATATTTCACATTGTCTTATAGTTTTTCATTATTATGGTTTTGTTTATTGTTTCTTGGTTTCTCATAAAGTCATTAGCTTCCATTTGCTCAGTTCTAATTTTTAAGGAATTATTTTCTTCAGTGAGCTTTTGCACTGCTTTTCCATTTGGTCAATTATATTTTTTGTTTTTTTCCTTCAGTAAATTTTTTTGTGCCTCTTTCCCCATTTGGCCAATTCTGCTTTTTAAGACATTCTTCTCCTCATTGGTTTTTTTGTACCTCTTTTACCATTTGACCTATTCGGTTGCAAGGTGTTATTTTCTTAACTATTTTTTGTGTCTCCTTTAGCAAGCTGTTAACTCATTTTTCATGATTTTCTTGCATCACTCTCATTTCTCTTTCCAATTTTTTATCTACTTCTCTTATTTGATTTTTCAAAATCCTTTTTGAGCTCTTCCATGGCCTGAGAGAAATTAATATTTTTCTTGAAGGCTTTGGATGTTGGAGCTTTGATTTTGTTATTTTCTTCTGAATGTTATGTTTTGATTGTCTTTGTCACCATAGTATTTTTCTATTGTCAGATTTTTTTTCCCTGTTATTTGTTCATGTTTCCAGTTTATTTCTTGACTTTGTTAAAGTGGAGCTCTGTTTCCAGGGTGGAGGGTGTATTGTCCCGAGCTTCAGTGATTTTGTGCAACCATTTTCAGAGAAACCTCTAGCAACCTATACGTTTTTAGTTCTACCAAAGTGGTATGATCTAAGGAGAGGTGTGTTTACTACTCTCCTGAACTATACTCTGGTCTGAGTGACCACAATATAATTCTTTTCAACCTTGAAACTATGAAGAGGGTTGTGCTAGGGCTCCTCTTTACCCTGGGACTGTCACCTTGGATTGCCACCCAGATCTGAATATAGGCCAAGCAATAGAGTCCTGCCCCCACTGCCAGCAAAGAGATTCCTGTAATCTTCTGATCAGTTCTTCAACCCCCTTACCATCTGTGGGCTGAGAGCTCCAAAGCAGCTACCAATGCTGCTGATTCAGTGGCTCCCAAGGCCTGCTCCTGTTTTGCTGGGAGCTGGTATGCTTCAATGAAGCCTGCACTGAACTGTACTCCTCTCTCACCCAGGTGCAATAGCACTTTCCTGCCAACCTTTTAACTTGTCTTTGACTGGAAAGTTATTTTGCCCCATCTTTTTGTGGGTTCTGCTGCTCTAGGAATTATTTTATGGCATTACTTAAAGGTGTTGGGAAGGATTCTGAGGAAAACTCAGGGCAGTTGCTACCTTTTCTCCACCATCTTGACTCTGCCTTTTACTATGTCTTGTGGCATATTTTTCTACAGAAAAGCATCTCCCAGTTGTATAATATAAATCAGTGAGAAAGTGATTGAATAGACAGAAATTTCCCTAACATAGGAAGAATTTATTGGCTAAAATGAAGCACATTGGTACATCTGAGTGATTGGTTAAGAGGGTTTATTAAGAAATGTCACAAATGCTGATTACTGAAATACTAAGATACCCAAAAAAATTTCCTTTTCTCACTATGAATAAAATTCTTAGAACTCAATTAACTCAACAGGTTTGAAACTGGCTTCATTTTGTATAATTATATCAACATTTCTGTAGTGCTGAAATTTATTGCCTAAACTGGGATATGTGATCTCTAGTCTAAGAGTTAGGCCTGAGCTACTACTTAATTTATAATCGGACTCTTCACAAGTATTCCACAAATATAGAGATATGAAAATAGTATTTTAATACATGCAAGCAATGAAACTTTTTTATTTCTATAATTTCTATTTCAAGTTAATTTTTTAAAATTAGTTACAACTTATAGTAATAAAAATTCTATCTGTTGCTATTTCATGTTAAAAAAAAACAATCATAGAAAGACTGAATTATATTCTATGTATTCTTCTGAATGTTTGGGGGGGCATACCTTCTAGTGGGAGCAGGGCAAGAGTGGGGAGTAGCCTGCCTGCCAAGGTGGTGGCACCAAGGGATCACAGAGCTTTGCTTATGTTGCTCTAACATTGATGAGAATGAAGCTTTAGAGAGGAAAGTCACTAGTGAATGTAAACATATCATTCTTTTAAATTTAGTAACTAATGATTAGCAAATGTTTATGCCAAGCTAAATATAATATTCATATAAGTGCCTAGAGGTGTGTGTGTATGTCTATATGTATGTATGTATGTGTATTTTATACATATGTATGTATGTGTGTATATATAGCATGTGTATATATGCATGTATATCTTTGCGTGTAGGTATATATACATACATGTATGTATACATAGCTATGTATATGCATATCATGCATATGCATGTATATCTACATATTTGTATATAGGTAGTGTGTTTAAGATCTAATACCTCTATGTATTGTATGCATACATATATGCACCCACATAGTAGGTATATGTGTCCATATACATATATACATATCTATTGCAAATATGGATATATCCATATTCACTTGTGTATATGTGTGAATATACCTCCATGCATACATTTGCATATATGTATATGTGTATATATGCAAGCCCAATACATGTATATACATACTTATATATGTAATTGTACATGTATAGATATATCCATATATATACAGTTTTATGCATGTATATACATATATTTATGTAAATATAGATATATGTATAAACCTACACAGGGAGGTGAGGTTGTACAGTAGATAGAGAGCTGGGCCTAGAGTCAGGAAGACTCATTTTTCCTGAGTTTAAATCAGGCCTCAGACACTCACTAGCTGTGTTACCCTAGACAAGTTTGCCTCTGTTTCTTTTATATGTAAAATGATCTGGAGAAGGAAATGGCAAACTACTCCAGTATCTTTGCCAAGAAAGCCCCAAATGGGGTCACAAAAAGCTAAACATGACTGAAATCACTGAATAACAACTAAAACCATATGTATATATAATACATGAACATGTACGTAGGTATTTATGTATGTGTATATACCTACTTATATGTCTATATATTTAACTAGGCATAAATATTTACTTATGGGATAAACTATTTACTATATAGGTATACGTGTGTGTGTGTGTGTGTGTGTGTGTGTGTGTGTGTGTGGTGTGTACCTGGGTTCAAAATCTTTCTCCTACAAATATACACACACTGAAGTAGAAAAACCTCCTGGTAGACATGTCTCAGTAAATCACAGTTATGGGAAGCCACAGCCCTCTGATTCACCTGGTGGCAACCTACCAAATTGCAGACACAGTAATAATTCAGGATGAAACCAATCTCTGAAGAGATAGCTTTGCAAAGCCCATGCTGTTGGAGTGACAATACACATCAGTTTCTACCTATCTAGATTTTTCTGGACCTGAAATATACATGGTAAGTCTCTTCAATTTACTGAACTCCATATTAGTCACAAAAAATATTTGCCTTCCCAGAGGAGGCTCAGACAAGAAAATAAAGACAGGAAAACTGACCAGAGGTTAGCATCTCCGAGGTACAAGTGGCAATTCACTGACATCATTCATAGAACACACTGTAGCCACCAGGTACATTTTTGAGTATCCTGCAGAGAGAGAATAAAAGGCAAAGTAGATGGAAACCTTTTATTGAATGGGAACCACAATTACAAGAAGACAGAGAAATGGACTTTCTATTGCTAAATCCTGTTTCTAAGAATAGGCTTTCCTTGACAAAGCTACTTAACCTTTCATCATTCACTTCAAAAGTTATCATTTCCAGCATATAAAATTTACCCTCAGCAGGCATAGACTGCCAAATAGATTTTAATTTTTCCATTACTCCACCCATGTAAAACTGCAGAGCTGGCTTCCCTAGTATAGAATCAATATATTTTCATATACCAGACCAATTCCAGACAAGGACCTGGCACCATTATGACTTTTGGCTTCTTTACCTCCCATTATTTTACATGGTCAGTCACCTTTTTCCATTATACAGAATCCAGGGATTTCTCCTGCTCCCAAGGTGTGTCCCTAGAAGAAAGCTACCCTAGGGACTTTGTGAGTATACGTGGCCTAAAACCATAGCTCATGAGCCCCCACCAATATATCTACCTTTAGTAGTTAGACAGAAGACACAATTAGCTGAAAGCAAACAGATTTATTAAAAGAGCATAGAAAGAAAATAATAATATTTTCCCCATAAATCTAATATGTACTGCCACATAAATGCACACAGAGTCTCTGAGAAAAGTGGATACAACAAATACAGTAGCCCTAGTGGAGGTTTAATTCATGCATCTGATTCATGATCTGGTACTCAAAACCCTTCAGAACCTCCATATTGCTTCTAGGAGAAAATGCAAACCACATCACCCTGAATTTTTATGGTCTTCAATAATTTAGCTCCAACCTAACTTTCCAAGTATATTTCATATTAACCCTTCTCCTCTTCATGAATTCTCTATTCTAGTCATGCTGGAGTCTTAGCCATTCCCTAAATTCATTCTTCTTCTTTTCACTCATATGAGTTTTCATAAGCTACCCCCCATGCCTAGAATAAACCATCTCCTCACTTCTACCTCTCAGAATCTTCATTTTCCTTCAAGGGTTAGTTCAAGTGCCCTTTCCTCTTCCATGAAGTCTACTCTGACCATCCCCTTCTCTTCAAATTATCCTATATTAACTCAACTGAATGGTAGTTTTGTATCTCCAGGTCAAATTTAAGTTCTCTGAGAGTGAAAACTATATTATTTTTGTCTCTATGTAGTCACCTAGCACAAAGGCCTGCATATGGTAGGTTCTTCATAAATATTTATTGAATTAAATTTAACTCAAGTCCTTTTGACCTCTCTCCTGGATTTTAATAAGAGCCTTTTCACACACTCTTCCTCTCCCAATTCTAATCCAGTCTAAGGCATCATGATCAGACTAATTATCTAAGTGTACAGCTCTGATCATGTCTAACATCTTTGTTTACTCCCTGTTGTCTGTTGAATAATGCCCAAACTCTTTACTCTAGCATTCAAGGTCTTCCAGCTTGTCTCACCATCCTTACACTAGTCAAACTGAACTCTCCCCAAACAGGTTCCAAATTTCTCTTACCTTTACTTGCACTGGTTCCTAAACTCAGAAAATCCATGTCTCTGTTGAATTCCTACCTTATTCTTTATGGCGCAATTTAGATGATATTCCTCTTATGAGGATACAGTATCACCGTATACTGTACTCTGCCTAAACCTGGTTATAATCTTTCCTCCACCTGAACTCATAGCACTTTATATTTTTTTTTATTTCCTTAGTATACTCTAATTTGTATTAGGAAATAACCTTTACTGTATTGTAAGGTCCATTAGAGCAAGAACCACCTATTATTTATCTCTAAAATTTTGTTGCTGTTGTTCAGTCATTTCAGATTCTTTGTGACTTCATTTGGAGTTTTCTTAGCAAAGATACTGGAGTGTTTTTGTCATGTCCTTCTCCAGTCATTTTACAAATGAGGAAACTGAGGCAAACATTAAGTGACTCATCCAGGATCATATAGCCAGTAAGTGTCTGAGTTATCACCTAGCTGCCCACTGAACTACTTAGCTGCCCTGATGCAGTGATCTCTAGCACTTAGTATAATTGAGTATGGGGGTGGGAAAAGAAAAGCAGAAAAGGAATGGAATAAATATTTATACAGTACCTACTACGCGCCAGGGAATGAGCTAAGTGCTTTATAAATAATGTTTTATTTGATTCTAGAAACAACCCATTATCTCCTTTTTTAAGAAAACTGAGGTAAATGGAGGTTAAGTGATTTGCCCAGGTTCACACAACTAGTGAGTGTCTGAGACCTTTTGAACTCAGGTCTTCCTGACTTCAGATCCAGTTCCCTAGCCAATGTGCCAATGAATTACACACAGTAGGTTCTTAGTAATTGTTAGATGAATGAGCCAATGCTCAGATAATCCATGATACCTAGCACAATGTAAGTACTTAATAAATGCTTCTTAGTTAGTCTATGGCATATCCCAGATATGCCACATCATGGGTCCTTTAATCTAGGGAAAGTTAGGGAATAACCAGGTCAAAAGTCTTGGCGGATTGAAAAGATCCAGTATCCAAGGTCAACAGACAACTCTCCTCAGATAAAAGGGTAGGTATGGTGCCAGGTTTTCAATACTGAGTCTAAGACAGGACAGAAGCAGAACAGGAGTTAACAAAATCTGAAAAAGGAAGGTCAGAGCAAGGAGCCCAGGTAGTCCAACAGCATATGGAAGTTTCTTATGTTCAGTGAACTAGGATCACATGCGGACTTTCAAGTCAGAATTATCAGAGGTATCCCTACCTAATCTAATCTCTCTGATGAGTCACTGCTATGAGATACTCCTCAATGAGAGACAACAGAAGTAAACAGTAAAAATGCATTTGTTAAGCACCCACAGTATGCCAGGAACTGTGCTAAGTATTGAGGATACAAAAAAGGCAAAAAAAGAAAAACAAATGAAAACAAACAAAAAGCACAAATCCCTGCTTTTGGGAAGCTTGAAGTCTAAATGGGAATACCACATGTAATCAACTGTATACAAACAAGATCTATAAATTGGAGATAATAATTAGCAGAGGGAAAGCATTAAGGCAGATCTGGAAAAGCTTCTTGTAGAAGGTGACATTTTAGCTGGGACTTAAAGGAAGCCAGGGAGGCCAGGAGGCAGAGATAAGGGAAGAGAGAGTTCTAGGTATAGAGGATGGCCTGTGAAAATGAACCAAACTGGAAAATCTGAGTGGAGGATGGACTGGAGTAGGGAGAGATACGTGGTGGACAGACCAATAAGACAACTTTGCAATAGTCCTCGTATGTGATGTTAAGAGCCTGCAATCAGGTGATGGCAGGGTCAGAGAAGGTATAAGAGAGATTTGATGAGGTGGAGTCCACAGGAATTAGCCGCAGATTCTTTGACAGAGGGAGAGGTGAGAGACAGAGAGGAGTTGAAGATGACACTCTGGATGTCTGGGAGAATGATGGTGCCCTCAATAGTGACAGGGAGGTTAGGAAGAGGGGGAGGAGTTGCTGGAAAAGACAGAGAGTTCTGTTTTGCACATGTTGAGTTTAAGATACCTATAAGACATCTGGTTCAAGATGTCTAATAGGCAGATATGGGACACTTGGCTACCTTTATCAACACTGGTAGGTTTCTTAAAATTTCTACAGCCTGATCCTAGACATTGGATCCCTTCTAAAGGAACCAAAGTTCCTTTCACAGAGCCTAATGGTTCCCATACATTTAAGCATTCCAACAGAATGCAACACAGTCCTAAAGTGGATAAATGAAGTGGTTTCATTGCACCCAGAAGGGTTTTCAATGCCAGTCCTTACAGCGCTTTGTTTCAAATTGCTGAGGAAGTCTCCATCTACCTGGCCATCCCCTAATTTCTCCTTCCTCCCAGCCTTTAAAAAAAAAGAAGGCTTCTCTATTTTCAGGAAAAAAACTGTTTCTTTAGAGAATATAAAACATGCCTTGCTGCTATGCTCCCCAGGCCATGTGCTTTGCTTCTCAGATGTTTCTGCCAAAACTAATAACGCCATCAGTGCACAGTTAACTGAAAGGTCATGGCTCAGTTAATAGCTCTTTCTTGAAGTGAGCAACTGTAAGTGTGAAACTGAAGGAAGAAGAAGCGAGGTTTACGTCTCTGGACCTAGGTCTGGGTTTGGATTCCTCCATTGATTCAATGTGACCTTTTCTTCTCTGTGTGTCATTTTTCTCCTACCCCTTTACTGAGAGTAGTAACTTTTAAAGTAATTACTCTTGCATCTGATGGGTATCCAGAAGATTACTACATACATCGTCATCCTGAAAAGTCATTAGTTCTGCCAACCAGTTCCCTCTGTGCCAGAATCCCCTATGACTCACCTCCTTTACGTTAAAGGTGTCCCATCTAAGCATAATAAATTGGTCATCCTTGAGAGATGTTTAGCCACAAAGGATATTTTAACACTTTTGTTCCTTAAATATTCCCCTGGTGATGCTATGTTGATTCAAATCATGGAACAACATATTATTCAAAAAATTAGAATTGTAAGTAACCCAAAAGGCGTTACTTTTTTGGAGAGATGATAGCACATTGCCAGTGATGATTTGGGTAGCATCTGTGACCTTTATAAACATGTAGCCCCATCCCTTCATGCTACCTCAAACACATTGTGGATTGGGTCAATATCCACACACCACCATAGTTCAAAAGTTTTTATCCATGTATTTCTTCAAGCAGACAACCAGAAAACGCATTGATTTGAAGCAAGAGGTGTTTAATTAAACAGCATAGCAAAAAAAACAACCAAGATTCCTTCACCTTCCCTATAGCATGGGGGTATAGTCTCTTATAAATCACAATACCATTGTGGGAGAGGGGACACACAGAGGGAAAATACATGGCCATAGAACATAAGTGGCTGAAAAACACACATGGAAGGGCTCACACATGGGAGAATAGACAGCCTGGACAACTCACACATCTGCTTGACCTACTATAGAGCCACTGATATGTTCTGATGATGCCATCAGTTAAGAGACTTTCTGACACTGTTCTCTCTTCTGGTATCTCCACTGAGCTGCTCTCTGCTACTTTCTACTGGACTTTAGCTACTACAACCTCTTCTCCTCTCAGCTCTTACAGCTTACAGCCCAGTAGCTATTTGACATTTTTGTGATTTCAAACCCCAATCAGCCAGTTAGAGAAACCCCTAGGTATTTTTAAATCTTTCTTTTTTAATTATTTTATCTATTGTCACTCACTTAGGATACTACAGTCTGAGTTATGTTTCAAAATTTGGGTTTTTTAAAATTTCCTATTGTACCCCTGAGTTGATGGTCTAGGTTCAATTCAAATAGTCCTGGGAATTCTACCTAGTAAAACTGCAAAAGAGTTGAGTGAAACTGGGGAGATTCTTTTAACCCCCATAAGGCCCCTGGTTGCCTTGCAAATCAACTTCACTAAAAAAAAGAGAGGGAAATAGATGCCTTTTGGCTTTTTATTAAGCACCTGAAACCCTGATTCTTGCATACAAGAAATGAGGTAAACAATACTGTCCAAGAAATGTCTTAAAAGAGAAGGGTAGGCCATGTAGTGAAAATAACACTCTTCCTCATTAAAATACATACTTAGCTATCTGACTCTGAGCAAGTCACTTAACTCAGTTTGGCTCAGTTTCCTCATCTATAAAATGGGCTGAAAGAGGAAATGACAAACCACTTTAGTATCTTTGCCAAGAAAACCCTAAGTGGGGTCACAAGAAAATCCTAAATTGAACACAACTGAAAAGCAACTAACTAAATTTCCTGACTCCAGGCCCAGCATTCTATCCACTATGCCTCTTAACTGCCCAACCCCTCTTTAGGCATCTTTTAAAATGCAAACATTCCAGGAAGAGATAAACATTAAAAGTTACCAATATTTTACTATGAATGATCAGGACAAGGAGGATGCTCTGGGCACCTGGAAAGGGGTCTCTTAAAGCTTGGACATTAGGAAAGAAGACAGAAAGAAGAGACTAAAGGTAACATTTTGCTTCAAAGATACTCAGTAGTAAATCCTTTACACCTTAGTATGAATGAGTTTGTCACCTCTCAAGAAGATCAGCTACCTACTACCAGAAATGTTTATATTTGACTAAAAAGGAGAATTGGAGCCAGGCAGGAGCTGTAACTGCATTATTCCATGATCTGATTGAGAGTGCAGTGAACCAATACCCTTAAATATTTTTCACATCAACTGTTGCCTAGTCACAGTTCACTTCTTTTGTACATTTTAAACTGAATTTTTGAACTTGTGTAGAGAACTCTATTTTTACCCCCCATTAAATTTCACCTTATTATTTAATTCCCATTTCTAACCTGTCATGAATTTTGCAGATTTTGATTCCACCATCTAATTAAATTAGCTATTTTCCAAGCTTCATAATGTCTGCAAATTTGAAAAAGCTTGTTTTGTCCACAGTACTAATATTGAAAAATTAGGTCCTCCCCTCCAAAAATAGTTTTTTGGAGATGTTGTTAAGAAACCTTTCTTGGGGTTATTAATCATTACTCTTTTCATTTAGTCATAGAGTCAAAGAATCTCAGAAATGGAAGAGCCTTGAGATGTTATTTAGTCCAACCCATACCAGTTGGAAGATACTCTTCATAACACACTCAACAAGTTGGTTGATGGTTGTCCTTCATTTCTAAAGAGGACAAAAATGACATAACTATGTTGGGGTTGAGGTATAGTGTGTCCAACTGTGACTGATCAGACTAACATAAGCTCAGAAGGCTCTACCAAAGGTAAGGCACAAATAATCCATGTGATTATTTGGAGTCAAGATGTCTCTAAATTTGCTCATCTCTCATTTCTTTTGAGCTACTGCAATTCTGCTTCTCTCACAGAGCACAGCACTTTCTTTGATGTGGACAAGCATTGCTGGGCAGTCCTTTGCCAGTGTCTCTCATGACACTTGATTCCAAGGTTTGTAAGGGACATCTTGAGAGTGTCTTTGCATCACTTCTTCTATGAGTACTTGCCCTGTGTGAGTTCTCTGCAAAATAGTCTTTTAGGAAAACATGTTTGGCGTTCAAACTTTGCGTCCCACCCATTGGAAATGTGCTCTCTGCAGTAGAGTTTGAATGGACGTCAGTGTTTGATACCTTATCCTGCCAGGTGATCTTCAGAATCTTCCTCAGATAATTCAGATGGAAAGGATTCAGTTTCCTGGCATGGCACTGTTATACTGTCCAGGTTTCACAGGCATGCAACACTGGAAGCACAACAGCTCTGTAGACCTTCAGTTTGGTAGGCAGTCTAATATCTCTTCTCTCCCACAGTGTTCTTCAGAGCCTCCCAAACATTATTAACTCTGAATTAACTCTGGCAATGTGTGTGTCAATCTTATTATTCGTGTGCATACATCCAGAAAATATGCTGCCAAACTAAGTGAACTTATCCACAGCATTCAAAATATCTCCATTTGCTATAATTGATGGTTCCATGTATGGACGGTATAGTGCTGGATGGTAGAGAACCTATGTTTTCTTGGTGTGAATTATCAGGCCAAAATGAGGACAAGTGGCTGAGAATCAATACATATTTTGTTGCATCTGAGCCTCAGAGACTACATGGAATGCATAATCATCTGCAAACAGAAAGTCATGGCACCAACTCACTCTCCACTTTAGTCTTGACTTGTAGCCTTCTCAAGTAAAATAATTTACGCGATAGCTGACACTGATGCCATTTTCATCCCTGTTGAAGATGTCAGAAAACATCACTAAAAACATTATGCTAAAAAGCATGAGAGTAAGTACATAGTGCTGCTTTACTCATGGGTGACTGGAAAAACCCAAGAGGATCATCCATTATCCAAAACCCATGCAATCATGCCACCATGAAACCCATGTACAATACTGATGAACTTCTCTGGGAAGCCAAATTTTGTCATGATCTTCCCATTTGAATTTATGAAGATGAGTCTTCCTTATTCTAAGTCCAGTGCTCTGTCTAATGAACCATCCCTAATTTCTTGGAATCAGGAAGACCCCAGTTTAAATTCAACCTCAGACATTTATTCATTGTCTGACCCTGGCAAGTCACTTAACCCTGTTTGCCTTAGTTTCCTCATCTATAAAATGATCTGGAGAAGGAAATGGCAAACCACTCCAGTACCCTTGCCAAGAAAACCTCAAATGGAGTCAGGAAGAGTTAGACACAACTGAAACAACTCAACAGTAACAATAACTAGCATTCATATAGCACTAAGGTATGCAAAGAGTTTGATAAATATTATCTCATTTTATTATCTTTTAACACTTGGGTGGGTTTATTAAAATCTCCAAAAGTTGGTAACAATTTCTACTACTTAGCAATGGAAAAGTTGTTGCTTCTCACAGTCTAGAAGCATGTGTACCTTCATTCTTTCATTAATTCTCCCAATGTGAAAAGAACAAAGGAAAAATATCACAACCCCTACTGTACATCCATTCATCCATTCATTCAACAAATATTTAAAAGTTTCCTACTACGTAGTAGGAACTGAAAAAAGATTTAAAAAATAAATAAGATGTAGTCCCTGCTCTCAAGGAGCACACAACTTAAAAGTGAATAAGCTAGGTATATAGATAAATATAATATAAATTAGAATATAAACATGGACAGTTAGGTGACTCAGTGGGTTGAGTGCCATATCTGGAGTTAGGAAGACACATCTTCCTGAGTTTAGACCTGGCCTCAGACATTTCCTACCTGTGCGACCCTGGGCCAGTCACTTAACCTCAGTGTCCTCATCTGTAAAATGATCTGGAGAAAGAAATTGCAAACTTCTCCAGCATCTTTGCCAAGAAAACCCCAAATGAGGTGTCCCCAAAGACTCAAACATGACTGAAAAACACCCAAACAGCAATGAGAATATAAATGTATGAGGACAAAGGACTGTGATATCTGAAGAGAGGATTATTTCTAGCTTGGGTGATTAGGGGAAATTCAGTGGAGACTGTGATGCCTAAGCTGGACCTTAAATGATGAGTAGAATATTTATCACCAGGGAAGGGCATACTAGACATAAAGAGTATCCCCTAGCCTTCAGTCCAGCTCACCTAGACCTAGCTCCCATCCTATATTTGCATCTCATGATGTTTATATTGGAGGCGCTAACAGCTTGGCCCAGTATTTATGTTTCGTTTTGCTTTGTTTTTAAAAGCAAGGAAAAAGTAGTGTGTCATATCTGTTTGAATAATAGCAATGATTAATAAAAATCTTGACAGAACTTTCCTCAGAAAGTGCCATAACAGTGAGAGGTTATTGGAAGGGACTTACCAATATTTATCCATAGATCAATATTTATCAATATAAAAATATTTTCCAGGATAAAGAAATCCTTGAAACATATTAATCAACTGAAATCCAGTCAAGTTTTAGAGAAAAACTAATTCAAAGTACTTTCTGCCACTTCAGGTCATGCTCCAGAAAGGCATCTATGTGGACAACTCTACCATGGCTGAATCATCTGGGCTGTGCCTCCCGCCAGCACAAAGTTCCCTGCACAGTGGGAGTTTTCTTGGCAGTCACAGACTGTTCTGACCTAGCAAAGGAGTTGATATCCAAAGTGTGGACATTTCATTGTAGGAGATATGTTTTTACTGTGTTGCCCTCCATTCTTGTGATGTGCCATTATATGGGCATAATCTTTCTCTGGAGACAATGAGCCATAAAAGTTTCTGGTAACTAAATGCAACTTCATTTTTGAAAACTGCCATGTAGTCTGGAGAAAATCTGCAGAGCATTGGTGACCCATTAGATAAGAGGGTCTGATATAAAGTAGGCCTTAAATTCAGTTTCTCCTTCTGAAAAATTAGAAGGGGCAGCACCATGGTGGAAGTAAATGATAATCTCTTCTGCCTCCAATAGTCTTCGATGGACCCCGATGTTTTAGTTAGGTCTGATTGGTCTCTTGTAACAGGATCTTAAAGTTAACATACTGCTTGTCTCTACTCTTTGCTTTCTTATTATAGGATTTAGATATGGAAGAGACCTTAGATCTTGGATCACCCCATGCCCCCTATCAATGTTGATAATCAAAACCCATTCTTTTCTTCATTTTACTAATAAGGAAAATAAGATCTAGGAAGTGAAGTCTCTATAGACATGTAGCAGCTCCTGGATCTGAATAAAGGTCCTTTCTTTCCAAATCCAGTGTTCATTCTATGATACTCCTATTGTTTCCCTTTGGGTAGTCTAATTCTCTTTGACTTTCCTAAAGATTAATGATGATAGCCATAACTAGGACAGGGTCATGAGGGCTTTGCTCCAGGGTGTTGAATTTAGAGAGCTCTGAAATCACTTGCAGTCCTTCAATAGCTTACTTAACAGGAGTAATTAATTAGATTAGAAGCTACCAGATGGTGAGCTGGACTGAAGTCCTCCTGACCTCCTCACCACAAATAGGGCAGCCTCCTAAAAAGCAGCAGATATTGCAGAGTCTGTATCTACTGTGACCATGCCAGTGCATTTTGTTCTATTTGCCCCAGGGGCAGTTTGTTGTTCTTGCCCTAGGTATAATTATTTCTAGTTATGCCTCTGTGGGTGAGATTCTGTTCCTGTCATCCTGTCTTCTGTGCAGTAAATTGAATCATTTTCCTGGAAATGCATTTGTCAGGGTACCCATACCCAGCTAGCAGTTACAAATAAACTAAGAGACACATATTTTGAAGCATTGGTTTGTACATAATTGTAGACTGAGAGCTTGCGAATCCTTTTCTCCCTAGAAGTACAGCAGCATTCTGCACCAGCAGAAATGACAGAAGACAAGATAAACCCAACATATTCTCCCCCATTCTCTATCCAGCCAGGCTATGTTTGGAGATATTAGCATACAATGAATAAGAGAATGGGTCTTTGCCACAATGACTCATTGCCTGAGACAGCAACACAGACACAGCCGAGCCCTGTAAATATCTGTGGAGAGAAGGAAGGCACAGAATTAAGAGTTCCCCCAGCAGGAATTTCAGCCAAAGTTTAGCTGGGTTCCTGTTTTTGTGACTTTTTTATGACCTTTTAAAATAACACTATCAGTCTGCTACAGTTTGGAATGTTCATGCCTGCCCACTGGAGTCCTGTGGACCCTAGAAGCTGAACTTTATGGACCACTAAGAGCTGTTTGCAAAGAAGTCTCCTTAACCTTATAATTAAGTAATGCATCATTACAGTGGATGGATGGATGGATGGATGGATGGATGGATGGATGGATGGATGGATAAAAAGCATTTATAAAACACTTCCCAGGTGCCAAGCACTATGCTAAACACTGGGATGCAAATTTTAAAATTAAATATTATCTGTCCTCTGGGCATTTATATTTTAATAGGAGCAATGACACTTTAGGGTAGTGAAAGACAGGGAAGAGAGTCATAGTTGAGGAGTCATAAAGATGGTAAGTGGACCATTGGAGCAGTCCATTAGCACACTTTTAGTAATACGATTACAGTTTTTTTATTTTAAATTTATTTATTTTCAGTTTTCAACATTCACTTCCACATAATTTTGAATGTGAAATTTTCTCTGCATCTCTTCCCATCCCCCACTCCAGGAAAGCATGTGTTTTGATTACCCTTTCCTCCAATCTTCCCTCCCTTCTATCACTCCACCCATCTCCTTCCTTTCTATGTTCCTGTTGGGCAAGATAGATTTCTATATCCCCTTGCCTATATATCTTATTTCCCAGTTGCACGTGAAAACAATTTTTAACATTCATTTTTAAAGCTTTGAGTTCCATATTCTCTCTCCTCCTCCATCCCTACCCACCCTCTTTGAGAAGGCAAGAAATTTGATATTGGTTATGCATGTGTAGTCATGCAAAACACTTCCATAACAGTCATGTTGTGAAAGACTAGCTATATTTCCCTCTATCCTGTCATGCCTTCTATTCATTCTGTCCTCTCCTTTGACCTGTCCCTCTACAAAAGTGTATGCTTCCAATTACCCCTTCTAATCTGCCATCCCTTCTATTATCCCCCCTCTCTTATCCCCTCCCCCCTGCTTTCCTGTAGGGTAAGACAAACTTCCATACCCAACTGAGTGTGTATGTTATTCCCTCCTGAAGTCAAATCTGATGAAAGGTAGGCTCACTTATTCCCTCTCACCTTCCCCTTCTCCTGCTCCATCATAAAAGCTCTTTATTGCCTCTTTTATGTGAAATGATTTACCACATTCTACCTCTCTCTTTCTCTTACTCCTAGTACATTCCATTAAACAGTAAATTTTATTTTTTAGATATCATCTCTTCATATTCAGCTCACCCCATGCCCTTTATGTCTCTCTCCATATATATACACACACATACATGTGTGTGTGTATATATGCATGTATAATGTATATAAATATATACACATATATACATACATATATACGTGTGTGTGTATATTTTACATATATATTCCCTCCAACTATCTTAATACTGAGAAAGGTCTCAGGAGTTTCAAATGCCATTATTCCACGTAGGAATGTAAACAGTTCAACTTTAGTAAGTCCCTTATGATTTCTATTTCCTCTTTACCTTTTCATGCTTCTCTTGATTCTTGTATTTGAAAGTCAAATTTTCTATTCAGCTCTGGTCTCTTCAACAAGACTACTTGGAAGTCCTCTATTTCACTGAAGTTATAATTTTTTTCCCCTGAAGTATTATACTCAGTTTTGCTGTGTAGGTGATTCTTGGTTTTATTCCTAGCTCTTTTGACCTCTGGAGTATCATATTCCAAGCCCTCTAATCCCTTCGTGTAGAAGCTGCTAAATCTTGTGTTATCATGATTCTGTCTCTACAGTACTTGAATTGTTTCTTTCTGGAAGCTTGTAATATTTTTTCCTTGACCTGGGAACACTAGAATTTGGCTACAATGTTCCTAAGTTTTTCTTTTGGGATCTCTTTTAAGAGGTGATCAGAATATTCTCTTCATTTCCGTTTAACCCTCTGATTTTAGAATATCAGGGCAGTTTTCCTTGATAATTTCTTGAAAGATGATGTTTAGACTCTTTTTTGATCATGACTTTCAGGTAATCCAATAATTTTTAAATTATTTCTCCTGGATCCATTTTTCAGGTCAGTTGTTTTTTCTATTAAGATACTTCACATTATCTTCTATTTTTTCATTCTTTTGGTTCTATTTTATAATTTCTTGATTTCTCATAAAGTCATTAGCTTCAATTTGCTTCATTCTAATTTGTACAGAATTATTTTCTTCAGTGAGTTTTTGGACCTCTTTTTCTATTTGGCCCATTCTGCATTTTATGGAATTCTTCTTCTTATTGGCTTTTTGGACTTCTTTTGCCATTTGGGTTAGTTTAATTTTAAAGGTGTTATCTTTTTCAGTATTTTTTGGGTTTCCTTTACCAAGCTGTTGACTCATTTTTCAAGATTTTCTTGCATCACTCTCATTTCTCTTTCCAATTTTTCCTCTACTTCTCTTACTTTATTTTCAAAATCCTTTTTGAGCTCTTCCACGGCCTGAGACCAATTCATATTTTCTTAGAGACTTTGGATGCAGGAGTTTTTTGTCTTTGTTGTTTTCTTCTAATTGTAAGTTTTGATCTTCCTCATCACCAATGGCATAAGAAAACATCTCTTCACTGGGAAAATAAGAATCTATGGTCTGTTTCTTTTTTCCCTGTTTACTCATTTTCCTAGTCAATTACTTGACTTTTGAAATCTTTGTAAAGTAAGGGACTCCAGAAGCAGCCTCTGTCTCAGTAGTGGCTGCCACTGCCCTGAGGTTGGGGCTGAGGTCAGACCATGCTCCCCTCTCAGCCAGATGAGAGACCCTTCCCACTGACCTTCAAACCTGTCTGGTGTTTGTGGGTTGAGAAGTCTGAAAACTAGAGCCACTCCCACAATTCAGTCCCCTAAGATCTGCTCCAGCTCTGGCCACATCTGTTCCCAGTCCAGTGTGATATACCCTTCCTGTTGACTTTCCAGATTGTCTTGGGCTGGAAATTTGCTTCAGTCCATAATTTTGTGGCTTCTGCTGCTCTAGAATTTGTTTAGAGTAATTTTTTACAGGTGTTTTGAAAGGTTTTGGGGGGAGAACTCTAGCAGGTCCCTCCTACTCTGCCATCTTGGCTTTGCCTTGATTACAGTTTTTAGAGAGAAAGAGTTGGAAAAGGGTTGGGGGAGAGGGCAGACATTGTCCTGGCAAATGTTTAACAACCAGCTCTCTAGAAAAAATATGTACATGACATTTTTAAGCTTAATCTGTATTAATGTTTTCTCCATCACTTTCTTAAATTTGCACAACCAACAAAACAATAAATCAAGTTGTGATTTGCAGATGTCCAAGGTAAGTATTGAACAGGCTCCATCACACCCCTGGGGAGTGGTTACCTGAGGAAGGGCTGAAAATGGGCAGGATAAAGGCAAAGACATTTTGTCCCAGAGAATGCCGAGCCTAATGGCTTAACTACTCCCAGGCAGGACCTCTGGTGATCAGGTCTGAAGGGCAGAGTCACAGAAACAATAGGAGCAGAAGAGGGGGAAATTTAATACTTCTCTCAGCTGTGTTTATGATGCATACTGGGGACTATTTTTCCTTCCCCATTTCTTCTGGCCATTTCTTGGGTTTTATAATCACTATAAAAATTCTTTCTTTTTATAAGAATAAATGGTCAAATCAAAGAGGCATTTACATCCCCCAAAATGGTATTAAGTTACCCAATGTTTTGTCTCTGGAGGAAGAAAGATCTTTCTCTAAGAAAGATCACAATTTAGCCACTAAAAAATAAATTTGCTGTTGTCCTTTTCTGAGAGATGAATGGCTTTAGAAACCTGATGAATAGTCATGAGGGATATGGAAGAACATATGGCATAGAGGGGAGATGGAGAGCACAAAGGTGAGTGGAAAGGCCATGACTGATCACCCAAATGCTAGTTTTTGTTCTACCCATGTCTCTTAGACTTTACCCTGCTCTGAGCTTCCATTTTTCGGTTTGCAAAATTTGTTGTTCAGTTGTGTCCAACTCTTCATGACCCTCTTTGGGTTTTTTTTTCTTTTGACAAAATCAAAGTAGTTTGCCATTTCCTTCTCCAGCTCATTATTACAGATGAAGAAACTGAAGCAAGCAGGGTTAAGTAACTTGCTCAAGTTCACACAGTTTGTAAGTATCTAAGAACAGGTGTGAATTCAGGTTTTCCTGACTCCAGGTCTGATGCTCTATCTGCTGTACCATCTAGCAACTAGTTTGGAAACTAAGAGTAATCATTCCCACAGCTTAGTTAGGCTAGATGATTGGTGCATGACTCAAGACATTTATGAAGCTTCTCTTTGGAAAATTACCTTCATAACTCAAGTCTTCTCTGTGTTCTCAAAAACAATGACAGGGGAGCCCAAGCTCCTGCAAGGTCTACTGAGCTGAAAAACTTCCACTCTCTGAGAGGACCCAGGATCCACTACTTGGCAAGAGCAATGAAGTATAGGTCTATTATCTAAGGACCACCTTGGCAAGGCAAAGTATGCACCTTTATTATCCAATTGCCTGGTTCCAAATCCCAAGCAGTCTTGTTTAGAAGCAGAATCACTTAAGTGAGCTCATCTGGCCCTAGTTCTGATAAGTTGTACTAAAAATCAGATCTTTTAAGCTTTCATCATTGACATGCTGCATGGGAGTTGTCCTAGTCCAGGGGTGGGGAACCTGTGGTCTTGAGGGCTCAGGTTTCCTACCCCTGTGACCTATACCTTAAAACTTTCATTTAAATTAGCTGTATGTATACATGTGTATGCATGTGTTGGTATGTACACACATATACGTATGTGTGTAGATGTTGTGTTATACGTGTGAATGTGTGCACACACATGTATCCTACGTAGGACATGTTGTAGAACATGATCTTCCTGAGGCAAGAACAGTGTTTCTGCCCTTTTTTGTATCCCTAATGCTTAACACAGTTCTTGAAACATAGTAATTGCTTAGTAGATGCCTTTTGACTAGTTTATTGATGGTAGTTTTGGGACTTAGAGTAGTTTTGCAAGAGAATCAGAAAAACCAGTGATAGATAAATCAAGAAGGCCTTATTCCAATACACCTTTGCTCATACAAGAGGAGACTCACATCCTAAAGCAAAATTCCAGGGGGCAAGAATATGGGGGAAATTCAGACAATTAGAGGAGGCACCAGGTGAGTGGCTGGGCCCTCAGATGGGCTGGTCTTTGGACCAAGGCTGGAGAAGAAATTGGGGTCAGCAATGATACTTTAGCAAGGCTTTAGTCAGATATGTCAGTCAAACTTATCATGATACCTCCTAGTCAATATGCTGACTGCTCAGGTCACAATCACCTTTATATCAGGGCAACCCTTCTCCCTTCCCTGCCTCAACCAAAGAGCCAAAAGTCATGCTCTTATCAGGAGGAGCAGTTTCTTAGGTTTACTTTGTTGGTTTTCATCTCTAATGTCATAGGCTAAAACATGAGACTTAACGATACCAAATAGGGAATACAAGAAGTAGTATGGGAGTTTCTAGGAGAAGGAAGGAAAAAGGAGGTATTGGGTAGAGAGGGGGGACATGCTTATTATCAAGAACAGAGGCAGCCTGAAACAGGAATCTTAGGTATCTCAGAGAGGTCTACAGACTCCAGCTCTTTCTGGATCATCTTTGAGAATAGTAGCTACTAGGCTACACTCCCTCTCCTTGGATACTCTGGCATCCAACCCAGAAGAGGGGCTCTATGGCAAGCATTTTTTTCATATTTCATCCCATTTAAAGCATACTATTGTGATTTGAGTCCTCAGTCTCTACATTTGCCCACTCTGATTCTCTTACTCTGTACTCTTGCCTGTCTATCAGACAGCAAACATTTATAAAGTACTCACCATATGGCAAACGTGATGTGAAATAGGTATCAGTGTAACAGAATGGTTAGAGCACTGAATTTGGAGTCAGGAAGACTCCAAATCCCAAGCCAAACAACCAGATGACCTTGGACAAGACACTTACCTTCATTTTCTTTTCTGTAATATGGGGATAATAATAGCACCTACCTCCCAAGGTTAGTGCAAAGATTAAATGAGATAATACATGTAAAGTGCTTTGCAAACCTGAAAGCACTATATAAATGCTAGCTATTATTATTGTCATACCCAGAAGATATTCTCAATCCCAGGCAGCCTTCTCCTTCTACATCTTCCCCTCTCAACACCTACCTTGTCTTCTCCTCAGTTTGGGGCAGGAGAAAGTAACTGGCTCTGGAGTCAAAAGTCACAGGTTCAAATCCTTCTGACACTATGTGGCCTTTCACTTTATCTTTCTAGGTCTCATTTTCCTCATCTGGAAATGAAGGGGGGGGTTGGACTAGATGGACTCTCACATCTTTTTTCAGCTCTAATTCTATCATCCTATGCTCCTTGATAATCATTTAATATAAATTTTGGACTTTAATAAAGGCCAGAGCTTGAATTAAGAAGAGTCTGGACCTAATAGTCTCTTTGTTCCCTGAAGTAAACTCAGAGAATGACTTTTGCTATGTCAACAAAGCCAGATAGGACTGACTTAGCATTTATTACAAGACCTTTAACCCAACATTTTCTTGAATAATGGGACATTTTCCATATCTTAATATTTTGTGGACATGTACTATGTTATGGCATGTTAATGGTGAAAGGAAACACAGACATCCTGGGTCATAATTTCAATTGAAACTTTGTCAAACTGTCATCTTATTTGTATTTACAACCTATGAAATTAAGAAATTCCTTTCCAATGGTCTAATTAATCACTCATGAAGACCATAAATCTGAAGGACACAGACCACTTTGAACTGTCCTAAAACAGATTTAAACCTGATTATTCCTGTACCAAGGAGCCAGATTTAATGACTGACTCCATGGAGTCATGTATCATTAACTTTAGAGGAATATAAGAATAATAAAAAATGTATGCATTTAGCCTGTTGCCTTTTCTTTAACCAAACTTTCAGGTCAACATCCTATGAAGACTACATATACCAACATTCTGTAAAATGATGAACAGGTAGTTTGGATCATGTTTGGATGAGATTTAAATATAAATATCCTAGTAGATTGCAACAGTTATTACTGAGGCATATTTAATTTTTCTGTTAATGCATACTATCTTTTATGTTTAGCCCATGTGTGTTTAGGAATAAATACCTGACCATTCCTGATTCAAGCTATTATATACCATTCTATTTGCTTGGTCATTTCAGTCATGTCTGACTCTTCATGACCCCATTTGTGGTTTTCTTGACAAAAATACTGGAGTGGTTTGCCATTTTCTTCTCTAGTTTGTTTTACAGGTGAGGAAACTGAGGCAAACAGGGTTAAGTAACTTGCTCAGGGTCACACAGCTACTAAATGTAGGCCAGATATGAACTCAGGAAGATGAGTCTTCCTGACTTCAGGTGTGGCACTCTATTCACTGTACCATCTAGCTGCCCATATCTCTCTATAGTCATCCTCCTTTTGGGGGAAACTTTAGAAGTGAAAAATAACCTAAGCTACAAATAAAATCCTCCCTGGGGTACTAGAATCAGGGGTTAATGAGTCAAAGAGTGTGAAAAGCAAAGAACCTAGTCCCTCTCATCAAAGTCTAGGTTCCTTAAAATTGAACTCAGGCCAAATCATTTACTTAGGGACAGAACAGGGAGGGGATTCACAGAACCCCAGCCAAATGTGGACCCATTTGTGGCCCTTGGAAGTCATATTTGTATGAAATGATGCAGAGCAAAGTAAGCAGAACCAGGAAAACAATTTACAGCATCATTGCAATAATGTAAAGGAGGACAATACTGAGGGACTTCAGAATTCTGACCAATGCCATGACCAGTGATGACTTCAGAGTATTGATGGCAAAGAATGCCTGCTTCCACCATGAATAAAATGAATGAACCCAGAATAAGAAGAAAAGCAGCTAATTGTAGTGTAGGGGGTGATGGAAGCAGAATGAGGCAAACCTTTTCAGGCATAACCAAAGTGTTATTTGTTTTGCTTGGCTATGCTTATTTGGAGAGGGGGAGGGGGAAAGACTGAGACAGAGACAGAAAGAAGAGACTGAAGGGGAACAGAGAGAGGAAAGCAGGGCAGAGAAGAAGAGAGAGAAAGAGAGGAATATAGGGAACATGTAAATGCTTTTAAAGTTATTCATTAATTCATTCATATATCCTATTGTATGTAAGAAGGCTTTTATTTTCCTTCTTAGAGTTAGTTTCTCAGGATCCATGGTCATGGCTATGTCTAGTTTCCAGGTGTTAGATAATAACTCCCAGAATAGTTCCAAGGATTCTAGATTGTAATTACTAGAATTGTAGTGACAGACAGTCCTACTGAGGCTGCGCCACAAGATATGGGAGTGACATAATTAATATTTACTAGGCTTGTGCCAAAGGACGTTATTGATAAAGTTAGCCTGTAAACTTAATGTTGCTTTGTCTGTTGTCCCATAAAGAAAGTGGAAGCTGGTCAGTGATGGAATAAACCATGGGTAAGGCATAGAGGAATGCATGCACCTGCCTCAACCAGCCCCTGTTGAGGGCTTGAGGGGATTTAGGGGACTGCACAAGCTGTGCCTGTCTCGATTGACCCCATCGAGATGTAGGGATAGTTGCCCCCACTTCTCACCAGCCCCTGTGAGAAGAGTGGTTAGGGAATGCTATAGGAGTTAGTGCTTCCACTATCAGCAATCCTCTTCTGAGAAAACTGGACTAGAATAAAGTAAGATTACTAACCCCTTCTTAATGTCTTTCCTTTCTGACCAGATCAATAGTGAACCTGTTAGAGACTGGAGTCCAGAAACTCCAGTGCCTCCTTTGAGTTATCTGTGAAACAACTAGAATGGCCAAAAATCACTTTCATGTGCATTATCAACTTTGATGCTCACAATATTTCTCTGACATGGATACTTCAAATATTTCTAACCCCCTTTTACAAATGAGGAAACTGAGAGGTTAGATGATCTATCCAAAGTTAAACATTCAACACTCAAATTTCAGGTCAGTGGACCTTTCTACAATTGTATCTTTATTTTTAAAAGAAATAATGATAATAGCTAGGCTTAATATACTAGAATCGCTCTTCATATCCAGTCTGTATATTCGTAAAGCTAAAATCTTTAAAAGGCCTCTCTATCAACGCCATCTTGTGAAATCTATCCACAAAGGGAAACATGAGGTGCCCATAGCTTTAATATTTTAAATGGGCCCCAGCAATTTAATTTTGTCTCAGGGAAGTTATTTGACTCAAATCATTCTAGTAACATGTACTTCAAGGACCTGTTTTCAGTTAACAAGAGATGTTTAGCTTGTCATTCACTCTTGTTAAAGAGTCTTTTACGTGGGCCGCAGACTCTAACTTTGGTTGTCAGTGAATGGCATCAATGTGGAGATTATCTGTTAGGTAGAAGTCCTCCAGAAACTGATTCAAGCAGGTGTGTAGCATGTAAACTTCAGTGTGGATTTATTTTGATCACAATGAGGTTTGCTCTGAGAGAGAGAGAGAAAGAGAGAGAGACAGAGAGAGAGAGAGACACAGAGAGACACAGAGAGAGACAGACAGAGAGAGACAGAGAGAGGGACAGAGACAGAGATAGAGAGAGACAGAGACAGAGATAAAGACACAGAGAGAGAGACAGAGAGACAGAGACAGAGAGAGACAGAGAGAGACAGACAGAGAGAGACAGAGAGAGGGACAGAGACAGAGATAGAGAGACAGAGACAGAGAGAAAGACACAGAGAGACACAAAGAGAGAGAGACAGAGGGAGAGAGAGACAGAGAGACAGACAAAGAGATTTGTGAATAGACTAAAAATGAGACAATAGTTCCATGATTATACATAAAATATTATTACAAGAGTCACAATGACATATCATGTTTTCTGCCAATTATATTATATTTCTTATGTGACCCTAACGAAAACGAAACTGCTTTGGGGAAAGTTGTGATGTGGAAGGGATAACTGTAACTCTTCTTGCTAACTAGATGCTGAACTTTGTTTCTACGTTACTGAAGGAATGTGTGTGTTCTCAGAACCCCCCAGCCTTGTAAGTTTCAGCAACAAGGATGAAGCTGAAGTTGTCTTGGCCTAGTTACATCTATGTGAAGTAAAGTGCCCAAGGGTCACATAGCTAGGAAGTTCCAGAGCTGAGATTCAAATCCAAGTTTTCTGACTCCAAATAAATATTCTTTCTACTACTCTCTGTTACTCCTCAAGCAGCTAATGCAAGTCAAAAAAGGATTATGTTAAAGTCCATTGTGTCTTCCTCTAGACTCAACAGACAAATTTATTTTCTTTACCAAATTGTTTTGCATGGTGAATAATATTTAGCAGTTGGCAACAATTTAGTCATTCATCTGCCGGGAAGACTATCAGTTCTGAAGCCAAACAGGGTTTGAATTTCATATTTTTGAAACATACAATGAATGCAAAAATAGCATGGGAGTAAATCATACTTGAAACTGACAAACTCTGTGAGGGAGTAAGAGAAGGGTCATGTAGGTGTTTTCTGCAGTTTTCTTGACAGGTATAGGAACCAATAATAGCTTGCATTCATTACAAAGCTTGTAGGTTTTTCAAAAATCTTAACTTACAAACAACCCTTTACGAATTAATCTGGGATTCCAAGTCCCAGAGGCAGAACTCCATATTCACTGGGGTACAGTTGAGGTTGATGTTTACAAAATAATCTCATGAGCTAAAGACATGAAAATTGTATGTGTCCTGATGGGAAAAGAGCTAAATGAAGCAACTGCTCCTGCAAAAAGTCCCAGGCAAACAGCTCTAGCTGAACTTTGCAGACTGGCTCTGAGTGGCCTGGGGAGTTTAGATTTTGTACAATTTTATAATAAAGTAAAGTAAGCGAAGGCAATGTCTCATAGTGGAGAAAACTGATCTCAGAGTCAGGAAAACCAGTGTTCAAGACCCTCCTCTATATATAATTGACTCTTCAAACCTGGGTAAGTCACTTAATCTTTCAGGTCCCTGAGGATAAAAATCTCTAAGACTATAAACTGAGTCGGTTAGGTGACTGGATAGAGTACTGGACCTGGACTAAGAAAGTTATTGTTTAGTCATGTCCGACTGTTTGTGATCCCATTTGGGAATTTTTGGGCAAAGATACTGGAATAGTTTGTCATTTCTTTTGACAAATAAGGAAACTGAGGCAAACAGGATTAAGTGACTTACCCAGGGTCACAAAGCTAGTAAGTGTCTGAGGCCAGATTTGAACTCAGGAAATTGACTCTTGCTGATTTAAATCCCAGTACTCTATCCATTCTGCAACTGAAAGACCTGAGTTCAAATCTCATTCAGACACTCACTAGCTCTGTGACACATGGGCAAATGACTTACCTCTGTCTGCCTCAGTTTCCTCATCTATAAAGTAGGGGTAGTAATAGTATCAGCCTTCCAAGATTATTGGGAGGATAAAATGAGATATTTGTAAAGTACTTTGTAACTTTAAAGATGCACATAAAAATATTTATACAATAAATATTATAATACAAGTTATAAGTACATGCTATATTATTGTAATATTCATTTTATAATGTAACTATCATATATGACATAATATTTATATTAATATACATGTATTTAAATGCCAGTTATTGTTATTATTACTAGCTTACAGTTACCACAGTTCCAGTCTGGTGATGACTTCATCCCCTAAGCCTTTTCCTGCATTCCTGCTGAGCTCAAACAATGTTCATGAAGCAATCCAGGGATGTACTGGTAAATGATTAATAGCTGGACTTTCAAGAAAATACAAACATGTATGTACACATATTTCTCATTTTAAATTGCATTAGTGGCACTTACTGGAGTCCAGACTTGGCAGTCAGCAAAATGATAAATGAAGCCCTGATTTATAGATTGCTGGATTTTGAGGTGTAAATTCTCACAGTGAAAACTTAACAGTGGACATCTAGAAGTGACTCTGGCATGCCACGTATGTTCACTATTACATTATTAGCTAAGTTACAGAATAGTTTCCTATCTGTTTTGGTAAAGGGAGTTTCCCCACGAGAAATTCCTTTCTTTTCATCAATGACATCTCAGATTTAGTTCAAAACAAACAAAAGAAGCAAACAAACCAATAACAGGGAAGTGGACCCTTTACAAATGTGCGGGACCCCAGGAACCTAAACACTAAGGGAGTGCACATCACTTGGGAAATGGCTGCACCAGTTACTGTCTTTAAGAAATGATGAGACAATATCAGAGAATATGGGGAGGCAGAACTGACACAAGGTGAAGCAAGTAGAAACAGAAGTATTTATACAATGACAACAACATTGTAAAGAAAACCTGTCAGATAGAAATTCTCAATAACTGACCACTGTAAGGACCAAGTACTATCCAGAGCACCCAGAACAAAGCCCTCTGCCCATCTACAGGCACAGCTCATGGACTCAAGGAGTGGTGGTGGATAAACATTTGGGGGATAATCCACTGAGTGGATTAGTTTTGTTTGACTCTGCTTATTTGTTACAAGATTTGTTTACTATTCCCCTGTTTTTAATGGGGGAAGAGGGGGACGGCAGTAATGGTGGTGATGAAAAGTGAAGGGAAGGGAAGGGAAGGGAAGGGAAGGGAAGGGAAGGGAAGGGAAGGGAAGGGAAGGGAAGGGAAGGGAAGGGAAGGGTCACTGAAACATTTTTAAAAGTTTATAGAGGAGATTAAGAAGTAGCACAGAGAAGGACAGTTTTAAAAGGGATGAGTTTAATTATATGGCTTTAAGAGGCAAGTAGTATGGAAGAGAGAACAATGGTTTCACTAATATTCTCTCTCTCTTGCTCACTCACTCGCTCTCGTTCTCTCTTGCTCTCTGCTTTTAAAATTCAGAAATTAAAAATAAAAATTTATTTTTAAATGCCCTGGCTCAACTGTCAGAGGCCCTGGGTTGAAATCCCACATCTGATGCTTAACTTCCTGTTCAACTTCCTGTTCAAGTCATAACCTCCCTGGACCTGATTCTCCTCATCTATAAAATGAAGGGTTTGGACTAAATGGTTTGAGAAGTTCCTTCTGAGTCTCAACACCAAACCTGAGAAATTTTTAAAAAGAAATTTATTAGACTGAGGTGTGCGGAGGGATAAAAAGGAAAGAGACAGAGACAGAGACATAGAGTCAGAAAGGAGTGGTTCATTCTTTCCAGAACATTATATGGATTTTGACAAAGGTTTCCTCACCAGAGTCACATGTAAATCATCTGACAAAGGCATGGCATGAGAATCATACAAGAATTGCCTGAAGGGAACCCAAAACACAAGCTTAGCTGGACCCAAAACAAGGCCTGGGTATGGAGACTCAAAACAAGAATGCATTGGGTGGATCCAGGACTTGGATCCAAAAATTCCTAGTAGACATCTCCAGCAACTGGGGTCAGGAGGATATTCTAGGTAGAAACAGTCTCTAGTTAGGTTTAAACAGCATAATAATCAATAATTTTTCCAAACAACACAATACAGCATTCTTTCCTCCAGGTCTATAACCAATAATCCTGTAACCATTTGATGGATTCTGTCCTCTATCCAGCAGGTATGCTCAGATTCGCCACATCCCTCTTGGGATATCAAGCTCCAAAAGATGGCTAGTGCCTAATGAGGGCCTTGACCTATGTGGGAGATCATGGGATAATGTCTTTATTCTTCCTGTGGATTAGTTAACACTTTGAACAAATCTAGAAACTCTGATTTTTTTAAAAAAGGAAAAACAGTTGGCAAACTGAGTAAAATGCATTCAATCTATTCTGAGTCTTTGGGGAACTGGACATAATCATCACTTTTGTCAACACTGTTTTTGACTGTACCCATTAGAGAGTGTTCTCACTGTCTACAGGAAGTGTGAGGATGACGGCTAAAACAGGAAGTCACATTCATTTCATTCATATGTTGTGCTTATTTTTAAGATGACCAAGTAAGTGCCTGGCTGTTCTAAGGACTGAATTACACTAAAGTAGATGCAGTAACACCAAGGGAAGGAGGGTGTGTGTGTGTGTGTGTGTGTGTGTGTGTGTGTGTGTGTGTGTGTGTTTATGCTTGCCTATGAACCCAGAAATTGAGAATACAGAAGTGAAGTACCTACTCAAGAGGAATGGGAACATTACTGAGTCAGAGAAAGATAAGGAGATCCCCTCTTTCCCAGTTCCTACTCTCCTCCCATCCTAACTTTCAACATACACTGGCACCCTGGAGCACCTATGGGATTCCCAACAATGTTTCTCTCAGGAGAGGGAGAACCCACCCATCTCCTTGTTTGCATGGGCAGAAACACCCCATCCATAGAATGTTACAGTGCTCTCTCTGGCCCTTAGAATGTAAACCCCCAAAGTAAAAATGTCCTAGGGCAAAACAGAGGAGGATGGGTCAATCAATGAGTATTTATTAAGTGCCTATTATGTGCTAGCTACTCTACTAGGCACTGAGGACAGAGGCAATAAATAATTCCCACCCTCAAGGAGTTTATGACATATCTAAATAAAAGTATACAAAATAAATATATGAGTACAAAATAATGGAGGACAGTTAGCATCTTGGGAAGCAGGAAAAGTCTCCTTCATGCAGGAGATGATGCTTGACCTGAGATTTGAAGGAAACTGGGGATTTTAAGAGGTAGAGGTGAGGAGAGTAGACATTCCAGGTGTGGTGAACTGCCTGTGTAATGGCATGGAGAGGACAATAATGTCAAATGTGAAGAACAATGAGAAGGCTGATTTGACACCCAGAGGTGGGGAACCTGCAGCCTCAAGGTCACATGTGGCCCTCTACGTCCTCAAGTGTGGCCCTTTGACTGAATCCAAACTTCCTTAATTAAGAGGATTTGTTCTGCGAACTTTGGATTCACTCAAGGGGCTGCACTTGAGGACGTAGAGGGCTACTTGTGGCCTCAAGGCTGCAGGTTCCCCAGCCCTTTTAGACCCTAGAGTGTACGAAGGAGAATAATAAGGTTCAAAGGTTGAAATGAGGCACAAATGTGAACAACCATCCAACAGTTCAGTCATGGTTAAACTAACCCCGGAAGCCAGAGATCACTAGGTAACCTATATTCAAGAGACAGCTATAGCCATCCACTCCTGGAAACTTTGCCTAATGGTCCAGCTTGCAAATTTACCCACATTGCCTTGTGAAAGGTCTTAAACTCCCATCATCTCCTCCCCAAGAGCCTACTTACATTCACTGTGGTATGGATTTTGTTACTTTTTCTCTCTCAGCAGCTGCAGAAAAAATCTAGCCTAAATGAGAGGATTTAGGAGGTGCATCATTGGAAAGATTTCACTGTGTTACCCAAGGGAATATACTGTTTGTGCCTTGAAAGGCTTAGAAAGGAATATAGTACAGAGATTTTCCCTTTGAGGTTGCTGATCTAAAGGGGTGTAGATCCTAGAAAAATGAATTGATGATATGACTGAGCCATTGACATTTTGTGGTTGCTCAACCCCAGGACATGGTAATACAACATTGTTTTTTAACTAATCTTGCATAACATATAATCTCTTTCAGGCAATGATCTATTATCTTGTGGTCCCTGTAGATGATGCTCCTTTGATCTTATGGGTACTGGTGAGCAGAGATCTGCAAGTCTTTTGATGATAGGTATTATCAAAGAATGACTCTGCTAAGCACTGATTTGAGGAACTCCTTTCTGCTCCTGCCTTTGGCTAGAATCTGTAGCTAAAGTACTATTTCTACATTAGAGAAAAGCAGGATCTACAATATCTTTTTTTATCTCAGATACTGAGACCTAAACTTTAGCTCTTTTAGGGAAAGAACCCTTCATACAAATAGAGTCAAGTTAAGGTAAAACCCTCAGCTCCTTTCCTCCTCATAAGATCTTTAAATTCCCTATGAGGCTTAGAGTAGCCTTTATTTTCAGGATCCAAACTCTTTTAGAATAAAGAATTAACCAATCAGCTAATTAGAGCCTTAATCTGCCTTTGAACCTTCTATCCAAGCCTTTACAATTCTCTGTCTCAGACAACTATCTGATTTAGGGTTAGAAATTTCTTGTGATTCTAAGTTGCCTTACAGAGATCCTCTACCTCCAGACCTCTTTAAGATGGGGGTTAGAAGTCTGCCAAAGAAATTCCAAAGAATTATGTGAGCCTGTCCAAGATTTTTTAAGTTTCTCATATTAAAATTGAGAAGGAAATTACAATTGAATTGTAACTGACAGGAAATGGGAGACGGGGGGGGCGGGGGGGAGGAAAGGAAAGGAGGAAAAAAAAGCTAGAAGGATTCCAGAGATCGGCCTCTAACTTAAAATTTTTGTTCTAAATTCCTGCCTTTATTATGCCAAAGTGGCCAGTTACAAGTCTTCTGATCCTGGCCTAAACTGCAGAGAGGGAGAAGAGCACCAAGCCTACTTGGCGAGCGTCATTATCTGGATTTTTTTAGTAACACACCATGAGACTTTTGATAAATCACTTTGCCACTCTCTGTCTCAGTTCCTTTGCCTGGAAGTAGTTCCATACAATGAAAAGAACTCTGGATTTGGAGTCAGAAGACCATTCAAATCCTGACTATTCTACCTTGGGCAAGTCATATCACTTCTTTAAAAACAGAGTTGGACACAACCTCTAAGGTCTTTCCCGTGCCACATGCCATGAGACCATGTGGTATTTGTGTGCATATATCAGTGCCTTAACAATAAGATAACAGGCTGCATTTAAATCATCTAAAAATGTAAGAGGAAGGTGGGTGGAAATGTAAGAGTCATTCATTTCTTTATCAATGAGAAGTGTGTGGGTAAATATAAAAATGCATATGCAAGGCATGTGAATTGCTAACATTAAGAGCCTAATAGCAAAGTCTAATAGCTCCTTTCTGTTTCAAAACGGAAACAGTCCTTTTCAGGCTCATGTTTATATCCTTTTCATAATGAAATGAAACAATCTCCATGTCCTGCTCTGTGTTTCTGTAAAAAGACACAGAAAGATGAGCTATTCCTGTGCTGGTCTACCAAGTCCGAGGGGAATATCCAGTCCCTGAACGGGGATGTCAGAGTCAAAGAAGTAGCACTATGGACTTTATACATAGATGTTGCTGAGCAATTAGAAGTAAACACTTTTGGAGAGGGTCAAGGTCAAAAAAGAGAATAGAATAAATGGGGGGAGGATAGGATGAAGGGAAATATAGTTGTCTTACACAACATGACTATTATGGAAGTCATTTGCAAAATTGCACATATTGAAATGCTTGCCTTCTCAAAGGGAGAGAAGCTGGAACTCAAAGTTTTAGGAACAAATGTTGAGAATTGTTTTTGCATACCACTGGGAAATAAGAAATACAGGGAATGGGGTATAGAAATTTATCTTGCCCTACAAGACAAGAGAGAAGATGGGGATAAGGGAAGGGAGGGTGTTAGAAGAGAGAGCAGATTGGGGGAAGGGATAATCAGAATACATGGCATTTTGGGGTGGGGGAGGGGAGAGATGAGGAGAAAATTTGTAACTCAAAATTTTGTGTAAATAAATGTTGAAAACTAAAAATAAATAAACATTAAAAAAATAAAAATAAAACAAGAAAACAGAGACATAAACAATGAGGCCATGAGTTCATGGACCACATTGCAGCAGCCTTGGTGGCAGGGAGAGGCCTCTCTCCCCACCAAGGGCTTTCAATATTTTTGCTGTTTCATTAGCATAGGAAGGTTGGAATGAGGAAGACCTCACTTTGGACAGTTAGTGCCTTTCGGATACACCCCAGTCCTGGCTACAAAACCCTCTCTTCATCACATGGTTAACAGACCAGAACTAGTTACAGTTCCAAATCATAGAACATTATATTGGAAACAGGCTCTGTGGCCTCTTCCATGTGAAGATTATACTTTGCCTGCTTGCTAGCCTTTCCTCCCCTTGCCTGTTACATTTCATAAGTGGACACAGTTGTGGATAAAGAAACTCCCATTAACTGAGCAGCTTTTAGTCTTAAAGAGCCACCCGGCATGCTGAGAGGTTCAGCACCTTGCCCAGTGTCCTTGCTTCACTGATGCCCACAGGCAGGATATGATAGCTGGATGATAGACTTAGAGCTGAAGTCATCTACTCCAGGGGTGAGGAACCTGCAGCCTCCAAGTCACATGTGGCCCTCTACACACTTGAGGACCTAGAGGGTCACATGTGGCCTTAAGACTGCAGGTTCGCTGTACTCCAAATCTAGTCCAGTACTCCCATTTTACACATGAGGAAGTGACAGCCAATGGAGGATTTGTAACTTGTCTAAAATCATCTATGTAGTAGGTATCAAAGGTAAGATTTGAACCCAGGTCCTCTGTCTCCAAAGCCAATATGTTTTCCACCCTTCTACACTGCCTTCCCCAAACTCAACCACAGACTCAGAATCAATATGTATCTTAACTGAGAAAATAGATTTTTGTACTCCAAAATCCAGTGTTATTTCCATATAAGCAATTCTTGATTATCTGAGCCAGTAGAACTAGGGGGATCTTCTCATAGACTTATTCATATATTTTTAGCTGAAAGGAGCCTTAGAGATCATCAGATTCATCCCCCTTATTTTATGAATAAGCAAACTGAGGCATAAAAAGGTAAATGACTTGTCCCAGAGTCACACAGGCAGAATCAGGACTAGAACCTAGGTCTCCCTATCACTATTTGTTCCAACAGAGTCAAGGAGGAAGCTATGTAGGGAAAGCTGGGGACAATTGGACCCAGGGGCAGCTTTGTCTTCTTTTAGCTGAAGCTTCCTCACGTTGTAGCTGGGAGGAAAGAAGCCACGTCAGGGAATCACTGATCCTATCACATGAGAGAGCTGGACTCCACTGGATTCCCAGGGTCCCTTCCAACCCTGAGGATATATGTGTATGTGTATGTGTATGTGTGTGTGTGTATATGTGTATGTATATCTATATATATATATGATATTAAGAATTAACAAGCAATAAGCCAGCACAAACAATTTTGTTCTGCGTCCCTTTCCAGGTCTGTTTGAAGTTCACTGTCTCTGGCCTTGTTTCTTTCAAATCTTTCCTCAGACACTTACTAGCTGTGTGAGCTTGGGTAAGTCACTTAACCTCAGTGGACCTCAGTTTCCCCAACTGTAAAATGGGAATAATAACAGTGCCTATCTTGCAAGTTGATTTGCAGAATCAAACGAGATAATATTTGGAAAGCACTTAGCACAGTACCTGGCACATAGCAGGCACTATGTAAAGAATTGGTATAAGTATATATTTATATAAGCATAAGTATATACCTATATTTGTATATAAGAATAAGTATATACTTATGTAAGTAGATATGTATAAGTACATATATATAAGTATATAAGAATAAGTATAAAGCACTATGTAAGGAATAATTATTCTTTTCACCTTCCTTCTTTGCCTTATGTTTTCTGCCCCTTTCTTGCATTTGCATGAAATCAGTTGGCAGGATTCAAGGGAAAAGGGTGAAGGAATAGGGAGAGAAATACATCAGAGGGAAGGCTTTGATTTTCTTCCTCCCACCTGAAAGAAAAAAGAAAGACTAAATATTACAAAATGCTTCCAAAATAAAAACTATTCTTTCAAATGTAAATTATGGGAGCTGTTGCTTCTGATGGTCCTGGGAAGTATTTTGATGTGTACTTTCATGGAGTGAAAGTGGCTTGCCTGTCTATTTTTAAATGTCTAATTCTGTCAATAGCTTTGTTTGTGTGCCATTCAGGAGGCTATCATTACTGCTCTTCCTAAGGCTTTGATGCATTTGAATTAGGTAAAACTCATTCAAGATTCTAAATTCTCCTGCTGGTGACAGCACCAGGAAAGGACACTGACTGCTTATTACGGGCACCAAAATGTAGCTAAATTAGAACAGAAGTAAACACCATCACTCTTACAGAGGGCATAGCCTTAGGAAAGTTCTGAAAGGGATTGTGGTCTTTGAGCTCTCCAACTGCCTTTGAGAGAGAGGAGGAAGAGAGAGGAGTCTTTGCTAGAGTTTCAGGTAGAGGACAAGAGAAAACAAGGAAAGAGCCCCCAACTGGGAGTGCCAACCCTAGAACTGTTGTTTACAGAAAGTGGATCCTTAAGTGAGTTGTTTCCCCTGTCTATGCCTATTTTCTAATCTGAAAAATCAGTGTTGGACTCAAGAATGTGCTAGTAAATATTTAATAACCAGCTCTTTTTTTAAAAAAATATGTGTGTACAACTCACTTTTTAAAATAGCATTTTATTTTTTTCAATTATATGTAAAGGCAATTTTTAACATCCATCTTTTTATAAAATTTTGAGTTCCAAATTTTCTCCTTCTCTAAGATGGCAAGCAATTTGATATATATGTGCAATTATGTAAAACATATTCCCCTTATTAGTCATGTGCATGACACTCCTTTAAGCTGAATCTTCATCATTAACATTTTCTTCATCGATTTCATAAGTCCAGATAATCAACAAAGCAATATATTAAACTGTGATTTGTGATGTTTGCTATTCCAAAAGAGTAAATGCTCACACTGAATATTTAACAGTCAGCTTTACTGAGTAGATACCAGATGACTGCAGCCTATCCCAGCAAACTATTGGAGTTCTGTGTCCTTAGACTGGCCAAGGATTGGCCCCTGAATGCATCCCCACCTCTCATGCCCACCCCCAGCACACAGCTGGATTTGTGCTATCACCTTCCATACTCACCTCACTTCCTATTGGTACTCTCTCATCACCCTTCACCCACCCCAGTCAAAACTGACTGGCAAGAGCCTGGCTACATCTTGTAGCCCCAATCTGTTGCTTGGCCCTTCTGTGGTGTCATCCCATAGCCTACGAAGACGCCCATTTCAAACAGCTTGCTAATCCTCTCATGGACCCACTCACTTGGATCCTCTGAGGGTCTGAACAAATCCTCTGCCTCAGTCATTCTGTTTTCCTGTGGGGAAGACTGAGTACCTGAGGCTCGGGACTATGTCATTCAGACAGCTCACATCTGCCAGAGTTTGTCGTCTCTGTCCCCGGATGCTTCAGTTCCTCAGTGGGGATCTATATGAGGATCTTTCACTCACTCATTCTCACTGCCTGGATACCAGGCTGGGGAGCCTGCCTCTGTTAGAGCTGTCGCCCCATGTTGTCAAAGATTAAAGGTATTCATAGCACCAAACTCAGCCATAGACTCAGAACCAATATGCATCTTAACTGAGAAAACAGATTTTTGTACTCCAAAATCCAGTGTTATTTCCATGTAAGCAATTCTTGATTATCTGAGCCAATAGAACCAAGGGGATCTTCTCATAGACTTATTCATATTTTTTTAACTGAAAGGAGCCTTAGAGATCATCAGGGAAGTTCCCCATCCAGTCAACTTACAAACTAACGGGAATCTGTACCCTTGAATCTTCTGAGGAGTCACACCCGAACAACCAACAAACGCACTGACATTCTCTCAGCTTCCATACAATACATTGTTCTCTAATCATCTCTCTCATCATAGATCCATACTACTATTAACTAACATTAACATTATGTACATTCTGTTTTCTGTAAACTGCATTCAGGAGTATATTGGTGAATGTTTAACTACCAGCTCTACAAGGGGAAAATGTATGCACAACATCCTTATAAGTTCAATCCTCACCATTAACATTTTCTCCATCACTTTCTTAAGTCTAGACCGTCACAAAACAATAAATCAAACCTGCCCAAAGGACAATCAAACCGTACACATTCTTTGATCCAGAAATACCATTACTAAGTCCGTGTCCCAAGAGATAAAAAAAAAGAGGGGAAAGGACCTATTTGTAGAAAAATATCTATAATGTCTCTTTTTATTGTGGGAAAGAATTGGAAATTGGGGGAACGCCTGTTAGTTAGGAATGGCCAAACAAGTTGCAGCAAATGATTGTCATGGAATACAATTGTGCTCTTAGAAATGACAGGATAATTTCAGAAAAACTTGGAAAGACTTGCATCAACAGATGCAAAGTGAAGTAAGCAGAACCAGGAGAACATTGTACACAGTAATAGCAACATTATATAATAATAAACTATGAATGACTTACCTATGCTCAGCAATACGATGATACAAGACAATTCCAAAGGACTCATGATGAAAAATGTTATCCATATCCAGAGGAAAAGCTGATGGTATCTGAATGCAGATCAAAGCATAGTATTTTAACTTTATTTTTTTCATGTTTTTTTTTCTTTTGGTCTGTTTCTCCTTTCACAACATGACTATGATGGAAATGTTTTACACAATTGCACATATATAACCTATATCGATTTCCTTACTATCTTAAGGGGAGGAGGAGTTGAGGAAGGGAGGAAGAAAGTTTAAAACTCCAATTTTTTTTAAAAATGAATGTTAAAATTTGTCTTTACATGTAATTGGAAAAAATAAAACACTATTTAAAAAGAAAATAAATTAAGCCCTGATTTGTAGTGTTCTTCTGAGATGTAAATGCTCACACTGAAAATATAACAACCCACTCAATTCCAATTGATTCCAGCAAACCCTAATTAAACTAGATGGTCTCTAATAATAATAATTATTAGTTAAAATCTTAATTAGAACTGATATTTATATGTAGTGCTTCAACTTTTGCAAAGCAATTTATATACATTACTTCATTTGAATCTCAAAACAACCCTTTAGAGGTAGGTGATGTTGTTACTGCTGTTTGAGTGGGGGGAAGGTGGGTCCAAATAGTGGATGCTATTTCATTGGTGTGCAAAACTTTCAAGAAGGAAATTCTCTCTACCAAAAAAGATTAGTAACTGCTTAGTAACTTACATGTAACACACCATTTAGGACCCTCCAAGGACTCTGAAATTAAATGGACCTGGTCTAGTCCTGAGAGTTGACCAAAGCAGGTCTTTTTTTTTCTTTTGCTCGTCATCCTACCTGTTGTTAATCCTAGAAAATCTGGCATGGAATATTAGGAATTATTTATGGCTTGGTTTCCTCAGAGGTAGGTACTGAGATCCTCAACTCCTCTATAAGTACTCAATATATAATATGGATAGGGGAATGGGACAGTCTTTATTTCACCCCGAGAGAAAATACATAAGATACAAAGGATTCATGGGAGCCCGAGAACAAATGAAGAAAAAGAGCCCTGAAATAAACCCTCAGCTTCCCCTGGAAGGCAACTGAACTTGAGGTTGCCCTCAGGCATTTTGTCATATTTTGTCATTCTAGTAAGTGTAGTAAGTCTTTCTATTCAGTAGTGTCTGACTCTTCATGACTCTCTAGACCATAGCACTCCAGTGCTCTCCATGGGATTTTCTTGGCAAAGATACTGGAATGGCTTGCTATTTCCTTCTCTAGTAGATAAAGGCAAACAAAGGATAAGTGATACTGCTGGTGAGTGTCAGAGATTGGATTTGAACCCAGGTCTACCTGACTCCAGGCCCAAAGCTCTATCCACTGAGCCACCTAACTGCCTCTTGTCTCTAATTCCCACAGAATCTGATTTAGTCTTCTCAAGACTCATAATACTATCCTGTGATTGAGACTCTGCATGGAAGGGAAATATACTTTGGGGGTTCCTGAATGAGCAAACACTTCTTATCATACTTGCATTGTCCCAATAACTGTTGACTTTGCTCTCCATGCAGAACATTGCACAGGAACTATGGAGAAAATATTCTTTCTCCAAGAAGCATGCTACATTAGGAAATGCCCAGAGGAGTTGGAGCTTACCAGCATTGCCTATGATGTACCTGCTCAAGCCACATGCAAAAACATGTCTACCTCTTTCATGCGCTTCTGCTATATTACCATTATTACATGGGAAAGGGGGAAAGGAATACAGCTCAGAAGAAGAAATAAGAGGAAAGATGAAAGTGGAGTGTTGAAGAGAAAAAGAGTAAAAAAAGTACAAACTGGGTCTCACTGCTTTCTATTATAGACCACAGGGATTCAAAGTTAATACTCACTCATCAGGAAACCATCCTAGTCTCTGATACCCAATCAATGAGGTACCACTGGACATGTTCACATTCCATAAGGGGGCACTCTTCAGTCCCCTCCAAACAATGATATGTAATTTATAATCTCATATGACCCTAAAATCTCATCAGGGTGATTAAGGAATGCTTCAAATTAATTTGATGATTCACCTGATTTCATGCATTCCGTATAGTCTTAGAGAATTGCCTGGAGCATTTGAGAATTAAGTGAGTTGCCCAAGGTCACACAGCTGATTTGTGCCATGATTTATATCCAAGTGATATTATAATTATCATTACCCCTGTTTCACAAATGAAAAAACTCTGGTTTAGAGAAGTCAAGTGCCTTGTCTCTGGTAACACAGATAGTGTCAGAGGCAGAAGTTTAGGATTCTATCCGTATAGTCCCTTCTGGATCTAAAACCTAGGATCCTATCATTCTGGGACAGACAGCATCTCAGTTACCTAACTCCAACTCCACAGAGCTTGATCATTGACCAAAAATGAGCACCAAGGCTGACTAGAGCTATACATCATAAAAGGGGCCAGGAGAATTGAGAACAAAGATCCTGCCTCCTTAACGTATTTCTAGATTTCAGTTCATTTGCATGCCAAATAAGAGAAGTTCTTGGAAATTTATAACCCTAAGTCAGATAGTTGTCTGGGACAAAAGATTAATCTTAGCCCTTGAGCCCAAAAGAAAAAAAATTCATCTAACACTGTGGGGGTTAGGGGGGTGGGGGGTGGGAGGAGGAGGGGTTCTCTCTTGGGCTTTTGTTAGATGGAAATTATAGTTCTGAGAATTTGGAAATGACCTAAAAGGTTGGCAATCTGCTCATGTTGTTGTTCAGTAGGGTCCAACTCTTCGTGACCCATTTGGGGTTTTCTTGGCAAAGATACTGGAGTGGTTTGCCATTTCCTTCTCCAGTTCATTTTATAGATAAGTAAACTGTGGCAAACAGGGTTAAGTGACTTGGCCAGGGTCAAACAGCTGGTAAATGTTTGAGGCTGGATTTGAACTCAGATATTCCTGACTCCAGGTCCAGCACTCTATTCATTGTGCCACCTAGCTACCTTTGATGCTTACTGCATGGGTCTCAGTCTCCTTATCTGTAAAATGAAGGTGATTACACTTATTTGTTATAAATATTAGTTTCTATTTGCAGTGGAATTTGGTAAATAGTGATAGTGATGCAAAAGAAAAGAAGAAAACAGCAACAGTAAAACATCAAAAAAATCATGAAAGGGAGCACAAAGAAGGTTAGAAGAATGTGAGAAGCAAGGTAGTTTGGTTAATACCATGTTAAACTTAGTATGCCCCTTAGAAATTGTAATTAAAAGGAAGTCACTATTATACATAAAATCTTTTTTTCTATTTTTCATATGTGGAAATGTTCTTGTCTGTTAATGTTTAAGTTCCTGAAAAGAAAAAAAAATAATTTAAAAAAGTAAAGTAAAGAGTTTGGACTAGTCAGCCTCAGAGGTCCCATTTAGCACTAGTTCTATTACCTATATGACCCTAGTTATTATGCCCTAGCAGTCTGGAATGGAATAGAAGGTAACATTGCATAATGGAAAGAGCATTGGATTTAGAATCAGGGGAGCTGACTTCTATTCCCAGTTCCTTTAACACCTCTGTAATCTTGGACAAGTTACTTCATCTTCAAAGGCTCAGTTTCTTCATCTATAAAATAAAGATTGGACTAAAAAGCCTCTAGAGTCGTTTTTGGGTCAAAACCTGTGATGCCATGGTTCTCTGGCCAGTAGGTGATCCTGAAGCTGAAGAAAAGGTTAACAATGAACAATGAATGTTCCCAGCAGCCAGGAGAGGAAATGAGCTTGACACTGAACAAAGGGGCCCAGAAGTCTGAGACAGATAAGAAACAAGATCCCTACGTGTTTCCCATCTATGTTCCCTATGTGGGTAAAGTCTTCCCAAGGATGACAGGTATATTGCCAAACTCTGAGCCCCAGGTTTATGGGAAGAATTTTCAATTGCTACTATTTAGTGTATGTTCATTAAATAGCTTTTCCTTTTAATTAATTGTGTGCTCTGGCCTACTAGCAATCAAAGTAAACACTTTGCTGGGGACATGGTTTTGAGTATGTGTAGATCCATGAGGTACCTTGCACTCCTAATTTCTCCCAAATGATCTCTCAAGTCTCAAAATCCCTCTGGTCTGTAGCTATTGCTCTAGTAGCCCACCTAGAGTGAAGGGTATGGAAAAAGAAGGGACTGTCACTGATGATTAGCTTCAAAAAGAAGTTTGCTTAATATTGCTTTTTTTTGGGAATTTGCCACACAAGGACTTTGTCTGCTCTTTGAGGCTACGGGGAAAGATGGATTTTCCAATGAGTAGAAAGTCAAAACTGCTCAGGACAATGAACATCATGAAGTACCACTTGAAGAAAGCCATCACCTAAAAATATACTTTGCCAATAAATTTCTGATCTTTTTGTGTTTGGGATGTACTATAAATAGGCTTGTTCATCTAATGGGCTGGAAATTACCTTACAAGTTATTTGACTTCTCAGACCCCTAACTTAAAAGGCAGTATGCTATTTGTGGAAAGTAAAAGAGTTTAAAGTGTATTTATAATAATTAATTATTTTATAGGGTGTAAAAGAGCCTCAAGCAATACTCTAAACACTAATAATCTTGATATTGGCATGGTCATTGGAGAGCTGATCTCTGGGTGTGTAAAACATTGTTTTATAGAGAGTGGGATATAACTGAATACTTGGTGGCAGTAGCTGAGTTGATGTCAGGATTGAGTCTTTAAGAAGCTCACAATCTAATGGGGGAAGAAAGATGCTATGATTGGAGGTAATCAACAGAAGGAAGGCACTAGAATTAAGAGGGCTTGGGAAAGGTTTTCTGTAGACGTTAGAATTTTTAGCTGGGATTTGAAAGATACCAAGGAAGCCAGGAAGGAATGATGAGCACAGACAGCATTTCAGGCAAGAGGGATAGCCAGAGAAAATGCCCAGAGTAGAGAAATGGAGTGTCTTGGTCAGGGAACGGCAAGGATGCCAATGTCACTGGATCAAAGAGTACATTTGTGGGGGGGACTTGGGGAGATAAGGTCGATTCATATGAGCAAAGTTCTGTTTCCTTATGGAACTCTGGGGGTGACTAGAACATGAAGAAAATGGTCAGAGAACCCTGGTGTCCCTCAGTAGCTCATTAGTGAGCCTTGACTTGAGGGAATGTGGAAACTACAGTAGATACGATGGCAAGGCCAATGCTGGTGTACCCCACTAGTCCTCTGAGACTGTGTAGAGCTCTGGACCTAGTGACCCCCTCATTAGCAACATCAATATTTAGAGAGCAATGAGCAGAGGACCCTAGCAGATATTATTCTCAAACGTCTCCTCTTGTAACCTCCATCAGTGTCTTTATGGAAATAGAAGCACAGTTAAACCCCCCAAGCTTGGATTATGCTCAGTGGACATGGGTCCCAAACATTCCTTCCTCTACTAATGTGTAGGGAAGAGAAGCGCTTTTCATTTTTGTATCCCTAATACCAAGTATAATATCTTACTCACAGAAAAGGATCACATGAATGTTTGTCAAATTGAATTTAAATGAATGAAGTTGAGTTAAATTGAATTATCAAGGTCCTCCAGTCTCCTCATTTTACTGAGGAAGAAGCTGAGACTTAGGGAGGTCATAACTTGCCCAAGTTCATCCACCTACTTGATTACAGAACTGGGACTAAAACCCAAATCTTACAAAGAATAAGCATCGAAATATGGCAGACCTTAATGATCACCTAGTCTATCACATCATTTCGTAGTAAGGAAGCAAATTCCCAAGGTTAAATCAGGAGGAATAGTGTAATTGAAGGAGCACTGGACCTAAAATTTAGGACATCCCAGTTTGAATTCCAGTTCTAATAACTCTCTGACCATGGGCAAGCCATTCAATTTCTCCTAGTCACAGTATTCTGATCTATAAAATGAAGATAACAACAGGGTTTTTGTGAGAAAAACCCTTTATAAATCTTACATTTCTAAGTAAATGTAAGTTTTTATATATCCAAGCTCACCCAGTTCATTAGTAGCAAAGCTGAAACCAGAATCCAGATCTCCTGTATTCTTATCTTTCCATTGCCCTCCTCCTCTTCACTACTCTTCACCTCTTTTGAAGATGAAGCTTCAAATACAGTTGTTACTTTTGCTTCAGAAATGCACTGTGGAATGTGACCCTTGATAAGCCATTTCATGTCTCAAGGCCCTAGGTAACTCTAAGACTGTGACTCTGAACCATCATGGTAGACTGGTGTGCTGTCAACCTCACTAGATGCACCATGAATTATTTGAAATTTATACTTAAAAGCATGGCCATGTGCAAACTTTCCCTAATGTATCTGATTCTTCACAACAAGGATAAGGCTTTGCTGTGAGAAAAAAGTTTGATAACCATTGTTCTAAGACTTTAAGTTACAGAACAATTGATGATTTTCACTGGTAGAGCTCCTTCCACTGATGGAAGACAAGGTCCAGTAAAAATAACAACAAAAAGAAACGTTCTGGGGGAATTTTTCACCCCACGTATCTTAAGCCTGCTGGCAACCTCAATCCATAAACTGACTCATAGAAGAGTAGAGCTAAAGGGATCATACGGAATTCTTTGCTCATCTGAAGAAAACAACCCTCATCTCAACCCATCCGCAGCTTTCTCCCTCTGTTAATGTACTTGAGTTTTGTAAACAATCTCCAAAGGCTCTGTTTGATTTTCCCTTGCTTATCCTCTTACCTAAAACACAGGGTTGGCCAAATGACAGAAACCATTTATATTTTAGTTACTGACTCAGGGATGTGTCATGATTCAGGTCTAATCCAAAAGGCTTTTCTTATGTCCTTTATGGCCCCAAAAGTACTGCGGGCCTGCAGAGTAACATCAGAGCCTGAATCAATAGATAAGAAAAATAAACGGATGGAAGAAATGAGAAGACTGTAAAGCATCTAAGTTCAACCTCTCTGAAGAGACACATCAGGTTTAACAAGGAAAAAAACGTCTTTGGTGAGGTTTACAGATTTTATATATATATATATATATTTATATATTAAAAAAGAAGAAAAAATGCGAAACTTAGTCTTCTTTCTTATATTTAAGTGCCTAATTCTGGGATTCTTGTATAAGAAATTCTCAATAAAAGGATCTGGGTACACTTGGTACCATTTTCTCATTCTATACACTGGTAGCCTGACCCCCAAATCTGGGAAAACATATAAATGGGACGCATTGTTAAATGAACTGACTAGCCACACTCAAACATGCAGTTTCTCAAGCATTCAGTAAATACTTACAAAGAGAATTGTTATTAAGAAAAAAATAATAGAAGTTCTAGAGGGAGCAATCAACAGCTCTAAAGACAAATGGGAAGACTCACAGTTACAAAGGTATACCTAAAGACCTAGGGTTACTTACGTTGTCAAGTATGAGGATATCCCTGGTAGAAGCTCTTATCTATTTAATGGTGACCATCCCATGGAGGAGCTAGGCCTGGGCCCTGACCACTTCTGATGAGCCATGTGTTCAGACTAAGGTCCTTTCCAGGGATTGCTGAGCTTATACAACTTAGACAATTCTACCAAGACACATGCTTTGTCCTCTCAATAAAGGGAATATGCAAGCAGACACTTCTGTTTGGTCCACAAGTGTTACCCTCCCTTTGACTCTATGATCACTTGAATCCATAGCTGGTTGTCTTCTTTGCTGATGGAGGCCCCATTCTTTGGAGCTCCCTCATCTCTCAATCCTTCTCTCTATCTGTGTCTACATGGAGTGTGTTTCTCTCTTCCCTCTATTTTGTCTCAAACAACCAAAGAACTATGGAACTGCTGGATAAAATGTCTCTCTCTGGGTAAGTTGGTAGTAGACACAATGACCAATAGAGGAGAAAGAAAAAGAAACCCTCTCCTTCCCCATTCCAGAGTCTCTTCCACAAAACAATCTTGAACCTGATCCATACCCAGCATGAGCATTTGAACTCATTCCCTCTCAAGCTTCCAAATAGATTAGCCATTTAAAACCTCTATCCAATTGTGATGTTTCCTCTGACTCAGAGAGATGTTCCTACTTTGCAAAGGTATAGTGGCCACAATTTTACAGTTAGTCATCTCACCTTTATAACCACATTAAAATTTTACCATCTGTGACTAAATTCAGTGACATCAGCTAATTTGGGAAATGTAATACCTTTGTAGAAGAAAGCCCATCAATCGCTTTTAGGGAGTAAACCAAATATAAATTTGTTTGACATGTCATCCCCCTATTTAAACAACTGTAATGGTTCCTTAGTGCCTCCAGCATCAAAAATTAAATCCTCTGTTTAGTTTTTAAAGCCCTCCCTAATCTTACCCCTTCTTATTTATTTATTCAAATTTATTGCTTTATTTGTTTTCAGTTTTCAACAATCACTTCCTAAGTTCCAAATTTTCTCCCCCTCCCTCTCCAAGACACCATGCAATTTTACATGGATTCTACACATACATTCCTATTAAAAACATTTTCACATTAGTCACATTGCATAGAAGAATTAAAACCAATGGGAGAAACCATGAGAAAAACAAAAGAGAAAATAGTCTGCCTCATTCTATGTCCTGACTCCATAGTTCTTTCTCTGAATATGGATGACATTTTTCATCATGAGTCCTTTGGAAATGTTTTAGCTCCTTGCATTGCTGAGAAGGGCTAAGTCAGTCCTCAAACACTGCCAGTCTTACTATTTATGCCATCCCATCCACCACTTAGTCTGAGATCCATCGACACTGACCTCTTTGCTGTTCCTCACACTGAATGCTCCCTCTCTCACCTCTGGGCAGTTTCATTTATCCCTATGCTTGGAGCTATCTCCTTCCTGGCTTCCCTGGTTTCCTTCAAATCTCAGTTAAAATCCCACCTTCCGCAAAAAATCTTTTTCAATCCCTTAATTTTAGCATTTTCCCTCAGTTGAATATCTCCAGTTTGTCCTGCATATGTCATCACTGTACCTAAGGTTTGCATTTTGTCTTTAGTGGACTCCTTGAGGACAGGGACTTGCCCCCCTCCCCCACCCTCTTTCTTTGTATCACCGATGCTCGGCACAGTGCCTGGCACATAGTAGGCACTCAATAAATAGTTGTCGGATGATTGCTTGTGTCTAGAATTGTACTTTCAGACCTAATGACCCAGAGAGTTTAGTAAGATTCTGACTCCCTTCTTTGAGGCCAGCCTCCCTCTCCATGTAAGTCCAAAAGTGGGACCCCTTCACTGGGGAGATGGTACCTCAGTACTGTCTTGTTATGCCTCTCTTAGTCTATTGTTTCCTAACTCCTTTCTGCTGTTAAAGGAGTGAAAGGAAGATATCTTTCTCTTTCCTTCCTCTGTCCTGTTACTCCACATGGCTGAAGAGCATGACCACCCAGTTCCCCAGTTTGTAAGGGCAGCATGTTGCACGTCTCCACAGAGTCCTCCTTTCTTTCAATGCCATCTCCCTAGGACAAGATAAAAGAAAATAAAGCTATAAGTCTTCCTCTGCTTTCCTGCTTTCCTCTCTCTCTAGTATCTTCTACCCATGCAAAATCGTTCATATCACCTTAGGATGGATACAATTTATTTTCCCCAAAATACTTTGGTCAAAGAGGGAGAAGGAAGGAGCAAAATATCCTATCACTCTTTAATTTTGTTTTATAAAAATGTGAATTGGGGGGGAGGAGCCAAGATGGCAGAGTAGAAAGACTCACTATGCTAGCTCTGAATCCACAGCCCAGAAATTTCCTGTAAAAAGAACTCCCCACAAATTCTGGAGCAGAGCAAGCACGCACCAATGCAGTGGAGGAGATTTCTGTTCCAGAGAGCCCTGGAAAGCCATCCCCAGGGGTCCGTCGCGCTGTGGACAGTGGAGCCCACCCCTGCCCAGCCCTGGCTGGGCGGCCCCAGAGGAGCAGATCTGAGCAGGCTCCAGGGACAGAACCTCCGGGGGCCGCGAAGGTCCCTCCACCCACAGGCACTACAGGTCAGTGAGAGAGACTTCTGGGCTGGCCAAGAGGGGAGCAGGGTGTCTCCGTGACTCAGGCCCCCTCGGGAGGCAGTGGCAGAGGGAGTGGCAGAGGCAGCCGCGGCAGACCAGGACTCCCGAAGCAGCAGGCAGGAGCTCAGGGCCATTACTGAAGGTCTCTGCATAAACCCCCTGAGGGAACTGAGCCTGGGAGGCAGCCCTGCCCCGACCCCAGCACCAGAACTTAAGCTCACATTGAATAGCAGCCCCACCCACCACGGAATGTCCCGAGGCTGGGGAGCAGCATTTCAATCTCAGACCCTAAGCACTAGCTGGGCAGATCTAGGCAGGGGTAGAGAGGAATCTCAGAAGTCAAGTAACTGGCTGGGAAAATGCCCAGAAAAAGGAAACAAAATAAGACCATAGAGAGCTACTTTCTTGGGGAAGACATGTTCCTTCCTCCTTTCATTTCTGTTGACGAAGTACAATGCTTGCCATCAGAGAAAGATGTGGAGGTCGGGGCCTCTCTATCCCAGACATCCGAGGTGGATGTCCAGTGGGCTCAGGCCATAGAAGAGCTCAAAAAGGATTTTGAAAATCAAGTTAGACAAGGGGAGGAAAAACTGGGAAGAGAATGAGAGAGATGCAAGAAAAGCATGAAAAACGGGTCAATACCTTGGTAAAGGAGACCCACAAAAATGCTGAAGAAAATAACACCTTGAAAAATAGGCTCGCTCAATTGGCAAAAGAGGTTCAAAAAGCCAATGAGGAGAAGGATGCTTTCAAAAGCAGAATTAGCCAAATGGAAAAAGAGATTCAAAAGCTCAGTGAAGAAAATAATTCTCTCAAGATTAGAATGGAACAGATGGAGTCTAATGACTTTCTGAGAAACCAAGAAATCATAAAACAAAACCAAAAGAATGAAAAAATGGAAGAGAATGTGAAATATCTCATTGGAAAAACAACTGACCTGGAAGATAGATCCAGGAGAGACAATTTAAAAATGTGAATTTAAAGAATTGCTACAGCAAGTTTCATAAATTCTTTTACAATTTCTTTGAAATTTAAAATTCATTTAGCATCATCTAAATTCTCAAAGAATGCATTTGGGTTTTGTCATATCTCAGTGGTGATATTGCCTAATGAACTAAAGCACTATGGCTTTGCACTATTCAACCTACACTCCAGGTCAAAAGAAAAAGTGAAAATTTATGAGGATAGATTCAGTGAGTCCCACTGTAGGAGAAAAAGTGCATTCAAGAATGAAGGAGAAATGAAGGAAAACTAAATGATGTCATGGAGAAAATTCTGGAGTTGGGAAACCAATGTAAACCATTCTCAATAACCATAAAGTTGTTAATGGACTACAATATGCAGCCTGTCATGGAGATGGCCACCAGACTCAGTGCTCCCAAACTAAAAGTTTTCAACCAGGGGTATATTAGAGCCAGTTTAGGAGAATTAGTTGTTCAGTTTTCAGTGCGAATATTTACACCTCATTTACATCTTTGTAACATTAAGAAATGTTACAAATCCAGGCTTGATTTATTATCTTGTTAATTTTTTTCCACTTAAGAAAGTGAAGGAGGAAAAGACAATAACACAGATTAAGCTTAAAAGTGGGTCATGCATACGTTGTTTTTCAGAGAGCTGGTGGTTAAACATTTATTAGCACACCACTGAATTTCAGGGCAGCTAGGTAGGCCTGAGGTCAGGAAGACTTATCTTCCTGAGTTCAAATCTGGCTTCGGACTAGCTGTGTGACACTGGGCAAGTCATGTAACCCTGTTTGTCTCAGTTTCTTCATCTGTAAAATGAACTGGAGGAGAAAATGGCAAGCCATTCCAGTATCCTTGCCAAGAAAACCCCACATGAGGTCATAAAGAGTGAGGAACAACTGATATGACTGAACGACAGAGAACTTCAACTGTTTATACTTTTTTTAAGTAATAGTATTTTATTTTTTTCCAATTACACGTAAAGATAGTTTTCAACATTCATCACTTCTATAAGATTTTGAGTTCCTGATTTTTTTCTCCCTCTCTCCCCTCCTCACTCCCTTCTCCCCCAAATGCAAGCAATCTGATATAGATTATGCATGGACAATCATATTAAACACATTTCCATATTAATCATGTTGTGGAAGAAGAATCAGGACAAAAAGGGAAAAACCATGAGAAGAAACAAAAAGAAAACAGTATGCTTCTATCTGCATTCAGACTCCATAGTTCTTTCTCTGGATGTGAATAGCATTTTCCACCATGAAGTTTTTGGAATTGGCGTGGCTCATTGTATTGCTGAGAAGAGCTAAGTCTATCACAGTTGATCATTGTTCAATGTTGCTGTTACTATACAATGTTCTCCTGGTTCTGCTCACTTCACTTCGCATCAGATTATATCAGTTCCAGGATATTCTGAAATATGCCTACTCATCTCTTATAGCACAATTGTATTCCATTACACTCATATACTGCAACTTGTTCATCCATTCCCCAACTGATGGGCACCCCCCCAATTTCTAATTATTTGCTCAAAAATAGCTGCTACAAATATTTTGGTACATGTGAGTCCTTTTCCCTTTTTTATGATCTCTTTGGGATATAGACCTAATTCAACTATCTTTCAGAAGAGTCAGTACAGTGTAGTATGCTAATTATAATGCTGGTCATAGAAACAGGAAATTCTGGGTTCCAGTCATGCCTCTAACACTCACTATTGTGTGAACGCAAGCAATTCACAGCATTCCCAAGCCTCTCTCTCATCTGTAACATGAGGGTGACAAATAATATTTAGTATTTACCTCCCAGAAACATTATGAACCTCAAATGAGATAACATATATTTAGGGAAAGGAATAATTTTGTTTTTGGTGGAAATACAGTACAAAAAGTCACTAGTTCTACCTTGCCCTTCAAAGTTACCAACTCAGTTTTTTTTATGTACCACAAGTGGAAAGGAATTGAAAGGAATATTCCAACCATAAGTCAAATGAGGAACTAAACTCAAAGAGTAGCAACTCTGGTAGAATCAAAGGAGTTCTAAAACTAAGCCTGGGGCCTTCTGCCAATTGACTAGCAGTGGTTCGGAAGTTTTAATTCCAAAAGAGTGAGGTCTGTGGCTATGTGCTAAAAGAGCTAAAAACCCTTTCTTGTGACAATTTTTTTTAAAAAGACATTTAGCACTGCCAAATCAGAAAGAAGACCAAAGGATATCAATAGACAGTGTCAGCGCATCACAGAGAGCAAGCTACGTACAAAGAACTAGCAGGTGGCTGAATAGCAAATAAAATGGCATTATCTAGTGCAATACAGTATCCTGAAGTTTAATGATATCACCAACAATCAGATAATATCAGTGGATTTTTCAGGGGAATATTCTGCAGATTTATGGGAGGTAGAAAAGAGTTGTAGTAAGAGCATTGTCTTAAGATCATGAGTTACTTTCACTTGTATAATATCCCGCATTTTCATGGCACCCTGCCTACCATTGACAATGTATGTGCTGTCTCCATGCTCAGGCCACCATCCCTCCATCTAGTCCTATTTCCTCTCCCACTGTGACATATTGACCTGGAGAGCATATATCGCAATGTTTTCTTTCTTGGGGGTGGGAGTGGGGTGATATCCTTATGATTTATTTTGTTGTCTAATTAAATGTCATTTATATTGAGGCAATGTGTATTGTGGTTCATCTAAAAAGTAAAAGAGAATGAATATCTGTGGGGGGCTTCTTCTGAGCTGTGGTTTTGAGTACATACTGACCCAAATTCATACCTTAAGCCTAAGGTAGCTTTCAGGGCACCCATGATTGAAAGGTATTGAGGTACACAGGATAAGTATTCTGGAAGTACCTAGGATAAGTAGGAGTCAGCTATTATTATTAAGAAACTTTTTATCTCAAGGGAAAGTCTCTCCATTTTTACAATAAAAGACAACTTACAGAAATTTGCTTTAGTCTCAACTTTATTGGAACAATGCTTGGAGCTGGAAGGCTTGGAAACGGATACTTTTTAATGTGAAGAATATGTGCATTTCCCTCCTCATCCTAGATTTTAACAGAAGATGTGAATAACCTCAGAGCAGTATGATCATAAAAGACCTTCCTCAAAGAACATTGTCCTAACTTTGTGCTAGGAAAGGGCTTTTAGCTATTTATAGTCACATCCATTCATATTTATATTAGCTCACAATTCTATGCTGTCAGGTTTATAAAAGTGCTTTCTTCACAACACTGTAAGGTAGATAGCAGTTGTTTCAGTTACGTCTCACTCTTCATAACCCCATTTGCAGTTTTCTTGGGAAAACTAGGGTGCTAGAGTGCCATTTCCTTCTCCAGATCGTTTTACAGATGAGGAAATGGAGGCAAATCAGGTTAAGTGACTTGCCCAGGGTCACACAACTATTAAGTGTCTGAGGTTGGATTTGAACTCAGGTCTTCCCAACTCTAGGCCCTGTGCTCTAGCTACACCGGTAAAGCAATTTGCCTACAATCATAGAGCCAGGAAGTATGACAGCTGAGATCCCAACCCAAGACTTCTACCTTCAGATATGCTTGTCTTATTATGCCATGATATCTATGAAAATATTCTCATGGATTTATGTTGAACCATAGCCTGAGGGGGAAAAACAATTCGAGGCTTCATCTGAAAGGACAGAAGCTTCAGGTAACTAGGAATTTCAATAAGAATGAAAATTCAGCAACTCAGGACTACTGCGGTATTAATAGTCTTGGGATGTTCATTTTTTTTAGCATCAGACAATCTAACAAAATCATAATGGTGGGAAGGTTAGTAAAAATGATGTGGATTGAGAAGTTTTTTCAAAAAATGAATGTGTGTTTGTGTGTGATAATAACAGCTGCAAGTGTTTTTATACCAGCTAACATTAATTAGTTGATGGCCAGGAAGTCAAGCTGCCACCTTATACCTATGTAGCAACTCAACTCATCTCCCTGAATTTTGCCTTGTTCCCCTTAAAATGGTTCTCTCAGTTTTTCTTTTTAGAGAGAAAAGAATCACAACCTGTGACCAAAATAATATAATACACGTTGGAAACATTTGCTTCTAGATCTTTGCCTATGATATATAAAGACAATTTTGAACAAAGGAATGATGCCTTCAACATGTCTTATCGTAGGTTATATTCTACTACAGTGAACACTGATACTGCATAAAATCCTGCATGAGAAAATGTATTTGTATTTCCAAGTCAACTTATTTCAGAAAATATTTGGCACAAAGAGATTCTGGCAAAATAAAATAGCTTGGACAAGTGAACACTGACCTATATATATCATTAATAGTTGATTCTTCCAAAGGACTCGTGATGAAAAATGCTATCCACCTCCAGAGAAAGGACGGATGGAGTCTAAATGCAGATCAAAGCATGCTATTTTTCACTTTCTGTATTTTTTGTGATTTTTTTTTCCTTTGGTTCTGTGTCTTCTTTTACTACATGACTAATATATTACGTAATATGTTTTGCATGATTGAACATGTATAACCTATATCAAATTCTTACTGTCTCAAGGAGGGGCGGGAGAGGGTAGGGAGAGAGGGAGAAAATTCAGAACTCAGATTTTTTTAAAAAATGAATGTTAAAAATTGTCTTTACATGTAACTGGGGAAAATTTTTTTCATTTTCGTAGTTGATTCCTTTGGACAATTTTGTGACTAGGCCTCTCAAATTTGGAGCTAGAAAGAACCTTGTAAACTAATGGTGTCAAACTCAAATAGAAACGGATCCCTACTGGCCACATATTGACTTAGAAAACCACAAATTAACATTATCTATATTGTATTCTATTTTTATTTATTCTGTTCAATATTTCCCAATGGCATTTTAATCTTGAGTTTTGCAGACACATGTAGGCCACAGGCAGGGAGTTTGACATCGCTGTTGTAAACTATCTAGTCTAAGGGTTCTTAAACTGGGATCTGAGAACTTGTTTTCTTAATCTTTGGATTACTACATTTCAATATAATTGGTTTCCTTTGTTATCCTATGTATTTTCTTTCATGCATTTAAAAGCATTCTTCTAAGAAGGAGTACATAGACTTTATTCAGTAGGTTGCAAAAGAAGTCCATGAAACAACAAAAGACTAAGTACACTCTGTGCTAAACCTACTCCACATTCCAGATGAGGACGCTGAAACCTGGGGAAAGGAAGGGACCTGTCAAAGGTAGCCAGTTGAAAGGAAGAAATATAAACCCTGACCTCATGACTTCTAAACCGCTGGTCTTGTCATACCCTTGGTATGCAGACAAGCCATTCGTTTCAAATTACAAAAGGGCTTATTCTGTCAAAAACTAAAGTAATAAATTTCAATATGTGTGCACATGCTACGTTATTATGTACAACATACTTAGGATAATATAAATCCAAGTGTTGAACTGAACTACCTAAAGTGAGCTGTGGCTCACCACAGGGGCACAAAGCAGCAGAGTCCCTCCTTCTGGTCTTAGTGGAGGGGTGCTGGAGAAGAACATATTCTACTAAGATTCAGTAAATCATTCTCCATCTATTAGAATCAATCAATAGAATTAAATATGCCCATTGTTTAGTAACTGGCTACTCGAAGAGGAAAAAAATAACTCAGCAGATGTCAGCATCCCAAAAATGTACCTTTGTACAATTGTGCTGAAGGCCGATAAGAACATTTGGTAATTCACTTTTAAAATGAGGCCAAGGCTGGTTCATCCTTGCAGGAGCAGATGATTTTTTATCTTCAGTATGAATCCTGGCATTAATGCAGTTTTCTTTCTGTGACTGGAAGAGATTTCAGAGGCTTTGTTGCCAAGCCTTATATCTTAAAATTCTGTGGTTCAATTCCAGAGTCCCAAGAAGCATGGACGATACGGAGATACCGGCAATGGATACACTTTTATGACCTTTTCATGTTGCTAGCCAGGCCTCCTTATCTTTTCCTTAAGTCTCTGAACAAAAGGGCTCTCTTTTTTGCAGTAAAAGGTTTGCAGTGGAACAGGACATGGCCTGCTCCCATCTTCTTTGCTGTTGCAGTGCCACATCTCCCTCATCACCACTATCCACCACTCAAAAGAGTCAAAATGAGATTGATTTCTCTCTTTATCAAAGGCTACATACTGCAAGGCCCCAGCTTGCCTCGATTTTCTTTAACTTCCCCAAAAGATGTGATGAAATGACTCCTCTTACTGGTGGGAGATAGCTTTATTATTCCAGTAAGACTGCAGGGAAAGTGTAAGGTAGCATTCTACAAGAACCTTGCTCCTTGGGGTGCCTGTCTATAAGGTCTGGACACTTGGTCAAGCCTCTGAATCTTCGAGGCTCATATGGAGAAGGGTCAGTGCATTCTCTGAACTTTTCCACCTCCTTACCAGCAGCATTGCCCACTTGGAGATGCCTTCATCCTGGGCCCTTCTCTCCTGATTGGTAAATTTCCAACCACGATTGTCATTTCATGAAGGGACCCACACTTGCTCACTTCACTCCCAGCTCAACTCATTCTCTAGGCTCTTCTGTCTTCTCACTCAACAACTAGGTTGGTGCTGTGAATAAAGTGCCAAATGGGGAGTCAGATTCAGCTGAGTCAAATTCAGCCTCTGACATTTACTGGTTTGGTGACTCTGGGCAAGTCACTTAACTTCTGTTTGCTTCAGTTTCTTAATCTATAAAATGGGGATAATAATAGTGCCTACCTCCTAGGATTGTTATGAGGAACAAATGTGATAATAATTGTAATATTATTGTAATATAATCATATCATTATACAATAAAATGGCACAGTCTTTACAAGTGAAGAATCCTTTTTTTTTTTTTCATTTTTAACCATAGCAACTCATGATCTGTGCTTAAGCTGTTAAGGAGTTTTGAGTTTCCTGGAAGAAGGATTACCCACACTAAGAAAATCAAACTCTTGAAATAATGACAGAGTATGTGTTCATCCTTCTTGTCGAAGAAGACCATGCCATCAGAGAAGTAATGACATGACTTGCACTTGACTTTGTTTTGAGTGAGGGAGGGCTGTGCGGGTCATCAGCCTCACTTCTCCTCCAGAGCCATCTGAATCCAGTGACCAGATATTCATCAGGATGACTGGAGATGGCCCAGGATGAGGCATTGGGGTTAAATGACTTGCCCAAGATCACACAGCTAGTGAGTGTCAAGTGTCTGAGGTGAGATTTGAACTCAGGTCTTCCTGACTCCTGCACTGGTGCTCTATCCACTGCACCACCTAGCTGCCCCAATGACATAGTAGCAAAATAATGATGTAATATCTCTAGTGACTCACCTCAGGTTCACGGCTTCCTTAGGGTCCATAGTGTTATAGATTTAGAGTTATAAGAGAAAGACCTGAAAGGTCTTTGATTCCAACCCCCTCCTTTTACAGATGAGGAAACCAGAGCACAAAGAGAGTAAATGACTTGCCAAAGCCCCTCAGCAAGTAAGTATCTGAAGCAGGATTCAAACTCCGGTCTTCCCGAGGTCTAACACTAACCAATTTGTCACCTAATTGCATCAATCATGTTGTTGCTGTTGTCACGCATTCACTTCCACCATGTCCAACTCTTCATGACTCTATTTGCAGTTTTCCTGGCAAAGAGACTGGAGTGGTTTGCCATTTCCTTCTCCAGCGCATTTTATAAATTAGGAAACCAAAGCAAACAAGGTTAAGTGACTCGCACCGACTCCAGGCCTAGCACTCTATCCACTGTGCCAACTAGCTTCCCTGCCTCAATCGTTGATTTAAGCTGGTAGAGTGGATAGAGTGGTACAGTCATGGAATCAGGAAGACCTAAGTTCAAATTTAACTCTTACTCGCTGTGTGACCCTGGACAAATCACCTTACCCCATTTGTTTCAGTCTCCTCATCTGTAAAATGAGCTGGAGAAGGAAATGGCAAACCCCTCCAGGATCTTTGCCAAGAAAACTCCAAATGGGGTCAGGAAGGCCTGAGGGTCTTCCCCTCTCAATATGAAAAATGACTGTCCAGCAAATAGTAGCAAACCTCTGTTTTCACTGCCTCCCAAATCAGTAGAAATAAACACATCACTTAAAAACAAGCTGACCCAAACATTTTGGAGAGCAATCTGGAATTATGCCCAAACCATTATTAAACTGCCCTTTGAACCAGCAATACCACTACTAGGTTTGTTCCAAAGATGATTAGGGAAAAAGGAAAAGAATCTATATTTCTAAAATATTTATAGCAACTCTTTTTGTGGTGACCAAACACTGGAAATTGAGGGAATACTTGTCACTTGAGGAATGGCTGAATAATTTGCGGTATATGATCATGATGGAATATTACTATGCTATAAGAAATGATGAGTTCATTGACTTTAGAAGAAGACAGATAGATTCGCATGAAATAATGAAGAACAATAAGCGAAACCAAGAGAACATTGTATATAATAATAGTAATATTGTTTAAGAACAACACTGAGCAACTAAGTCATTTTGACTATTATAATTACCCAAATTAAGCACAAAAAATATGTGAGGATGCTATCTGCATCTAGAGAAAGAACTGACAAATACGTATAGAGTGATTTTACATACATACACATATATATACACACACATACACATATATATGTTTGTGTCTAATTGTAACCCTCTCTAGTTCAGGACTGGGGGAGAAAAAAGAAAACAAAAAAGTTACATGAAAACTTTATTTTTTTTTTAAAAGCAACAGCAAGTTGTACGTAATAGATTTGCAGTTTCATGTACAATCATCTTTTTTAATTCTACTATGTTATGGAAATGCTTCTTTTATTTCATAAATTAAAAATTTTTTTAAAAGAATATAAGGGATACCTGTGGTATCGACTTTCTAAAGGAAATTATATAATATGTGTAAAGAGCCCTGGCTCTCATGTCAGAACCTGGATTTTGGATTCATATTCCAGTTGTGCTACTTACTACTGGTGTGATTTTGGGCAAATCCCCTTCCTTCCTTGGTCCTTATATATCAAACAAGGGCATGGAACTAAGATCTCTTCTCAGTGTTCTTCATTCTCCTACCCATGAATCTGACCCAATTATGTCAGTTCTTTATGAGAAGCTACCATCTAACCAGGTATGTTGAAATTGATGTCTTGAACCTGAATATAAAACTTTGCATTTATTCCCATACAATTGAATCTTATTTAGAATAGCAAAGAATCTACTAAGAATTCTAACAAAATAGCTCAGGCTAGAATTTAACCTATCATTGTCTTTGTGGATGCTGATGTCATCCAACATGAAAAAAAAAGCCGTTAATGACATGGTCATGTCAAGAACTTAAATCCTTTTGTGATGAGTCATTTTTAAAAGAACTAAATCAAACAGATTAAATCATAAAGAATAAAATTTCTAAATTGCATGGAAGTTTACAAAAGACTTTTCTTAGAACAACTAGTATAAAATGGCAATATGCTATTTTACAAATAAGGAAACTGAGCCTCGGAGAGGTGAAGTTTTTTGCCTTTTGTAATGAAGGTAGTGCCAGAGTTGGAATTCATATCCAAATATCTTGATTTCAAATCTAGAGTCTCATCACTCCTAGGGACAAGATGGCCCAGTTTGATTATATAAAAATAGAAAATGTCATACCAAAAAGAAAAAAAATCAAACCAAGATTAAAAAGAAAAACAACAGATTGGAGGGGAAATTTTTCATGCTAAATTTTTCTGATTCTTATCGCTGTTGCCATTATTTCCCATGAGACTGTTGCCAAAAGGGAGGGATAGAGTATGTCAGCACTGCAAGTTTCATGTGAATATTTGCACTTGTATAAGAATTTAGAAGAAAAAAAATCAAAGATTTAAATTTAAAAAGACTGCAGAAGAAAATTATTAATGATGGTTATCTATTATAATTTAGATCTTGTGTTACAGTAATGGGGAATTTCCACATTGTCTGAATTTGCTAAACCTTTGAAGGACAAATCTATATAGCCCTGATCAATACCTTAGATTTAATTACTCTAAATGTCATAATATGAAGAAAATATGAATCTTTTCAAAACCGTTCTTCTGAATGATGGTAAAGTATTCCTCCTACTTTTTGGCAGATAGTGAACTCTGAGTTCAGAATTAGAAATCTATTTTCAGACATAGCCAATGTGTTTTGTTTTGCTTTCTTTTAAACCTTTTTACAAAGGAGTCCTTGGCTTGGAGGAAGTTAGCAAAGGAATCATTGAGAAGTGGCAGTGATATAAAAAAAAAGTACTTCAAAAGCAAAAGAAGATATAGGACTCTTTCTCCCTTGTGGATAAATGTCCTTTCTTAATGAACTTTGAATTGAATCTTAGAGATTATAATGAAGAGGCTTATGACTGGTACATTAGAGAAATACAGGACTCCTAAAAAAAAAAAAAAAAAAGATGGGTTGCTTCTGAATTAAGGGATAGTCAGTGGACAGCTCTTATGTTCCTTTGGCATTCCTGAAATGTCAGAGGAACTCAAAGCAGACCTCCAAGCTGCTGCATGGACTCCCTGTAATGAGTTTATAAGATTAGTCTAATAGAATGGGAGGGCATAGATGTGTTACGAACTACATCATTGAAGGGAATAGACATGTCAATGAGATCCCAGATCCATTAAAGTGTTCTGTCTTCAAATTATATCTTAATGATAACATGCTAACCAAATGAGATATGGAAAAAAAAAAACCTCTATAGATTAGAGACAGTCAAATGAAATTGAAGATTTCTCTCATGAGAACAGTAATAAGAGAGTGTGGGAACATATCCTCTCACTGCCAGGTATAATACTCAGATTTAGGGGTCATTTGCAATGACGTGTGAAAAGACTAGGGGATCAGAATATTGCATGATGACCAATGAATCTGTAAAACCTCTCTCCATAATGGGACTGAATTAATCAGAGCTTTGGCAAGAGATGTTTGAAAAAAAATAAGAACAAACAATTACTGAAAGAGCTGAGCTCTTCCAATGAATCCTAAAAGGATAATATACTTCAGCTTCAGCTGGAGAGGAATGACAGAAAGAACAATGAAAATCCTATACTTACTAATGGACTTTTCCCCTGCATTCTGATTTTTTTTCTTTCTTGTATGGTATTCTTTTCAATCAAGGTGACTCATGCAATGAATGACCAAATGTTATTTCATTTTTACACTTCTGTAAGACTTTTCAAATAAATTAATTCCCAATCAGAAAAAAAAAATCTTTTGTCAGACTATATTCCTAAATTTGGATGTTAGTCATTCTACATATAGAGGGGCATCAAGAGGGACATTTTTTATTGTGGGTAGGAAATGAGATTGTAAGAGGCCTCCCATTTAATTAGTCCCTTATCTCTTTATCATGAGATTGGCAGAGTTCTTCTATAACAGAACTCTGGAATCATGATTGATTATTTAGTTGCTGAGTTCTTAAGTCAAAACTGTTCTTTTTTTCATAATATTAGTGTGGGACTGTAAATTGTTTTTCAGATTATATGTCTTTACATATATCAGTTCACAAAAGTCTCTGCATCAGTTCATTTATGTCTTTCTTTGTCTCTTTGAAATCATTTTTTTCTTCATTTCCTACAGCACAGTAGTATTCTATTGCACTCATACGCCACAATTTGTTTAGCCATTCCCCAATTGACAGGCATTCCCTTAGTTTTCAGGTTTTTGCCACCAAAAAAAGAGAGCATTGACCATTTTTTTAGATATAGGATCTTTTTCTTATTTCTTTTATCTCTTTGGGATGTAGGACTGTTGATGGTATGACTGGGTCAAGGGGCATGTACTGCTTAGTAATTTTTTGTGCATAACTCCAATGTTTTTTTCCAGAATTCATAGGTCCAGAAATAGCAAATTTATGTGGTGGCTTTTCTATTGTCCTTCCAACATTTATCATTTTCTTTCTTAGTCCTATTAACCAATTTGATGGGCATGAAGTGGAAACTCAGAATTCCTTTAATTTGCATTTCTGTAATTACTGATTTGAAGCCTTTTTCACATGGCTATGAAATAGGCTAGGTTTCTTCTCTTGAGAACTTCCTGTTTATATCCTTGGACCATGTAACAATTGGGGAATGACTTTTATTCTTATAAATTTGAATCAGTACTTTATATCTTGGAAATTAGATCTTTGTCAGAAAAATTCAATGCAAAGATATTTGTCCTAGTTAATTAGTTCACTTTTCATCTTAACTATTGGATTTATTTGTGAAAAAACTTCTTAATTTTACATTTGATCCTGAAGGTAATAGGGAGTAACTGGAATTTATTGAGTAGGGGAGTGATATGATCAGACCTGCACTTGAGGAAGATCACTTTGATAGCTGAGCAGATGATGGAATAGATTAGGAAGAAACTTGAGGCTGATAGACAAATTGGAAGGCCATTATAACAGTCCAGAAATGAGGTAACAGCTTGCACCAAGGTGCTCAAAATGTCAGAAGAGAAAAGGAGGCATACATGAGAAATTTTGTTAAGGAAGAATCTATTTCAGGATAAGACTTATAAAGAAAGTTTCCTCAAGGAAAGAAAAGATGGGACTATGGAAGAAGCAAAGGATTTGGGGAATGAGACACCCTCCTCTTCAGCCAGCAACCCAATGCCAACCAAATACTTGGACAATGGGATAGGCTGTCAATCAGCATAGCCAAGTCAAGCAGTACAGTCAAACAGTATAGCCAAAACAGACCAACTATTGACAGCTGCAGTTATTTTCTTTCAGAGGTTTTACAATCAACCAACCAAGAAGCATGGATTAAACATTTATTGTGTACCAAGGAAGGAAACTTTTGAGCCCTGATGAGAATAAGCCACAGATGTGATAATGTAAGAGTAGGCTCCAGAGCCCCCAGAGAGAACTAGCCTATGATATTCTAACATATAGAAGGCAGGATGACCTGAAATCACAGTACTCAAATATGTCATAGTGACAGTGAAAGCATAAGGAATATTTCTTCTAAATTTCTAACTATTTTCCAAGAAGAGAAACAAAAGTTAATGTAAGTGCCTGCAAGGGAGCTAAGCACAATTTAAGAGACACAAGACATATTCTGATTTTCCCGAGAGAAATCCTGGGTGGGGTATTGATAAATTAATCAATACATATTTATTAAGCACCTACTATGTGCTAGGCACCATCCTAAGTGCTGGGGATCCCCCAAAATGACAAAAGATAGTCCCAGCTTTCAAGACGTTTACAACCTTACAGAGAAGACAACAAAGAAACAAATATATACAAAGCAAGCTATATACAGGATAGACAGGAAATAATTTTTAAAAAGGGAAAGCTCTGGAATTGAGGAATTAGGGAAGGCTTCCTGTGGAAGTTAGGACTTTAGGTGGGGCTTAAAGGAAGCCAGAGAGGTCATCAGTCCGAGTGGAGGAGGCAGAGAGTCCCAGGCCTGGGAGACAGCCACAGAGAATGCTGGGTACCAAGAGATGGAGTGTCTTGTTTATTCAACAGCCAGGAGGACAGTGTCACTGGATCAAAGAGTGTACATGTTGGGGAGTAAGATGTTATAAGACTGGCAAGGTAGGGGGCAGCTCAGTAATCAAGGGCTTTGAATACCAAACAGAGCATTTTGTATTTGTTCCCAGAGATTATAGGAAGACACAGAGTTTCTTGGGGCAGGAGTGCAGTGGGGAGGCCTATGTGAACAGATATGACATGATCAAACCTTTCATTTTCAGAAAATCATGTTAGTGGCTTAATGGAGGATGGATTGGAGTGGGTAGAGACTTGAGGCAGGCAGATACACCAACAGTTTGTTTCCAAAGTCCCAATGTGAGGTGATGAGGACCTCTGCCAAAATGGTAGCAGTATTAGAGGAGAGAAGAGGACATATTCAAACGATACTGCAAAGGTAAATAATGGGCAATGGAGGTTATTAAAGACAGAAAGACCTCCAAGATGGAACCTAATCTCTTGTATCTGAGGTCAGAGTCTAAAACACAAGGTTACAAAAGGCCAAGACTATGAACCACATGAGAAAAAAATAAAGCCGTATTAACATTTTCAATTGAAGTAACCTTAGGATTTTCTCTACAATTACATAATGTCCTTGAGTCCCTTGTGTTTTTTTCTGAAAGTTATTAATAAGCTTTTTAGAACTTCTCCAGTAGTGTCCTTCACCTCAACAAAGCACAGAAGTATTTCTTTGACAGAACACATTTATTTTCCCAATCATATCCAACATATCATACAAGTATTTAAATTTGTTTTTCATGAATTGCATAAAGAGAATAATTCATTTAGTCACTTTAGTCAGGTCATTTTAACATGATCAATTTCTTTTCTGTAGTCTTAATGAAACTATTTTAATAGATAAAAAGTCTTTGAGCAATGATCAAGATGAGAATGTAAGGAAGGTAAGAAGGAATTGTGGAGTACCAGGCCTTCTTAACTTGGAGATGGGCTTCCTCATTGGGTTGGGCAGGCTTGAGGCAATTTAATTCATCACACATGTATTAAATTTAATGGATTAGATTTATTGACTTTCCCTTTCTACTTTACCAGTCTTCTTACACCTTACTCCCTACCACATACTTTTCCATCTAGTGACACTAACCTTCTGACTGTTCCATGAACAAGACACTCCATGGCTCAGTTACAGGTAGCATCTCTGGCTGTCCCTTCATGTCTGGATGTCTGGAGTGTTCTCCTTTACTGTTTGGCTTCCTTTAAGTCCCAACTAAAATTTCATCTTTTACTTAGGGCTTTCCCTAATCCCTCTTAATTCTAGTGCCCTTCCTCTGTTAATCAATTCCTTTTGATCTTATGAATAGCTTGTTTTGTATATATTTGTTTCCATGTTGTCTCCCCCATTAAGTTATAAGTGTCCTCCATTAGACTGTCTTGAGGGCAGGAACAGTCTTTTGCACTTTTATACCCCCAGCCCTTAGCACAGTGCCTGGTTTATAGTAGGCACTTAATAAATGTTTATTGGCTGATTATATGCTGGACCTCTGGAGAGCTGTAAAAGTAAATAAGACCTATCTTTCTCCTCATGGTGCGTATGACTTATAAACAGAGTATAGTAGATATATGCTCTGCATAAATGTATAAAAGAGATAGAAAGTTCCATGTAACATCTCAACTAGGAAATATCATTTCCAGCCATCATAGAAGATTTCATGGAAGAGGTGGTATATGAGTTGGATGTTGAAAACAGCAAAACTTTAACAGGTGGAGATGGGGGAGAGGACATGATTGGCACAGGGCATTGAGTAAACATGGATTTGGTTTCTTTCTCACAAATCGGATAGATCTCTACTCCCGTCCTTCATGGGCACCTGTGTGTGCACACGCATATTTACACTTCCCTTTAAGTAGGGACAAAGTCATGGACATTTCCTCACTCCCCCTTACCAACTTACACTCAGACTGTCCAAGGGACAAAGATCCAGGATTTTGGCATCTTTGCCCTAAACCATCCCATCCTGAATAGGACCCAGAACTCTAGCCTTCCAGTACTGCCATATCCCCCAAAACAAGGGGATGAAGGTAGAGGGAAAGATTCTTATTAGAATTTGGGGAAAACTTCAGGCCCCTGGGAAGGCTTCCATCATTCCTCCCCCCACCTTCTCCTTTCATAGATTCTTATCTTCTTTCAGAATCCCCTTCCCAACAACTTATCACAAGAAAAAGGCTAGAGCATAGACAGTGAGTTAGAGAATGATATCAACTAAGTAATCAGATATCCCTAAATCTTTTACTTTCTCTTCCTTCACCTCTCCATCCTACTTCTTTCCTGGAAGAGAGGAGACTTCTTTGGAGAAAGTTCCATTTTGAGAGGAGGCATGAATTTCCATGTTGTTTCATTTATTGATGCTGATGAGTGATAAGAAAAGCAAAATATGTATCTGGTAATTGGGTTGTGTGGGAATATGCTGAAGGATTACTACAAACATATCCCTACATACCAATCACCAGATACATATTGTGTTGGCCTCTATGACTCATTTATGACCCATTTCCACCCACCAGGATGATTTTTCTCCTTCCATCTGTTCTCTGCCTTCATCATTAATTTGGCACTTAATCACATACAGTGTTGTGATCTCTATTATATTATCAATGATGAAAGTGAGACTCAAATAGGTTAGGCAAATTGGCTATAATCATCCAACTAGCAAATGTTAGAGGCAGGATGTGAACCCAGGTTTTCCTGACTCTAAGGACAAGATTCTTTCAAGTATGCCATTGTGCACAGAACAAATAATTCAGGAAAGAAAAGAGGAAGGCAGGGAAGGGGAAAGAGGAAGTAAGAAGGCTAGTAAAAGACAGAAGTGGGGAAAAGAAGAAGAAAAGAAACGGGAATGGAAAGTAATTTTCATCATTTTTATTTTTGTGAGATCAGACGAAACAGAAACAGGAAATAGAAAAATTCTTTATTTACATATTTAACTACATATGCAAGATGGCATGGAGAACTTGAGTAGTAAATGAATAATTCAAGTCCCCCCAAAAATGACCTTCCCTTCAGTTACTTGAATCTTGTTTGGGACCCTAATTTTCCAGATGACTAATTGAATTATCTGTGCTCTCTCTGTACCACATGTAGTCAATCTTCTCAGCACAGTAGGGCTACACCAATTGGACATGGAATGGGTATGAATGGATTTCTTGCATAAGGCTTTTCTCAAAGATTGTCATAGTATCAGATTTTAACAGACTAGCTTCTTCATTGCCATTGCTAATAAAGAGCCTGTGAATACTTGGTAGGAAATACAGCTTGTACTTGGGATGAGCTGTTTCCACTGAATATCCCATTAGCGTCTCTTTGCTATCTGAAAAGCAATCAGCAACAGAGCCTTTTACAAAGTAGCACCAATAAATGAGATGTATAGATGTACTCTTCTGACAATAACACCACTTTTCTCAGACAACGACATTGTTTTTTGTGTTAGTAAATACTGAACACTTTCCCCTTAAAATCAATAGTACAGTCAACAGTTTTCTTTTTTTAATTTCTAGCCTATTTTGAAATGCCCAGGTAAAAGACATTATGAACAGTCCTTGATTCCAAATGTTTCCTTAGCCCTTACAGCAGAATCCCTTTATATAAGCCTTCCCTATTGCACTCTATTATTTATTCATGACTCAAGTTGAGGACAAACTTTGAACTCCCACAATGCTGTATCCTCCACTGCAAGTTCGCCACCTAGACAAAGGCATGGGGGAAAATCGATAATAACGACAGGAAACCATGTCAGCATTTTACCTTTAATGGAAAAGTAACCAGTAGTTTTGGTACAAATTCATGTACAAAAATTCCCTCAAAGCTGAGGGTATATATTTTCTTTAAGAGACACACGCACGCACACACGCACACACACACACACACACGAAAATTAATACCTGTACAAAAATAAACTCTGAATGAGCAATTAAAAAGAGAGAAACCAGTCTGTATAGCTGCACAGATGTATAATATGGAAACGAGAGTCTGTTGAACTATGATGGGTTTATCCCATAGAAGGGGATGATTTTACTTTGGAAGACAGAGCTTGCTTGAAACGTCTCTTGAGATCCTGCATGTTGGGAGATTTGGGGCGGGGAATGAGAGATGATCTCCTCTTTTCCCCACTGAGGCTGTGCAGTTTGCTAACCTCTTTGCAGAGATGCTGAAAAACATCACAGACATCTTCATAGTTTTCACTGGTTGAAATTTCAAGAAACACACTGCCCAACTCATTAGCCAGCTGGATGCCATCATTAGTCTGCACTTGTCGGGCATGGAGAAGATCCCCTTTGTTCCCCACAATAATGATGGGAGTCTTGGAGTTGGGATGGAGCCTTCGGATGTGCTGGTAAAGGGGTCGGATTGACTGGTAGCTGCTGTAGTCTGTGATGGAATATACCAGCAAGAAACCCTCTGCCCATTGTACACATCTAGAGAGAGAATCCAATACCTGGACAAAGTCATCTTGGACCTTCAAGAGATGAAAGTGAAACTATATGTAAGAGAATACTCCATTAAAAAAACCTAAAAATACTACCTACCAATTTTTAAAGAAAAAAAGAAAAAACTGAAAAAGAGTAAAAAATCACATTCTAGCACAGCTTATGAATATGAAACAGCTTCCCCCAAAAGGGGATTCTGATACAGAAAATCAAATTCTTGGCCTTAGGAGATACAAGCATTTACTGTTTTATACATACACACACACACACAATCTTTTGAATTCTTTGCTTATATGACAATATCTGTTTAATTATGGCAGATATAGAGGGATTCAGTTAGGATCTTTCAAATAAGCACAGGTTAGTTTTTCTAAGTAAAATTTTATTTTTAAAAACAGTTTAAAATAACTTCCCAATGAGCCAGAGCATTCAAGGAAATATCTAATCCTGAACCCAATAAATAATTGTTGAGGTGCACTCCTGAGAAGACTACAGAAACACACATCTTATTAATTCTGTTTCCTCTACCCACTTTCTAAAAATGATAATTATTCATTTGTTAATAAAGTTACATTCTTTATTCCCTGCCAAGAATTGATTTGATTTGCAATTAGTAATGCACAGCAAAAAGTTCTTACAAGACCCATGCTCTGCATGGTGCCAGCTACATCAATTAAGGCTTCTGTCGCCTGCAGTTGAGTGAAGTGTTGCTACATTTGTGGATACAGAATCAATCATCTTAGTTCTTTTTCCTTTCCTGCTCTGAAGAACTCAGTGATTTACTCTACAATCTCACAGAGAGGAGAAAAACCTCCCTCTACTGCTCTTGCAAGTAAGTGGTAGAATCAAGGCGTTCTTCTGGCGTTTCAAAACCCATAGGGTGTTTCAAGTACAAAAGTCTGATCCACAGTTTAGCAAGTTAGGCTAACAGAATGCTAATTATTAAATAGGAGAAAAGGCCAACTAGCCAACTTCTTAAAAGCCTTGATAGAAATGGGCGGGGCCTGGATCTCCACTATACCCATCATCTGAAAACTGAACCATAAGAGTGTTTACTAATTAGTCTGTGCAAGAAGAAACTCACCTGAATACAGCCGGGAGTATCTTGGATCTGTAAGGACAGTTGGTCTCCTTCTACGTGAACAGTCCTTGAATACAGTTTGCCTGTGTAAAAGGGAGAAAAAAAGACTTTAAGAACTGCTGCCACCTAGAAGGGAAACAAAAAGCAATGGAAACTGTGAAAGCTCTAAGTGAGCATGAAATAATTCTAACCTGTATTGGGTTCATAATCTCCAATAAACCTCTTGGTCAGGAAGCGCACGATCATTGCTGAACACAAACAAACAAATACAGTGTTATTTGGGATGGTAAGTAAAGGCTTAAGACGAGAGGGCTCCAACAGACAGTCAACGAAAGGGATCATACTTTTCCAGGAACCATTGACCACAAAGGAGAGCAGAAGCAGAGAATTACTTTGTAGAAGAAAGGATGCATCCGCTTTCCCTGCCTGCCTCAGTCTGAGGGGGATAAAAGAGATTCCTAATTTACACGCTCCTAAACGGAGCTTGGATATTTCCAAACCACAACCTCCCTTGGGCTTCTCTAAAAGCTTCCCTGAGGTCCAGCGTATGCAATCCTGGGTCAATGGGAGCTGGATTACGGAACCAGTCAAGACGTACCAGACGTAGTTCCAAGGCTGGCAGTGCGATTTCTGCCAAGGGTGAAAAACATTCAACACTCTTTCCTCTCCTCTCCGGGCACCCCTCCCCACGCCACAAAAAGAGGGATCTCCCAGGGTAACAAATTCCCAGTATCTGTGAATTTCCCCTCTTTTTGCCCGCATGCCACCGCCACCTTCAGATACAGGGACACTCACCGCTCTTGCCCACGCTGCCCGAGCCCAGCACGGCCAGCTTAATGTCCTTGTGGAGCACGTAGTCGGAGGAAGACTCCGGAATGGGGGCGAGCAGAAAGTTCCCTGACATGCTCCTCTGGCGCATGGAGCGAGGGGCAGGGCGAGGAGGCAGGGCAAGAGTGAGGGTCGGGGCGGTCTGGCTGGAGAGCCCCGTCCGGCGGGTAGCCGGCCCGGGCCAGTCGGGATGGGCGGCGGGCAGAAGAGAGGATGCCAAGTCCAGGTACCGGGCCGGAGCCGCCGCAGGTGCCCGAGCCGCCGCCGCTGCCCGAGCCGCCGCAGGTGCCCGAGCCGCCGCAGGTGCCCGAGCCGCGGGAGCCTCTGCCGAGCTAGGAGCCAGGTGCTTTTTAAAGGGCTGAGAGCTCCGGGCCGAGGAGCCGCAGTCCCCAGGCCCCGCCTCCTCCCCGCCCCTTCCCCGCCGCCTCTGAGAGGGCCGTGGGGGCGAAGGCAGTCATCGGGCGCGCACGCCCCCGCCTCCTGACGCGCTCTGCAGTCTGGCCGCAGCCGGCAGGCGCCCCCGGCCGGTCTAGCACGCGCAGGACAGCGGCTCTGGGTTAGCCCTTCTCTCCCGCCCCCACCCCTGCCGCGGGCTGCGGAGCCTTCGCCCGGACCCTTCCCTTCCCTCGGACCCTTCCCTCGGACCCCTGCGCCCAGAGCTCGGAGTCGAGAGTGGCTCTGGATGGGAAGGCCGGCCGCAGAGCCGGTGTGCTGGACCCCACTTTGGGCAGGAGGCTCCCCACTGGGTAGGCTGACCGGGAGGAAACGAAGCGGACCCCACAGCCTCAGTGTAAGGGAGAAAATAGAAAGCCGCTGTGTTTCCCTGGTCCTCCTCACTGTTCGGTTCGGATGACTAGGTCACTGGGTCAGTGTGAGAGTCTGAGAATGAGAGGCAGGAGGAAAAGAGCTGAGAGAATTTGACAGGAAAGGGGAGAAAACGTGCAAGGCATCGCGATGGATTGGGAACAGCGAGCGGATTGCTGCGGTGTGTTCACAAAAAAGAAAAAGGAAAAAAAAACAAAGGAAAAATTTCAAAGATGAAAATTCTTCCATTTTTTTTTAACTAGACAACAGTACTTACAGAAACTACAACTCAATGTAAATTAAGGCAATGTGACCTGGTAACTGACCAGATTGTTTAGGGAACCATACAGGGTGCATAATTATGACTGCAACCTCACTGCTACCATCATCGATGAATATTTAGTGACCGGTCTGTTAACTGAAGTCTCTGGCGCTGACTCTGGCTTTCTGTTCTTTTAATCAGTTACCATTTCCTAGGTTGCCCATAACGATCTGAGAGTCATCCTTGATTCTTTCTTCCCCGGTCTTGGCTCACCCTCCCCATTGCCATCCAGTCCACGGAGATCTCATCTCCCATTTTCATCCAGATACAAAGACCCAGCCCCAAGCCCTTGCTGAATTGTCTGGCTTCTTCAGCTCCCTGCTGACTGCTTCTAAATGACTTCTCCAACTCAGCATGTGAAAACTGAATTCCTCACCTTCCCCCTGAACACCTCCTTATTTCTGCTGATGTCACCATCTTTCCTCCCCCCACCCCCATCATCCCATCTTGAAACTTCAATCATTTTTGGCTTTTCCCTTTTCTACACACCCCTTTTTACCCTCCCCCATCACCATACTAGCTAACATTTATATAGCATTTACTATATTCTAGGCACTTTACAAATATGACATAGTTTGATCCTCATAAAGACCTTGAGAGGTAGGTGCTATTATCATAGACCCCATTATTATTATATCCCCATTTTATAGTGAAGGAAACTGATACAGAGGAAATTTGTCCAGGGTCTTACATCTAGTGTCTCAAGCTACATTTGAACTCACGTCTTGCTGACTTTGGGCGCAGTGTTCTATCCATTTTGCCACCAGCTGCCAGTTTAGAGCTATCTCCAGTCATCCTGATCTATATCTGGCCACTGGATCCAGATGACTCAGAAAGAGAAGATAAATCTGGTGACTTTGCACAGCCCTCCTTCACTTAAGTCCAATTGACTTGGCATCACCTGATGCCGTGGTCGTCTTTGAGAATGAAGGACAAACCTGCCAGTTCCTGTGGATCCCCCTTCTCAATATCCCTTATGTCTCATCACCTTTAGCATCAACTATTGTGATTAGTTTCTTAACTGGTTTGCTGCTTCCAATATCTCTCCCACTCCAATAATCCATAGGCATCAAAACAATCTAACAAACAGATTTGGTCATGTCACTTGGCTGATCAAATATCTTCATTGGTTTCCTATTGTGAATAGGACTTAACATAACCTTTCATAACCTGATTCCAACCTACCTTTCCAATTTTTCCTCTCATTTCTCTGTTTCGCTCCTCTGTATGACAGGCAAAGTGGACAACCAGCTCCAAAGATACTCATCATCCATCCCTGTGCTTATAGGCTGACTTTCTGTCAGCTTTCTAAAATGAGCTCTTCCCTCACCTTCATCTTCCAAAATCCCTCTCTTTCATCCAAGCTTATCTCAGGTGCTAACTCTTACATGAAGCCTTCCCTGTGTGCCCCAACTAAAAGTACTTTCTCCTACCTCGTGTTTTCTTAGAGCTCTTTTCTCCTATGGCCTTATTATACTCTGTCTTTTCTTAGACTTACCTGGGGACATATTGGAGTCCTCAAATTTATTTGAGTTGAATTATAGTTGTTTGTGTTCCTCTCATACAGTATTCTTGTCTCAGAACCCAGTGTCCTGAAGATGGTCCCTCCTAATCTGCACCTCTTCGAATCCTTCCTTTCTTTCAAGTTTATGCTCAAGCACTACCTTTTCCGTTCCCTAGGACTACTAGTGTCTGCCTCCCTAAATTATCATGTGTGTGTTTCCTGTGTATTTTCTATATTCCTATAATTGTTCAGGTTTGTCTCCCCAGTAGAATGTAAACTTGTATAGAACACTTTTTTTTCTTTGTAGTATCACTGACAGAAGATATAGTCACTGGCATAAGGCTTTGCCCATAGTAGATGGTTAATAAGTGCTTGTCAATTGATTGATATTTTATTTCCCTAGCTAGATTGTAGGGCAGCTAGATAGTACAGCAGACAGAGTGTTGAGCCTGGAATCAGGAAGACCTGAGTCTAAATCCAACCTCAGACATTTACTAGCTGTGTGACCCTGAGCAAGTCACTTAACCTCATTTACCTCAGTTTCCTCATCTGTAAAATGAGCTGGAGAAGGAAATGGCAAATCACTCTAGTACCTTTGCCAGGAAAACCCCAAAAAGGGAACATGAAGAGTTGGATATATATGAACAACAACAAAGCTAGTTTATAAATCCCTTCAAGGTAGACTGTGTGCTGGAAAAAGAGCACTAGCCTCAACAAATTGAACTGATTCACAGCTCTAGCAATAGTGTATTAGTGTACATATCTTTTCAGAGTTCCTCTAAGACTATCTTTGTCTTTTACCATCTTTCCCAGTTTTCTGGGTTTGAGATTAAAATTTCAGAATTTCTTTGAGTTGTATTTGTTGGTAGTAATTTGGAACATTCTTTTGTATATTTGTTATAGTTTACAATTCTTTTGATAATTATTTGCTCATAAACTCAGACCACTTATCTATTGTGAAACGGCTCTATTATATGTTTGTGTTCATTTCTTTTGGATATCAGATCCTTATCAGAGGCAATCTGATACCAAAAAAATTCCCAATTGAAGCTCTCCCTTATCCTAGTTGCATTTATGCAAAAACTGTCCAATATTATATAATCAAAATAATCCATTTACAAAATAATTATTAAAACACTACAGATGAGGATGGTAGAAGATATTTTATGGAGTAGCATTGCCTCATAAAACAGTGTAAATGAAAACCAGGCTAACAGAAGTTTGGCCTGAGATCCAAATGAGCCATATCATCCCAAGAGCATTCATAAATGAAACTGGCAGGAAGACAAGGAATAGATGGAAAGTAGAACAAATTTGTCAGCCTTTCTATAATGATCTCCTTTCATCATTAGTACATCCCATTTGTACCCTCACACCTCAATTCCAAATGTGTTATCTATTTATGAGGAATTTGAAATATCATTTAAGAAGATAAAATTGAGAAAACCAAAGTACACTCTGAAGAAATCCATGCTGCATTTGATAGAGGAATCATTATAGAAGACATTTTGGAGCTGGGAAGATACTCAGTGTTTTAATATTTCAATGGATCTAGGATCTTGTCTATGTAAGTATTCCATCCAAAGATGCAGATCATCAACCACCCACATTTTCCCATTCTATGCGATTCTTGTCCACATTCTCCACAGGGCATAGATTCCAAAGTTCTTACAGTATCTCTTTACTTTGAATGAACAGGAATGCAGCATCCATCCCACATCCTCACTAGATAATGAGATTACCTCTCCTTATCTCTAATAGCATCCTTTAGCTGCTTCTCCCATACAACTCTTCCTTGTTAACATATTGCAACTTCCTTATGGCCTGCTTTGCATCTCTTCGTTACCTTTTGAGTGATCCCTAATTTTAATTTTTTGGAGCCTACAATATAACTCACATCCATAAAAGTTCCACCAGAAGAATTTTTTTTTTTTAAGATAGACCTGTGTTTCAGAGAAAAGCTTGGGACTGTTTAAAAAGGACTTCACAATTTCCCAGAAGCAAACTAGCCTCTCTTCTCCTATTAAAAACAATGAAGAAAAGATACCAAGAGAACAGAAAAAAGTCAGATACAATATTAATACCAGTGTAACCAGGGATTCAGACTCACTTATCTGATGCAGGATGATAAAGACTCTGAAACCTAACTACGAATTCTGGAATTTGCAACTTCAGACAAACAACATTGTTTCCTTCCTGTCCTTAGAAAGAGACCCTCAAGGGAGTGTATGCCTTAAACACCTACTTCTTTTCATCATCTTGGTCTGTTTACATATAATTTAACAATCTCCTGCCACTGAGAAGCTTTAAAAGTTGTTTAATAATTGTTCATTTTGGCAGCATACATATTAAAAATTAAAACAATGCACAAAAGATTAGTATGGCCCCTGCACATTCATGCACAAAAATCAAATCCATAAGATTCTCTCAGGGAAGCAGAGGCTGAGTAGAGGCTTCCAGGCCTGAGATTCAGTGTCAGTTTTGAAGGACAAACATAGAGACAACAGTGCATTGGTGATTAGAGAGAAAGAAATCCCTGCAGATATTTTGAAATATGAGTTCAATGACTAACATCTAGATGTTGTGGGCTTGGCTCCAGCAGCTGATGCCTCAGGTTGAGAAAGGAAAAATTTAATAGTTGTGGCTGAAGCATCTGTGTTGTCTCTCCTAGTGATTAATAAAAAGAAAGTGAAGGTTTAACTTCTTCCTCTCTCTCTCCTCTGCCTGCAGATGACAGAGACTGACTTCTCTGTTTCTTTAGGCTATGTGTAATATCCAGGGTTTTTTCAAATATAAAGCTATGAGCAGTCATAACTTCTCTTTGATTCATGTCTATTATTAACTGTGTACAGAGAGACTGCAATGGAAGCCAGTAAATGACTTGTATGTCGCAGAACTAAACAGGACAGAGCTTTCAGCCTTGGTCTCAGATAACTAGGTTTCTTTTTATCCCATGCTGGGGGCTCTGAACTGAAATCCTGAGAGAATCTTATGGATTTGATTTTTGTGCATGAATGTGCAGGGGCCATACTAATCTTTTGTGCCTTGTTTTAATTTTTAATATGTATGCTGCCAAAATGAACAATTATTAAACAACTTTTAAAGCTTCTCAGTGGCAGGAGATTGTTAAATTATATGTAAACAGACCAAGACGATGAAAAGAAGTAGGTGTTTAAGGCAAATTAACTAACTGCCCACCTTTTGTTTATTTCATTTTCCCTTTGAAACTGGTGCTGCCTCAGAGGGTCAGAGTGTGACACTCCTAGACACGACAGAGGATTGGGAAAGAATGAAAGACCGTGTTACAAAAGTGTGGCTTAGAAGGGAAAAGGGGATGGGAGGGATTGCTTGGGTTTCTACTCATAATGCCAACATTGCCTGACAGCACCACTTAATGATTACATCAGTAAATGATGATCTACAAGATAATCCTGTTAACAAAAACAATACCACAAATTCATGATACATGTATTGCAACTGAATTTGTTACATGAGAAAGGCACATGCGTAGGGGAACTCCATATACCAAGTTTCCCAGTGGTTCAGGGAAAGCCTTAATATTTAAGTTATGAAGGAAAAGAGGAAGTCATAGGAGGGGGTGGGGGAGAAAGGCTAATCCCCTCCCAAAGGGGCAGAGAAAAGTGATGGCACAAGCCACACTCTTTACCCTTGGGAACTGCTAAACTATGAAGATAGGATGGTCTGCTTATCTATGAGGGTCCCAGCTGCACAAAACACTTTCTCAGCCTGGTGCAGGCTGGCTGGTATATGCCTTGATTCCTGAGGTCATCCAGGGAGTCCAATTTGGGGTGCAAACAACAAATGATGTCAGCTGGGGTTGGGAGGGTTTTATCCTTGTCATATCCAGTGCCTCCTGCATACACCAGGTCAAATGTGTCTGGAAAATATGGCAACTCAAGAAGACAAATTCAAGGGGGCCCTTAATAATCCATAACTATTGATTCGTGTGCCTACTTTCTTATTTTTATAATTCAATTCAAGGAACACTAAGGGCCTATTATATTCAAGGCAATGTTCCAAGTATAGGAAAGACAAAGACAGTAAAAAAAGGAAATTGTCCCTGCCCTCAAGAAGCTTATATTTGAGAGAGGGCATATAGAAACCTGGCCACTAATACATGCACAAGGATCCCAGTGCCATTTATTGATTTGGTTTTAAAATACAATGTGATCTATGTTTTATTGCATTTTATTTACTTTGTTAAATATTTTCCAATTACATTTTAATCCGATGTGGGCTGCACTTAGGAATGTTGGGTATGTTTGACATCTCTGTTATAGTGGATAGAACAGTGGACTTAGAATAAGCTGGATTCAGATTCTACCTCTGATAACTTACTAGCTTGATGATCATGGGCAAACCACTTAATCTCTCTCAGTCTCAGTCTGCTTCTCCTAAAGGTATCCATCTCTCAGAATTCCTGGGTGGGAAAGCTCCCTCTACTAATGCAAGTTGGCCCCTCTATAAACTCTAATTGAGTTGCTAGAGTACTTTGAAGTCAAGTGACTTGCCAAGAGTGACACAGCCAATATATGACTGAAGGAAGACTTGAATCCATGATTTTTTAGCTTTGAGACCAGTTCTCTAGCCACTCTACCACACTGCCTCTCTTCTGTGTGAAATGCAAGGAGATATGACTCAGAGCACTGCTGTGAGGATCAGATTAGATAATACGTGTCAAGTGCTTTGCAAAGCCTAAAGCACTGTATAAATGTCAGCTATCGTTGCATTTAGAAACTACTTAGCACTTTGAATAATCTCAAACTACTCCTTGACACAAAATCTCTTGTTTTTAATATCAATGTTCCCTTCAGTGACACTGACTGATTGAACACCCCAAACGTCTGAAGAATGAGAAACACAGAATTTCTGAGACAGAATTTCAGCAGCTGTTTTAGTCCAACCTGTACCTGAGGAAGCATCCCGTCTACCACAACTGATAACTAATCATCCAGCCTCCTCTTAAAGGCGTCCAATGAAGGGCAGCCCACTGCCTCCTAAGGCAGTCCATCCCACTTCTGGATAACTCCTATTGCTCAGAAGTTTTTTCTGACATCAAGCTGAGAAGTTTCGTTTTGCAAACTCCTCCCATTGCTCTTGAGTCTACCTTCTGTGATCAAACAGAACAATTCTATCCCTCCTTCACATGACCACTTTTCAAGTCTGTTAGTACCCCACATGATAAAAATTGTGGGTTGTCCAAAGAGTAATGGAAAGACACATAGTAAGCCCAAGTAGTCTATAGAGGTATCAGACTTGAGGCCAGTCTGGGACTGAATCAGATGAAAAGGTCATTGGGAAATGTTGAACAAAATAAATAAAAATACAAAGAATTACAATACAATTAAAATAGATCATGTTAATTTGTGCTTAATGTTCTTGATGTTAATTTGTGCTTTTTTTAAGTCAATATGTGGTCTGTTGCTATCTGAGTTGGACACTTGACTAGAATTGAATTCTAAATATGATCTATGCTCATGTTTTCAGGTATGTCACTGTAGGAATGTATGATCAGAAAAGGAGGTAACTGGGGTATGTAATGAGATCAAATTCAATCCAAGTGATGCCTACACAGGCAACCATGAAATGCAGAAAGAGTCCAACCTGTTGGATGGAGCTCTGTGCAGCACCCAAGGGAGAACATGGGTAAGAATCACTCAGCAGGAGTGATGAGTATGTGCTGATTAAGTTTTGCACTGATGGAGGGACTACTCAGACTGATTATCCAAATACTCTCTGAACCTGTCACAATGCCTTGCACATTGCAGAGGCTTAAATGGTGGTAAGTGTCCAATGCACAGGTCAGGGAGGGAGGTAGCATGATTGAGTGGAAAGACCCCTGACCCTAAGTATGCATGCCATCTCTGTTGCTTACTACCTAGATAACTAGAACTATAACAGGAAATATTTTAATATGGGTCAAAACAAATGAGTGAGGGTGGAATGGAGTGGGTGGATCATTAAGGACAACAAAACAGTTTAACTGAAGGTACAATCACACCAGGACAGGGAAGATCTGTTCCTTGCTCCATGGGCTTGGGCGGAGAAAAGATAAGCCCTGGTGTCAGGGACATTAAGGGCAACTGCCCTCTTTGGGAGTCCTCCTCCTCCTCCCTCTCCAACCTTTCAGGAATGAGGGCTGAACCGGTCTCCCTCCCTACATAGCTGCATACGGTGGGTTTGGGTTGAGAGGGACCATGAGGTAAACATGGCGGATACAGTCATCATGCAGAGTAACCGCACCTCCTCCTGGGGCAAAGACCTTCGCACCTTGTGCTAGTTATAGCTCTGTGTGACTGTGGTCAAGTTGCTTTACCTCATTTGGGTTTCATTCTTTGTATTTGCTGCCAAGTGCTTGACGCGGTGCTTGGGACACGTTGCTGTTGTGCATTCCTTTCAGTAGTGTCCAACTCTTTGTGACCCCATGTGGAGTTTTCTTGGCAGAGATACTGGAGTGGTTTGCCATTTCTTTCTCCAGCTCATTTTACAGATAAAGAAACAGAGGCAAACAGGGTTAAGAGACATATAGAGTTACATAGCTAGTAAGTGTCTGAGGCCAAATTTAAACTCAGATCTTTCCAACTCCAGGCCCAATGTCCTATCCATTGTACCACCCAGCTGCCTGAATCTGATGTAGAGGAGCCCTTTCTCTGTAACAAAAGGTATTGTCCAGTTTTCTGGGCTGTGGGCCACTTTTGAAACAGGTCAAGGGATTCTTTGAGGCACATTTCTTCCCGGGTGATGTGCCTAATTATAACTTCTCATGCACTTATTTTCTCATCTCTACCCCTATCTTGTATTGTATCTTGCTGCCTGGAAATATGCTTGTTTTTGGCTTAAGGCCATCTAAGTAGTCAACGTTAGAAGTAGGGGAAAAAAATCAGAACTGCTCTCTGCAAACTGATAATTATATTTAATTTTGCATTTCTGTAGCATCTTTGTTCTAAGAAGCTCAAGATGTTCTATTTTCCTTGAAAAAGACTTTGAATTTACAAATATATGAGGATCATCAGTGACCTTCTAATGTAGACAAAACGCTCCCGGGCCACAGGACTATAAATAGCTTCTCTTAAAATGTTGCCATTTGTGACTTGTTTTTCCATTTAGGTTGTCTTTGTGTCCACTGAGTTATACAAAATTATGGTGTAATGAAAATACACAATGGCCTATTCAAGTGCTTATAAAAAATAATAGAAATATGTATGCTCAGTTATCGTTACACAAATCAGTGGGTGTTTAGAATACCATCAAGGGTAGGATTGGTTAATGCTCAAATAGCAACATAGAACTTGGAGAAGCTGTTAACTCTTTACTACTAGAAGCTGAAATTTAAATTTTAGTCCCTAAATCAAACTTTGCAAAGGGACCCCTTTCAGTTCACTTCTAATATATGCATATCACAAAATCTGCTTATTGTCAGCTAGGAGGCACAGAAGATAGAGCACTGGACTTAGAATCAGAAAGACTCATCCTCATGAGTTCAAATCTGGCCTCAAATACTTACTATCTGTATGACCTTGGGCAAGTCACTTAATCCTATTTGCCTCAGTTTCCTCATCTGTAAAATGAGCTGGAGAAGGTAACAACAAACTACTCCAGTATGTTTGCCAAGGAAACCCTAAATGAGCTCACAAAGAGTCTGAAAGCACTAAAACAACTTTTACTCTTTTTACACCAGAGGTGACTGCCTTTCATGGGCCTACAAGCATTAGAAGGTAATGTAATGATAATTATGTCTGCGTCTGCTTGCTTATTAGCTTTACACAAGGCAATGTTGCTCGGCAGATAGAGCATTGAATTTGAAGCCAAAATCCTGTCTCAGACACTTAGTACTTATGTAATCATGGGCAAGTCATTTAATCTTTTCAGTCTTTAGTTTCCAGATCTGTAAAATGGGGGAAATAATAGTTGTAACACCAACCTACCTCACAGGGTTGTTGTGAGAAAACTCCAAATTGCTGTGTGTGATTCTCACTACTTTCTTATTTCATAGGCGTCTAGATCCAGATCTGAAAGGAAGCACAGAGGTCATTGATTCAAACTCCCTCGTTTTGCCTTATGAGGAATTGAGTTCCAAAGAGACCAAGTAACTTGCCTAGGGCCTAAAGGAGTAGCAGAGCTGGGATATGAGCCCAGCTCCCCAACACCAAATCCCAACACCCCGTTATGCTATGGTGCCACCAGTCATTGTCCAGTCACCCAGCTGATGTCCTGTTGGGAAAACCGAATGAAGTAATAATCTCATTCTGACCTTTTCTTTTTGAGGAAGAACTGAGGAATACTAAAGGCTAAAGTCATGTTTGTAGTAACAGGGCTGGATTCAAACCCAGATCTTCTTATTGCAAATTCAGTAGCTCTACTAATTAGCATATATCTCTTTCTCCTTAATTTCACCCTCTGAAAGGAACTCATGTATTTACCCTGAGACCATTAATTCATCTTTCTTTACACTGTTTTCATCCATCCTGACATGGCTAGAGATGCTATCCAACTACACATATGGTATAACCTAGCAACAGGTCCCTCTTGTATGTCTTACTCTATGCTGAATGTTTTATACATGGATGATACTATATAAAGATGAACTAAACTGTAAAAAAAAATAATTCATTTTTCAAGTGACTCCAAATAACTTATTTTCCTTTTGCCCAAGAAAGAACCACAACATGAATTTACGTTATTTAGCTCTTGGCAGGAGCAATGAGCTTTGCTTGTTGATCTTTTTAAGTGAAACTGTACCTCTTTTTCTGAAGTGCATAAAATAGTTGGCACATAGTTGGTCCTTAACAGATGTTTGTTGGATGAAAAATGAATGATTGTTCCCCCATAGGTCACTAAAGACTAATGTTAAGTCTAGAATACAGAACAGGTATGTAACTAATCATCTGCTCTGCAACATCGAGAGGACATATTTCAATGAGGTTTGAATATCATTTCCATGGGTAACTCAAGGATAGATTGAGACAAAGATAAAGAGGTTTGAAAAGATGTGTGGCCAGACAGGATGCAGAGCTGAAACTGAGAAGTCTCATATAACTACATTTATACTGCAAGGGCTCTTGGCATGCTGAATGTAGAGTCAAGGGTTTTACAGTTTATTCTATTTTTGTATAGCAGTTGTATACCAAAATTAAAATGAAGGAGGGGGAGGAGAACAGACAGGATTGCATAATGATTTTAACAATCCCTAACTGCCTCCAAGTGCGAAGACTCAAATTTTCCCCATGTGGTTGTCAATCATGGAATGTCATGATCTCCAAGGAATAAGGACTGTGAATAAATAGTATCAATGAGTAGATGCCCTCCACTAGATTGATTACAACATGGCCATCATGCAAAGAACTAATTCCTATAGAGAAGGGCCAGTCATCTCTGCTAATTGTCAACCACCTGTGGCGCACAAGAGAGGCAAACCAGCCTAGTTAATGCACCAGAATCCCTTGAGGAAGAGTCAGAAGGCAATATGTACAGGCAAGTCAAGACGGCACCACTGCCACCTAGACCACCCTCTTCCCTTATATCCAAATGGAGATGCCCAGGGATTTGAGCCCAAGAGCCTTACAGATGCAGTACTTTCAGCCCAGTGCTCTCAGGTACCATCCTGGGAATCATCCCCTATGGACATGAAGCCTGGCAAATATTCCTGTAGGTGCTACAGTCACAGACCCAGAATTTTTGCCACCAAAGTTCTTTGGGACTATCAAACAGTTTAATATCAGAAGGTTATATAATTTTATCAGTGAAAATGACATTTAAAAAGAAGCATTACCATCTGCTTTACTGCTGTACCCCCAATTCCAATGGGACCTTTCCATCTAACTTACAAGTGAAATCTTTCATGTGTTGTCTCCCCCATCAGAATGTGAGCTCCTTGGAAGTAGGGACTGTTGTACTTTCCAATTTATGTTCTCAGACTTTGCATTAATAATGCAATAAAGTTTCGTTCATTCATCTACTAATGCCCTCCCTCCCAAACTACCTCATATTCGTGTAGATGCATAAATATATCTGCATATGCATGTATTCATTAACTTCATGATGTATATATTGTAAGGTCCAGAAATCTCCTGACTGGGGAACCCTGTACCTCCCCTATAACCATGGGGTTTTCTCTTGATACCAAAGAAAGAGGCCAAATATCTCTAGATTGATTATAGGTAGTACTCTAATCAATCATCATGAATACTTACAAACAGGGGCAACCTTCAGTCTGGGGAGGCAACCAGACAGTTGTGTGGATCCCCACTGAAAAACCCCAAAATCCCCAGGGGAATTATAGAAAACAGAAAAAGGCAGAAGGAACTAGAGAGTGCATCGCTACTGATTAGTGGATATTTGGGGTTTTCTGCTTAGTAATGAACGTGGGAGTTAAGCCAATGTTATGCCCAAACAAAAGTTTGTGTATGGATCATGGACTGGTCACATATGAGTCACATTCTTATTTTGACTTTCATCAGTCATAGTATCTTAAGTTTTGAATCAGAAACACAAATACAGTTTTGTAGTTAAATTATAATTTCAGACAGGTCGTTATGTCTGGACTTCTACCTTTCACAGAGTTTTAAGTTGTTATGGCTTTTCACTTATTACTGTATGTTAGGCCTTTTCCCCAATACAAATCCTACAGTACATATATATGTGCATGTATGGAAGTATAGATATAGATATGCGTGTGTGTGTGTGTGTGTGTGTGTGTGTGTTATATGGACTTCCTTCCCCATTGGAATACAAGCTCATTGTGGATAGGATTTATTTAATTATTTTGTAATTGTATCACCAGTACATAGCAGAGAGCTTAGCATATAGTAGGCATCTAATTATTGATCAAAAATTAGTGCAAGTAGGCTCAGAATCACAGAATTCATAGTTGGAAAGGACCAGTAATCTTCCAGTTCCATTCATCCCCTATACACTCTTCCCCAAAAGTGGTCATCCAGTCTTTATTTGAAGGCATTTCCCCCTTTCCTCTTCCCCTTCCCAAAGGGGAATACTTTGCTTTCCTAGGTAGCCCATCCAACATTCCACTTCTGAATTGCTCCACTTGTTTTCCTGAAACTGAACATAAAATCAAGTCTAAATTTGCCATCTTGCAACTCTCTGCCCCTAGTTTTGTTCTCTGGGGTAGAGCAGAACAAAATTTCATTTTTCTTCCATGTAACAGCCTTTCAAATATTTGAAGACAGCTAGTATATCCTCCATTGGTCTTCTGTTCAGAAGGATAAGTATTCCCAGTTACTACAACTAATCCCTATGTGCCTTGAATGTGAGGTAGTGGTTCAGGAAGGTAGCACAAAAAATACACAAATACTCAAATCTATTGGTGACCTTACTGATCCAACAACACAGATAGCAACACCGAACTGAATAAAGGCAGCTCAAACTGGCTCAAAAGAACTGTTAAATTTTCAGTGTGAACATTTACAACTCAGAAATCAGCAAACACTATAAATCAAGGCTTGATTTGTTATTTTGGTGGTTAGATGGACTTAAGTAAGTGATAGGGAAACGTTAATAACGCAGATTAAACCTAAAAGTGTGTCCTGTGTAAATTCCACCCCCCTCAAGATCTGGTTGTTAAATACTTACCAGCATACCACCGTCCATGCCTGTTCATGCTATGCAGCTCTTGTTAGTCAGTTGGTCAATATTTATTAAGTACTCAATATGTACCAGACACAATACTAAGAAAGACAAGAAGAGTTGTCCTCAAGGGCCTTACATTCTAATGAGAGGGAGAAAAAAATGTGCATGTAAATTACTAGGTAGCTATAAGATATAGAGAGAGTAAGTGGAAGACAATATGAGGAAGGAAGATGTTAGCAGTAAAGGGGTCAGGTCTACCCATACATTGGCACAGGCACTATACCCAACATACTGGAGGCTGTTCTTGCTTTCTCTTGGTTTCTTGGAGTTAGTAGCCCTGGCTACATGTGTCACACCTTCCCCTTGCCACATAACCTGCTGATTTTCTGTTCCTATAATGCAACTTGCTGTTGACATTTTTGGTTTCTTTTCTTCTTGAAAGCTAATTACTGGTTATATGTTACAGCTTGCTTATATCTACTTTTCCATTATGATCTGTTTGATAATAATTTTTAATTATTTGGAGAATATTATATTCTATGTCTTGCTGCCCTATAGGAGTAGTTTAGTGGCACAGTTGGTAGTAGACTGGTCTTGGAGTTAAGAAGATCTGAGTTCAAACCTAGCCTTAGAAATTTACTTGTGACCCTAGACAAATCACTTAATGTCTGTCTACCTCAGTTTCCATAACTGTAAAATATCCTATCTCCTGGGATTGTTGAGAGGATCAAATGAGAAAATATTTGTAAAGTGCTTAGTACAGTTCCTATTACATGGTAAGGTGCTATGAAAATGTTCATCATCATTTTCTCCATGGCCCTGATATTTCAAGTGCAATTCATGTTCATCATCCTCACTTTACATCAGGAAACCCAGTATGAACTGAAGTTTTGGCATAACTCACCACATGGATCAGATCATCAAAATATGGGACTTGCTCCTTTCAAAAAGGCAGGGAAAAGCCTAGAATTTCCGGTCTTCCTTCCCCTCTGTATTTGACTTCAAGGGAGTTGTTAAAATGTTTGTTCTCCTTTTTGTTGACTATTTTTGTTTTTCTTTTATCCAGAGTTTTTTTTAATATGTTCCTCTTTGCGTGCTGCTTCAGCTGGGCTAGTGTTTCCCTAAAAGGCAATTAAACCATCCTCAGGATTCAACTGGTCCAGGGAGGCTCAGGGCCAGTCCTTAGGCTGTCATGCCTGATTCCGGGCAGGTCAGTTACCTCCTGGACCTGTAACTGATGGAGGTGGGGTTTCACTTGTTAGTGGACTATGTGCTAAGAAATTAGAGGAGATTCACATGGGGCATTATGCAAATCTGACTGATGGTGCTATGGGAAGCTGTTCTGACTTGCTGCCCTCAGATACACATTTCACTTTTTCATAATTGTCTTCTGATAACAGATCACTCCCAAGAAGTCCTGGAGCACTTAGTGGGCCCAAACAAAATCAAACTAGTGACATGGACTGTTTATTGATGCTTATTAAAATGACAAGGATTTTTGCCATTTTTCCTGGAAATGACTGGAAATTTTCTGAAGACTGACTTTCCATTTTTATTTAAGCGTGCCATATTGATTTATTGTCTTTTTTTAAACTATCAGTCTCAAAATGACTAGTTGTATCTGTGAATATGGTAAATTTTTGCTTTGATGGTAAAACTCCTCTAAAATGCAAATACTACTGTTGCCATTTCTGTTTTTCTCTAGGGAGTCACTGTTTTTTAAATATCATTGCTATTGTGACTATGACCTTTCTCATACTTTGGGATTTTGTATTTTTTTACACATTAAAACCCCATGTGAAATATGTATAGATTTAAAATGAGAGATTTTCCCTACTACTTTTCTTTCTTACCTAAATAATTGATGACCACTAGGAGAATACATTAAACAAATTTAATTAATTAAATCTTTCCTAATTCTCACCTTTCTAATGGTAAGAGTCCACTTGCTTTGGCAACTGTGATTATAGGCCCTTAAAACTTTCTTCTGAATTGGTTCTTCAGCCAAATAGGAAACAAACATTTTAGTAATAACTACGTCATTCATGACGTCAAATTCCTTGTCATTCAGTAGAGAGGTGTGATATCAGTTTGGTTCTATCTCTATCCTATGACTTGATTTATTCATTCTGTCTTGGCTTTCTTCCTCAAATTGTTCATTTTCTTAGAGCTGATGAAAATGTTTTTTTAAAAAATGGAGATATCTGAAATAAAATTATTACAATTAGGTTCTGAAAGACTGAATGAACTAATACCTCAAAGATTTCTGATCCACTTCATGTTTACTTTTCTAGAGAGTAGACAATACTTTATTTATTTTGTCTCCCACTTGTTGAGAGATATTTTAGACCCTTATTTGAGAAGGAATAAGGTAGAGAAGCTCTGTAAGATTATCTCAGAAAATAAATTGATGCAGCTGTTTATAGAAGTAGAAGCGACTGTCCAGAGTATAGGAAAGGTAAAACTGTGTAAGGAGAAGATTTCGGGATAGTGGTGATTGACCTTGCATTCTAGCATACTTAATCCTACAAGAATTTGAGCATTATTCAACAGATGAATTGCTATTTTGTCTTCTAAACCTAATTTACCAAAAACAACAACCCTAGAAGGGAAAAGGAAAACTAAATGACCCCATGATTTAGGAGGAAATTTGAACTTGAGGTTAGACTTATTTTTCAATATTATCAATGCTACAAGTCAAGTTTCTAGAATTATAGCTCTTGATGACAAGTTATTTTTTGCCTGTTTTATTTTTTTTACTCCCTTAATACAGATCAGAAGTGAACTCACTAAACTAAGCTACTGAGGAAAGTGAATTGAATTCACTGTTTTAACTACAGAACTAAAACTTAAAGGTTTAAAGTATTTCCTGTTTGAAGTGGTTGCCTTTTACTTAGAAATGTATTTGGGGCCACCTCACATTCAGAAAGAGACCTTTTTCTTTCCAGAGGAAAAGGTAAGCCTTACCACTAACAAATCATATTCAGCTAAAAATAAGAAATGTCATTATATAGTTACATACTGAAAATCTGCAGTTTCCAGATAATAAAATATAAATCTTATGTCTCTTTAAATTGAAGTATCTGGATCAGATGTGATCACAAATCTTTTCTTAGTTATTCAGGAATTGAAAAGGCATTATGAACTAATTTATCCTAATTACCTGAAAGTGGGACTCTGTATGTATGCGTGTTTAGATAAGCATTTTTCTTTAAGAAAGAGGCTTTATGGAATTCTGTTCTTTAAACATAAAACTTTTGGAATATGTCAAGACCTTTCCTGTTTCACTTAACTATAAAATATTATAAAAGATTGTATGTCAGGGTTGGGGGAGAGGTGGACTGGAGAGAGTTTGGAAGTATATGGTGCTAAGTTGTAATACCTGTTTTAGTGGAGAGGATTTATATTCAGCATTATATACTCACCACTGGTTACTTTATAAATCCTATTTGTTGACATTGTGCATATGTGACCATTACAAAAATAGTATCCTTGTACAAATGTTTAAAATGGGTAGGTTTTTTTTCCTTAGCTTGATAGTGTTCTGAAAGTTAAACACAATAAAATTTAATGTCAAATAAAAAAAAAAGATTTAATTGGTCCTGGTGGCCAAACCATTTTCTTGATCTCTTAAATATAAAATCCTAGTACAGCAGGAGTTAAGCCTTGCCTATTGATCAGGCACACCACCATGACAAATGTGGAAGTGCTCTAAATACGTATCCATCTGAATCAATACCTTATTCTTGTTTGATATTCTTTCCATGCAAGTGGTAAGTGAACTTTTTATTAATTAGAAGGTCAATAAGCATTTCCTTCATTTCAATCCTGAATCTGGACTGCCAGACGATCCTGAAACAGGCCAGGTCCAGAACATCACCCCTTTCTCTAACTTTCTTTTTTCAATGGTAAGATTCTTCCACCTTTTGTATATGGACATTTTATTTGTTGAAATCAGGGATAAATTGTACACTGGTGCAAGAAAAGCGGCTTGAGACAGTACTAAGGACATGAAAGAAAAGTGATCCTAAGATAAATGTACTTAGAGGACCTATTTAAAAGAAAAGCACTGATTTAGATATATATGTGATGTTGTGATCCATCATCTCATTTCAGAACTTTGAAGAATAAACTCACCAAGGAAAATCTATCAAATAATTGTCTGGGGATTATAGGACAAGTACACAGAGGCTGTTTACCTTACGGAAAGATTCATTTTGTGTTTCTCATCATAAAGTAGAGATTAGTCCCTAAACCTAAGCTGATACTACTTTGAGCTAAGAAAGTCAGACCGGAGTTGAGTACAAAAGTCAAAAGACAGAGGGTGAAAAGAAACTGCAGCTGCTATAAAAGAGAGGCTGAGAGTGGATAAGAAGACATGTCTTTATTACTGCCACTTTTGCCACAAAGGTTGTAATGATTATTTTTGCTCTCTTTTAGGAAATATTTCATGTTTGAGTCAATAGTTTCATGCTGATGGCTTTGTATATATAACTCAGGAGTGAGAGTGGTGAGTAGTAAGAGTTTATCTCTTTTCTCACCAGGCTACACTCCAGTCTTCTTCATTGTGCCCCAGAAACCTCTTTATCTTGGAAGATCACTTTGAAGATCACTTCAGTCCTGAGATGCATGGTATCCTCTGCCCCTGAGAATCCTTCCTTTCATTGGAAGTCTTCCTCCAGGACTTCCAATAAAGGAAAGTACCCAAGCTAGCGATTTCCTCATTTCTCACCAGGGTGCATGCATGCTGGACTTCTCTAACATGCCCCCTCAGGGACCTTCTCCCTTTTCAGCTTCCTTTTATGTGTTGTCTTGCCCCATTAGAATGTAAGGGCAGGGACTATATTTCTTTCTACCTGTATTTGCATTTCCATTTCATAGCACAGCACTTGCCACATAGTAAATGCTTACTAAATGCTTGCCACAAAATCAAAACCACAACAAAATCTTGGGTTACCCTTAGGACTCTGGGGGTTGAATTATAGCAGAGTGCCTGGCACCATTGCAAGAAAATAAACCCAGACTTTCCAGTGTGAGTGAAGGTTGAGATGAGTGAACCAGCCTAGAGAAGGGGGATGCAAGTGCTTTGTCAGAGACACACTAATGTGCCACACTGTCAGAATCACAGGGCCCATGGTCACATTTGGGCTGCAGTGTCAAGGGAACGGCCATCCTTCCAGTCACCCAAGATGGCATCCATAAAGACATCCTCAATATTTCATTTTCCCTTATTCCTCATCTGGAATCAGATCTTGTACCTATCCCCTTCTTTCCACTAACATAACCATTACCCTAAGTCAAGCCTTCATCCCTCTCACCTGCACTATTCAATAACCTTTGAATTAGTCTTCAGTTCTCTGCCTCCTCCAATCCATTCCTAATGTAGTTAAAATAATATTCCTGAAGCATGGGTCTGATTATTTTATTCTCCTGCTCCAATAGTTCAAGTGGTTACCTATTGCCAATAGCATAAAAAACCAACTCTTGTCTTTGGTAGTTTAAGTTCAGCGTAATTTGGCTACGACCTCCCTTTCTAGGCTTATTGCGCCTCACTCCCCTTCACCTCAGTATTTCATCCTGACTCACCTATTTACTCTTCTTCATCCACTACATTCTGTGCTTTGTACACATTGTCCCTGGACCTAAAGGGCAATCCCTACTCACTTCTGCTCTTGGGAATCCTTGTTTTTGGTCTTTCAGTCATGTCCAACTCTACGTGACCCCCAAGGGCTTTGTCTATGGGATTTTCTTGGTAAAGATACTGGAGTGGCTTGCCATTTCTTTCTCCGGTATGTCCCTATTTTACAATGAGGAAGTGAGGCAAATAGGAAGTAAGTGTCTCGCCCAAGGACACACAGCTAGTAAGTGTCTAAAGCCAGCCTTGAATTCAGATCTTCCTGATTCCAGGTCCAGTGTTCTATCCACCATACCACCCAGCTACCCCTTAGTATCCTTTGCAACTTTCTACACTCAGCTCCCATGCCACCTTCTACATAATGCCTTTCCTGATTGCCACAGTTGCTAATGTCCCCCAATTACTTTTGTAACACACCCTCAGGAGTTATCTCCCCAACTCAACACTTACAGTTTTGCAGATTGGGTCCCCCTATTCTCACAGATTCAGGAGTACTCTATGGTTTTGTACTTCTGAACTACAGGACAGTCACCAGAAGGTCACAGCTGAAGAGGTAAGGAGAGAGTCCACTAATCAAACCTAGTATTTCTTCATCAAAGTACCATGACTGAAGTCTCAGTATCTCAAAGGCAGGTAGAAGGGTTAGAGGAATGTAGGAGGAGTAAAGGATGATTTTCATGTTACGGCCCCCTCTTAACTCAGATGCAGCACAATGTGCCTCAGAGTGAAGAAACTCACATTATAAGAAAGAGGAGAGTAGGAGTATATGGCTCAAATAGAAAAGCTTATCCTTATGAAGTTACCATCAAAGCATCCAGAAGACATTATTAAAATTGGCATTAAGGAGTAAGGGGTTTCTTCTTGGCATCAACATCTTTTTTTAATGTCTTTAAGCTTTTTTTGGCCAAATTTGGAGTTTTACAGTACTGAACCAGATACATCCTAATCACAGTGTTCAGTCTAAATCCAAGCAAAAACTGAGATGTGGAGATGTACCAGTGTGAGCTGGTAAACACAGTTAGTTCAAAGCAAAGGCAGTTACTAAGCTGGCGTTGTAATGGCAAGAGCTACAAAACATTCCTCCCATAAACTGGGGGAGGGGAGGCCAGTGTGCATACTACATATAGAATATTGGTAGGAAGAGTGGACAGAAAATATGGTACAGAGAGAAGCACACATGTAAGAAACAAACAGCCAAGGTAACTACCCCCATCTCTGGTACTGTAAGATCCACAAGTTATTTCTTTCCTCAGGGAGTGCTCATCCTGCTTCCACCTTCTTCAGATGTGGCATCTTTGCTGAACCATTTACTCCACTTGTCAACTGGAGTCTCGACTGCTAGGGCTAGTTCTCTCTTGAGTTCATAATCAGAGGTCCCACTTCTTAAAGCTGCTTACTGCCCAGAGTGCTGCTCCCTTCTGTGTCTGCTCTTTTTTGGATGTTTACTAGTGCCTTGAACTCTTCTGAACTGTCATACTATCTCTAGGGGACATCAGGTTTAGCTTTTTAAAGGTTTCTGACCACAGAGCCAACCAATCTTCACCTAGAAAATGGGACAACTGCCCTTCCAATTCAAGCACAGAACTCTTCCTTACTTTGTAAAGGGATGACAGAGTACAGATGCTCCTTTACTATATTAATGCTGGTTTCTTTTATCTGCCCTTTTTTTCCTATGAGTGCATTAACAAACTCAGAGACCAAGTTGCCCCTTGTCCTCACTATGCTTTGTGAGCTAGGCACAGTGGTACATATCTGTAATTCCTGATACAGAGGAGACTGAGGCTGGTGGATCTCCTGAGCTTCAAAGTTCTGAGCTGCATTTGGGCTAAGCCAATCAGGGGTCTGCACTAAGTTCAATATTAATTTGGTGAGCCTCTGGCAGAAGGGGGCCACTGGATTGGTCAGGTCATAAATAGAGTAGGTCAAAGCTACCATGCCAACCAGACTGGGACCAAACCCATGAGTAGCCTTAATACTTGTAGCTTAAGTGAGATAAGGAGATCAAGTATTAAATGTGTGTGTATAGTATATGTGTATATACATGCACATATATATGTACATACATATATGCATATGTATAAAATGTATGGTTATACATTTATATATTTATATATATATATACATACACACATATTTGCATGTACATACACACACATTTGTTTACATTGTTTCCTCCAGTAGAACATAAGCAAATTGAGAGCAAGAAATATTTCATTTTCATCTTTCTATCCTCAGGGCCCACCATAGTTCCTGGCACATAACAGACAATTAACTGATTGGTTGGAAGGATAAAAACTGTATTTTTCTCAGAAAACAAATTAGTAACATAAAATCTCTATTTCAGCTTCTTTTAGAAGAGTTGCTCATAGTATCATAGAAAGCTACTGGGAGTTGCGAGTGATGGGGGAGAAAATTTTGAATTCAAATTCTTGTGGAAGTGAATGTTGAGGAAAAATAAATAAATAATATATATTTTTTAAAAAAGAAAGCTACTAACCTAGAGGTTGTTATAGAGATATTCTAGGTTAAGAGTTTTTAATCTTTTTGTGTGTGTGTGTCATATATCTTTTGGGTATTCTAGTGAAGCCTATGGACTCCTTTGCAGCATAATGTTTTTAAATGTATATGATACATAGGATTACAAAGGAAGCCAACTACAGTTATCCCTTCCACATCTCAACTTTCCCCATCATGGTTTCTATATATCACAAGTCAGCACAAGAAATTAAATGGGAATTTTGGAAGAGTTTTGCAGAAGCCTCAAACAACATGCAAAGGCCAGCAAATGACATGGAAAAGGTTTAGAAATTCAGAAATGCAAAAAAAAAAATATGTATAGTATTGTATAATATCAACCCAAATTGTACAGTAAGGTACTATATAAACACCCCATAAAAAAATCGAAAAAAAAAATCAGATTGCATCTCTGATGTGAAGGGAGGGCCAAAAATTTGATGTGGATTTTCCAGATCATAGTCACCATATGCCTGATCTCCACGAGGTGGAAGGATTAACTATATATTGAAATATATTACTATATCAGTAAGTACCCCAACAGACACAGGGGGGACCTGCTATCACAGATCCTTAGATCTGAATTTATAAAAGGAAAGGCAACTTTTGAGGGGCTAACAATCACTTTAAAAGCACCTTCATCATTCTTTTAACCAAGCAAGTATATCATTCATCTAGTTCGGCGGACACAGCACCCTGAACTTCAAAGAAAATACAGAAAAATCAAAAGTTCAACAGACATGACTTCCTCTGCCTTAGTTTATGAATACTAGATCTAGTCTAAGCTCATCCAATGCACAGATGAAGACTAGGGAAAGGGGTACAAACAAAATGGCATAGGAACTGAAGTCAGAGACCTAAATTCAAATCCCAGCTTTGCTACTTATTCCCTGGATAATCTTGAACAAATCACTTAATCTTTCTGGGACTCAATTTCCTCAAATGTAAAATAAAGAGATTGGACTTCTAAGGCACTTTCTATTTCTAAATCTATGAATTCCTTGACTCTATGACTATATAAGTGACTACACTTACACAGATCATACAGGTCACATAGGTCATATTGGGCACAAAGTAGAGAGCCAAGGTTCAAACACATGTCCTTGGATTCCAGATCCATCCTGTCAAGATATGCTGCCTCTTTATGTGATAGAGAGATGACTCGTCCCTGGCAAGTTTGAGAAATTCTTCCATAAATCCATCGGTGCTAGGTGCTTTTTTAGTCTAGGTAATTTCTTTATCAGCTTTTTCCTACTTCTTTTACTACTGTTGGTCTATCCACTTAAGTCAATTTGGTACTTTGTAAATGGTGGTTGACCTTCGTTCTTGAGGAGGATCAAAATGACATTACTATGCTAGAGTCAAGTTACAGTGTGTCCAACTCTGGTGGATCAGAGCAATACAAGCTCAGAACATTCCACCACAGGTCAGGCACAAATTGTCCATGGGAGCACCTCTAAATTTTTGCATCACCAAATTTTGGCATCTCCAGTTTCTTTTGAGCTACTTCAATTCTGTTTTGTTCATAGAGCATAGCACCTTTTCTGATGTGAGCACACCAAGCTGAGCGGTCCTATACCAATGTCTCCCATGTCACACAATCAATTCCAAAGTTCCTGAGAGACCTTGAGAATGTTCTTGTATCACTTTTTCTGAGCACCATGTGAATGTTTGCCCTGTGTGAGTTCTCCATAAAACAGTCTTTTTGGCAAGTGTATATTTTTCATTCAAACAATGTGGCCAGCCCATCAGAGTTGTACTCTCTCAAGCGGAGTTTGCATGTCTCCAGGAAAGATAAGTAGCTCTGGTGTGAAGTCTGCAGAGCCCTTTTCAGGGTTGCTTTCCACCTTAGGTATTCACCTGTTCCACCTAACTCTCCCCTGTGGTTCCAAAAAGCTGTAGCATGAGCAGGTTAGGCAGACAGGCTAAGCCAGATTGGGGGTAACCAATATTACAAATTTTATTTGTAATAAATTTTATTTGTAAATAGTTCTATAAGAAATGATGAGTTCAGTAATCTTAGAAAAACATGGAAAGATTTGCATGAAATAAGAGCAAAATGAGCAGAACTAAAAATCATATACGACAATGTTTTAAGAACAAATATGAGCGAATAAGTCATTTTGACTACTACTAGTACCCAAATTAGTTATAAAGGACATAGGAAGAAAGATACTATCTGCCTCCAAAGAAAGAACTGGTAAACAGAAGTATGTATAGAATAATTTTATATATAAATGTGTGTGTGTGTGTCTGTGTGTGTGTGCACATCAGCTTGTGTCTAATGGTAGCCATCTCTAGGATGGAACAGAAAAGTAGGGAAAAAAGAAAAAAGAAAAACAAATAGAAATTTACATGATAACTTCACTGTATATTTTAAAAGAATGGCCAGTTGTCCATAATAAATTTGCAGTTTCATATGCAATCATCTTTTTTATTATACTATGTTATGAAAATGCTTGTTTTATTCCATAAATTAAAAATAAAATAAACTTTTAAAAATAGTCATTCTATCCAAGTAATTGGCATATAACAGAATCAAACCCCAAAATTGGGGTTTCTTTTCTGGTAATTGCTACAGTACATTTCTTGTTCCTGATTTTGTTTAAATTCCACTTTTATGTAGTTCTTTTGACTAACTGGGATGGTCATTTATCAATTATATTGTTTCAACAAATCTAATTTACTTTCATAATTCTTTTGTGTTTTTCTCTTCAGTTTTGTTTACTTTTGCTAAATTTTATTTCCCTTTCCTGAATTCTTTTTTGGATTATTATTTTCTAAGACAAAGGGTCTTAGAAATCATCTGGCCCAACCCTGTCATTTTAAAGATGATGAAGCTGAGGGCTACGGAAGTAACTAACTTGCCAAATGTCACAGTTAAGAACCTATCAGGGCCGACGGTCAAACTGAGATTCTCTTGACTTCCCATCCAAAGCTCTTTCTCTCTCTCTTTTACCCCATGTTGTTCCCATAGAAACAACTTGTTATGTTTCTCTTTTTTCTTTCAGACTAATAGAGACATTTAGTGCAATAAAATTCCCTGTAAATACTACTTTTGGCATCATCCCACAAATTGTTATGATATAATTATATTTGCTTTCTTTTTCAAATTATCTATTATTGTCTTTGGGATTTCCTTCCTTATCCAGGCATTATTTTAGGGAATATTTTAAATGTTTCAAGTATCTTTTAATATTTTTTTTTCCATTCTGGCCTAAGACTATGATATTTAGAATTTGTCTTTACATTTGCTAAATGGCTCTTCATCACCAACTAGGTTTTTCAATTTTTACAAATGATTTATAAAAGCAAATGTAACTCTTGCTAGTCAATAGCACTGCATGTATATTATCAAGTGGTTTTGACTCTTTCTTTGTAATAAGGAAGAGTATGGGGGATAGAGGGAAGTTTCCTCTTATACCCAATCTAAAGGTAAGACTAGCAACATATATATACACACACATGCATGTATGTGTACATATATATATATGCACACACATGCATGTATGTGTACATATATATGCATTCACATATATCTTTAATATCATATTTAAGATGTTTAAAATTAAAATTTTTAACTATTATTTATCTTTGTTTATATATTTGTATCTTTTACCTTTAATTTCACCTTAATTTCCAAATAAATCCCTCATGAACTCACCCAATATTCTATTCTTTGTAAAATAAAGTAAAAAAGAGGATAATATTTCTAAAAATTCAGTAAAATTAATCAACACACCAACAAAGTCTGATGGTATATATAGTGTTCAAGGCCATAGTCTACCCACTTCTGCAAAGAAGGGAGGAAAGTGCATTTCTTCAGTCCTTGTTTGGAGACAAATTTGATCATTATTACACGGAGTTATTGGGGTTCTATTTGTTCTTTTCCACTGTTGAAGTGTTGTAGTTTCCCTGATTCTGCTTACTTCACTACATCAATTCATGTCATCCCATTCTTCTCTGAATTCTTCACATTTACCATTTCTTATATTGCACTAGTATTTATGATATTCATGTATCACAATCCATTTAACCATCCCCCAATAGGAACATTTGTTTCTAGTTCTTTGCAACTGTAAAATGCTACTTTTTATAGCTCTAAGTCTCTGATTCTATGAGCCTAATCAGTCAATTATGGATTAGGCATCTACTAGGTGTGATGTATGGTGCTAGGTACTAGGTATACCAAATTAAAAACTAAACAATTCATGTGCTCAAAAAACTTACATACTACTGAAGGATATAATATGAACATAGATAAGTAAATTAAAAGATATTTTGAGTAGGAAGATAGCATTAATAACTAGGCTTCCTATAGGAGGTAGCTCCTGAATTAAGCCTTAAAGGAAGTTAAAGATTCTAAATAGTGGAGGCAAGTGGGGTATGCATTCTAGAAAGAGGAATAACCTTTGCAAAGGGAAGTAGACTGGAACTGGAATATCAAGTTTGAAGAACAGCTAATCATATGGCTATAATAATAATGACCTCCTCCAATAGATTCTGAGCTCTTTAAGGCCAAGGATTATTTTTGCTTTTCTTTGCATCCCCAGTGGTTAGCACAGTAACTGGCACTAAGTAGGTGCTTAATAAATGCTTGTTGACTTTGACCTAAAAAATTTGGGCAAATAGTTTTTACACCTTATTATTCTCACAATTTGATTTGTGTTACTCTTTCATAACATATTCCTTTCACTTATTCTCAGAACAACATTGCTTTAAGTCTATTGGACTTGTGGACATACTGTTTTAGGTTCTTCAAGCAATGAAACATTCATTCATCAGCATTCAAAGAGAAAAGTCACTCTAGCAGGGTAATTTGTTTGTGATAGCTCTACTTCTCTTAGCTTGTCTAAATTTCTCCTAGCCCTTCTTTTCTCCCTGCTGTGAGTAGTAAAGTACAAAGGCATTCTTATCCACTACATCATTAACTGTTTTCTTTTTCGCTTGGCAGCTTGCAAAATCCCACTATTAGGATGCTACAGCTGATGAACAGCTATCAAGGGGCCTTTGAGAATTTCTCCAAAATAAAACCCTATCCTCTCAATATTTATGGTGAGATTATTTTCCAGTTCAGGAAAATATTTTTAACTGCCTTTTGAGAGTTGTGTAGCTTTCTAATTGTTTGCTAGCAAGTCTATTTATTTGTAGGTTGAATGTCATTGGTCAGTATTTCAGATCTTGGATCATGATGATCTCTTTGGGTATTTAGTTGATTTGAGTTGGGGGGTTTGTATATCTTCATAATAGCCTTTATTCTTCTAAAGCAGTCTTCCTTTTTGAAATCATCAGTAGTACCATCTTGTACAAACAATAGTTTTTTGAACTAAGCCAAATCTCTAATTCAATAGTTCAGTGTCTCAGTAGTTTATGGGGTGTTTGAGGAAAACTAGCCCCTCTGATGTGGAGGCTTCCCAAGCCCTTTTCAGGGCTGTTCATCCACCTTTGGAGTCCATCTGGCACTCAACTCTCACCTGTGGCTCCAAGAAGCTACAGCATGAATAGCAGCCAAATCCCAGTAAACTGTATCAGCAAGTGGGCTAAACTAACTTGAAGGTAGCTTAAACCCACTGGTGAGTTAGGGGAGTGTCTACCCCAAGCATGTGAAGACTTCTCCTGACAGAATGGGTGAATGAGAACAATATGTGCCAATGACTATGAAGGCTAGCTGCTGTGCAGAACTTAGAGTTTGGTCAGACATCAAAGATGCCAAGGTTATTTACTGAATCTTGGGCCACTGTCAGCTTGAGTGTTGTCTTGCCGTTGGGCTCCAATGACTCTAGAAGAGAGAGATACTTTGTGTAACTCTGCCTCACTTAAATCCAAATCACACGTAAGTCAAGACATCACTCATGATGTCTTTGGTTCCCTTCAAGAATGAAGGACAAACGACAGTTTACAAGTTTATTACCATAGCAGTTTCTTCTTCCAGAAACATTATTTATCCTTTTGGAGTTTTTAAAACGTTAATTATTTTATGTTTATTTGAGAATATAGCATCAATCGCCATGGGCATCTTCCTGCTGGCTTGCTCTTTTGTTCTTGTATTGCAGTCACAGGAACTTAAAAAAAAAAAATTTGCTCATTATATCCAAAAATAATCCTCCTTGTTTTTTATTCAAATTTCTGGCATTTGCATTCTTTTTTTTTTTTTAAAGTAACTTTCCTGCTCACATACATTTCCCCTTCTGGTGAAGTTGTATAGAAAGGAGAAGGGAGTTGGCAGATTTAGCTAGGAGGATGTTCTGTTTATCAAGCTTACCAGAAGTGGTGGTTTTCTAAATGGTAATTCATTTCATATGTTGAATAAGGCTTTTCCAGTAGTTTTTAAATCTGCTTCTTGAGGTAGATTCCAAAAGAATAACTGAAAAAGTCCCATTCCATTAATTGGAAGCTATTCAAGGCCCTCCCAAAACAATGGCAGACAAAGTTCTCTGTTTTGCCCAGATCTAATTGGAAGATATCATCTAAAATGTTGTAGAACATTATGATTTCAACTGCAGGCACCACCTTTAGTGATACTGGAAGAATTACTGTAGCTATTAGACCTGAGTTGCAGTCATGATGTTTCACTAATAAATAAACCAGTTCTGCCCAAGCTGTCTTAAGAATTCAGCCCCAAAGCAACATTACCTATTTTCATTAAAAATTATATTAGTCATTCCTATGTTGGCTTTATGACTAAAATTTAACTTGTTCCTGCAAACTTCGAGCATTTCAGTTTTAAAAACTACTTCTATTTCTATTCACCTACACAAATTACCTGATTTTAAGTAGTTAAAAAATTCCAATACGCAGACATCACTTGGGCTACTGGGAATCATCTTACAGTCTTGAAAAGAATGGTGAGAAATTATTTTCAATTAGAATTGGATTAAACATAGATACTCCTATTCTGATTCAACTTTCACAACTAATTTCAGTCTTTCTCTCCCTATCTCATTTTTCATTTCTCATATTCTTCTCACATCCCTTTAAATAGTCAAACATCAAGTATCATTTCTATTATTAAATATATTTGAAACCAACTTCTATGTTCCTGTTGTTGTTCAGTCATACCGAACTCTAATTCCTCGTGGGGTTTTCTCGGCAGAGATACTGGAGGGGTTTGCCCTTTTCTTCTCCAGCTCATTTTACAGATGAGGAAACTAAGGCAAACAGGGTAAAGTAAGTTGCCCAGGGTCACACAGCTACTGAGTGTCTGAGGCCAGATTTGACCTCGGAAGATCCTTACTCTAGGCCTGGCACTCTAATCCCTGTGCCACTTAGCAGCCACCAAGTTTTATTCTTAATTATAGAAGTCCATGAATCTTTCTATTAAAAACTAAAAATCAAAGGAATAAACTGACTTTTCCTTAAAATAATAAATAGTATTTTTTTAAATCCAAAAGCAAACATTACATGTAATGGAGAAAAGTTAGAGACCATTCCAATAAGATCAGCAGTAAAGTGAGGACGTCCATTATCACCACTAACATTTAACAGAGTGCTAGAAATCCTGCCTATAGCAATAAAACAAGAAAAAGAAATTAAGGGAATAAGCATAGGCAAAAAGGAAACAAAATCATCATCTTTTGCAGATGATATGATAGTGTACTTAAGAGAATTCTCAGGCGTCAACACAAAAATTAATTGAAACAATAACTTCAGCAAAATTGCAAAACAGAAGAATCTACATGCATCATTAGAACTCCTACATATGAGCAACAGTACCCAACAGGAAGAGATAGAAAGGGAAATTCCATTCAAAATAACTACAGAAGAACAGTACTGAGGAGGTGGAAGAGCATTAAGAAGTACAGCAAGAACCTCCCCAAACTCCTCCAAACAAATCTAGAAGACGTATCCAAAAAATAAAAAATTTTTCTTCATGGAAAAATCAAAGGAAACAACAACACCAGGAGTTATCTGTCTAACCTAGGTTGGCTTGGAGAGAGATCTATGGGTGCTGGGGATGGGGTCTGAATAGGAGCATAGAGTGGAACACTCTAGCAGAGGAAGGGGTTGTGCACAGGACAATCTAGTGTGAGCTGAAAGAACAGGTGCAAACTAGCAGTTTTTCATTTGCTACTCAGTCCCGGATCACAGATCCAGGTTTAACTGAAAGAGGACCTGTAGCCAGGAGTAGCAGTCCAGGGTAGGAGCTTGGACTCCGGGAGCAGATAAGGTTCTCAGTTCCAGTTTCTAGCCCAGTCTAATGCCTGAAGAAGAATAACCAGAGTAATAATCACAGACCAAAACAAAGTTTGTAGTTCTATCCCTCTGAACCAGCAGAATTCCTGGGCTGGCTGACAGGGGCTGAGTCCACCAGCTGGCTACTGTTTCCCAACAAATCCGGGTGAGAAACTTGCAGAGTTCAGACCAGGGAGGCCAAGGATCAGACTATCTGGAGAGCAATGAAAGCCTTCAGGATCCCATCCTTAAATCTCCCAGTGGGCCTGGAATAACAATGCAGCAAAAAAGCAGCAACAGGGCTAGCTCAGACCTTTCCCCAGAAAGGGTACAGAGCCTTGCTCTACCATCACCTCCAAAGTTAGTAAAGGATGGAAAAATGAGCAAACAATCCCACCATAAAAGGTTACTTTGGTGACAAAGATACCATGAGACAATAAGAAATATTCAAAAAAAGTTGACCATGAAAAAAATAGAAGATAATATATCTCACAGAAGAAAAAAAAACTGACCTGGAAAACCAATCAAGGATAAAAAAAATTAAGAATCATTGGACTACCTGAATACCATGACCAAAAAAAGGAGTCTACAAGTTCTAGAAATTTCAAGAAATCTTTTAAAAAAAAACAAAACTGCCCAGATTTCTTAAGACCAGAGGGCAAGCAGAAATAAGAGGAATCCACCAGTTACCTCCTGAATCTCCAAAATGAAAACTCCTTGGAATATTACAGCCAAAAACGAGGGTTTCCAGATCAAAGAAAAAAATACTGCAAGCCGCCAGAAAGATTTAAGAACAAAGGAAACAAGTCAGGAGAACCCACAGTTTAGCAACCACTACTTTAAGACAGCAGAGAGTTTGGAATATCATATTCTAGAAGACAGGTTATAGGCCTATATCAAAGAACTGCTTACCTAGCAAAACTGAGTATAATTGTATAGGGAAAAAATAGGCCTTTAATGAAACAGAGAACTCCCAAGTATCCTGATAAAAAGACCACTGCTATACAGAAGTTCAAAGTTTGAAGTTCAAACACAAGAAAAAGTTAAACATGAACAACAATGCTAAACAAGGATAAACTGCTTACATTCTAATATGAAGATATGGTACATGTGTCCCATCTAAATCCTGTCATCATCAAGGGTCAAAAAAGGAAGTCTAATTAGACAAGGCCTGGGAGTAGTTCTGTTACGTCTTGATCTTAAAAGAAGACTGCAGAGAGAGGAAGAGGAATACACAGGAGTGGGGGAAGGAAAGGAAGATTAGGAAAAATCATCACACGTAATTGTGGTGTATAAGTAGAAGTCTACACAATGAGAAGTGGGGAGTAGCTGAAATTTGAATATCACTCTCATGGATGAATACACATACACAGAGTTGGGTACAGATGTACACCCCACTCAACAGGAAAATCAGAGGGAAAGGAGAGAGGAGAGCAAGGAGAATTAGAGGAGGATAGGTTAAGGGAAGGACTGTTGCTGTTGCTCAGTCACATCCAATTCTTTGTAATCCCACGGACCTTACTACACCAACACTGTTCATGAGTCTTTCTTAGAAAGATACTGGAGGTTTGCCATTTCCTGTTCTAGTAGTTAAAGGCAAACAGAGGTTAAAAGTGACTTGTCCTGGGTCACACAGTAGTGTTTGAGGTTGAATTTGAACTCAGGTCTTCCTCATTACAGGCCCAGTGTCCTATCCACTAAGCCACCTAGGGATTAAGCCTAAGCAAAACAAAAATCTAATGGAAGATGTATATAATAATACTTTCAGTTAATTTCAAGGTAGCAAAGAATGAGAACTGAGAGGGTGTCCAAAAATTGGAGAATAGATAGACTATTGTGCTTTAAAAAATTTTGAAGGGAATAGTTTTAAAGAAATCTGGTAAGACTTGAATGACCTGATGCAGAGGGAAATGAACAGAACTAGAATAAATTATAGGATAATATTGTAAAAACAACTTTGAAAGACTCATGAACTCTAATCAGCAAAATGACCAGCAGAGAATGACTCCAGAGGATTTAATGATAAAACATGCCATTCAACTCTTGATAGAAAAGGACTCAGAATGAGTCACGTGCACACACTAGACATGTTTTGAGTCATGAATAACATGGGAATTCAATTTTCTAAAAAAATTGAAAAATTAGGGAGGTGGAGCCAAGATGGCAAAGTAGAAGGATGGACCTGCTCTAGCTCTACCCCCATAGCCCAAAAAATACATGTAAAAAATTAATCTAAACAAATTCTAGAGCAGCTGAAATCACAAACTGACAGAGTGAAACAGATTTCCAGACCAAGACAGCTTGGAAGGCTAACAGGAAAGGTCTATCACACTGGACTAAGAGTGGAGAGCAGCGAGGGCCGTGAGGCAATGCATGGACAGGACTGGGGCAGGTTTCAGGGCATGGAATCATGGGTAGCAGCTGTGGTTCCCAGATTTCTCAACCTACAAATGCCAAAGACAGTTTCAAAGGTCAGTAAGAAAGCTCTTTCACCTGGGTGAGAAGGGACATGGTCTGGCCCCAGCCCAGGCCCCACCCTGGCAGCAGCATCCACTTTTGGAACCCTGGGGAAACCAAGTGTCTGATCGGGGTCTCTATTCTGAGTGGTGGTCCTGGGGTAAGGAGGAGCACTGGCGTGGTGGAGCTGGTGTTAAATGTGGACAGGAATCCTACTCGCAGTTCCAGGGCACAAAAGAGTGCTTGTGGTTGCTCGCAGACCAGAGCGCAGGCCAGGAGAGGAATAAACTCCTCTCCCTTGATTGTGCCACTTTGGAGGAACTAAGAACTTAAGGTTCCTAGACTATACCCTCCACTTGACAAAGGACTCAAAAAGTCAAGTAACTGGCTGGGAAAATGCCCAAAAAAGGGGGAAAAAAAAGTAAGACTACAGAAGGTTATTTTCTTGGTGAAAAGGTATTTTCTTCCATCCTTTTGAATGAGGAAGAACAAAGCACACTACCAAGAAGACATAAAAGTCAAGGATTCTACATCCAAAATCTCCAAAAACAATATGCAATGGTTTCAGGCCATGAAGGGCTCAAAAAGGATTTTGAAAATCAAGAGAGGTGGAGGAAAAATTGGGAAGAGAAATGTAAGCAATGCAAGAAAATCATGAAAAGCAAATCAACTAAAGGAGATAACCTTTATTATATATTATATTATATAACCTCCTTGCTAAAGGAGAACCAAAAAGTGCTGAACAACACCTTTAAAAAAAAAAACTAACCCAAATGGCAAAAGAGGTTCAAAAAGCCAACGAGGAATGCTTTAAAAAGCAGAATTTGCCAAATGGAAAAGGAGGTTCAAAAGTTCACTGAAGAAAATAGTTCTTTAAAAATCAGAATGGTGCAGATGGAAGCTAGTGACTTTATAGGAAACCATGAAAAATTATAAAACCAAACCAAAAGAATGAAAAAATAGAAGATAATGTGAAATATCTCAATGGAAAAACAACTGACCTGAAATATATATACAGGAGACATAATTTAAAAATTAGTGGTCTACCTGAAAACCAGTATCAAAAAAAGAGCCTAATGGACTATTCTTATGGTATACCTTTACTCATGTTTCACGTTTTAGTTTTGGAAGTCTTAGTTACACCATATTAAACCTATAATTACTTTCTGATTTAATGTGATTCTTTAAAGTACAATTTTTCACTTGAGCAGATGATCAAAAGGCAAATGGTCTTCCTTACAGTTTATTTGGTGCAATGAAGTATATTAACTCATAAGAATTGGGGGATATTAACTCATAAGAATTATCCCAATTGGGGGACAATTATAAAATTATAAACTAAGTTTTAATGTTTTTATATTTGGAATTGTTAAAATGGTTTGTTTTTGCTGAATTAGAACTTCACCCTTTAGATACTATTTGAATGCTGGATTCAATAAAGGTTCTTGAAATTTACATATGAATTGAGTGCATATACAACCTTACTATTAAGTAAATGAGCATGATGACCAAAAAAAAAAGCCTATATATCATCTTCCAAAAAATTGTAAAGGAAAACTGCCCTTATATTTTAGACACAGAGAGTAAAATAGAAATGGAAAGAATTCACTGATCACCTCCTGAAAGAGATAAAAGGAAAACTCCTAGGAATATTATAGCCAAACTCCAGAGTTCTCAGGTCAAGGAGAAAATATTACAAACAGCCAGAAAGAAGCATTTCAAGTACTGAGGAAATAGAATCAGGATAACACAGGATTTAGCAGCTTTTACAGTAGGGGATTGAAAGGGTTTGGAATATGATATTCCAGAGGTCAAAGACAACATTAAAACCAAGAATCACCTACCCAGCAAAACTGAGTATACTACTTTAGGGAAAAAAATGGAATTTTAATGAAATAGACTCTCAAGCACCCTTGTTGAAAAGACCAGAGCTGAATAGAAAACTTGACTTTCAAATACACGAATCAAGAGAAACATGAAAAGGTGAAAAGAGAAGCCTTAAGGAGCTCATTAAAGTTGAACTGTTTACATTCTTACATAGAAAGACATTATTTGTAACTTATGAGATCATTTCCAGTATTAGGGTAGTTAGAGGGAATTTATGTATGTAGGTGTAAATGGGTATGTATATTATATATATATGTAGGTTTATATGTATGTACATGGGTGTATATGTTTATATATGTGTGAGGGTGAATACCTAAATAAAATTTACTGTTGATTGGAATGTACTAGGAGTAAGAGAAAGGGAGAAATAGAAGGTTGCAAAGCATCTCACATACAAGAGGGGAAAAAAGAGCTTTTAAAATGGAGGGGAAGAGAGGGAGAGGAAAGGAAATAATTGAGGCTTACTCTCATGGGATTTGGCTTAAGGAAGCTCTCATGGGATTTGGCTTAAGGAAGGAAAACAATCCATTGGACATGAAATTCTATTTTACCCTGCAAAAAGGCAAGGCGGGAAGGGGATAAGAGAGTGAAGCCGACAGAAGGGACAGCAAATTGGGGGTAATAAGAAGCAAACACTACTGTGGAAGGACAGGTCAAGGGAGAGAATAGGACAAATAAGGGCAGGACAGGACAGAGGGAAATGTGGTTAAGTCTTTTACAACTTAACTGTTAAGTTCTTTTCATTGTTACACATGTATGACCTGTACAGAATTACTTGTTTTCTCAATGAGGATGAGTGGGGAGAGAATATGGAACTTAAAGCTTTAGGAATGAATGTTAAAAATTTTTAGCATCGTGCTGGAAATTAAGATATATAGGTAATGGAGTATAGAAATCTATTTTGCCCTACAGGAAAATAGAAGGGAAGGGGGATGAAAGAAGGGTGGGTAACAGAAGACAGACTGGAGGAAGAGGTGGATGGAATGCATATTATACTGGGGTTGAGGGTGGGGAGAGATGGGGAGAAAATTTCAAATTCCTATTCTTGTGGAAGTGAAACGTTTGGAATGAAAAATAAATTATATATTTAAAAAATTGAAAAATTAAAGTGTATAGGTCAAATATTTTAGATTTCTCTTTTAAAAGGTAAAGAGGTTGCTTTTTAACATGGTTTCTGCGTTATTTTTTTTTTCCTATAGGGAAGTCATCCTGAAAAGATCAAATAATGGAAAAAGAGGACTTGGAGAAGTAGTTCTATGAAGATAACTTCATGAAAGGTGCACTTTTGAAACATTAGGGTCATCTTTGTTTTTGAAGATCTATTTGTAAAGAAACCTAAACTCATTACTTTAGAATTAGTTTTTCAACAAAGGGGCTTAGAAATTCTTTGGGTTATTATTATGTTTATTCATTTAAATTTAGGATTCTTTTTTAAAAATTACTTCTTAATTTGTAGAAGCGGGGAGAATACTGAGCTGATAAGCCAAGTGTCAAAATATGGGAACTGCATTTTGAGATAGATCACATGGATTCTTTTAAGAAGGGATACTTCCTATCTGATCATAACTGATCTGACACTAAGGCCTAATAGAATACTTCTAATGAGATTAATTCAAGAAATTTCTTGAATACAATATAGGCTTTACTGCTTCCTTGCTAGCACCAAACATCATGAGCATAGACTCATGACATTCATCTGATATAGAATGATTTGGGCCAATTATCTTTGTCAAGATTTACCAGAATTTCAACTCAAGTTCTGAACGTCTAGGCTGACTCTTTGTGAACCCACTTGGGGTATTTCTTGGCAAGGATACTGGAGTAGTTTGCCATTTCCTTCTCCAGCTCACTTGAGAGATAAAGAAACTGAGGCAAGTAGGATTAAGTGACTTGCCCAGGGTCACACAATTAGTAAGTGTCTGAGGCCAGATTTGACCTCAGAAAGAGCTTGACTATAGGGTTTACAAAGATAAAGACAATTTACCATCAAAGATGTTATAGACCAGTGGAAATGATGACCTGTTGACAAAAGTTTTGTTTGCTTTCTTTTTTCTCTCCTTCCGACCCCCTGAGCTATTTAATATTAAAGATAAATAGTAATTATTTCTGGGAGTCACATTACTTGGTTAAACTGTAGCACATCTAGAGTGACAGCCAGGATAGTGAAATGCAGAACCAGGAAAAATGGGAAGTTGCAAAAAGGCAAATTTAAGAGGTAATTTCTAAAAACACATCCTAACAATAAAAGCAGTCCCAAAATGGAAGAGACTATGCTGTAATTACCACTGAGCTCTTATTGTAGGACTGCAAACAGAAGACCTGGGTAACCACTTGTCAGGTGTGATATGGTGATTTCTTTCAGATATGGATTGGACTAAATAGCTGCCAAAACCTTTTCCACTCAAATCCTGTGATTCTACTAAATACAATACAAATCAGAGTACAAGAAAGGTATAAAAAGCTATGAGAAATCAAAGGATTACTTCACCTTACTTCAGAAGAGTACAAGATGAACAAGGCATGTTAAGAAAGGCTTCATGGGGGGAGGGGGGGTGAGGCATGTGAGAATTTGTTGTAAAAGACCAAGAGGTTATTTAATCCAAACCGGATCTTGACAAGAATTCCTTCTCTACAATATCCCCTACAAACTGTTATGTTTAAACTGCTGGAGACATGGGGGTGGGGAGGACTTTTAAAGCACTGACTGCTTTCCCTTCTGCAGCATGCTTCATTGTTTTGTATTTAAGTACACATGGCATATACCTATTTGATTATAAACTCCATTAGGCCATGTACTATATTATGTTCCCTGACAAGCTTTCAGTGAGCATAAAAAAATTTTCTTACATAAAGATTATGAAAATACTTTTTACATAAAGTTATGAAAATACTTAATAGACTGATAGCTCAAAAATTTAGAAAGGACAGAAAGATAGCACTGTACACTTGTGTGTAAAAAACCATGAATCTAGGATTGGGGAGGAGGAACAGTTATCAATAAATAGAACAGATGTATGTTTTAAGTGATAGATATATACTAACATGGCCAAGCCATCTGGAGGAGGGGGGGAAGTTCCTATTATCAACAAAACTAGCACAAAGGAAGCATATAATTGTGACAGATGCTTCAAATATCAAGACATTTGCTGAACATAACTATGTTAAAACAGAGAAGCTGAATTCTGAATCTACTTCCCAAGTTTCACCTTTCAGAAGGTAGAAAAACTGCTATTCTAAACCAGATTCTAACCAATTACAGATGACATTTATATAGCACTCTAAGGTTTTTTAAATCACTTTGTATAATTCTCATTTGTTTTTCATAACTCATAAAACATTTTACAGATGAGGAAATTGAGATTCAGATAAATTATTCTGTCATACAAGTAGGACTGGATAAAGGAGCTGAACCTAATTATGTTTTGAATCACAGATAACAGGTCTAGAGATGAAAAGGTGGTCAAAGATTTTCTAATTTAACTTCTCAAAACCACATAATTTTAAGAACTGGAAAAGTATTGCATGTATTTCCAGGCCCTAAATGTTTGCTGTACTCTGTGGAGACCTACTTTCAAATCTCACTCCACGCAAACCTTCACACCTCCTTACTTTGTTCCTCATGCAACCAGAAAGGCAATATTTACATTATCTACCATCAGAAGGTAGGAGCAAGTCTAAAAACGTATAAAAGCCCCTAATGTTCCCAGAGACTAATGTATGCACAAAGTGATTAAAGAAGTTTTGCAAGATTTGAAGTAAAAGATTTCTATTTTCAAATTAACCACATTATTAAAATATAAAAGGTTGTTTTATTACCATTTTGGTGTCAGAATGATAACAGAGCACAAAATTTGAATATTAAAAGGATTTTTTTTAAAGAGCAACATTCACCAAAAGGTTTTAGACAAATTAGTAAAACAAATCTTTCCTATTCTACTTGTCTGAACAGTGACAATAAATTTAGTAGGAAGCAACTGTACTTTAGTTTAGTACGGTAATAAATTTAACTGAAAAATACCTGCAACTCCTTTACCTGAAAAGAAAATGCAACCAGCTACTCCTTTGCCAAATGAAGTAATTATCAACCAGCTTTAAAAACTCACTAACCCAATGGCTACTAAGAGCCACACAATTCCATAATCCAAGATTTTTTATTGTTTTTTTTTTTTAAATTTATGCCATGAATTCATAGGGGATTGGTTCCAACAGCTCAGGTTCCTTGCCATTGGTTCTCACAAAGTGTGCTTCTCTAGGTGGAGCAGGCTGAAAAAAAGGGTTAAAAAAAAAAAAAAGAGGTCATAACACTGAAACTAATTTAATATCTTAAAGCAAAATACTTTAATGTGCTCTCAGAACCGGTGAAATGACACATTCATTTTCCTTCTTTAAAGGCAATCATTTGAGAGGATCATCATTGTGGCACATCAATTTTAATATATAACAGTTATTAAATTTAGGAGGAAGTCTAAATCAAACCAATAAGTTGTCCTAATAAGCGGAAATACACTTTAGGGCCTGCCATGGGGTATCTACAAAGCCAAAATATCAGATTTGTTTACTTGTTAAAGAGAAAATTCTGTTAAACTAAGATTTCAAAGAAAGTTATGGATGAATTATACCATTTAACTTTTGTTGCTACAACTAATTCTTTTCTCCCTATTCCAAGAAGGACTTGACGGCACATTTCAGATTCTTTTATCTGGTGAATCGGAACCATTTTAAGATCCATACCACATGTCCTTGAAGTACCTAGAGAAATTCTGGAGTGCAGCTAACATGTTTAAGGCAAATTTGCTCTAAATCAACTAGGAAGTACTAAGTGCTGACTAGGCAAATCAACAAATCTTGCTTTTTCTCTGTAGCACAATATGCCTTGAAAAAAATAAGCATTCAATAATTATATATTAAGTTGGAATGAACAAGGCAAAAAGAAAATACCTTCTTTTCCTTCAAATGGCAACAAACTTAAGTAATTTCTCATGTGTGCTACAGAGCTGGCAACATATATTCACTAATAGAGAAAATATTTCTAAATTTGGGATACTTGGGACAGTAGCAATAGGCCTGTAAAAGGGTAATAGTTGCCATGAAAGAAATTAGCAGAGAGCAGGGAATAATTAGGTTTGAGTACTCATAACATATGGAAGAGTCTAGTTCAAATTCCCTCATGTTACAGAAAAATAAGTGTGTTATGACCTGTCCAAGGTTGCATACTAGGCTCTTTCAAACTAGTAATTTGCCTTCTAAAATTTCTGACATGGAAATAAATAATACGGTAATTTCAGGGGTATTTTTTACCACAATGTTCTCTCAACTTAAATAGATCAATCTTGTTAAATGAATCCATTACCTGGCGTTTCAGTTGAACCCAAGTGCCTTTTTCTTTGGCTTCCTTCTTCTTCTGATCATTTTCCTTTACCCGCTTCAGGAAGCTATCTCTGCTCTTAGAATGCTTAATATGCTCAATACGCACATTAATTCTCTTGGCTAGAATCTTGCCCCTGGAATAAAACAGTTTAGTCTTCCATTTAGTGCCAAAATATTTATTTGAACAGAAACTAGTTAAACATTATTGATAGTTAAACCTAGTAACTGTCAAAAACATTCTAACAGCATCACTTGTGCTTTTTCAAAGTCAATCAATTAGTAGTCAAAAGTCCAAGTAATCCTTAAAATACGGTCGTTCAGCTCAAGAGTACTGCAAATTCACCAATATGTCAATACAGACTCTCTGCTCCTACCCCATCTCCCTTTTTATTCCCGCTGCCATAGTTTGAGCTCAGGGCTCTTGCTAATCTAATAACCATCTAATTCATCTGTCCCCATTGCTCCCTCCCTTCTCTAATCAGTCCCAAACATGGCTGCCAGATGTTATTCTCTTGATAAATGGCTATTCAGTGCTGACAAAATTAAAACAAACCATCTTAGCTTAGCTGATCCACTTTAGTCTTAACTTCTTAAGTTATAGTCCAGCCAAAACACTTGCTATTTCCTGAACTATTCTTTCTGGCCTCTTCTCCCCTTTGCTCATCATAAGCTTTCCTTGGAATCTGGAATACAATCCCTTGCTTTCTTACTATCTTAAAGAATTGGGAGGGTATCTAAGAAATTGTCTCATCTAGACTCTTGCCTTCAGGAAGATAAAATTATCAAATTATGTAAAAAAATGAAGTAGCTGAAGCATGGAGAGATTAAGCATTTATACAGCATCATGCAACTATGCTGATGGAATTCACATGCTGTTTATATCTCTACAATGACCAACTTATAACATCAATACTGAAGAATCATACAATGAAATACAGCTTTAAACAATTTAAGATTTGTTTCCTCTGACAGGATACAAGACAAACAATCAGTTTGCTTGAGTTTTAAAAGGATGTTTCTTCTGCCCCACTTGAATGACCAATAAAGACATGGTAAGTGTCTAATTGGCAAAGTGAAAGATGGGGGATATACATTAGCATTACAAACTTTTTAAAGAGGATCCTCTTAAGTTACTTACTTAACCTGTTTGTTTACAACAATGCCTACAGCATGTTGAGTAACATTATAGACCCGTCCAGTCTTGCCATGGTAACATTTGTGGGGCATTCCTTGCTGAACTGTGCCCATACCCTGTAAGAGGAGGGAAAATGAATAACATATAAATTAACTTATCCCCATTCAAATCATAAAATGTTATTCAGTGTGAGTAATGTTGATTAATTTGAAAAGATTGTATGACAATTGAGATGATCTTTCAGAGCTGGTGAAGCTGTTTTCATTTTACTCATATGAGACAATCATCATCAAGCTCAAGTGTTAATATGTAAAGCAAGTAATAGACAATTAAAATCCCTCAATAGATTTTTATATTGCTATCAATTTAAAAGAAAAATAAATAGTAAATTGAAATTCCACCTTATTACCAAAGCTCCAAGCTTGGTTCAATAAAATTTGTTAAATGGAGCAAAACCAGTGGAGGAAGATAATTTTTTTATCTACCTTAAGTTTCACAAAGCACTTACATGTAATCTAATTTGATCTTCACAATAACCTCCTGAAGTAGGTGTTACTATTATTTCCTTTTTACAAATTAACAAACTAAGGCTCAGAGATCAAGGAACTTGCCACAAGTATACACAGTAAGGGAATGAGGCAGGAATGAAACCAAGTACCCTCAGTACAACAGCTTCTATGTTGGAATTAAACAACTTTATTCAACATATACTAGGGTCAAATCAAACTTTACATTTTTTTGTAAACAGGAGTAAATTTCACAACATACCTTGATATCTACAATATCACCTTTCTTGTATATTCGCATATACGTAGCCAAAGGGACAACACCTGTAAAAAAAAAATAAATATTCCAGTCTCAAGGTAAAAGAGCTAGAATATTTCAGTTCTTACAACTGAACTTTTATAACTTCAAGATAGCTAATGATCCTAGTCTCATTCAAATGAACAAACTCAAGGAACATTTTTTAAAAAAGGGAACTTCAGTCTTGCTAGTAGTCCAATACATCTCTAAATCACCATTACCTTTATTCCAATTAAAACTTGGCCATTTTATTACTCAATTTTCAAAAAACCTTCAAAATACATACACCTAAAGTCCTGATTTTTCTAAGTTTTAATTATAAAATAGAGTACCTATTTTATGCACTCAATATATAAATTAACCTCTACCCAATTTATAATATTGCACTATATACTTACCATGTTTTCGAAAGGGCCTAGAAAACATGTATCGTGTTCCTCTCCTTTTTCCTTTTGTGTTCGTCATTTTGGCAACTCACTGCAACAAGCAAACACAAGAAAATGTTATTTTCGTATACATGTGGTCATCAGACAGTATCAAACAACAAACAACCCAGCTGCAAAAATATTATGCATTCTAATGGCAATACCAGAATGAAAATTTTTTTTCTACTAAATTAATCAGCCTAATCCTTTTGGGAGAAAGGCCAGAGTTAAGAAGAGGTATGTTACATGTCTGTGCCACTCATTTAACCTTTTCAACCACAGCTAGATAGTCTATAAAACAAAAGAATATTTGTACTATCTCATAAACTATTTATTCTGACACTCTTTGGCAACAAATCTAGAGAGAGCAAATTATTTGCCCAAAGTCACACAAGCTAATGCATTTTCCCAATATAACTCTGAACAAAGAGTTTTATAAACTGTAAGGTCTTGCGTAAATATAATCATCTAGTAATTCTAAGATTTTCCTGAATCTGAGTCAGTCTGTGTTGGTGACAGTTTTTTGGGGGTGGGATGGGGGAACTTATAGAGAGGTCCTGATTCCTAGAAATTATTATTGATGTCACGTTAGTTCTTCCGGGAATTTAAACAACGAATAGTTTGAAGGTTTACAAAGCACTTCTCACTTTTCCAAATGATTTAATAAAGAGGCTAGTGGAAGTTAAGTTACTTGCTTAAATTCATTACAAAAAAATACATTCTTATTTGTACTAGAGTAACATGATGGAAAGAGAGTTTGAATTTTGCCTATACGCTATTTGTAAAACAAGTATAGTACCCACTGGTATACAGCTAAGAGTTGTTCTGATAATCTAATGACATGAAAATATAAAACACTTCATAAATATTAAGTATCCAGTCCCTCACCTTTGGCAATCCCTAGCTTCTTTCAGAGATCAGTTGCCTCCTCTCATGCATAAATAAGAGCCTCTCTGATTTCCCTTAATTATTACCATTCTCTCCCTCTCTAAATTACTGAAGGCATGTCTGAAACTAACAAGAAGTCTTTTTTATCTATCCCATGTAAATGGAATTTATTGAATATAATTAGCTAGACCCTCAATAGTTAAAGAAACTTTGCTTATGTGCCAAAATCCTTTTACTCAAAAATTTATTAAAGCACAAGAGACTACTCTAGTATCAGCTTACTACACCTTGAAAATTTGTCACCAAAAATAACTTTACATTCCATTAAACGATCTTTTTCTGTGAAAGTCTAACATTAAAATTATTTTTCTTTCCACTACCTGTCAAATGAAAAAAAAAAGTCTACACGTTCCCTTGAGGTCTACGTTAAATCTTAAAAACATACCACAAAAAGGTTAAGAAGCACGTGCATAGGTACTGATTGAGTAAAGGAGTAAGACCAATTTTTGTGGCTAGTCATTGCATTCCCTTAGTTAACTTGGAATCATCCATAAGATTTGGACGTAGCAGGGATCACAGAACCCATCAAGTCCAACTTCATTTAACAGACTAGTTAACTTGAGGCAAACTGGGATTAAGTGACTTGCCCAGGGTCAGATTAGAACTGAGTAAAATCCTGACTACTAGTCCAGAATTTTGTTGTCTCCACACTGCGCCTATCCTAGAAAAAGAAAAACCTTCCACCGGTAAAACTAACACCATTAAACAATCAACCAGCGTTTGTTGTCTACGGTGTTCTAGGCCCCGGTTACAGAGGCAACAGACAGACCCTGCCCTCGACGAGCTCACAACAAGAAAGCCTGCAAATACGTGCCGTGGAAAGCAAGCTTTCCGGAGCGCTGGGCCCTGAGGTCTATGATTAACCCTCATCACGTCGCTGTCAAGAGGCCAGCAGGGGCCTCAAATCCACAACCGAAGCTAGCATTCCACTCGAACACGTTTAACACACCCAAGCAAAAAAGGCGCCGCTCGACTTACTGCTTTTACAAAGGCTGGAGACGAGGAACGTGAACTTTCCGAGTCCGTATCAAATACGGAGAGAAACGAGACGCAGCAGATCCGGATTCCCCCGCTTCCCCCACTCCACCACCCGATCCCCACCCCCACCCCCGGCCTCTGAGCGGCTCACAAGGGGCCCCGCCGGGGCATGGGGACGAGCGGGCGGCAGGCAAAGCTGCAAGGAGGCCGCTTCCTCAGCCCGTTCCCGCTTCGCCCCACGCTACGGCCCCCAGGAGCAACGCGGCCTCTCCGTCCCGCCCGCCGACGCTAGGCCCCGCGGCTCTCACAATGCTGCCTCCTGCCCGAAACGCTGTCATCTCCCCAGCGCCCTCGTCCCGAGCCCGTCCACCCCAACCTGCCTCAAAAACTCTCTTCCGAGCTTCCGCGGGAAGATAAAGTCACGCCGCGAAGCCGGAGCCACGCGAGCCCCGTGTACCTGGAGTATGGCGGAGCCGGCGGAAAGGAGGGAGGCGGGCCTTAGCACGCTCCTTACCAGGGTTGACGAGGGCTGCCCGCCGGAATGCCTGATTACAACGCCAAGAAAGGAGTGAAAACGTAAGCGAAGGGCAAAAGCCTCCCTCTCAAAAAAGCACAGAAACTCTGTATAGATACTACCCTTTCCGATAAGTAAGAGGCAGTGGATGAATAAAAATTTGTGTTTGGATATTGGGGGGACAACCTGGGAGGGGGCCTTCAAGAGTAGCCTGAGAAGGCCCCGCCTAAGCCCGCCTTCTTGGGCCCGCCTTCTCGTCCACCAAACCGGAAGCGGAGCCCGGGCGTGTTTGTTACGTGGTAGAGACGTAGACGCAGTACGTCTTTGCGTATGTTTCTACGCCTGTGCGTCGTATTCCTGCTACGTATGTACCCTTAAAGTCACTTTTCTTTCACTTGTGTGGGGTTAAAGCGTGTTGTTCGTGACCTCACTCCGACGCAGGAGTTTTTTACCTTGTATCGGAGACCACTCTGATAGTCTGATGGAGCCTATAGATCCCTTCTCAGAATAATATGTTTAAATACATGATGCATATGAAGGGAACACTTGTTTTCGAAGTTCACAGAGTGCCACCCCACCCCCACTGCTGCGGATTCAGAACCCCTGCTCTAGAGCCGTTACGGTTTGGGAGCTGGGCAGGACCTTAGCCTGGTCCATTCCTTTCATTTTATGAATGATGAAACGGACGCCCGGACTGATGGAATGAACAAACCCTGAGGTTCAGTCCGGGCCCCTTATAGCTGACTGGCAAATTAAGCAGGGATTATGTCAAATAGATGGAATTTGTGGCTCTTAAAGTTTGCAGGATGACATAAAGGACTACAGAATTTTGGAATAGATGGGATTTTTGCGGTCTTCACCCCTCACGTTACAAATGAGGAAACAGTATTAGTACTCACGTTAATATATAATTATATGTGTACACATACATGTTCTTCAATCTCCTCATTTCACAAATAAGAAAACTAAGGTTCATAAAAGTGAAATTAATTGCAGAGCATCTGGTGGGTATTATGGGGCAGAACTAGAATTCATCCACTCTATAGACTTTTCTTAAAACCCTGTTTAAAACTTTGTGATGCAATAGGGATTCAATCAAATAACTTATTTAAAGCATAGATTAGTTTAGGCAGCTGTGTACTTCAGTCTAAAACAATAATATTGCTTAGATTAATATAAGTATGTTCATACACATACTGAAGTACTACAAAACAGAAACGGTGCCTTAGTCCCATTCTCTAAGGGTCGCAGAGAAAGTGCTTAATAAATAGCTATTGAATTAAGTTCTCGGATTCTTCACAGAAATTCATCCTCTTTTCATCTTCTGAGTGTCATGAAAAGCTACCTCTCCCGTAGAAGACCCACTGTCTCTTGCCACTATCTCAAGTGTTCCCTTCTTGTCTCCCTAAAGTATTGCAGCAGAAGGAAAGAGATACATTGTCCTTGTTACTCAATTTCATTTGAATACCTTCACTCAGTTACTATTACTTAGCAGCCTCTCCTTATTTGAAGTATACTTCATCCATTTATATCATCTTATCAAAATAATCTATCATCCTCCAAATCGGTTCAGTAACTAGTTCATAGCCTTTCCCTCCACCTCAAAATTCTTATCTTTGGTCAAAAGCTTCTATCTTTGCTTCTTTCAGTGTTATTAAACCTATTCTTCATCTTCACCATATCCTCAAGGTCCTCCACCTCTCCCTGTTTCCTTGTCTATCAATCTTGCTAGAGGGAAGTAACCTTACTTCCCTTTAAATTCTTAATTTCATGTTTGGCCAATTCAACTAGTCAATATCCTCTATCTTGGAATTCCTTTTCTCCCCTTGTCATTTTGACATAGCTAAATGCAAGCTGTTATTTATGCTTACCAACCTCCTTTTCCCCTCCTATTTACATATTGCTGAACTCTAATGGAGAAAAGTCATAAAACCAGGCTAACTGGTTTCACTGAGAATTTACATTATCTACTCCAGACTGAACCAAAAAGCAATCCTTTTATTTCTTGATTGATTCTCTACCAAACTTGATTGATTCTCTATTAAGCTTTCTACAGCATTTCTTTTCCTGCTCCTTCTTATCAAAGAATTTTGCCTCCTAGGTCAGAAAATAAAGCCATCTACAAACATTTACTTACCCTTCTCCCCTATTCCACAACTTAAAACTCCTCTTCATAATCTCCCATTTTCTCCTTCTTTGCCCTATTCTCTCATGAAGTGGTGGGCCTTCTTTACCATTTCTCAATCACCTGAAAAATGTAGAAAATATTGTCCTTATTTGTTGATTTTTTAAAAAAAATTTAACTTGGAGAACAAAGCACCACTTTACTAGCTATTTTTCAACAAGGTATCTCCTATTTATACTCCTGTTTGTGGATATTGTGCTGGTGGTATTAAGGTTTTGAACATTACACAACTTTCCTGGAAAAAACCTGTAGTCATTCATAATAATGTGGTTTGACTATCCACACAAGAAAGATAAAACAGATGAAGAATGTCTAGTGTTCTTTATTATGATATGCATTTAGATGGGCAACCTATAGAACTCATCCATAAGACAACATGGATGGACAATGAGTTAGGCCCAGAGTCGAATCAGAGAAAAAGAATGGACTGCATTGCTTTCAAGAAACCACAAAATTCCTTTAAATGACCTCAGGCTTCCTGGGGAAATAGAGACCAATCCTTTTAACCTCAGCATTCTGCTTCTGCAGCTGTATAGCAGGGAGACATGGAGTATAGCAGTCTTTGAAGAGTTAAAAATGAGTATCACAGAGAGCAATGGAGAGGGTTATGGTAGGTTGAGTAGGTTGCAACCTATAGCCAGTGGGGTTCAAATAAGACTAGGAGTAAAAAATGCCATCAAGAGAAGATGTGTTAGTAATTTGGTGAGGACGAAGGATGACAGATGAATCCATGGTGTGCCACTAGTATCTTCACTATGCTGAGGAAGGGAACAAGTATTTTTTCAAAGCACCTCATTTGACTCTCGTAACAATCCTGGGAGGTAAGTGCTATTATTATTCCAATTTACAGTTTAAGCAGACCAAACTTAAGTGACTTGCCCAGGGTCACATAATTAGTAAATATCTATGGCTGGCTTTGAACTCAGGTCGTCCTGATTCTGAGTCCAGTGCTTTGTCCATTGGACCATCTGTGTCAGAGAAAATGAGAGTCCTCTGGTAGTTAGGTGGACCCCCTGCGGTGAAACCATGTGATAACTCAGACAAGGTTAGCACAGAATGGGCAGTTATGGATTGGTTGCAATTTGTTTTGTTGGAGGAAACTCCCAAATTCATGCTGATGGATTTGCATATAGTAAATGCTTAGACTTGAACCAATCTGTAAAATGATGAATTAAACCTTTTATTTTCTTACAAAAATCTTTCATTTAAACACATTGGAACTGTGTACTAAAGGCTGTGGTTCCTGAAATTGTTCTTATGTTTAAAGAGCTAGCCTCAAAATAAGAAAAATATGGGTTCAAGTGCAATCCTTCCAGGGGGACCTCAGACTAGTTACTAGACCTCTCAGTACCCTAGAAAACTCCCAAGATTATAAATTTCAGGGAAGGTACCAATTAATCAGGGTTCACTCCTCCAATGAAATCACAGGCCCAGTTAAAAAGAATTTTTTTTAAAAGTGACCATTTCTAAGAAACATTTTTCCAGTAAAAGAAAGCAAGTCTAGTGCCAAAGTATTACTTAATCATATGCAATTTGGGAACTACATCCATTTCCCTGACTTTATCAGTTAATCAAGTGTTACAGTGTTTTCTATGGGCTTAATTGTTAGGGATAGGAAAACAAAAGTCCCTACCCTCAAGAAACTTATATTCTAAATTATATTCTAATGAGAGAGACAATATGTACATACATATGTACACAAAAGAATCCAAGCAGCTGGAGAGGAAAAGGAAAGGCTTCATGTAAAGAGTGATACTTAATTGGAGTCTTAAAGGAAACCGAGGTTTCTAAGAGACAGAGGTGAGGATGGAATGCACTCCTGGCTTGAGAGACAGCCAGTGGGAAGGTCCAGACCATGGAGATGGAGTGCAGTGTGTGAAGTAGTATGTAAGAAGACTGGAAAGATAAGAAGGGATCAGATTGTGAAGGGATTTCAATACCAAACTGAGTTTATGTGATGCTAGAGGTAATAGATAATTTATTGAGCGGAGGAAGGAGGGAGCATGAAATGATCAGATCTGCCCTTTGAAATATTAGTTTGGTGACTGTGTAGAAGATATGTGACAAAAATGTCAGAAAAGGCCTTTTGGCTAGAAGACCCAACCACACTAATTGGATCATAGGATTTCAAATTGGAAGCGATTGTAGGAATCATCCATTCCAATCCTGTCATTTTGCATTTACTAATAAATTCCAGGCCTGAGTCATCAAATCCAATCACATGGAAGCCAGTTATCCCAAAGAAAGCTATTTACATAACTAGTTTCTTCCAATGGTCATTAGGTCCATAGACTTCTATTAGGTACCTACTATATGCTGGGCAATGTGGTAAGTGCTGGAAATATAAAGACAAAATGTGATCCCAGCTTTCAAGGAGGTAGGCAGCGCAGAGGATAGGGCTAAGAGTCAGAGAAACTTGAGTTCAAATCCAGCCCTAGGTACTTACTAGCTGTGCGGTTCTGGGCAAGTCATGTAACCAAATGTCTGTCTCAGTTTCCCCATCTGTAAAATGAGAATAGTAATAGCACCTACCTCCCGCAACTGTTATGAGAATCAAATGAAATAATAACTGTAAAGTGCTTAGCATAGTGCCTGGCATGTAGTCAGTGCTGTATAAATGTTAGCTATTATTGTGAACATTATTATCAACTGCATAGAGATGATAATGGAACCTATGAGTTGATGAGAGAAGAAAAATAGTATACTAGAAGATTAGAATTATACTTGTAAGGGTCCTTAGAGTTAGTTTCTCCAACCCTGTCATTTTACATATAAGGAATCTATGGCTTTGAGAGAAATGACTATTTCTCTCATTAATCAATTATTGAATTAGGACTAAGGTCCCCCTTTTCTATTTTCTCATTCAGAAATCAGCCCCTGTAGGTTATTCAGGCAGACTTTGAAGTGCAGGGCTAACAATGAGATGAAATCTTGGGCAAAACCTAGAAAACTTAGATCTGATCAAGAGGTAAAGAAATTCTAGTCTAGGTGAATTGGTGAATTCTGGTCCATTGTGTTAGTTAGACAAGTCTGAGTAGAAGTGGATTCTCCATTTTGTAGTAGATTACCCTGGATGGGTCTATACCTGGAGACCAAAGTCCAGACCTTCATTAGAACAAACCCACTACTTATTATAATAATCTCATTACTTTGTTTACCAGAGTTAATTTCCACATGGAACACCCATTCTTCGAAAGGCAATTAAGCACGGATGGGTTCTACCAGGGGTCTTTGGTTTAGGTAAGACAACCAAATGAACTTTTTATTAATTATCCACTACTCATAATTAATAAAATGATTGTTAATTATCAAGAAATTATGTCTCTAGAACTTTTTATAGGTTGACAGCTTCAAGAAAGTAAATGGCTTGCTCAAAGTCACATGGTTGATGACAGAGTTAGGATTGGAATCCATGTCTCCTCCTTATTAGTTTAGTGGTCTTCACACTAAATTATTCTTCTTTACATAAAATCAAAATCTCTCAACTATTTCCCTCCCCCTTTTTAAAATCTAACCTTTCTCTCATTTTTCTATGCTCCTCTTCCTCTCTATGCTGTGCAGCTGCCCATTATTTTGGCCTGAAATTGAAGAGGAGGTATGGAAAAGTTTCAAGGTGAATCAGAGAGAAGCGTTCATCAGGTTTGGGGGGATAGGAAAGAAGGTGGGCCTTTGAGTAAATGCTGAGAAGTAAACCAGTCTTGCTTTTCTAGGCCCTCCACAATGACCCATCTTCACTACTACCCAAAACCCCTGTGACCTTCAGCCTTGTAGCACATAGGGTTTTGACTTCCTCAGGTTGCTTCTAGTGCCCTGCTCACCTGGGATGGTTGGAAATGAGGCTTGGCAGCCTAAATCCAGTAGATTATGAGGTCTTACTGTGTAGAACAATGCTTTGCGAATATATATTTGATTTAATATTTGTTTAATTAAATTGAATCAGTAAATATCCAGTGATTGAATTCACTATGCTGCTGTTCTTTATATAAGATGACACATTTAATGATCTGCTCTAAATTGGATGTGCATTTTGACCTGTTTAATTTTTTTTTTTTTTGCCTACAAAAGGAATAGATTTATACCAGTTTGCTCATATTGTGTGCAGCAGCACCTATTTGTGAATGTCGCTGGCACAGAGAGTACAATCCGTAGGCTTGAAACAAGAAAAGCTAATAGGTTTAAGTAAGATTGGCCCATGACCTTGTCTTTATTAACATCATAGTGTAGACATTAGCTAAGGATACATGCAACTCATTTACATGCTATGTAAAAAGAGACTGTAAGTAAAACGAAATCACCAAGCTAGATTCTTTCACGGAACCAATAAGCATGTAGACAGTGTTGACATTATTGTTACTGGGTAATAGGTTTGATTAGGAAATATTTAAGTTTCTCTAAGTTCTAAGACACTCTGATGGTGTAATTCAGGTGTTTTTACATTATGATGAAAAAAATCTATCTCAGTAAGAAGGAATCATGAGCCTAGAAGAGATATTGGTTTAGTGTAGATGAAGGCTATATCTCTATGATCTTAATATTTACAAAGTTATTTAGAAAAATTTCCATAGCAACCAGCTGTTTATTTTTTTACATTTTTTACAGGCATACATAGCAAGTTTTTAAACCCAGGGTACTCTTTTTTTGCATGTGATTTCCAGTATGCTCTGAGATGCCTTCTGGTGCTGGCCATGACTCAGGCCAGTCCCCTGGTAGTTTAGATTGAATATTGTAATGAAATGAAATACTTATTGAAGATCTGACAGTTAATAAAAGAAGATTTATTTAGCCATAGTAGGGGAAGACATTCAACAAGGTTATTCAGGGAGTATGCTGCATTGATGAATAAATAAATTTATTAAAAAGCATTTGTTAAACACTTTATATATGCAAAGCACTGTGCTAAGTGCTCCAAATACAAGTACAGCTGACAGCCTCTGCTCTCAAGGAGCTCACATTCTAATGGGGGGAGGCAGCACATGGAGGTTTCAACTTTTCAACTTCATGTCAGATGGAAAGATCCCATGTTCCTTAGAGCATAGCAGCAAAATATCTTCTTTAATAGTACCTCTACTGAAATATTGTAACTGTTTCTGAGGTTGAAACATTTGATAGTGCCAAGGAGTTTAGTGGCAAAAACTTTCTTCAAGAGCTGTGGCTTCTGAGAAGGTAGGGTTGCAGCACCTGCAAAAGCAATTACCAGGTACATGTAGTCCGTTCCTGAAATGATGCCAGAAAATACCTGGGTTCAAAAACTACCTCAGTCACTAGCAACCTGTGTGATAGGGACAAATCATTTCACCTCTCCGTGTCTCAGTCTTTTTCTCTAAAATGTTGGGGCTGGAGTCAGTTGCCACTCATATCTCTTCCAACTCTCAATCTATGATCCTAGGCCCTCCTTCCAAGTTGAAATGAACCATTAATGACTACTCTGAGCCTAGTCAGCCAAATGGTTCCAAAGCCGCCCAATAGCTACAATTGTTCTACAATTAGAATAACACAAGCAATTTTGTCAAGCCCCTTGCTAAAATCTATGTATATTCTTTCTAGAGCATTCCTATGCTCTAATGGTCTAATCACCCTTCCCCCAACCCCCCGCCCAAAAAAAAAAAGGAAATGAATTTAAGTTAGCAAGATGTATTTTTCAGGAAGCTTGCCGGCTCTTTGTGATCATTACTTCCTTTTCTTAACGTTCACTAGCCGTCCCTTTAATAACATACTCTGTAGTTTTGCCAGGAATCAAAGCCAAGCTCCCTAGCACTTATAGTTTGCAAACTCCATTTTCTATTCTTTTTGAAAGTTGAAGAATAATTGCCCTTCTCTAATCCTTCTGAACTTCTATAGATGATCTTTGAAAGATTACTGGCAAAGACTCCATAATCATACCTGCTCAGTAATCTTTTTTATACCTAAAGGTATAATTCACCTGGGCCTGGTACTTGAACTCAAAGTAGATAGCTAAAGGTTGTCTATCTCCCTACTTATCATAAGTGACATTTTCCCACACAAAGGTCATTCTCCTTGGAAGAGAAAACAAACAAAATAAGAGTTGACCTCTCTGATCTTCTCTTGATGATTGATTTTATGCCTTTGAACTGCTGCTTTTCTCTAAAACCACTTAAACCCCATCCTTCTTTGTGGTCCTTAGTTTTCCTTACCAACTTTAGCTCATTATTTTTTTTTAACTTCTCTATATTTACTGCTGAACAAGCATTTCAAATGCATATTTCTATATCAAGATGACATTTTAAAACACTTTTATTATAGCAGCAGCAAAAAATCACCATTTGTTATGCTATTCTCCTGGTTTTTTCCAACTCTATAATAAATACTACTGTTAATTAGCCTAGTTAACAACTTTTCAAGGCTTATTTTAAATAAAAGCAAGTTATCTGTGTGGGAGTGGAGAGGAGATGTTTTTATATTGTTTTACTTTATACTTTTCCAACAGATTGTTCTTTGAGAATTTGACCTCTGTCAAAGCCAAGCAACTCTAGAATACTGACGGCCTATACCACTGTACAATTCAAGAAGGAATTTCTTACTGATTTAGATTTTAAAAGGAGATCTAGTTCAGTCTGGGCATCTAATTTTTGTCCTCTGATTTTTCAAGTATTTAGTTGTATAGAAAGACTTGCAGGACATGAATGCAGTTTACTACCCAAGTAAACCAATAACCAGTTCATTTTGTACTAAACTCACTTTTGGATCAATTCAGTCATTTTTTCAGTTGTGTCTGAATCTTTGTGACCCTGTTTGGGGTTTTCCTGGTAAAGATACTAGAATTATCTGCCATCTCTTTGTCCAGCTCATTTTACAGATGAGGAACTGAGGCAAACAGGGTTAAAAGACCTGCCTAGGGTCACACAAGTAGTATCTGAGGCTAGATTTGAATTCAAGTCTTCCTGACTCTCTGCCTGGTACAGAACTAAGATAGGTTTTGTTTTGCCATGCCTCCCAGAAGACAGAACTTGGAACCATGGGTTGGAGTAGTAGAAAGGCATATTTAAGCTTGATATAAGAAAAAAAAAACTACTAGCAATTATAATTCTAAAAATGCAATGTATTACCTCAGGAGGTCTTGTGTTCTGTGATACTGGAAATCTTCAAGTAGAAGGTTAATTATTGTTTCTCAGTAATGTGGTCAAAAGTATTCCCGTTCAAGTTAGGGTTAGGCCAGAAGACCTATGAAATTCCTCCTAATTTTGTGATTCTGTGAGTATCGGAGGGCTGATAATAAATTTTTTAAAATGTAGGGCTAAACTATTATTTTTGTAACTCCACAGACCCTTATATTTTTGAAATGATATTGGTTGCTTCTATTGCTTCATCAATATAAGCCCATATCACTTCATTCATAGAAAGGCCAATATATTGATCTTTTGGTTCCATCTTCCTACTGATTTAGATCATCCATTGGGGAAGAGGGTAATTCTATTGAGAGAAACAGAAGGGAAAAAAAGAAAAGAGAAGACTCCCTCTAAAATGCGGGGAGAATATGTAGGGGAAACTAATCTTGTGGAAGTATACTACAACAAACTAGTAGGAGAGAAGAAACTAACTGCTTCTACTTCTTAAAACCTATGTGAGATGAATGACTCATGATAAGCTTTGACTACCTTAGAGGAAATCTAGGGATTTCCCTGATAGTCTCTAGGGAAATCTGTATAATTAGGATTTCCTCATTACGTTCAGGAGCATCAATGTTTAACAACCTCTGAAATTTTGTCTGGCATCCCCCACCTTCCTGCTAACCCTTTTGGTAGAAGTTTGAGCAAGAGATAACTCATAAGTATTTCTCTAAAATATGGATTTGAAACTTTTACTTTTTAGCAAGACCAAGTTTGTTGGGTAACAAGTGGCACAGTGGATAGAGTGCCAAGTCTGGAGACAGGAAGACCTGAATTCAAATCTGGTCTTAGACATTCACTAACTGTGTGACCCTGAACAAGTCTACTAACCCTGTTTGCCCCGGTTTTCTCATCTGTAAAATGAGCTAAAGAAGGAAATGGCAAACCACTCCCATATCCTTGCCAAGAAAATCCCAAATGAGATCATGAAGAGTAAGATACAACTGATCACCTAAACAACAACAACATTTGGGCAGCCAGGGGGTGCAGTGGTTAGCATGTCAAATCTGGAATCAGGAGGACCTGAGTTCAAATTTGGCTTCAGACATTTACTAGCTGTGTGACTCTGGGCAAATCACTTAAACCTGCAGGACAAGGAAATGGCCACCCACTCCAATATCTTTGCCAAGAAAACCCCAAATGAAGTCACAAAGACTTGGACACAACTGAACAACAAGAACTTGCTATATTCTGTCTTGTAGGAAACTGATTATAAAAATCTCCTGGTCATCTTTTATTAAAAATTCTGCTCAGCTCTAGTGCTTGGCTATAGCAGTTAAAATTACCTTGGAAGCAGACAGGAAAAAGAGACAAAAAGAAACCTCTTTGTTAAATAGTTGTCTAGAGTAACCAAATGAAGAAAGAGAATGATTGGATCTCTGTCACATGAATGAGTTTAAAACAATATAACTTTCAAACTATGGCTTAGGGGGAGAATTCTTAACTATACAAAGAACAGAAGAGACTGTAAAAACGAAACAGATATTTTCAGTTTCATAACTATTGAAAGCTTTTGCATGGATAAAATCAATGAATATAGAATAGGAGGATGAATCTCTCAAGTGGGAAAATATTTGTATAAAACATAACATAAAAAGTGTGATATTCAGGATATATAAAGGATGATACAAATACATAACACTGAGAGCCAGTTCTCAATTTAAAAGTGGGTGTTATTGTTGTGCAAGGTCACCAGCTTCACTTTCTTCTCCTGAGCCATTCTGGGTCCACTGGCCTGATATTCATCAGGATGACTGGAGATGGCCCGGGATGCAATGTGATACCCTGGTGATATGAACAAAGAATTTTCAGAAAAAGAATTGCATGCAAGGACTTAAAAAATTTCCAATGGTCTCTTAAGGCAAAATGCCTTCCACATCCAGAGAAAGAGCTATGGAATTCAGCTGCAGAATGTAGCAGATCATTTTCTTTTTTATTACATTTTCGTTTGTTTTATGATTTCTCCCATTCATTTTAATTCTTCTACGCAACATGACTAAGGTGAAAATGTATTTAATAGGAATGCATGTGTAGAACTTATATAAAATTGTATGCCATCTCAGGGAGGGAGGGGGGAGGTAAGGGGGAAGGAGGGGGAGAAGGGGAAAAAAATCTAAGTTATATGGAAGTGCTTGTAGAACACTGAAAGCTAATAAAATAATAAAAAAAATCTACAGCAGACAACACCCAGATGTTAAAAACTGTTTGCAAGATTTATTAGATTGAAAACCTAAGTATTTTAGTTTCAGTATTGTATTCATAAGGCATGACAGATTAATGCATCAACAAGACAATTACTAGCTGTATGATCAAGGGCAAGTCACTTAGCTACTGAGTGCTCCTAAGACACGGGGTCTTATCCTTTTTTGTATCATGATTCCCTTTTGTAATCTAAAGAAGCCTGGGATCCCTTTCTCAGAATAATGTTTCTAAATGCATAAAATAAAATACTGACAATTACAAAGAAAAAAAGAATTGCAGAGAGGCAGTATGGTATAGTGGACAGAAAGATGCCCTTGGGGTCAAATCTCACCTCTGATATATACTAGCTGTATTATGACCCTGGGTGGATCATTTAACCTCTTAGTGCTCAGTTGACTAAGACTGTAAGTTGAAGAGCAGTTGTTGGCTGTAAGGTCTGGAATTCTCCTGGCTGGGGAACCCTGTACCTTCCCCATAACCATTGGGTATCCTTTTGAAATCAAAGGAAGATGCCACAGAGCTCCGGATTGATTATCTTTGGTCTGGGATGGCTACTAGATAGTTCAATGGATACCTCAATGAAGAACCCCCCAAATCCCCATCATAATTATAGAAAACAGACAAAGACAGGAAGAGCTAGAGAGTGCATCACTACAGATGGGTGGATATTTCTGGTTTTCTGGTTAGTAATGAGCTTGGGAGTTGAGCCAATGTTATTCCCAAGCATAAATTTGTGTATCAATCTTGTCCTGGTCACATATAGGCTTTCATAGGTCATAGTATCTTGAATTTTGACTTGATGTCTGAAATATAATTTTGTAGCTAAGTTATGATTGTAGACAGGTCACCATGTCCAGGCTTCCATCTTTCACAGAGTTTAAGTTTTTATGACTTTTCACTTATTACTGTATTTTATGGCTTTTTCCCAATTGGGACCCCACATCTGCATTGGAAGTTGGAGGAGGAAAAGAAGGAAGAGAAGAAAAAGAGGAAGAAGGAGGAGAAAAAGATGACAAACAAATTCCTAATGGAGAAATGCAAATTAAAATAACTGAGAATTGGCAATGAATTTTTAAAAACACTAATAATCCATGTTACAAGGGTTGTAGAAGACAGGTACCCTATTAGTGGAGCTAGGAAATGATTCGACTATTCAGATTATCAGTTTAGAATTCTATAATGAAAGTGACCAAACTCCTTGTATTCTTTGACCCAGTGATCCCCCATTGGACACATACATCAAGCAGGAGAAACAGAGTTCTAGTATATACTGAAATGTTCGTAGTGGTCAACTCACTGCAGTTGCAACAAACTGTAAACAGAGTGGCTCATAATTTAAAGCCTATTGGAGAAAGACATAGAAAAAGCTGTGATGTATGATTGTAATGGAATATGATTGTGCAGGAGAAACAGTGAATGTGAGGAATTTAGAAAAAGATAGGAAGATTTATGTGGGCTGATTTTGAAATAAGCAGAACCAAAAGAATATATGCTGATACAGCACTGCAAAATTCAGGTGCATTGGGATAACAAAGCATCCTCCTTATTGATCCCTGAGCCACAGGATGATTTAGGGTATGTGAGGAAAGATGTTGTAAGAGTTTTAAAAAAGAGAGAAAGATTCCAGCTCACTCTTATCTTTTGACTCTCCTCTATAGCAAAAAGTTCTCTTTTGCCAAACTTGCTGTGGTGGAGGGGAGGGCACTGGAAGGATGACATCTTTTTCTGTACCCCAGCAGTATAGAATCAAAACAGGGGTTCAGGTAGGTGAGCTGAGCCTAGACCTTGGAGAAACTATTGCCTTTTTCTGGTTTGTCTCCTTCCCTGAACATAGGTGATTAAATAGAAACCCCAAGATGGATGTGTCTAGCCTTGAAACAATTTTAGGTATTAAAAATGTTCAGATACCCTGACTCTGACATGACAAGGGTAGATTCTGAATAAGAGAAAATGCCACTGATGGGGGAGCAGACCAAATCCTGACCTACCTTGGCAGATGATATGAACTCGAAAGGGAACTGTTTGAGTGGTGAAGTGGTGAAATGAAATATAAAATGAAGTAGCAAGTCACCCGAGGGTGAGACAAGAGGCAGCATGTGGTAGGCAAGTCAAGTCACCACTACCACCTCCTTGACCACCATCTCCCCTCAAACCCTGAGGGGCTCAATAGCTTTGGAAATATCAGACCCTCTCTTCCCCATCCCCAAATAATTGAATATTCTTCCATGATTGAAGGGAGAAATCATCATGGAGAGGACCTACCCTCCTCACTAACCTCAGCAACAACTGCTAACCAACTGCCACCAAATAGACACCCTGGGAGTGGCAGCACCTCTCTGGCCTCTTCCCTCACTTCCAACCAATCTCTCACAGCCATCATGCAGGGAAGCAGCTCCTCTGGAGATGAGGACAGCCATCTACACCAACTGCTGCTAAACAGGGCAGTCAAACAAGCTTCACTGAAGCAACAAGGTATCCTGAAGGAGAAACAGGAGAAATCATATGCAAGGCAAATCAAACCGCCACCACCTCCTTTTATCACCATCTCCCCTCAGAGCCTTCAGGAGACAACCTAGGATCTTGAACCCATGAGTCTTGGGGAAAAACAGTGCTTCTAGCCCAGTACCCCCAATCATTATCCTAAGAAGAAACCCCTGTGGAGATGTTACCTGGCACCTGCTCCTGCGGTGCGAGAGCCACCAATCTTGAAGGCCCTGAAAGGAAAGCTCTTGCCACCAGTCTCTGGAATTGTCATATATTCAACATCAGAAACTGATATGATTTTATCCATAGAAATAACTTTGAAGAAGGCATTAATAATTTTCTTTGCCTCTGCATCCTAATGACTGTGGGAACTTTACATCTTACTTGAAGCTGAAACTTTCCATATGTGGTGTCTCCCTCGTTAAAATGTGAGCTCCTTGAGAGCAGAGGTTGTCTGACCTACTATTTTGTATCCCCAGCTTTTAGCATGGTGCTGGGCAAAGAGTAAGCACTTAAATGTTTCGGTCATTCAAAAAGTCTGTTCAGCAGTCCCACAAACTACATCATGTCCTGATGTTTTAAATGTCAATCTCCTAGGAAAGTATAACTGTAGTTAGTATTAAGTTATTGTACCTTGTTTTGTCTTTGCCAATGTATATTCTGAGTTTGTGTTTTTTGGTATTACTTCTGGGCTTCTCCAGGACTGAACCTAATTGCCATATAATGAGTCTAAAGCAGAGGAGGGTCCTTAGTGGAAAAGAAGAATGTGCAGTAACCCATACCCTTGGCCCAAGTTAACTGTTGTAATGATTAAATATCAATAAAATAAACCAATTTTTAAGATCATTATTCTGATTCAATTCAATTCCATTCCATAAGTATTCAATACAATGTCTTTTTTCCTACCTTTTGAACTGTATCTTTGAATTGTACCTAGCTTTATTCTGGTAGAATAAATGGTTCACTATGATGAATTTATAGTTGAAAACTTTTACTTATCATTACTTGTTGATAAAGGTCTAAAATAATTTTAACCTTTAGAAAAATCACTTTGACCGAAGTCTTTAACAAACACTTTTTTGAAGTCCTGAAAATATCAAATCATCCATTGTAATTAACCACGAGGACACAAAAATGCTGCCGCAAAGCAATCCTTTAAGGAGCTTTAGCACTGACATTTGGACCTAGAACATAAAATTAAATGTAAAAGACCTTTGAAAGAGATTATTTTAATGCTTGTGATTTACATTGTACTTTCAAATTACATAGATGAAATTATTACAAAACCATTTTTTAAAGGTAACTTCTGGCTTACTGGAAGAAGAGTATTGTGTTCAAATAGGCTTTCATGCTGCTCTGTGACTACAAGGTGAAAAGTACTACAATCCCTGAAGAATTAAAGTTGTTAGTGTCGTAGATAAAGAAACTGAGGCCGACAGGATTAAATGACTCACCCTGGCTCACATAGTAAGTGTCTGAGGCTGGATTTGAACTCAGGTCTTCCTGACTCCAGGACTGACATTCCAACCACTGAACTGCCTAGCTACCCAATTAAGGTTGAATATCACCCAAAAGGTGATGGAGACATTCCTTAGGTATTAGACAACTATCTTGATCTACACACAAAAGAAATGCTACATATAAAACACACACAAAGACAGTAAAATAACTCACTGCAATTATATGGTCCTGGGAAGATGCAGTTTTTGGGACTGTTCCCTATTAGACTTCCTAGCTTCTTGAGAGCTGGGACAGTATTTTGTTTTATTTCTTTTCTTTGTATCCTCAGTGTTTAGCACAGTGGCAGGTACATGGAAGATGTTTGATCAATACTTGTTGACTAACTGACTGCGAATTTTATATTTCACCATTTCCCTGCCTAATCCAACAATTCTCTGACAAGCAAGCCAGGAGGTGAGCTCCTCCCCCTGTCAGTGGCATCCTCCCCCTTTCAATAAATAGCAGCAGTGAGTAAGTTAGTGAAAGTTTGTGACGAGAGACTGGGAAGTTGTATGGGTCATTTATGAGTGAGTCCAGATGTGAAACTCAACGGATGGATTTTGCCCTTGAATGAACCTTGAATTAGGGAGAGTGAATGGCTGAGAATTAGCCTGAGAGAATGAATGTCAATGCCATTGCCCTCCCCTCAGAGTAATTACAATTTTCTGGGGACATTTATGAGACAGCCTTCACAGGCAGGATATCAAAATGGCACAGTTCTGATCCCCATAATAGTATCAACATGAGGAAAGGGAGCTCCCAGGAAGGCAGGTGTCTTGAGCAGACCCAGAGTCTGATATCTGAATATAATTAGAGTACAAGTGTGAATACATACATAACACAATCCATAAAATAGTTTGCCCGTGCATATGTATATTGATGTACACATATGTATTCTCAATGGAAAAGGTTTAAGGATAAGTAGAGGAGACTTTGATAACTCATTCTCATCCCTCTTCCTTTTCCAGCAGAGTTTTAATACAGCCTCTCCAACATCTCTAATAAAATCTCAATGGGAAACAGATCTCTTCTTCCTTGTCTAGACTATTTAATTTGTCCTCCCTTTAGCTATTGTCTTGTTCCAAAAGAAGCAACTTGGTGTGAAATTCAATGGAAAGATGCTATTCAAAGTTGAATTTCATTATACAGTAATATTCTGAAGACTCAATGAAAATAATGAATATGTTTTTGAAACCTTGATGAAAGATACTGAAATTATAGAAAGTAAAAAAATGGAAAATGTCATTTTTCTCTGAAAATAGAACATTGAAAAACTGGGGCTAGTGATTGAATGAAGGAAGGGCATCAGTAATTAATTGGAAACACATTGCTAATATGTGATATTCTTGAAAAATGATTCTTACTACAGTGACTATGCTTTCAACCAGTCTTAAAATTATTTTCTTTCCTCTATAGAAATTTACCATCTCTTGATCAAAAATAGGGAATAGATGTTTTATTTCAAGGTTTGTTCCCACCATGACCTGGAATTACTAGCCAATTGGATATAACCAAGCCATTCCAGTCGTGAAATTATCCAACTAGATGTCTCCAGAAAACCAAGGAAGACACAATTTCCACTTTGATGATTCCAACAAGAAAGAAAGATGATATTTTGCTTACCCATAGATTGGAAGAGCAGATATCTAGGTTTAGCTCTAATTCTAACAAAATTGAAAAGTAGCCAAAGGTTATCTTTAGCATTCTCTTCTCCACTTACCTTCCTTCACTTTTTAAGACTCTTTCACTAAAGATATCTCTACTCTTCCTCATTTCCCTTCATAAAACTCCCAATAGCTTTCTTTTTAAGCTACTTCTGGCACTAAATCTATTATGCTATGATCCTAGTAACTGGTAAATTAATTCACACTAAAATGTGAATGTCAATATAATGTGTTTAAGCAATATATGCTTTTAAATAAAGAGCAATATTTTTAGTGTGGAATGAATGTCTAACAATAAAATAATAGGATTATGATTAAAGGCATTATAATAGCAGACCAGTAGAGGAATTCAATTTCTTAGGGGACTGCGATAAAGAGGTCTTCTTAGTTCTCCCCAGATGTTAAGGCCACATAAGCAGCTGATTGTCTACTTCACCATTGCATGTCTAGTCCCAGGAAGAATAGGCTGGAATTGTAAAAGGATGCAGTTTAAAATTTCTTGAGGTTAAACAGGGAAGAAGAAAGAACATTTCTTTGTATCCCCAGAGCTCAGCACAGTGCCTGGCAAATGTCAGTAGGCAATAGTAGTGAATAAATATTTAAGTGCCAACTATGTGCTCGGTACTATGCTAAATCCTGGGGATACAAATGAAAAAGAAAGATAGTCTCTGCCCTCAAGGAGTTTAAAATCTAATAGAGGAAAACAAGCTGAAAGAGGGAGAGGTACCGGATGAGGAGCATGGTAGAGATGTCAAAGAAATCCTAAATGAGTATAACATGGTAAGCATTTAAAAAATGTTTGTTGACTTGCTGACTTACACATCTTATAGCCCTGGTTGTGACTTTCTTTCTTGTCTCCTGCACTCACAGTGGTCTAGAATAGAGACGCCACTCATTCAGGGTGCTTCTCTCTCTCTCTCTCTCACTCTCTCTCTTAATTTGTTTTCAGTGCTCTACAATCACTTCCATATAACTTAGATTTTTTTCCCTTCCTTCCAACTCCCTCCCTGAGATGGCATATAATTTTATATAGGTTCTATACATACATTCCTATTAAATACATTTTCACCTTAGTCATGTTGCACAGAAGAATTAAAATGAATGAGAGAAACCATAAAACAAACCAAAAGTAATACAAAAGAAAATGATCTGCTACATTCTGCAATCTCATTCCATAGTTTTTCTCTGGATGTGGAAGGCATTTTGCCTTAAGAGATCACTGGGAATTTTTTAAGTCCTTGCATTGCAATGAAGTTCTAAGTTTACCAGAAAAAATCCTCACACACAGTGGTTGCTGCTGTGTACAAAGCTCTCCTGGTTCTGCTCCTTTCACTCAGCATCAGTTTATATAAGTATGGCCTCCTTAAAGTCTTCTTGTTCTTCATTTCTTATAGCACAATAGTATTCCATTACATTCATATGCCACAATTTATTCAGCTATTCCCTAATTAATGGGCATCCCCTTGATTTCCAGTTTTTGGTCACCACAAAGAGAGTTGCTATAAATATTTTTGTACATGTTGGGACCCTTTCCCATTTTTATGATCTCTTGGGAATATAGTCCTAGAAGCAATATTGCTGGGTCAAAGGGTATGCATATTTTTGTAGCCCTTTGGGTATAGTTCCAAATTGCTCTCCACAGCGGTTGGATCAGCTCACAGCTCCACCAACAATGAATTAGTGTTCCAACTCTCCCACATCTTCTCCAACATTTATTATCACCCTGTTTTGTCATGTTAGCCAATCTGATAGATGTGATGTGACATCTCAGAGTTGTTTTGGTTTGCATCTCTCTAATCAATAGTGATTTAGAGTATTTTTTCATATGAGTATAGATAGCTTTAATTTCTTTCTCTGAAAATTCCCTGTTCATATCCTTTGACCATTTATCAATTGGGGAGTGACTTGTATTGTACATTTGACTCAGTTCTCTATATATTTTAGAAATGAGGCCTTTATCACAGATGCTAGTTGCAAAAATTCTTTCCCAGTTTTCTGCTTCCCTCCTAATCTTGGTTGCATTGGGTTTGTTTGTGCAACAACTTTTCAGCTTAATGTAATCAAAATTATCCATTTTGCACTTCCTAATGTTTTCTATCTCTTGTTTAGTCAAAAATTCTTCCCTTATCCATTAATCTGATAAATACACCATTCCTTGATCCACTAATTTGTTTGTAGTATCAATCTTTATACCTAGATCATATACCCGTTTGGATTTTATTCTTGTGGATGGTCTCAGGCATTGGTCTATGCCTAGTTTCCACCACACTGTTATCTAGTTTTCCCAGCAATTTTTGTCAAATAGTGAGTTCTTATCCCAGAAGCTGGGGTCCTTGGGTTTATCAAACAGTAGATTGCTATATTCACTGACTACAGTATCTTGGGTACCTAACCTATTCCACTGGTCTACCCTTCTGTTTCTTAGCCAGTACCAAGTGGTTTTGATAATTGCTGCTTTATAATACAATTTGAGATCTGGTAGAGCTAGGCCACCTTCCCTAGCATTTCTTTTCATTAGTTCCCTTGATATTCTGGACCTTTTGTTCTTCCAGATGAATTTTGATACTACTTTTTCTAGCTCTATAAAATAATTTCTGATAGTTTGATTGGTATGGCACTGAATAAGTAAATTAATTTAGGTAGAATTGTCATTTTTATTATTTTGGCTCAGCCCAATCAGGAGCAACTGATGTTTTTCCACTTACTTAGATCTAACTTTATTTGTGTGAAAAGTGTTTTGTGATTGTGTTCATATAGTCCCTGTGTTTGTTTTGGCAGGTAGACTCCCAAATATTTTATAGTGGCTACCACAGCTTTAAGTGGGATTTCTCTTTCTATCTCTTGCTGTTGGGTCAGGGTGCTTCTCTTTCACCCAGTCTTCCCCTGAATATCCTATCTCCCCCTTAGGACCAACACTCTGGAAATGCAGATGGTTAACAAGCCCAGGACTCAGAACAGATAGTTACAGTCCCGTGGAGAGGACATAGCAAGCTGTAATAGAATGTGGGCAGATGGAAGTGGTAAAGGGTTCTGCAATCAAGGTTAGAAGTATGGGAAGGAATTGAAATCAGAGCAAGAAATATTGGATCTCTTACCAGTATTTCTTTAAATCTGTTTTACCCTCCACTGCTTCTCTCTGCTTATGAGGAGATACTGCTCAAAATCTTCTATCATCCTTCTTGACAGAATAAAAGGTAGAATTAAATACAATTTATTTTTGAAAAAAAATTATTCATTTTGAACTTCAATATGAAAGGACTGAAAAAAGGGAATATTTCCATATACACAGCACAACATAACAAGAAGATTCATTAAAAAAAATCATGAATTTTCATTTTACACTGTTTACTTATTTTGAAAAGCTATGTAATAAATGCTACCCATCATTTTCAAAGCAACCTTCCTTTTTGGTGCTTCCAAGTTTTCTTTTATTCTCTGCTGTGCAGTTTTTTGTTTTTTTTTCTCCCTCCCTCCCCACCTTGCACTAGAGAAGGCTTCCATTAGACACAAATATGTGCGTATATGTAAAACCATACTTTACGTACTTTTCTATTTATCAGTTCTTTCTTTGGATATGGATAGCATCTTCCTTCCTAGGTCCTTTGTAGTTGATCTGAATATTTATAATACTCAAAATGATTTAGTTGTTCAAAGTTGTTCTTAGAACAAGATTTCTGTTAAATAGTGTTCTCTCGGTTCTGCTCATTTCACTTTCATTATTTCATGAATTTATTTATTTATTTAGAAAAGCTTTTATTTGAAATTGGCATTTTCCTTAAGGGGCTACCATGTTTCTCAACTTGTCAAGTAAGTCCTGTAAGCGGAATAGGGTGCTTTTTGGCTCTTTTGATCTCCTTGTTTTAGTGATTGGGTTGTTTGTTTCCATTGCATATATTTTTCTAATTACCATCTCTTTTAGTTTTATACTAATTCCTTTCTTTGCATTCATAATTCAGCTGATCTGACTATACACAGATATAGACCTCTTCATCCAGGAAGATCAACCCAGGAACTCACACCTTGGAAATATCCTTTGGCCATGGAATCCATCCCCCCTAATTGGAAGGTGGAGAACTTCACTCAGAATTTCCATTTAAGAAAGGTGCCCAGGCTAGGCATCTTTTCTTTCCCCACCAGGCTATATTTTATTGGATTTTTATCTTCCCCTCCCCTCCTTTAAATTACTTTTTGTGTATTGTCTTCCTCATTTAGAAAGTAAGCACCCTGAGGACAGGGCTTGTCTTTCTTTTAGTTTGTATATGTATTCTCAGTGCTTACTTAGCACAGTGCCTGTCATATAATAATCATTTAATAAATGCTTATTGACTTGATTCCATTCAGGAATGACTCCAATATCAATAAAGAGTATTTACCTTTCCATTAAAGTATAATCAATTTCATTTTTGATAATATTATTTGTCACTCTATATGTCTAATGCCTTTAGAATTTTTACTTGAGGAGACACTTCATGATGTAACTTCTACCCTAAAAATCTGTGGACTTGGTAGGAGTCTATGTCACTTGTGCCTCTTCAGTCAGACCTCACACATGCTTCACTTCCCTCCTTATTCCCAGGTCATTTTCTAGACCCTTCTAGGTCATCCTCCTGCCACTCCTAGTCTCCATGCTCTAGAATGGTGATCAAATTAACCATGCCATTGTATGTGGTCCCATTCCCCATTCCAGTAACTTTTTGGACCAAAGTACCCCCCTCTGGCCACAACTCTTCTGTGTGTGTTGTTTGCCCCTTTTAAAAAGATTGTGAGCTTCTTAAGGGTGGAGACTATCTTTGCTTTTGTATTTGTATGCTCAGTGCTTAGTACACAGTAAAATGCTTAATAAACACTTTTTCATTCATTCCTTCATCCATCCATTCATGTAGAAACTTGGAGTTTCTGTGTAGTCCACAAGTCTTTGGCTCCTCTCATTTCTGATTCTTTGCTTATATTTCCAGGATGGTTCTCAATTTCTTCCCCATCCATATTTTTGCATTGTGGTGATTGAGATTCAAAGTGTTCGTCATTTAATTTGGAGGATGTCTTACCAAGTTCTTCATAAAATTTGCCTAAATCTCTAGCCTATACAGCAATGCATATTGATACATAAGCTACATTTGCCTCCATGGTGACCTTTTTTGCAAATACTTATCTTAAATACTGCAATACAAATGTCCAGTTGTCTCAGGAAACAGTATTTTTGATTGTCCTTGGGTAGATGAAAAAAAAATCAACTGACCAACTCATTTCTTTGCTTCTACAAGGAGTACTTATGGGCCAGCCATCCTTTCATTTAACTGCAGCTTCTTTTGTTCTTTGTGTTCTTAATGTCATGAAAGTCTAGACAGATGTGACTCAGTTCCTCCGTTAGTATGTCCACTCACCTGTCATTGGACAAAGATCTCACATTTAGAGTACTAGCAGCTAAGTTAATATTTGCAGTCTAAAAATGACATAATTCTTGGCACTCTCTGCCTCCATTTCTACCACTTTCCTATCATTATTGCCAGGTGGTTCAGTGGATAGAGCTCTGAGCCTGGAGTTAGAAAGATCTGAACTTAAGTCCAGCCTCATACACTTACTAGCCAGGCAAATCACTTAAACTGTGCCTCAGTTTCTTCAGTTGTAAAATGGGGAATAATAATAGTGCTTACCTCTGAGGATTATTGTGAGGATTGGGGCAGCTAGGTGGTACAGTGGATACAGCACCAATGCAGGAGTCAGGAGGACCTGAGTTCAAATCTCACCTCAGGCACTTGACATTCACTAGCTGTGTGACCTTGGACAAGTCACTTTACTTCCAGTTGCCTCATCTTGGGTCTTCTCCAGTCATCCTGATGACTATCTGGTCACTGGATTCAGATGACTCTGGAGGAGAAGTGAGGCTGGTGACCTGCACAGGCCTCCTTCACTCAAAACAAAGTGCAAGTCATGTCATCATTTCTCTGCTGGCATGGTCTTCTTCAGCAATGAAGGATGAACATATGATTGTGAGGATTAAATGAGACCATATTTGTAAAGCATTTAGCCAAATGACTGGCACATAATGAGTGCTTTATAAATATTAGCTGTTATTATTAATGGTACAAAAGCAGAGGGACCTGGGAGAACATTTTTTACTTTTCCTTGTTTTATATGTTGCTGTGGCCAAAGAATTCATCACCCCTGGCAAGTCTACTAGTGATAAGATTCTCACCGGCTGGCCCAGTTCTCAGAAAGCAGACTCAGTTCAATGCTGGGGTGATACTGGAAGCCTTTCCAATGAGGTAGAACCTGTCATAGTTTAGACCACAATGACATAGTCTTTGAGAGATCAAAGTCATCTCCATGCCACCATGAGGCATCAGAGTAGAACTCTGTAGGGACATTACGAGGTGTTAAAGAAAGATGCAAACTTAATAGGGGAACCATTCTCATATAATCTGGGGAATTGAAAGATCACTTAAAAAAGAGAGGAGATCTGAAAAAGAAAGATGGTTAACTATCAGGAGAATTTTGTGTTGGGAAAAAATTCCCTTTTGTGCACAAGTCTTTCTTCCAATATATTTAGAGGCTTTTTGTATTCTTGGAGTTGTATCCTCTGGTAATCAGGACGGTAGCTTATCCTTTATCTATTTGTTATATTTTCGCAGTTTGATTGTCTTGTATGTCTTTTACACATTTCTCTTCAACAGTGTTATCTGCTTTATTCTGTGAACATCAAGAGGGGCTGGCATCTAAGTTGTCTTCACAGGACTGTGAAAAATGAAACTTAGTGCTGAATAAATGAATTTTTATGATAGCGTCTATGAGCTACAGCTTATGACAGTCTCAAGCAATAGTATTTCATTATCTTTAGAAAGTAGTACCTGATGACTTCTTTTCTAAGAAATATGGTATAGCTGTTTTTCATATTCATTCTCTTCTCATGCCTTGTATATGAAGTCAGCATAGTATAGTAGGAATAGTGCTGAATTTGGAAGGACCTGGGTTCAAGTGTTGGGTACTACTTTTATAACTTTAGATAAACAATTGTTTGTGTCTCAGTTTCTTATCTGTAAAATGGGGGTAATCATATTGTTCTACCTATCTCATAGGGCTGTTGTGACAAACAAGTTCCGTAAATTATAAATACTTTGATGACTCTATGAGCTCTCATCCGTTTGGATTATTCCCTTCTCCAGCTGACAAATTAATCAGCATTCCTTAAACACTTATAGCACTAGGTACTGTGCTAACTACTGGGAATACCAACAGAAGAAATGAAAGTCAGTCCTTGACCTTGAGGAGCTTATATTCTCATGGAGGAAGAGAACACATAAAATGAAACGGAAAGGGGGAGGAGGACAGAAAGTAGAGAAAGGAATTTGGGGAGAGAGGCAGGGTACAGAAAGAGGGTTTAGAGTCAGGAGAAGAGCTAAGTGAAGGGAAAAGGGAATGAATATGGTGTCCTGGGCTCTTCCTTAAAATAGAGGTACCAGGAGGAACTGACCAATCAGAAGGAGGACTCACAAGTCTGGTGGGATCTTCCAGTGGAAGAAGGCTTCAGGGTAGAGGATGAGAAAACTATTGGGCTACCTGCAGTGCACAACCCATCCACAGCTCATCTTGTGTGACTCTTGGCCATATCTTCCATGAATCCTCTATGAAGCATCTACCTAATGAAGTGTGGGCCTTCTTCAAGGTCTTTTATCCCTTTGTGGTTACCAGTTTGTATGCTCGCTCTCTCTATGTGACAGGTCACCTTCCCTTGCTGTCATGCATTTCTCTGATGATATTTTTCGTGTCACTATTTGCATATCAGCTTATTGTTGGTAATGTGTTACAATGTACTTATATACCCACCATCTGGCTGCAGACTCAACACGACTCAGCAGCATGATGTGTAGTAACCAAGAAAACTGATGAGATCTTGGGCATTTTTAAAGGGGGCAGAAGTCAGGGGAGTGCTGAAGCTAGTTGGGAGGGGCTCACAGAGCCTATTGGTAGATTTTCAGTGTGAGCACCTCAGAAATGAACAATGTTACAAAGAGGGGCTTGATTTATTGTTTTTACCTAAGAAAGCAATGTAGGAAACTTAATAACCAAGGTTAAACTTTAAAGTGTGTTGTGTATGCATCCTTGCTCCCCATAGCAAGTCATTTGTTAAACGTTTACCAACACATTGCTGGGCATAGATTCCAGAAATAAGGAGGGAAGAGTCCCCCTGTTCCCTGCCTTGTTGTATCATTCTAAATATGATAGTGTACATGGAACATTAATGAACTGAGGAGCTTCCAGAGGAAGACTTGAGTTCATATGATGTCATGTAGGCATCTATGGAAGGATATGTGGATGTTTATCTTGTAGAAGAGATTCCCTCAGGGAGAGGGGATGCAATAACTGGCTTGAAGTATTTGAAGGGCTGTTACATGGAAGGGTAACTGGATTTATGTTTCTGGTCCCCAGAAGGCAGAATCAAGAGAAGGGTTAAAAGATGCAGAAGCTAATTCAGGCTTGATGTAAGGAAAGATTTCCTAATAATTTTTGCTATTGTTTAATCATTCAGTTATGTCCAACTCTTCATAACCCCATTTGAGGTTTTCTTGGCAAGGGTACTGGATTTGCCATTTCCTTCTTTAGCTAATTTTATAGTTGAGGAAACTGAGGCAAACAGGGTTATGGGACTTGCCCAGAGTCAAACATCTAGTGAGTGTCTAAGGACAAATTTGAACTCAAAAAGATGAGTCTTCCTGACTCCAGCTAGGCCCAGGGCTCCATCCACCACATTACCTGGCTGCCCTCCTAACAATCAGAACCTTCTCAAAGTGTGATGGATTGCTCATGGTTTCTTCTTCACTCAAGGCCCTGAAACAAAGGCTGAATGACCACCTGTCAGAAATGTTGTAGTGGGGATTCCTTTCAGGAGTTGGACTAACTGGTTGTTGAAGTCCTTTTGGGTCAAGTCCTTTAAACATGTTGCCCCACCTTGTATCAACTCATGGAGAAGCTTGCTGATCCTACTTCCAGAAGTGTGTGATATAGGAACAGTCCTCTCCTATGTCATGTCACAGAGCATGTGTTGGTTTGTGGGCTCTGAAAAGCCTTTTAACTGACTGCTGTTCTGGAACCAAATGTGTATACTAAAGACTTAAACAAATAGGAGAACCTTTTCTTCCCTGGAGGTTTTCGAGTTAAGGAGGAAGAAGAGCTACTGTAAACCTCTAGGTGGGGATAGAGATAATAATGCCAGCTGTCTTATCTCCCTATGTGGGCCATCAGGATACTGTAAATACATGGTGCTACTATCTCTTCTGTCTCTGTTATGTTTCTTCTTTCCTGGTTTTGGAAACAAAAAAGACTAGGTCATAACCTGGTGATTTGAAGGATTGGAAGAACGTAAGTAGCAGAATCTCTCTCCTATCTCTCTATGTATATATGTATGTATGTATCAACAGCTGAAACAACCCAACAAGGGAAGAAGCCAGTTCTGAAAAACCTTTTTGTCCCAATCCAGTAGTGAATTGACCAGTCAGATACCCATATCCTGCAAGCAAGAGAACAACTCATTCATTGGCTATGCCATGCCTAGATGTGTACTTGGTGAGGGCAATGTTTAGTAGCAGTCACTTCAAGTGTGAATCTACTTTCCCCAGGAATCATGGTTGTACAAGAGAGGTAGTAAAGAATGGGCTTGCAATTTCAGTTTGTCTTTTTTATTAGATTTTACTCTATCTTCTTAATATTCTTTTATAAAAGCTAATTGATTCTATTTACTGAGAAGATATAATAAGGCCTAAAGTATGTATGTGTATATATGCAATATATACACACACATATATATTTCTTCTCAGTAAATGTTCTTTTGCAAAAGTAAATTGATTATATTGATTATATATGGCAGCTAGATGTAGTAGGTTTACAGCAGGGTAGACCACTCGGTCTTGAGTCGGGAAGACCTGAATTCAAATCTGGTTTCGGAAACTTACTAATTGTGTTATCTGGGACAAGTTATTTCACCCAGTTTGCCTCAGTGTCCTCATCTGTAAAATTTTCTGTAGAGGGAAATAGTAAACCACTCTAGTATCTTTGCCAAGAAAACCCTAAATGGGATCACAAAGAGTCAGGCACAACTGAAGAACAACAACAATTGATTATAATTGGCTAATTGATATTGAGAAAATGGTAGGTGGTCCATTGATATTGGAGCAGTAATTCCTGGTTATATGATATTAGGATGATAATAATTGGCACTTGTGATAGAAACTGGGGAGAACATTTCTGAAGAAGGATTTAGAGAAAGAGAACTAGAGAAAGATACCCTTATGCCATAGGGATACCCCCAGAACTCTGAGGAGAATAATAACCAAGCTCTGGAGAACTGACCTTCTGAGCAAAGTATGGGTTAGAAAAGTGAGCCCCAAAGCCTATCTTTGTTGTATCAAAAATGTGGGATGCTGAGATACATCTCTTCCTTGTTTTTTAGGTCACTTGCATTTTTGATTCTTGAAGATTAAACTCCAAGGTTTTTCCAAGGTTCATAGCCATATATCATTATGAAGAGAATACGTTAAAAATCATTGTTGTTTCAGAGTATTTGCTCAGTATTATTGAAAACACTACACAATTTCTCAGATCAAATCCAGCCTATTCTTCTGTCACTATTCACTTCTGAGTCCAACTCATTGCCTACCTGTAATGCCTATATAAACCTGAGATTAATATTATAGAAAAAACAAAATCAAATATTACAAGTAATGTTGTCCAATCATTTTAGTTGTGTCTGACTCTTCATAACCCCATTTGGGGTTTTCAAAGACATTAGAGTGGTTTCCCATTTTCTTCTCCAACTCATTTTTACAGATGAGTATCTGAGGAAACAAGGTTAAGTGACTTGCCTAGGGTCAGACAACTAGTGAATGTCTGAGGCTGAATTTAAGCCCAGGTCTTCCTGACTCCATCATCAATAATATGTTTCAAGTAGACATAGCATTTATTCATGTATATAGACATAGAACTATATTATTTCACATATTTTTATTAACCACCAGTTTAATCCTTATTATATCATGGTGGCACATGAATTGCTCTGAATTCCTGAAGGTAGTAGAAACAGGGCACAAACTCTAGCAGCTGTCACCAATCCACAGAAGTTCTGAGCAGGAGCCAAGGAGCAAACTGTATTTTAAACATAATTATATACAAAAAATTATATTGTAAACAAAATCTGTGATTGTGCAAACCAATCTAGATAAATTTTGTGTCATTGACAGAAGATGATTTCCTTTCACCCTCCCCCTCTTGGTCACAGCCACCGTTGGTGACTGTGTGATAAAGCAGAGAGAGAGATTGCCATCACCATTAGTGGAAGGAATGCCTAAACCAATAAAACTACTGATCCTTGAAGTATTGAGTCATCTTTACAACATCCCCAGAAAGTAGGCACAAATACAACTGTAACAATGTAGAACACTGAATTAGCAGCCAATGGAAATAAAAAGTTTAGATAAGATATAATCCTTGGCATCATGGAACTATTCCTCTAGAAAGAGGAAGACACAAACTCAGAAGATCTCAATGCATAATATAATAAATGCATGAGAATGCTGGCCCTCTGCATTCCTTCTCCCCTGGGGATAAGTAAATTATGAGGAAGAAGATTTTTACTGACCTGACTCAGAGAGTCAGAGAGACTTCATAAAGGAGATAGAATTTGAATTGCATTTTAAAAGATGAGGAAAAAAAAATCAGTAAATGAAATGACAGAAGGTAGGGAAGTGGGAAGAAGGAGATTCCAGACATAGAGAACAAGGTGAATGAAAATACAAAGTCATGGCAGAGGATGTGTCGAGAACTCTGATTTAGAAAGGCAGGATGGCATCAAATGGGTGAATCTTGATGGCCATGTTAGAGAATCTGAACTTTAGTCAGTGTCAATCAATCAGGAGGGAGCTATTGAAGATTTTTGAGCAGAGGAATGACAGGATCTAGGCACAAGGAAGATTTTTCTGAAGCTATACAGGATGGATTTGAGAGATGGAAGAGTAAGTAGGTAGGCCATTACATGTAGTAGTCATGTGGAGAACCTGAATTAGGATAGTGGCAGTAACACTGGATAAAGAGAGAGAGTATATGTAATAGATACTGTGAAGATAGAATGGACAAGTCTTGGTGGAAGTATTATTTCTATTTTATACATAGAAAGGCTGAAAGTCAGATTGTAGAATATGAAGACTGAAATGAATCATGAGAGATCAACTGTTAGTCAACTTCTATCCTCAGGCAGAACCATTTTAAAATATCCCTGGAGGATTAATTATATTTTGAAAGACCTCTTCTGGAAGAGATAGTCTTCCCAAGGTTTTCTGTTTCTGTTTCTATCATTCAATAATCTTAATAGTATTTTCTTTCTTATATTCAACCTAAGTCACTGATGGCAATTTCAACTTAAACCCTTTTCCTTACTCCTCGTGTTCCAGGGAGATGAAAAACAGCCAACCTCCGGCCTCAATATCAAACTCCTTTCTATAGCTGAAGGACATTATTGAGTCATCCTTTAGACTTCTCTTTTCCAAATTGAGTCATTTTCATTTCTTTACTGTTCTCTCTTCCAGACTCTTAATTGCTCTATGATATTCTTCACTGAAACCTTATCCAACCAAGTTCTCCTAAGTTATGGAACACAAACTAGACCAGCATTGTGGTAGTGATCCTAGCAGCATAGTAGAAGGTTTACCTCTTAATCTCTATTTTCTAGGGAAATGTGATGGATAGTGAACATCCTGGGATTTGTAACCTAGGACAAGCATGTTCTCTTAGCCCTGAGAGTGATGTAGGTCTAAATCTAAAGAGGCAGCTTAGATGGCACAGTGGATTAAATACCTGACCTGGAATTAGCAAGATCTGAATTCATATTCTCCCTCAGATCCTTATTGTGTGACCTTGGGCAGGTCACTCTGGTTGCCTCAGTTTCTTCAACTGTAGAATAGGGATAGTACCTTCCCCCTAGGATTGTTGTGAGGATCAAATGAGATAATGTTTGAAAGGACTTACACAGCACAGTGCCCGCCACATACGAAGGCTAGTTATTATTAATTATGATGACAAAAGACTGAAGCCATAAGTAGGAGTTCTTAAAGGGACACATGCAGTCTGTGACAGATGGACAGATGGAGAGAAAGAAGCAGAGACTTTGTGAATTAAGCAAAAGCAGCAGCACTTGGGAGACAGCATCCCTGACTCCACCCAAGACTTAAGAAGCCAAGCTGGAAAGAATTAGCAGGCCGGGGGCAATGACCAAGAGGAGAAACTGAAAGCAGGGAGGGCTAAGCCTGACAAAGAAAGGAGAGATTGACAAGGGTCAGTGGGCTCTGCAAGCATCTCAGAAGAGAATATTCAGGGTGAAGTGATTTGTTATACCCACGTCTTCATGGAATAAGGAAAGACCAAAAGGTCTGTTTTGTCCCAACTCTTTCTCCTTGTACACATCTAGTAAAAGACACAATATATATTCTGCTTGCTTCTTCTACCTAAATACTTCTTGTATTCTGAATTTTGCCTCAAACATAAGGAGGCCAAGAGTTAACTAGAGATGCACAAAACTTCAGATTGGGACACAATGTCAGATCTCTGTCTCAAAGTTAGAAATTTTCCTAACTGAGGACTCTGTGATATTATGATCATACCAGTAACTCTTCATTATATACAAACTGCATGAAATAGAAGGAAAAGTGTCCATGAGGACTTCAAGGTCATTGTGTTGCCCCTAGGCTAAAAGTAACTAGATGTCATAACAGGATATAGCTAATTAGATCTACAGCATTCTATGTGAGAAAAGGAAAAGGGAAATAGCTAAGGCAGAAGGGAGAGAGGCAAGGCCTTGGGGAGATTCATCTCTGCCTCTTCCAGAAGAGAAGAAGCAAAGGAATGGAGAGCAGAAATGGAATTATGTGTACAGGGAAAACGACAACTTGGTCACTTTAGCTGAAACATAGAGTAATTATATATGAAGGTTAGGATAAATTTGGAAAGATAGACTGGAGCCAAATTATGATTTTTTGTTTTTAGTATATATTTATTTAGTGAAATATTTCTCAATTACATGTAAAAAATGTTTAACATTCATTTAAAAAAAAAGTTAAGTTCCAAATTCTCTCCCTCCCTCCTCCTCCCTCACCCCTTGAAAAGATAAGTAATATGATACTGATTATACACATGAAGGCTCCTTTTTAGCCATGTTGCAAAAGAAAACATGCCTATACTAACCCAAGAAAAATAAAGAAAATGTAAAAAGTATGCTTTAATCTGCACTTCAAGTTCATCAGTTCTCTCCTTGGAGGTGGATATCATTTTTCAGCATAGGGCCTTTGGAATGATCTTGGATCATTGCCTTGATCAGAGTAGCTAAGTCTTTCACGGCTGTCATCCTTATGATATTGCTGTTACTATGTTACTGTGTTCTCCCAGTTCTGCTCACTCTACTTTATATTAGTTCATAGAAGTCTTCGTAGATTTTTTTTTAAAGCATCCTGAGCATCATTTCTAAAAGGACAACAGTATTCTATCACAAAATTAGAATACAATAGTATTAGAATACAATGGTATTCCGATAGTAATCATATACCACAAATTGTTCAGACATTCCCCACTTGATGAGCATCCCCTCAATTTCCAATTCTTCATCATTATAAAAAGAGGTGCTATAATTATTTTTGTATATATAGGTCTTTTCTCCTTTTCTTTGATCTCTTTGGGATACAAATCCAGGAGTGGCATTGCTGAGTCAAAGGATATGCATGGTTTTATAGAAGGGCTTTAAATGTTAAGTAAAAGTGTTTGTGTTTTACCTGGATGCACTAGGGAGACTCTGTTCCTTTTTGATCAGGAAAGGACATGGTTACAATTTGATAGCCATTTAGGGAATGGATTAGAAGGGGAAGATCAGCATAATAATTTTGCAGTCTTTTTTTTTTTCAGAAGAAAAGCCTTAAATTCATACAAAATTTAAAGAATAGTTCACATTTACATAATACTTTAGGGTATGTACAACACTGTATATGCATTATCTTATTTGGTTCTTACAACCATTCTGTGAGTTTGGTACTGTTAAAGAGAGAATGCAGTACAGGCTGTTTCTTATTGATCAAGGGCTAAGTTATATGATATAAAGGGGAAAAGACATTGTGAGAGAAGATCTTCATGGAATACTTGGAAACTGAACCAAGTCTTAAAGGACGAGTAAGATTATGTTAGGTGAAAAGAAGTTAGGAAGTAGATTCTAGGCTGAGTAAATATCAAAAACAAAGACAAAGAGGTGGTAATGAAAACCATGAGACTGAGGATTCCTTGTTTCTAAGGAAACAAGTTTGACTAGAGCAGCATCTGACTTACATTGGGGGAAGGGGTATTGTAATGAGCTTTCTTCATAATCCATCATTCAGAACACTGGTGAAAATATTAATAAATTCCTATTTTTCTTTACTCCTATCTTCAATATCCTATTGCCACTAAAGGTCTGATGCTATGTATCACCAGTTTCTATCTCTCTCAGCTATCCCTTCTTGATCATCCTTCTTCATGTGTGATCCTAATTATCTGTCTAATGTTATCACTGCCTCTCCCCCATCTTGTCTGTCATGGACCTGCTTCCCTATCCTACCTGCAGATTATTCCTCCCCTGTGACTTCTACTTCAAGTATATCCTCCCAGTAATCCCTCCAAGAATTTTTACCCAGTTATTTGTCTTTCTGCTTTTCATATCCATTCTTTTTTTTTTTTAATTTGCTGCCATTTGGCTGTTAAGGTGATAGCTATGGCTTAAAGAGCTTGTTTGTAGGGAAATCGGAACAAGCTCAATAAATGGAGATTTGAATTGTGGTACAGTTGTACTCAGAACTCCGTTTAATGATGCTCTTTAGTGCATCAATTTTCTTTTCATTAGCATATTTGGTAATTGTTACTTTCAAATAAATTATATCTAAATTATCTCTGAAGTTCTGTAATTCAGAGCTTTTTTTTTCTTTTTTGGTGCTGCTGTCTAAACAAGTCTTTTAAATTGCTCCACCTAGAGTTTTTATTAAAGTTCTGAGGCTCTCCCATATAATTTAAGGGGAAAAAAGTCTATTCATCATGTAATTTTACTTATCATGGAAATTAGATAGTCCAGGGTACATTTTGTCCTGTTGACTCACATCTGACCCCATTATGATAAAAAAGAATATGTATCATAATAAAAATGTAGTCATTTCTCAGTTATAAACCTAGTAAGACCTTGAACCAGTTGAATTGTATGGTAATAAAACTCTCAGATTATCCCTTAGCACCATCTTTATTATTGAACCAAATGCTCCAGTGTGAACCCCTTAAATATAAAGTTATTGCAACTGAGACTCAATCTTTGGAAATTCAAATAAAGCTAATATAGTGCTGGAAGGACAGTAGAAACTCAATAAATAGCTGATGGGTTGAAATAATACGACTAGTACTGATGATCTTCTCTTTATCCTTCCAGCTACCTTTAGGCAGAAAAAGATAATTTACTATTTGTATGTCAAGCCATTAGTCAAAATGTAGATTGAACCTAAATTATTCAAACTTTACCTATGAAATTCTATGTAATTTATCTGTATTCCTGTGGGATAAAAAAAGACCCAACCTCATTATTCTTTTAATATAACACTGTAGATGAAAAAATGACTCAGAACCATGTAGATTATAGATAACATTATAGATTTTTACTGATACTACAAATTAAATACTTCAGAGATCTCTTGTCTTTGTTGACTCAAACTTGTCAAATAGATTTTCACTGATACTGTAAATTAAATACTTTTGTTCATTGACTCACATGCCATGACACAGATAACAGTGACTCAACATTCAAAAATCCTCTTTCCAGGAGAGGATTTGGTAAACCCTTCTCAGAGTGCAGAACTATTTAGCAAAGGTCTCTGTGCAGAGAAGTAAAACAATTTTATTATTTTTAAAATTATATTGCAAACAGCCACCAACAAACACTAATAACTAAATGAACACACATAATGAAGAGTAAGAGAAGGACCCACTTAATGGATTGCGTTCTTAGCTGGTCATCAGTAAGACCTGGCTTCAATTCCAATCTCTGACGCTTTCATATTTCTATGACACTAGGCAGATTTCCACACCTGGAAGTTCCCTATGGTTAAATCACAGATCCTTCATGTATTCAAGCAGTAAGGACCATAATTTTACATAAAACTTTTGGCCCTGAACAAAGTGCAAGTGACTACATTAACAAATACCCCACTACACCCGAGACACAATGTTTTTGTTTTATATTACTAAGTCAGTCAGATATTGTGAACTCTGCAGCTTTATTTTTAATATCTATATATGCTTTAGGCAACTCTTGGGGATTTATCTACTAATTTGTGATTTGTGATGATGAAGAGCAATTCCATACCTGGAGTGCTCTCTATTGATTAAACAACAGATCCTTCACATATTCAAGTATTGAAGAACATAATTTTACATAAAATCCTTAAAATTGAGGGGGGGGTTAAAAATAATTACATTAAAAACATTCTCCTCCCAAAAGTTTTTACTTTATATCTCTTCCCATATCAGCCTGATGTTTGGTTCCCTGTGACTTTGTTTACATGTGTATATATATTGTAAAGTGTCCATATGCACATATGCATGTGAATGTGTATATAGGTAAAAGCATATATACTCACCGAGGGGTGTGCTGGAGCCAACTTGAGCCAGCTCACGTGAGGGCTGATAGTGAAATTTTTAGTGTAAGCATTTACATCATGATTAATGGCAAGCTCTAGAAACTGGGGCTTGATTTATTCTTTTGTTTGTTGTCTAGACTTAAGAAAATGATGAAAAAAACTGATATCAATTAGATTATAAAATGTGTCATGTCTACATTTCCCCAAAATTCTGTTTGTTAAACATTTGCCAGCACACCCCTGTATGCATACATATGTACATGAGTATTGCATATTTATTGTATGTGTGTGTATATATATATGTGTGTGTGTGTATGTGTGTATATGTATATATGCATTTGTGAATGTATCTGTGGCCATCCCTGTCTTCTTTTTTAATTATTAACGTTCTTATTTTTAGTTTTCAACATTCACTTCCATAAGATTTTGAGTTTTAAATTTTCTTGCCCAAGGGGAGCATGCCATCTGATATAGGCTCTACATATACATTCATATTAAACATATTTTCATATTCGTCATCTTGTAAAGAAGAATTAGAACCAATGGGAGGAACCATGAGAAAGAAGAAACGTAACAAAAAAAGAGAAAGCAAATAGGATGTTTCCATCTGCATTCAGATGCCAAAATTATTTTTCTGGATGTGGATAGTACTTTCCATCATGAGTCTTTTGGAATGGTCCTAGATTCTTGCATTGCTGAGAACTGAGTCTATAAAAATTAGTGATCATACAGTATGGCTGTTATGATGTACAATGTTCTCCTGGTTCTGCTCTTTTTGGCCATCCCTGTTTTCTAGACAACCCTTTAAAACTACAAGTTGTAGAGCAGTCTGCACTGTAAGATTTCCTCCTTGGGAGTTCCCTACCAATGAAATCATGAGTTCACTTATAGCTACATCTCTATCTCTACCTAGATATATTACTGCTACATAGACATAGGATGTAGAGTTGCACATAGGACCACCTAATGGTGATATAGAGCAAAAAAATCACTGAATTGTCCCCAAAAAATGGAAAATATGAAGATCCAAGTGACTAATCTGGAGTACAGATCACAACCTGCAATTTTAGGATGACTGACAGGAAATTTAGGAAACTTAAGAAAAAGATAAATCTGAAGAATACAAGGAAAACTGGAGAGATCCTTATGAAATGAGGATCAGTAGCAATGTATTTTTTATCTCTGCTGTCCTTACACCTAGTCTTTTGGTCCTGCTGTTATTTCATTTTATTTGTGTTGTCAGGATGTATATATACAGTTTTAGTTCAATTAAAACTGGCTTGGCCTCATTTGAAAAGGATCTCCACAGTTCCTTGCATTCTTCATATTTATCATTTCTTCTGTTTTTGTAAGTTATTTAATATATTAATAATCCTGAAATTTCTGTGTTATGATTCATTTTTTTAGATCTGTCACTTAAAGTTTACATGTTTTCCAGTTCTTTGAATAATTCAAGGATTCTTTTTTGCTTTTATCCCTCTCCTTGGACTGCACTCTGTACAATTATTTTTTATACTTTAGTAGAAGTATATGTGTGCATATATACATATATACACAAACACATACCTACATTTCTAACATGTATACATGTACATACATATGTATGTATGTACGTATGTATGTATGAACTGGACCTGTTGTTAGTTGCTCCAGATTGGTCAATTTCTTAATTATTTGCTTCCAGTCCTTAGCTTCATTGGTTCTTGTGATTTTTTGGGTTGATTTTTATTTTCTTGCGTATGTGTATGGGGTTGGGGTGGAGTGAGGAGAAGAGCCATTTTTCTTTTCCTTAGTGCTTTTCTTTGTTGTTTTTCAGTGGTATGGGAGGACTTTAACTCCCTTTCACTCTCATGCTCTGATCTCTTCACTGGAAAGTCCTGATTGTAACAGTTTCCATAGTACTTGCTTAATATGGATGCTAAATCAATTATCACCTTTAAGATTCAACTAAAACAGTAATATGGTTGCTATTAACAGTCATTCCAGTTATAGTGATCTGTGCTTTAGTTCCCTTGGTTAGTCATTCTGTCAACAAGCATTTATTAAGCTCCTACTATGTGCCAGGTATTTTAAGTGTTGGGGATATAAAGAAAGGTTAAAATAAAAACAAAACAAATTAAGGAGCTCACAGTCTGATTAGGATATCATTATTGTTCAGTTATGTCAACTCTTTGTGAACCCATTTGGGGTTTTCTTGGCAAGGAGTGTTTTGCCCTTTCCTTCTCCAACTAATTTTACACATGAAAAAATGAGGCAAACTGGGTGAAGTGATTTGTCCAGGGTCACACAGGTAATAAGTGTTTGAGGATGTGAACTCAGGTCTTCTGACTCCAGGTCCAGTGTTCTATCCACTACACCACCCAGCTGCCTACAACAATATATATTCTATGAGGTATCTCAGAGGAAAGGTACTAAGATTAAGGAAAACTTGGGGAAGACTTTTTGCAGAAGGTGAGACTTCAGCTGAGACTTGAAAGAAGCCAGGGAATCCAGGAGGTAGAGTAAGGAAGAGAATTCCAGGTACGAAGGATAGCCAGTAGAAATTCTGGGAGTCATGAGATAGCGTGTCGAGCATGAGGAACTGCAAAAAGGTCACTGGATCACAGAGGATGTGGAAGGGAGTAAGGTGCAAGAAGACTGGAAAGACAGAAAGGTAAAGGGTTATGAGAAACTTTAAAGGCCAAATAATTTGTAATACTCTTTAAACCGACTTTGTTCATGTTCATCTTTATTTCTTCTTTTTCTCTCTGTGAATCTTTAATTCATGAGTCATCATCATCATCAGGTGTTTGATGAGCACATACTGTGTCCAAGGAATTGTGTGCAAACCTTGAGTGTGCCCAGGTATGACTGTATCCTAATCCACAGTCAAACAGTGGAATGACCAGACACAGGGTAAGTGAGCTTACAAAGTAAATTAAAATAATTGATCTGTTCCTTCAGGGTACATTTGCCTATACTGGAAACATTTTCCTTCTCATTATTTAAAGTCTTGCCTTTTAACATAAAATATTTAGTGGGAGTTTTCACTGGTTCTTCAGGTTCCTAAGAGGTAATTTAATTTAATTTTAATGCTACAGCATTAAAAATCTTTTGGCAGAAGTGGAGGACGGAAAAGAAGTAGAAGAAGGAGGAGTGGGTGAGAGAACAAGGAAGACAATTTTACTTACTTGGTCTTGCCAAGTTCAGAGACACAGCGAACACAGAAAGTGTATTTCCCCTTCTTAGAAACTGAGAATTACCTGCTTCTTCTTAATAATTGCTCCATAAATCCACAGAAACACTGACTTCTTTCTTTCCTTCCTTTTCTTCTATAAATATTTAATGCCTTCTTAATATGTGCAAGGCACTGTATTAGGTGTTGTAAAGTGATAAAGATTAATAAAAACCAAACCACACCCTCAAGGAATATATAATCTAACAGTGAGGCTAAGATATGCATACAATTCAAATCCACAAAAGTTTATTAGGGATTTACTTTGTGCAAGGTGGTAGAGATTACCTAGTACTGCCCCACCCCAAACCTTTTCAGTTGTCTTATACCTTGTTCACCAATACACACTCTTAATCCAATGATACTGGTCTCCTGGCTGTTTCAGTCCATCTCTTGGCCCTGGGCACTTTGTCTGGCTATTCCTCATGCCTATAATGCTCTTCCTTCTGTGCTCTGGTTAGTGACCTCTCTGGCTTCCTTTAAGTCCCATCTAAAATCCATCTTCTATATGAAGACTTCCCTAACCCCTCTTAATTCTGATCTCTTCCATCTTATTTACTCTGTATATAGTTTACTTTGTATATATGTTTGCTTGTTTTCTCCTCCATTAGGCTGTAAGTTCCTTGAAGGAAGGCACTATCTTTTGCTTGTTTTTGTATCCCTGACACTATCATAGTGCCTGGCATATAGTAGGTGCTTAATAACTGCATATTGACTAAGAAGTGATTAAAAAAAAAACCAAACAGACCTGAGATTCCATTGGTATAGGGAGCTAACTCTAAGTGAGAAAACTCCCTCTAATACAGGAAACTCATGACCTAATGCTGTGGTGCAGCATATGTGCTGCAATTTTCTTGGAGCACTGAGAGATTAAATTACTATCCCCAGGTCACACTGTCAGTATATGTCAAAGCCAGAATTTGAAGCCATTATCTTCCTGACTAAGACAGACTGCATAGCAGACCACACTGCCTTTCAAGTATTACGAAATACAGTGACAAAAAGTGACATGGTTCTTGCTGTTAAAGTGCTTACATTTGATTAAGGAATGGGTCCTGATTAGTGCAAATAATGAATCTCCTCAGCAGTGGATGCATATATTTGAATTCACACTATTTGAAGTTATAATTATGTAAAATATGGTAGCTAGTTGTATCCCAATGGAAATATGCACTACAAATTTGAATAATGCAACCACTTTTAGGAGATTCACATAGTAAGCTAGAGTGGGGTTATAGGAAGCCTGTCGGTTAGAAATTATAGACGCAGGCTCTCCAAGTCTCCATGTATTTATTGCAGCAAACAGAGTATATTATATGTGCTCATTGATCATCTTCCCTGGGATTTTCCTCACCTTTTATGATGATTCAAGCACACTCAAAATGCATCATTATAAAAGGAATACTTCGTTCTCCATGACAATTCATACCATAAAGAGCCCTTCCTATAGTATCCCTTTCTTCTCTAGTATGGAAGACAACCTTGTCATTATTACAGGAATACATAATAAAAACAAACAAAACAAAACTCCCCTTCCTTCCAGTCCTCCTTCCTTCTACGCGCATTGGGAAATCCTAAGTTTTCTATCATTCTTGTTGGTAGCTCTTCTATCTACTCCACATAGACAAATTTACCTTTGAGGATGGCCCCACCTGTCACCAGGGACATACGAATAAGGATTCAGTTGTGGAGCTTCTCACCTTTCCTTGGGACTTACCCATCTCTTATGATGTTGCAAGTCTTTTATGTGTAACTTTAGCAAATTCCTCCCACATCATCAATGCAAAAGGAATATTCTCTCATTGCTAGTATGTCTTAAGAGATATTAAAATTATATAATGATGATTATTAGAGATACGTTTAGAGTTTGCCAGCTGTGTCACATGCATCATGTCACATTTGATCTCTATGATATTCCCTATGGGGTAGATGTTGATTATCCCCATTTTCTATATGAGGACACTAAAATTCAGCTATATTTCCTAATGCAACACAACTAATAATTCTCTGAGCTAGGATTGTAACTCATCTTCTGAATTCCAAGTCAAAGGATTCTATTTTCTCGTACAATACTACCAACTTCCACACATTTCTCACCTTTTCCTTTATCTTCTCTCTTTTAATTATTCTCATACTTTAGAAACCTATTCCTCTCTGTTTTCTGCTCCCAGGAGAATTCAAGAATAGTTCATCAAAACCAAATTATGACATTGATGGACATGATGTCTGAATTAAAGGGTGAAACCAACAAAAATTTCTTGAGATTTGAAGACAAAACATTCAAAATTTTAAACACTAATCACCTTTTTTGAAAAAAAATCTCTTTTAGTATCAAAAGAATTCTTTTTAAAAGCATGTATAAGTTTTAAACACCACTTTTTTAAGGAAAAAAGAAAAAAAGGCAGAGGTAATAGAATTTCAGACGGGACCTGAGAGGTCAATGAGCACAAGCATTTTTCTATGTGTTATTTGTTAAATTGTTAGGTACTCTCTTGTTAAATATAAGCTTTCATCCCTTATTTTGTGTGCTTATTTGACTTATTTTTTTCTTTTTCTTTTTTTTTCTTTTAATTTATTTATTTAACTTTTTACATTCATTTTCACAAAATTTTGGGTTCCAAATTTTTCTCCCCATTTGTCTTCTCCCCCCACCCCAATACACCAAGCATTCTAATTTCCCCTATCACCAAGCTGCCCTCTCTTCTATCATCCCTCCCTTCCCTTGTCCCCATATTCTCTTTTGTCCTGTAGGGCCAGATGACTTTCTATTCTCCATTACCTGTATTTCTTATTTCCTAGTAGCAAGAACAATACTCGACAATTCTTCGTAAAACTTTGAGTTCCAGCTTCTCCCCATCCCTCCCTCCCCACCCATTCCCTTTGGGAAGGCAGATAATTCAATATAGGCCATATCTGGGTAGTTTTGCAAATGACTTTAATAATAGTCGTGTTGTGTAAGACTAACTATATTTCCCTCCATCCTATCCTGCCCCCCAATGCTTCAATTCTCTCTTTTGATCCTGTCCCTCCCCAAGAGTGTTGACTTCAAATTGCTCCCTCCTCCCATTGTCTTCCCTTCCATCATCCCCCCCACCCTGCTTATCTCCTTCTCCCCCACTTTCCTGTATTGTAAGATAGGTTTTCATACCAAAATGAGTGTGTATTTTATTCCTTCCTTTAGTCAAATGTGATGAGAGTAAACTTCATGTTTTTCTCTCAGCTCCCCTCTTTTTCCCTCCACTAAAAAGTCTCCTGCCTGTCTCTTCTATGAGAGATAATTTACCCCATTCCATTTCACCCTTTCTCCTCCCAATACATTTCTCTCTCACCACTTAACTTCACTTGTTAAGATATGATCCCATCCCAATCAATTCACTCTGTGCTCTCTCTCTCTGTGTGCGTGTGCGTGCGTGTGTGTGTGTGTGTGTGTGTGTGTAATCCCACAAACTACCCAAATACTGAAAAGTTTCAAGAGTTACAAATATTGCCTTTCCATGTAAGAATGTAAACAGTTCAACTTTAGTAAGTCCCTTATGACTTCTCTTTGCTGTTTACTTTTTCATGCTTCTTCTCATTCTTGTGTTTGAAAGTCAAATTTTCTTTTCAGCTCTGGTCTTTTCATCAAGAATGCTTGAAAGTCCTCTATTTCATTGAAAGGTCATTTTTCCCCTGAAGTATTATACTCAGTTTTGCAGGGTAGGTGATTCTTGGTTTAGTCCTAGTTCCTTTGACTTCTGGAATATCCTATTCCACGCCCTTCAATCCCTTAATGTAGAAGCTGCTAGATCTTGGGTTATCCTGATTGTATTTCCACAGTACTGGAATTGTTTCTTTCTAGCTGCTTGCAAGCTTTTCTCCTTGAGCTGGGAGTTCTGGAATTTGGCCACAATGTTCCTAGGAGTTTCTCTTTTTGGATCTCTTTCAGGTGGTGATCGATGGATTCTTTCAATAGTTATTTTGCCTTCTGGTTGTAGAATGTCAGGGCAGTTTTCCTCGATAATTTCATGGAAGATGATGTCTAGGCTCTTTTTTTGATCATGACTTTCAGGTAGTCCCATAATCTTTAAATTGTCTCTCCTGGATCTATTTTCCAGGTCAGTTGTTTTTCCAATGAGATATTTCACATTCTCTTCCATTTTTTCATTCTTTTGGTTTTGTTTGGTGATTTCTTGGTTTCTCAGAAAGTCATTAGCCTCCATCTGTTCCATTCTAATTTTGAGAGAACTATTTTCTTCAGTGAGCTTTTGAACCTCTTTTTCCATTTGGCTAATTCTGCTTTTGAAAGCATTCTTCTCCTCATTGGCTTTTTGAACCTCTTTTGCCACTTGAGTTAGCCTATTTTTCAAGATGTTATTTTCTTCAGCATTTTTTTGGGTCTCCTTTAGCAAGGTATTGACCCATTTTTCATGCTTTTCTTGCATCTCTCTCATTTCTCTTTCCAGTTTTTCCACCACCTGTCTAACTTGATTTTTAATATCCTTCTTGAGCTCTTCCATGGCCTGAGCCCACTGAATATTTATTTTGGATGTTTGGTATACAGAAGCCTTGACTTTTATGTCTTTCCCTGATGGTAAGCATTGTTGTTCCTCCTATGAAAGGAAAGGAGGAGATAATCTGTTCACCAAGAAAGTAAACTTCTATGGTCTTATTTTTTTTTTCCTTTTCTGGGCATTTTCTCAGCCAGTTACTTGACTTCTGAGATTCCTCTCCACACCCACCTTGCCTCCAGATCCACCCAGCTAGTGCATGGGGGCTGAGATTCAAATGCTGCTCCCCCACCTCAGGGCTTTTGTGGGGGTGGGGCTGTTATTCAGTGTGAGATTAAGCTCAGCTGCTTGGGTTGGGGCTGGGCCACCACACAGGGCTTAGTTCCCTCAGGGGGTTTATGTGGAGACCTTCAATAATGGCTCCAAGCTCCTGTCTGCTTTGAGAGCTCTTGTCTGCTGCTGCCTCCACTGCTGCCTCCCTAGGGGGCCTGAGTTATGGAGATACCCTGATCCCCTCTCGGCCAGCCAAAAAAACACTCTCACTGACATTTGGCATCTGTGGGTGGAGGGACCTTTGCTGGAGATTCTGCCCCTGAAGCCTGCTTGGATCTGCTCCTCTCGATACTGCATGGCCAAGGCAGGGCTGGGCTCTGCTCTGGGTCTGGTGCTCGACAGACCTTTGGTGTTGGTTTTTCAGGGCTCTCTGGAACAGAAATCTCTTCTACTCTGTTGCTGTGTGGCTTCCACTGCTCCAGAATTTGTTGGGAGTTCTTCTTTACAGGTATTTTATGGGCTGTGTATTAGGAGCTAGCATATGTGTGTCTTTCTATTCCGCCATCTTTGCTCCTCAACTCCTTATTTGACTTACTTTTGCTGAGTTATTAAATTATAATTTTTAAAATAATTTTATTTCATTTTTATCCCATTTTTAAAAAAATATTTTTATTTAAAATTTTGAGTTCTTAATTCTATACCTCCCTTCTTTCCTTCCCTTCCTGCTCCTTGAGATGGTAAGCAATCAGATCTCAGTTAAACGTGCAAATATATAAAATATTTCCATATTAGTCACTTTGTATAAGAGGACTCAAATAAAAGAAAAAAATGAAAGAAAGTGAAAAAATGTAGTCAATCAATATCAGTTCTTTTTCTGGAGGTGGATAGTAGGCTTCATTAGTTCTTTGGGATTGTATTGCTGAGAATAGCTAAGTTATTCACAGTTCTTCATCAAACAATATTGCTATTACCATGTACAATTCTTCTAATTTTGTTCACTTTACTATGTATCAGTTTATGTAAGGCTTTCCAGGTTTTTCTGAAACCATCCTGCTTGTCATTTCTTGTAGCATCATAATATTTCCTTTACAATCACATACTACATTCCCCAACTGATGAAAATTTCTTTGATTCCCAATTCTTAATTGCCACAAAAAGAGCTGCTATAAAAATTTTTGTACAAATAAATCCTTTTCCCTTTTTTGGACATGTTTGGGATATAGACCTAGCAGCAGTGGTACTGTTAGATCAAAGGGTATGCACAGTTTTACAATCCTTTAGGCATAGTGCCAACTTGCTCTCCAAAATAGTTAGAACAATTCACAACTCCACCAGTTTCCCAGTTTTCCCACATTCCGTCCAACATCCAATATTTTCCTTTTCTGTCATATTAGCCAGTCTGATAAGTGAGGTGGTACCTCAGTTGTTTCAGTTTGAATTTTTCTGATCAATAGTGATTTAGAGCATTTTTTATATGAAAAAAGTAGCATTGATTTCTTTATCTGCAAACTGCCTGTTCATATCTTTTGACCATTTATCAATTGAGGAATGACTTGTATTTTTATAAATTTGACTCTGTTCTTATGTATCTGAAAAATGAAGCCTTTATCAGATATACTTGTTGCAAATTTCCCCTCCAGTTTTCTGCTTTCCTTTTAATTTTGGTTGCACTGGGGGGGTTTTTGTGCAAAAACTTTTAAATTTTATATAATCAAAATTATCTATTTTACATTTTGCATTGCTCTTGGTATCTTCTTTGGTCCTAAACTCTTCCCTTATCCATAAATCTGACAAATAAACTATTCTATGCTTTCTTAATTTGTTTGTGTTATCACCCTTTTTGTGTAAATCATGTACCCATATTGAATTATCTTGGTATACGTTGTGAGATGTTGCTCTAAACTTAGTTTCTGCCATATTGTTTTCTAGTTTTGACAGCAGTTTTTGTCCAATAATGAGAAAACAATTTTAAATCACTTTTTAAAGGTTCATGTTTAATTACTTTTCAGATAGTTTTCAGGAAGAAACTTTTGACAGCAACACAATTATTGATGCTTGGTTCTGCCCTCTACGTCTAGTTCCAATGATAGAACAATTAGTGAGTGACAAAGTATAATAACAACCATGCTGATATCTTTGATTCCTATATTTAACTATTCATGTCTCATGTAATTTCCTAATGAGTATTTGTCTTTTATTTAAGTGATAAAGGAAAAGAATAAAAAACTTAAATGAAATTTGTGTAGGTTTTCAAAGGGTTTTATAGGAATTATTTCTTTTAATGCTCACAACAACCCCATTTTGCAAAGATGAGGAAATTGAAGGTGACAGTGGCTAAGTGAATGACTCAGAGTGCCATCCCTACTAAACATTTAAAGTGGGATTTAAATACAGATCATCTTGTCTAGACCATTGGTTTAATCAGTAAGCAATGCAACTTAACCATATTTTTCATAAGCAATGTGTTTATTTTTTCCAAGGGAAAACAAAATCCCTCCAGATATATATTCATTCATATATATATATATATATAGTGTCTGAATGCATAAGTGAGTGTGTGTGTGTTGGAAGAGGAAGGAGAGAACAGTGATTTTTTTTTTTTTTTAACTAGAGTTCAGGACAAAAGCAGGAATGTAGAACAAAGGAACTGGGACAGAGGTCTCCAGCTCCTCTGGCTCCTCCAAATCCTTGCCCCCAAGTTAATGTGCATGGCAACTAGGACAGAAAATTGGGAAGATTGGGTAAGAATTATAAATGCAGTAATGCAGAAGGAGGGTATTTTATAAGCTCTATCTTCTTTGGAGACATAGAGTGAATACAGAAGAAAATACAGAGGAAAAATAATCAGATAATTTATGAATTAGAGAATAGAATTTAAAAAAAAACTAGAGGGAAGAGAAATAATGAGACGAAGAGCATAGTTTACATTGGAAAACACTAGTATATACTCTAAACTAAGATAAACTAAGATAAAGATATTGTATGTGGGCTTATCACTTAGGGGCTAGAATGCCACTGTGAGTAGTTTGGATTTTAACTTATCAATATAACAATCAGTAATTAATATAGGCATTAAAGACTTTATAAAACTAATTAGATATTACTGTGCAAGATGAAATAGAGTAAAGAGAGACTAGAAGCCAGAAAGCAGTTGCAAGGCAACAGAAAAATTACAGACAAGAGGTGGTAAGGGCTTGAACAAGCATAGCTGCCATGGGAATGGAAAAAGATGGACAAAAAAGTGTCTACTTAGAGATTTTAAAATGCTGTGGGTTTAGGATCCATAATGATTTGCCTCTGTTCAAGCCCTGAGCCCTATTATAGAAAATGGAATAGGCTTCTTTGACCCAAGTAATAAAATAAGAAAGAACAAGTGAAGTCAATATCCCCTGACATCGCTGCAATTTCCTTCAATAAACTTCATTATCAGTATCATCAATGCTTTTCATTACATGCCCATTTGACATTCCCATTCATAGAGACGTGCTTCCATGTTGGTGCTTAAAGGAAAACAAAGGTAAAAGGAAATTTTCTGTGAAAAACTTTTGTTTAATAAATGGAAGTCATGCTCAGACCATATAATAGTACACCTGGGACAAGAGGTACTTAGGCATTTAAAGCATAACCATATTTTCAAGTGGTGGGAATTGCTCCTGAGGAGATGTGACATAGAAATCGGTATTCCTGTGTTCTTTGTTTGGACCTGGGATATGTCCCTGAAAAAGATCGTATTGACCTCCTGATTCAAGAGGGGTCAAGCTCCTCCTTATAAAGACAAGATTGAATCTTAATACCCAAACTTCTTTGGTTAATAGAATTTCTACTTCCTCAAGCAGCGCTTCTATAACTGTGAAGTGAATCAATTAATACATATTTGTTAAACGTTACTGGGCCAGTTAGGTGGCACAGTGGATGGAGAGTTGGACCTGGGATTAGGAAGAACTGAATTCAAATCCCACTGTGCCCATGGGCAAGTCACTTAACCTCTGGCTGTCTCAGTTTCCTCAACTGTAAAACAGGGATAATGTTAGCATCTACTTCTCATGGTTATTTTGAGGATCAAATGAGATAATATTTGTAAAGTACTTAGCAGAGTACCTGGCACCTAGTAGATGCTTAATAAATGCTTATTTCTTTACTTCCGTCCTGGCTCCTGCTTATTGCTTTACTGGACGTTGGACAAAAGCTTACAGTATCCTTCCTCACCATCCTATTCCTTTAGGAAATTCAGTTCTCAGGAAACCTTTCACTGTGGATAGCCCTCATGAAGAAATTTAGCAAGTTCCAAAAGACCCACTGTGATAAACAGGAACCTGTTCACAATAAACAAAAACAAAACCAACCCAAACCCTTCAACAAGCCACTCCCTGGGGAGATAGTATTGGTGTGAGCATCAAGCAGACAAGGCATTGGGAAAATAGGGTGTTTGCAAAGTTCAAGGTAGAAGAAACTTGGGTTTCTAGGTCAGGCAATGGGAGGATTTTAGATCTACAGACCTGAAGGCAAGGATGAAATGATTTAATTAAAGGCGCTGAAAGGATGCAACAAAATAAATAGCCTGCTGTGTTAGTCTCACCAAGTTCAAATCCAGATGTGGCACTACTGCCAGATGAACCCTTTCATTGGACTGGAGTCTTGAAGGTTGCTCCCAGAAGATCAGTCCTTGTGTCCCAGGACATCAGTGTTGCATTGGCTATACAATCTGACCTGGATCCCAACTCCCAGATTCCTCTTCCAAAGTGGGAAACATTATTCCCTTCACTCAATAACATGGGCTCCTTAGTCATTGAAGTGAATGAGGCCAAGAGAACATAGCTAAAGCTGAGAAGACTTTTTGAATGCCTCCACAACCAAAAAGTCTTCTGTTCAACACAAGGTTAGCAGACCAGAACCAGGCACAAACTGTCTAGGAATACCTCGCAGTATGTCTCTCCAAGGTGCTTCCCTCAGATATCATCAGGATTCTCCCTTGAAACAGCTTCTCAACATCTTCCACATGAAGAGATCTCATCTTCTCCCTAGCATCTCCATGTGGACGTAACCTCCTGGGTACTCTGGACATGTACTGGATGCTCCTATTATATAAACAAAACTACTAATGCTGTTAACATTTTTCCTATGTTGCTGAAATCCCACTCTAATGTTAATTCATGACCGGGAAGTGACTCTTAAGTTCTCAAAACCTATGTCATCAAAGTGTAGACTTTGATAGATTCTACTAGGCTATGAAGTCTTTGGGTATAATGCGAGTATAAGATGAAATCTAATTTCTGAGGACTACCTAGCTAAGGATGGAAAGGTTCCTCACCAATAGGCTTACTACTATTTATGAATTCTTTAACCATAGTAACCCATGAAGTAAAGAAAAATACAAAATAGTTCTTGTTCATGAGCAAGCTGCATCTTTTTTACAGTAATGGTGACAGCAATGGAAATGGGGGTATAAGGTACTAGGAATGGCACTTTTTTTTTGACTCTCTATAAACATTAATTGAGCTGTTGGTATTCTAAGTGTGAGATTCTATCTTGAAATCCAATAAGTGGACATACTACTGGAAGGTCTGAATCCTATCATTCTGACATTCTTCCTATTGAAAAAGAAGTTGCATCTAATTGGAAGGATGGCTCCATTTCTCCTTGGAGTCAGAAGTAAATAAAGGAGTTAGCAGAGTTGCTTTTCTCATTCACCCCAAGGAAATTATGGAACATTTGGTCTTCCAGTATTGCAATGCTCATAAGTAATTGAGAAAAGACCATCATGAAAATAATTACAGCTTATACTCCAACATCTGTTTACAGGCATGAAGAGATAGAAGACCCTCCAAATTAAATATATATCTACCTTGATATGTCTAGACTTCAATACAAAGTGAATTAAGTTTGGTGAGAGACATACTGGAAAATACGAATCAGAAATAAGGAATAAAAGAGGCCGGTGAATATACCGAAATACATTATCATGAATATTTTCTTGAAGAAAAGATTCTGAAAGCTTCTAGGTACAGAAAGGACAGAATGGCATCATGAAAAAATGAAATTGTTTATATTTTAACAGACAGGAAATGGCTCATTATTGATGCAGAAGTTATTCTTCAATCACCTGTCTGTGTAGTCAGTCAACTGATTTGTTAGAGCAAAGGTCAAAATTTACTCAAAACTGGAAGACTTATAATGAGAAAAAGAAATGATATACAATTGAAACAGCTCCATATCAAGCTACTTAAAGAAATTATTGATTACAAAAATGGGATAGGAATGTATGTAAGGAAGTAACATGGGGGAAAGGGAATAAGTATTTATTAAATGTTTTACTATGTGTTTACAAGTATTATCCCATTTGATTAAATAATTGTAAGTGCTTAGCACAGTACTTGGCACACGTAAGTGCTATATAAATGTTAGCTATCATTATCATCTTTATCATTATTATCCTCACAACTCTGTGAGGTAGGTGCTATTTCCATCCCTATCTTCACAGTTGAGGAAACTGAGGCAAAAGTTAAATGACTTGCCCAGGGTCACATAGCTAGAAAGTGTCTGAGGCTGAATTTAAAAGCAAGTCTTTTTGATTCCAGGCCCAGCTGTCTATCCATTGTGATAACTAGCTGCCATAGATACTGATACTAACCATAATGAAATAATACATATAAAACATTTTGCAAATCTTATAGTGTTATAAAATGTTAGCTAATATTATCACAATAACAGAAGTTTAACTGATAAAAATCAACTGCCATAATGAAGAGACCAAAAACATCTGAAATGGATTTTTTTGAATTAAATTATTTTGTTTTCAGTGTTTGACAATCACTTCCATATAGTTTAGATTTATTTCCCTCCCTCTCCCTCATTTCCCCCTCCCTCTCCACTCCCTCCCTGAGACAGCCTTTAATCTTATATAGATTCTATACATACATTCCTACTAAATACATATTGCATAGAAGCATTAAAATGAATGGGAGAAATCATAAAACAAAACAAAACATAATATAAATGAAAATGGTCTGTTTCTATCTGCAATCCAATTCCATAGTTCTTTCCCTGGATGTGGAAGGCATTTTGCTTCGAGTCCATTGGAAATTTTTTAAGTCTATGCATTTCAATAAAGTACTAAGTCTACCAGAAAAATTCCTCACACACTGTGGTTGTTGCTGTGTACAAAGTTCTCCTGGTTCTGCTCCTTTCACTCAGCATCAGTTCATGCAGGTCTTTCCAGGCTTCTCTGAAGTCTTCCTGTTCATCATTTCTCAAATCCATTACATTCATATACCATAACTTGTTCAGCCATTCCTCAATTGATGGGCATTCTCTTGATTTCCAGTTTTTGGTCATCACAAAGAGAGCTGCTGTAAATATTTTTGTGCATGAGGGACCCTTTCCCATTTCTATGATCTCTTTGGGATAGAGTCCCAGAAGCAATATTGGGTCAAAGGGTGTGCACATTTTTGTAGCCCTTTGGGAATAGTTCCAAGTTCACCAACAATGAATTAGCGTTGCAACTCTAAAATGAATTTTTTTTAAAGAAAGAATACTTGACTTACCTGCCAAGTATAAAAGACATGGCAGCTGAGGGTTACACTAGCTTATAACATAAACTTGTTTGTAAAATCTTATGGAGTTTGATGGAAAATTATGAACAGTATTGCCTCATAAAACAGGGGGGGGAAAGCCAAGGGTAAAAACCAGTTTCAAGAAAGCTTGATAAGAAATCCAACTAAGCAAAGACATTCCAAAGGCATTTAAAGATAAAAATGGAAAGTAGAAAAGAAATGGAAGAATGAAAAAGATCTGCAATTTGACAATCAAAGAAAATACAGCCACCTTTCTTGGACTCTAACACCATAGACCCAGATGTCTTTGTAGGGATGTTAGAAATGCCATTAACGAAGAGCAAAGATGGGAAAAGCTGCTAAATTAGACCATGAATAAATAGAGTAGAGCTGTGCTGGAAGTAACACAATTGTCAGAGTCTTGAGGGATAGAATCACGAGATAGCCAAGGAAAGGAAGGTAGCATAGGTGTGGAAGCCAAGAATTAAAACAAGAGAAGACAACAGAATGAACTCCTCATGAGAAATTGCAGGATTCTATAAAAACCTCAAACTTCTCCCTGAAATGAAGGCCCATCTTTTTAATATTAATATTCTACCAGTGTTATTGTCAGTCAGTGAGTCATGGAACGCTGCAGTCTCTAAAGATTTAAATTGAGTATTGCTCAGCAGACAATGGAAAGGTTCAAGGTGGGTGTTAGCAGGCAGCAACATATGATAAAGAATTATGAAGAACCATAATAAAGAATATTATCAAAGAAATACATGATTGAAAAAGATGGACTTGTCTGGTGGCCTGATTGAAGGCTAATCATTGGATGACTTGTATAAATAACAGATAATCTTCTGGTGTCAAGAGAAAACAAGGAAGGCTTACTAATATGTTCAGTGGATCCCCTCTGGTCAATTTTTGAGAAGATTTGGTCAAGTCTCACAGCCACAGAAATGACTCTCCTAAGACACAGGTCTGATCATGTCACTTCTACTCAATAAACTCCAATGGCTTCCTGTTGCCTTCAGGAAAAAATACAAAATGTTCTGTTTGGCATTAAAAGCTCTTCATAACTTAGCCCCTTTCTACCTTTCCAGCGTTCTGACATCTTACTTCCAAACACACACTCTTCGATCCAGTAACATTGGTCTCGTAGCTGTTTCACAAATGACACTCCAACTCTTGGCCTTTTTTTCTGACTATCTCCCACTCCTGGAATGCTCTTCCTCCTCTGCTCTTACTACTGACCTCCCTGGCTTCTTTTTATTGTCTCAACTCAAATTCCACCTTCTCCAGGGAGTCCTCCCTAACCCTTTTAAATTCCAGTGTTTTCCCTCTTTTAATTATTTCCTATTTATCCTTTGTATAGCTTGCTATGTATATATTTATTTGCATGTTTTCTCTCCATTAGATTGTAAGTTTGTCTTTTGCCTTTTTTTGTAACCCTAGTGCATAGTACAGTGCCTGATACATCATAGATACTTAATAAATGTTTCTTGATTGATTTATTGAAATGTGAATAGATTACAATCTTTGTCATTGGAAGGAACATCTGCACTGATGAGGTCACATGTCCACCTGAGTATTCAAACAATAGTAGAAGTATTGTGAAAAGAATCTCAGATAGTTGACTGGATAATAGCTAGAGCATCTTCTCATTATGTTCGTTCCCTACAGATTCCAAGTTCTCTCTACTGGGGCCAATTAGCTACCATTTGTGGTTTAGTTCCACCCAGGCTCTGGAACCAATCTAAGTTCTAGGCAGGGGAAATTTAAGAACCATTGGATCCATGGCTCAAGACAAATAACTGTGTGTTTCTTTCTATTTCAGGTGCATCTCTTGTAAAGATATATTGTTGGATTCTGATTTCTGCTTCCATTTTAGGGTGAGCTCATCCCATTTACATTCACAGTTATTACTGTTTATTACCTTCCATTCTATTTTCTTCTGTTTATCCTTCTTTCTCTCTTTTTATCCTGTTTCTCTTCAAGTTTGTTTTGCTTTTAATCACAACTTCCCTTATTTTTCCTTTCATTCATTACAATCCCCCCCACCCCCCATATCTTTTAGTCCCCTTCCTCTCCTCTTTCCCAATTTGGAAAGATAGATTTCTATACCCATCTGTGTATATATATTCTTTCCACTTTGAACCAATTCCAATGCCTGCCACCCCCCTCATTTTCCCCTCCGTCATAAAAGCTCTTCTTTGTATGCCTCTTTTATGTGAGGAAATTGTCCCCATCCTACCTCTCCCCCCTTCTCCTGGCATATCCCTCTTTCTCACCACTTCATCTTTTTTTTTTTTTTTTACATCATCCCAACATAACTCATGTTCATGCCCTCTATCTATATAAATTCCTCCTAACTGATCTAATAGGAGTTATACATATCATCTTCCTATAAAGGAAGGTAAAAAGTTTAACCTTATTGAGTTCCTTATGATTCACTTTCATGTTTACCTTTTTTGTTCTCTTGAGTCTTGTGTTTGAATGTCAAATTTTTCTGTTCAGCTCTGGTCTTTTCATTGGGCATACATGAAAGTCCTTTGTTTCACTGAATTTCCATTTTTCTCCCCTGAAGGATTACACTTAATTTTGCTGGGTTGGTTATTCTTGGTTGTAATCCCAGCTCCTTTGCCTTCTGGAATATCATATTCCAAGCCCTCTGATCCTTTAACATAGAAGCTGCTAAATATTGTGTGATTCTTACTATGGTTCCACAATATTTGAACAGTTTTTTTTCTGACTGCTTGTAATATTTTTTCTTGACCTGGGAGCTCTGGAGTTTAGCTACAGTATTCCTGGAAGTTTTCATTTTGGGATCTCTTTCAGGGTGTGATTGGTGGATTCTTTCAATTTCTAGAATTCAAGGGTGGGGAACCTATAGCCTTGAGGGCACATGTGGCCCTCTAGATCCCAAAGTGTGGTCCTTTGACTGAATCCAAACTTTATAGAACAAATCCCCTTAATAAAAGTATTTGTTCTCTAAAATTTGGACTCAGTCAAAAGGCTGTACCCAAGGACTTAGAAGGCAACATGTGGCCTCGATGTCACAGGTTCTGTACTCCTGCTCTTGAGTTAAGATATTAAGGCACTTTTTTCCGATAATTTCTTAAAATACGACATCTAGGCTGTTTTTTGATCATGGTTTTTAGGTATTTCAATAATTTCTAAATTATCTCTCCTGCATCTATTATCCAGATTAGTTGTTTTTCTAATGAGATAGTCCACATTTTCTTCTATATTTTCATTCTTTTGACTTTGTTTTATTGTTTCTTGACATCTCATGAAGTCATTAACTTCCACTTGCCCAATTCTAATTTTTTTTTTAAAATTTAATTAATTTATTTGTTTTCAGTTTTCAACAATCACTTCCATTAGCCTTAAATTGTCACCCTTCCCTCTCCTCTCTGTCTCTGAGATGGCTTGCAATATTAAATGGGTTCTACACATACATTTTTATTAAATACATTTTCACATTGGTCATGTTTCATAGACGAATTAAAATGAATGGGAGAAACCCTGAGAAAAACCAAACCAAAACAAAACATAGTACAAGAGAAAATAGTCTGCTTCATTCTGTGTTCTAGTTCCATAGTTCTTTCTCTGGATATGGATGGCATTTTGCCTCAAGAGTCCTCTGGGAATGTTTTAGGTCCTTGCATTGCTGTGAAGGGCATAGTCTATCAGAAACAGTTCTCGCACTCTGTGTCTGTTCCTGTGTATAAAGTTCTCATGGTCTGCTCATTTCCCTCAGTATCAGTTCACATAAGTCTTTCCAGATTTTCTGAATTCTGACTGTTTTTCATATCTTATAGCACAACACATTACATTTATATACTACAACTTGTTCAGTCATTCCCCAATTGATGGGCATTCCCTCAATTTCTAGTTCTTGGTCAAGAGCTGCTATAAATATTTTTGTATGTGTGGGACCTTTTCCATTTTTATGATCTCTTTGAGATATAGCCCTAGAAGTGATATTACCCCAATTCTAATTTTTAAGGAATTATTTTCTTCAGTGAGCTTTTGTACCTTTTTTCTATTTGGCTAATTCTCCTTTTAAGGAGTTCTTTTCTTTAGAGAATTTTTGTGCCTCTTTTACCATTAGGCCAATTCTGCTTTTTAAGGTATTATTTTCTTCAGTATTTTGTTGTGCCTGTTTTACCAAACTGTTAATTCTCTTTTCTTAGTTTTCTTGTATCACTTTCATTTTTTCCCTATTTTTTCTCGATTCCTCTTAGCTCTTTATTTAACTCTTCCAGGAATTCTTGTTAGACTTGGGTACAACTAGCATTTTTCTCTGAGGCTTTACTTATAACTGGTTTCACATTCCTATTGTTTTCTGTATTTATCTCTTGGTCCTCCCTGTTACTGTGGTTGTTTTTATGCTCAAGTTCTTTTGTTGTTGTTTGCTTGTTTTCCAACATATTTCTTGACTTTGAATTTTATATTAAAGTTGGGCTCTGCTCACCTTGGGGTGGGGAGGCACTTCCAAGGCTTCATAATTTTCAGGCTGCTGTTTCCAGTAGGTCTACAAGGTCTTGGTGCCTCTTGGTGTGATCCAAGAGGAAGCATGGTTACTGTTTTCTTTGGCTGCACTCTGGTCCTTAGTCAGCTTTGCTCCCCTTTGTTTACAAGTGCTATTGCTTCTCTGTACTTTGGAACTGTGACCAGGGCCCCTACTCCCTTATGGCCAACCAAAACGCTCCTCTCTGCCCTCAAACTGTGACCCAGAAATGTGTATGAGCAATAAAGTTGCTAATCAGCACCAGCTACACCCAGTGCAAGTAAAAGGTTCCCTGAAATCTCTTTCTGATCAGTTGTTTGATCCTCCTACCCTCTCTGCGTTGAGAGTTCCTGAAGCAATTGAAGCTCTTGCAGTTGCCATGCTCTAGGCTGACCCCCACTCTGGTGTTATACACAGATTTCTCTTACTGACCTCCTAAATTGTCTTAGTCTGATGAAATCTCTTATTCTGACCTTTTGTTGGCTCTGCCATTCCAAATTTGATTTGAGGGTTACTTTTAAAGTTGTTTGGAGGAGAATATTGGAAGAATTTAACTGGATTGTTGTCTCTCACCCTCTATATTGGCTCCACAACCTCAATATATGCTTTTTATCATAATAAAGATATCTCTAAAAGATTTGTAAAAGAAAAATAATACACATGCAAAGCTTTTATTAAGTGATACTCTGTGCAAGATACAGCACTAAGCACTGGGAATAAAAATACTAGCAAAAAGAAATACAATCTCTACCCTCTTGGAACCTATTACTCTAATTGTGGAAGACAACACAAAGAGTGGAGCTGAAAAGTCTGGAGGGGAGATTGGGGAAGGAAGGTGAAGGTATTCATGTGGGAACACATGGAAAACTCCAGAGAGTCAGGAGTGAAGCCAGAAGAGAAATGAGCCAGGACTGGCTCAAGTACTGCCTCAAATGGAGGTTCAAGGCAGGAATTTTTCAATGGGAGGAGGAGGTCAGACACAGGGGTGCAGGCATCTGCACAGTGAAAAGGCACTGAGAAAAGTGATAAAAAATTCTGAAGAGTCAGGAGAGAACCTGGGAGAAAAGTAAAGTGTGGCTGGTCTGAGGACTTCCTCCTTAACAGATAAATAAATGCTATATTGTACCAAAAGTTTTCATCCCATATAGTGTCATCAAAGTCTTCAATTTTATTTTGTTGAAATGTTTTTTTTTATAATATTATATTTCCCTTACATTTTAGTCATCAATATTATCTGATTATCATGGATTTTATTATTACTACTATATTCTGCTTGTATTTCATTTTCTTTTTATATCAACATTCATTAATGGTATTATCCATAGTTTTTTTCTCAGTTTTAGTAGATACAGCACTGAACTTGAAGTCAGGAAGGGCTGGGTTCAAATCCAGCCTCAGAGAGTAGCTGTGACCTAGGACAAGTCACTTTACGTTTTTGTTGCTTGATTTCTTCATCTGTAAAATGTGATAGTTGGAAAGTCCCTTCTTGCTCCAAATCTATTAACCATTGATTATATTTGCCTCACAGAAGTAACTAGGTAGCATACCATCTTTTACTATGTTTTGAAATACTCTATATAATTAGTATAGGAGTTATTTGTTTTTTAAAAGGGTGGTAGAACTTCTGAATCCATCTAGATAGTCCTGGTGTCTTTCTACAGAGCAACTCTATAATAGCTTGATAGATTTCTCCTTTTGAGATTGGTCTAGAGTTTAAGTTATTTACTTCTTGTTTTGTTAATTCTTTGCATTTTATACTCCTATAGTTAATTAGCAACATATTTTAGATTTAAAATTTTTATAAGCCTAAAGCTGTGCAATCCCAGATAATTTTCTTGATTTACTTTGCCTTCTTTGCTCTTTTCTAAATTTCATGATTTGGCTTTTCTCATATTTTAAAAATTTAATGATGAAGGACTGTTTTCTAAACAACACCAAGATAGTGCAGTCCACAGTCTAGCCCACCTTGGTTTTGCCTAGACCAGTGGTCCCCAAACTTTTTGGACATGTACTTCATAAGTAAAAATATTTGAGTACAAGTTGTTTGGAAGAGAATGTTGGGAGAGTTTGGCTGGGTTGCTTCTTCTAATCCACCATCTTTGTTCCACTCTAACCCCAATATATAATTTTTTCATGTTAATGAAAGAGACTTCTAATTCTATTTTTAAAATATTTTAAAAGATAAAGATGTGTATATTTATTCTTCATAATACATATTATGAAGAATGTACATTCTTCATATATATTTATATATTCTTCACATATTCTCATATATTTATATTTATTTATAAATCATATACATGTACTATGTGTATATTATTATTATTATAGTATTGTATATAATATATAACATATATTATATATTATAATATACAATAAAACATACACAAATATATATAAAGATGAAATAAACTATTTTTGAAATAACATTTTATCTTATTTATTAATGGCACAAAACCCCTTTTTGTTTAGGTCAACGAACTTATGAGGTACATTCAACTGTATAGCATAGTCTGTAGTGTTCTAGGGCTTGGTTACAGAATAATACCATCTACCAACAGGACAAAGACCTTCCAAGCTATGGGGAATCTCTCTTTCACTGATCAGCCTCTGCAAGAGTAGCAAACACATTTGGCAAGCATATGTATGTCTATTTCATGCCTCACTTGCTATTGATAATCATAGAATTGTTGAACAAAGTTCTCTCTGTTGCTACATCTACCGAGGAACTAATATGTGCAGGATGTGTTTCCTACTTTATTAGCATCTAATATCTCTCACAGAGGCATGTGAACACTTACTCTCTCGGCTGGCTTGCTTATTCCACATTCCCTCATACTAGTAGGTTCAGGTTTTCAGAGAAGGATCACCACTACCAGGTTACACACAAATTATCTCAGTGCCCTAGTGGATAACATTATTGAGGAAAAATATACTTCCCCTACTGACCACTTCAGTTCCTGAACTCTCTCCAATGAACTTCCTTTGATATAAATCTAGTCAATTACAATAATGATACAAATCTTAAACATAACCACTTACTTATCAGTAAAGCAGAACAAATAATAATGATGCCATAGGAATTCATATATCAAAGAAAATGCAGGACTAATACATCTATCACAATCCATACACAAACCTGGGTTACACTTGCCCACTAATTCAATCAGTTGAATGAGTATGAACACAATTACAGAATCCTGCCAAAGTAATACATGAGCAAAGAAAGTCCATGTGCTCAGAGTAACAATTCTGGAATCATAAATTTCAGTGTCTACTTTCTATTTCAGGAAATAGCAAATCCTTGATGAATGTAGCTTGTGTGCTGAAAAGATACTTCTACTGCTCAGCTAAACTGAGCCACGCAATGCTTTCCTCATTAAACATGACATCTCACTGAAACTAGTTGATCCACTGAGTGACTTCTCTTTTTCTGTTTGTATTCTGTTCCTCTGCTCAGATAGATTTACTCCTCAACAACAATTGTAGACCCCCCCACTTCCAGTTTCAAACTGATGCAAATCTGAAAGCTGTACTTTCACTTTTATCTTTCTGGGTTCAGACTCTTGATCTTTTATGTCAACTCTTCACCTTAGTTTATGATTAGTAATCAAACTCTCATTTTCTATCTATAAACCAAAAAATTACATTTATTCTATAGAACAATTCTGGAGTTAATATGTCTTCAGTACACTATATAGATTACCACGTTAAAACTGAGCATCCGCACATCTCTGAGCCCTTTGAGTTAAACTCAACCTTCTGCAACTGTTTCTCATAGGAATTGTTTCTCTCAGAACCCTCATTTAACTCAGCAACAGCATTAAAGGAACAGGACAATACCTTAGCATGAATGAATGAGAGACATCTTGTTGGTAGAGAGCCTTTACAATTACATTTAGTTCAATAAGCCTTTATTGAATGTTTATTATGATTTGTATTATTCTGCTAAATACTGGGGATAAAAAGCAAAATATTCCCTGCCCTTAAGGATTTTTCTCAGAACACAAAGCCCACATATAGATAATTATAAAATAAGAATGTGCGGTAGTGAGTGAAAGTGGGGAATGGAGAGATTACACAAAGTGATCTAGAAAATTTAAAGGGGAGTGAGCACATACTAAGTAGGGGAAGTGGGGAAAGCTCCACAGAGGCTGAACCTTCAAGGAAGACAGAATTCTGAAAGACTGAGTGATAAGGAAGGAAAATAATTTAGGAATAGAAGATGGCTTGTATTACTTGTTCATATTTGTGCACAGAAAGGGAAGGAGAGGGAAACTGTTGAATAAATTTGGCTGTAATGGAGTCCTTTTTGACTCATGTGTACCTCATCCACTCCATGCAATCAACTGGTAGGTCTAAATTGATTCTATCTACACAACAGCTTACAACTCTCCCCCTTTTCCCACTCTTATTGCTACTGTTTTAATTAATGTTGACCTGAGCAATTGTAATATTCTCATAACTGGTTTCCTTGACTCCAGTCTCTACCCTTTCCAATTAATTTATACTGAAAACTGTTGGGAAAATAATATTCTTAGTGATCAAGTTTGATTACGTTGTTACAAAGCCCTTAGTAAGTCTCTTTTTCCTACAGGATAAAATATGAATTCCTTAGCCTGGCACTCAAGGCTCTCCATAATCTGCCTTCAATCATTTTTTTCTTTTTCTCTAAAATTTTAGAAATTGATAGCTTTTATTTTTTCTGTCACCTCCATTTCCACATATTTTTTTATCCTTGGTCAGTCAAGTCAAAAAATATTTACAGAGTGCCTACTATATTCCAGGCCCTGCATTAAGCAATAGGGTTACAAAGAAAGGTAAAAGACAGTCCCTGCTCTCAAGGAGCTCATAGTCTACTGGTGGAGTCAATTATACAATAATAAAATGAAAATAAAAACCAGAAGGAAGGCGCTAGAATTGAGAGAGATTGGAAAACACTTCTGGTAGAAGGTGAGATTTTGGCTGGGACCTGAAGGAAGCCAGGCAAACCAGGAGAGATGGAGATGAGGACAGAGAGCATTCCAGGCATGGGTGTGGTGAGGCAATGGTAGTAGGACAGAGAATCATCTCTTATGATAAAGAATAAAAAAGACTTTGAAAATGTTCATCAGAACTAAGAAACACATGCACCAAATTTGACATCATATGCAGTTATATTATGTGTTTACATCCACTCTAAAAAAAGAGAAGTAGGTACATTCTCACCTCTTCTTTGGCGTCAAACTCACCCATTATAATTTCACAGCCCTTGATTTTCAATCATTTTGTTGCTGTTCTTTTGATCAGTCAGTCAACTAACATTTATTAAACATCTACCATGTGCCAATGCTGTGATAATTGCTGGGGATACAAAGAAAGGCAAAAAGCCAAAACCAACCAACCAAACAAAATCCCTGCTCTCTAAGAGTTCATAGTGTAGCAGGAAACAGCATGAAAATGAATAGGTATAAACAAGATACACACAAGACTAATTGGGGATAGTCACTTTAATCACTTTCTTCACATAATTTCCAACTGTTTTCCAGAATGTCCACGCTAATTTTCTAACCTTATCTGACAATACTCTCCTATCATTCACTGAAATTCCAACCATATTGTATTATTCCCCAAATTTAGTCCTACCTTTTCCTTTACTCCAGTATTTGTTTACTTCCTCTTGGTCTGAAATAAACTCTTTCATATTTTATTCTATTGAAAGCCTTCCTTAAGGGTCTGGCTTTTTTTGTGAAAACATCCCCAGTTTCCCTAGCTAGAAGTGATTTTTAGCATGGTCCAATGACCACAGGACTAGATTTGGAGTCTAAGGGATAATGATGACAATGATGTATTTATAAAGCAATTTAAGGTTTATAAAACACTTTACATCTGTTATCTCCTTTGGTCTTCACAACAAACCCGTGAGGTAAGTGCTATTATATTATCCCCATTTTATAGATGACGAAACTGAGGCTAAGAGAGGTTAAGTGACTTGCCTAGGTTACACAGTTAAGTAAGTTTATGGAGCAGAACATGAATCCAAGTATCTGAAGACTCCAACTTCAGCATTGTACCTATTGTGTGACTTTGTGGCCTCTCTTGTCTAAGTTCAAATCCTGATTCTACTTTCCATTGTTTGCAACTTTGCTTAAAAGTGACTCAGTCTCTCTGGGCTTTAGCTACCTCGCCCTAAAATGACTTCCTTCCAGTTCTAAGTCAATGATCTAATTTCTGTCCCTTCAATCTCTGATATTACCCTAACCTTCCCTGTCTACTCTCCATATTTCTAATTTGTATTATAATTACTTGTATATGTATTTTATAGCTCTAATAGATCATAAGCCTTCTGAGAGTGTGGACCATATTAGTTTTCATCTTTGTACTCTCAGTCAAGCACAGTGCCTTGCAACTTAGGGATCCTAAATTTCAGTGAGCCTGAAACTGACTGCCAACAACAGGGATACAGACATCTGTTATCAAAAAGAGGTTTCCAGGACAGTAAGGATGGACCCAAACTAAGGACTTCCACTTTCATCTTTGGGGTTTAGTGAGGATGGCTCCTCCAAGAGCTTCCCTGTGTGGGATCAAGTAAAGCAGCAGTTGCATGTCAGGTGGCTGTAGACTAGGAAGTCAATTAGAAATGTCCTTAATCTCATCAAATACTGACACTGGTAGATTAGAATTAAGTCAGACTTACAAGTAAAGTTAGGTGAGGTTGTACACTGTGACTCCTATGTATAAAATTCTTATCTCTTTCTAGTTGGCACATTGAATTTCTCACTCTGTAATAAAGATAATTTTGCAATCTGAATGGCTAGACAGACATGAAATGTTCTGATGATTTACCTTGGACAGGAATAAAAAAGTATAAAGGGACTAGGAAGAGCTCCTAAGGTCAGGGTCAACTGACCATTGATTACTCATATAGTTGTGGCAGAAATGACTAGCTTTCTGGGAGGATTAGTCAGAGGGGTTCTTTTCTGATTTTGTCAGAATCAACATTGGTAAGCAGGGTATGGATATTTCAGAGTTTATTTTTTGGTTGTTGCACTCTTCTAGAGCAAGAAGACTTTGATAAGCTTTTTATAGTTTTAATCCTTTGACTTGGGCTAAGAAAGAGATCAATACATTTAAATATTGGGGAAACCTAAGAGAAAAAAAAGTTAAGAAATAAACTTGAATGTGGAGTTGGAAATATTAAGATAGTTTGGGACTGTTGAAAAACTGCAGTTTTGGTGCTTATGTTACTATCTCTAGAACAGAACTAATAGGTGAGCCGATGGATAATATTGCCAGAAGCCAAAGAATTATAGGATTTGGATCTGAAAGGGACTTGAGACTAACTAATAACCTAAGGGGAATGAGAGACTTGTTCAAGGTCATGCATGCTAACAATCTAACTTGAATCTGAATCTACGGCTTCTTAGTTTGGTAATTTTCAGATACTTTGCTCTTATTTACTACCAACATCTTCTTCTTAATTATTTTAAGTGTATCAAAACATTATTGATAGATTTTGGGGGAAGGCAATTGGGATTAAGTGACTTGACAAGGGCCACACAGCTAGTAGGTATCTGAGATCACATTTGAACTCAGATCTTCCTGACTGTAGGGCTGGTGCTCTATCCACTGTGCCACCTAGCTGCTCCCCTCCCCTCAACCATTTTTGTTTTAATTATTTTAAATATTGCACAACATTGTTGCTAACATTTAGGGATAATTTGTGGTTGTTTCAAAAAGAAAAGGCTGATCTCAACTAGGTGCATATCTACTCCCATTTCTTTTCTCTTTTTTTTTCCAGACAGGATTTTAACTGGTAGATTAGGATTTTTTGGGGGGGACCATGGCACACTTGGATTTTTTTGTTTCATGCGTAGCAATGGGAAGGTGTGCTGAGTATAACTGTACCATGTAACCAACAACAGACTAGTAGGAAGAACATAAGTAAAGGATGATATCAAGAACTATGACAGGAGAAAGGAATGACAAGCAGAGAACCAGAGTGCTCCACTGGTCTCCTTGTGACATCAGAAGGAAGCAAGGACCTCCATGAGGTGAATGTGAATGACTCAGAATGCGCAGGCAGGAATAAGTTGTGATACCCATCATTAGAGGAAACATTCACACGGATGAAGTCATGGGTTCACTTGATTATTTCAGTCAGCCAGCAAATTCAATATGGTTAAATGTAAAGTCTTATACTTGGGCATAAAAAATAAATTCTGTAAAGACAGGATAGGGGGACCATGGCTAAATAACAATGGATGTGAACAAGACCTAGCAGTTAGTGGGCTTCAATTTTAGTGAGTCAGTACTGTGACATGATAGCCAAAGAAAAAACTCATATCCATAAGGGAGGATGTCACAGTCCTGCAGTAGTCAGGAAACTACTGTGATATTTCATTTCTAAGTACTACATTATAGGAAGGATGTGAGTAAGGTGGAGCAAGAAGAACAGGGAACAGGATGGCAAAGTAATTTGTGACCAAGTCTTTGAGGATTAGTTGAAAGAACTGAGGATATTGATAACTGCTGTCATATAATCCATATCCATCCATCTTTTCCACAAAGTTACCAAGAAATAATGTTCAATGGTTTGCTAAAATTTGGGTAAAACATTTTCCTAATTTACTAATGTGAGAAACTTATCTCTCTCTCTCTCTTTCTCTCTCTCTCTCTCTCATTTCTCTATCTACCTACCTATATGTCTATTTATCTATCTATGTAGATTATTTTAGAGGTCAGAAGACTTGGTGGTGGCGTGTGTGTGAGTGTGTGAGGGTGGTGGTTGTGTACCACGTGTATTTAAAAAGTGGTTCTATTGTAGATGAGTTAGTCTTAGTCTGTTTGTCTATGTTACCCTATACATATCCTGGTTGAAGTAATCTACTGGCAACCAGGTCATCTTCCTCCTTTTCAAGGAATTCACTACTTAGTTCAAAGTCTCCCTCTCCATCTTAACCCCTGTTTGCCTTCACACTTGGAAATTTCAGGTTATATACTGATACCTCCTCAAACATCTTGCTCTCAAAGTCTATTTATTAGTACCATGACCTACTTCTTTATTCCTTCTAAGCCACAACTAAAGATGGTCATACATTTGACCTCAGCACCTTTGTAGATGACCTTCTTTAGCCATCTTGCACTTATCTACTGTTCATCTCATAGATAAAAATCACCCTGATGTGTGAAGCATGAAAATAATCCCTGATTAATTTGTTCTATATGGCTAAAAATATTTACACCTAGAGAGAGGTTGAGGTCTGTGTTCAAGATCTCAAAGCTAGCCTCCGAAATAATGAAGAAAAGGCTTCAGAGTTAATATGTTTTTCTTCTAGTTACTGGTTATTAGACTTATTCTCAAAATAACCTGCCTCCCCCTCCCCCGCCCCCCATTGCTCCTGCATTGCAGACCCACCTGCTCTTACCTGTTATGATCATCTTCTTTGTTAAAAGCAGCAGTGAAAAATCACAGGAAGAATTTTCTCTTTTTTCTCTTTGATATTAAGGTTTTGTTTTGTTTTTTTTTTGTAGTTTAAGACAGTAATTAGAGGGAGTGGATGTCAACAGTCTTCCCCTCTACAATAATCATCTGAGAAGTGGTTATTATACGTCCTTTTATCCCTCTAAAGCAATTACTTGAGGGAGAGGTCATTTCTTTGAAAGTCTAAAGGTCACTTCTCAATAAAAACTAAGCAAAGATATTTGTTAAAACATCCTGCGGTATCTCAACCTTTATGAATCAGTAAATTCCTCTACGGGCAGTATGGTTATATATAAATGTCTATAAACACACAAACATACATACATATACATACACCATATTATATATTACCTCATTTGATCCTCATAACAACCCTGTGGAGTAAGTTTTAATACAAATATATATTTATAGAAATATATTTGTATATGTGTGTATGTATGCATATATGCACACACACATATATATTTGATTGTAAGCTTCTTGAGGGTAGGAACTGTCATTCCTTATTGTCTCTCTAGCACTTAGCAGAGTGTTTAGCACACAATAAGGTGCGTGCGTGTGTGTGTGTGTGTGTGTGTGTGTGTGTGCCACATACAATTTGCTTCATTGGGCTGACAGAGTTGTTGTGAGGATCAAATGAGATAATGCATCTAAAGCACTTTGCAAACCTTAAAATGTTAAATAAATTCTAGCTATTATTATTATTATTATTATATTAACTTGACTTTGGTTAAGAGTTATTTTCTTCCTTTTTTCAATCCTGCTGAGGATGCAAGAACAATCTTATATTCCTCCCCCTCCTGTCCCCAGAGAAAAGCTTTAAATCTATTTGCTGGTTTTGTTTTGTTAGCAATATTTCTTTGTTTTTATGTTACACCAGTCTAATCCAAACCAGGAGGAAAGCAAATACTTAAGATCCTCTTGCTTATAGATGTAATTAACTAGCACTTGCTAAAAGTAGGTAAAGATTCTCTGTCATTTAAAAGTATTATATCACCTAATTTCTTATATGCCCCTTACATACATATATACTTTGTTATTTGTATGATTTTATTTAGAAAAAAACATGTGTACTAGAGTAGAACACATGTACATTTATATGCATATATTTCTTTCTACTCTGCTTCTGTTAAAAAAAACTCTCAGTGATTATTGTTCATCATTTATCTTAAATTAATACAGATCATTTATTCTTCACTTGCTCTCATTTTTGGCAAAAATTAAGAGCTCAAAGATAAAGCACATTTCTGAGAAAATTTCCAATCCTAACCTGGGTCTAGAGAAACGTAAGAATATTTCTTCATGGAACCAGGCTCCAGGATTGCTTTAAAGTTACATTTTTAGTTTATACCTTATATACTCATATGATATAGATTCTGGAAACAAGGTAAGACAGCAACTTCATATCCATAAGGAAGTAGGGCCTATAATGTACGTAAGAAAGGACTAAAGTCCCACCCTTAGGTGATTGCTTTTTTTTTTTTAAAGCTGAATGCCAGAAGTTAGGTTCAACCGTGTGTCAGAACCACAGATACACCAGGTGTGTGGAATATAACCCCAACTGGAAGTGTCCCAGACCTAAATAAGTAGCTGTGTCCCTCCTACTTCTAACTCTCTTACTTCTCTATTGAAAAAACGAATGACATGCTTCAGAACTTTTCCCCATCTTTCCACATTCTATCCTCTTTTGTTTTAGTCTCAGAGGAAAAGGTCATTCTACTCTTAGCTAAGTCTGACCCCTCCACTTGGGCCCTTCATCCTTTTCCTTTCTGTTCTCCAGAAATTTGCCCATATTGATTTTCAATGAAAAGCAAGCAGTGATTTTTGTTGACATCTGGTAATATTCCAATTATTATATATCATTACATTCCTCTATGGGCAACAAGAACAATCCCTCCCCTTTTTCCCCTTCAAACTTTTACCTGGAAGGGATTGTTTTTAGTTTTTTGGTTTGTAACAATGTATCTCTGACTTCTACTGTTTTACGGGCAGGTCTGTTACCTTGCCCCATCTCCATAACCCAAGGTTCTCTGAAGGGGTGAGATTAGGCTCATCTCGGCATTGGCTAGGGCTTCAATCAATTGTGTTCCCCAATTTTAGGGGCAAATGACTTGTGCCCAGTTCCACTGAGCCACTTAGTTTAGCTTTTACAAAGGAATATTTACTTAAAAGGTATAATATGAGAAAACATAAGTACATTTTCCATAGCACCTGAGAGCCTAATCCCTCCTACACCAGCTCAGTCTCTAGGAAGTCTCAGTCCTTACCTAACATTAATCCCACCAAAGTCAAGTCTGTCCTGAACCATTGACTGGCTGCAACATCTGGCCGGGCGTGCTGGGCTCCAAAATCCCTGTAGCTCAATTTTCTGAGTCTGGAACTCTACTTCCAGTAGTGAAAGGGACAAATGAAACAGACCAAAACTCCAAGCCCATTTCTTGGTGCCTTATGGCCAATGGAGGAGAGGGAGGCATGCCAAAGGTATGCCTCCCATCTCTCTCCCTCCCCTCTTCCTCACTTCGTAGAGTCATCCGCTGTGAGTGAATGAATACACCCATAGATGCAAATGCTAGAAAAGGACAACTGTATTTAGTGAGGCAGATTTAAAGACACAGATAATTCTGACTGTATAGCTAATAAAAAAGACTGCTCCCAACTACATGGTAGGCCAATTCAGAATGTTTAGGCACACTCTAGTTCTCTCTCTCAGAAGCAAGTCCCAAGTATTTCCCACTTAGGTGACACAATTTTCACTGGTCTGGGCATGTGCCAAACCTCCATTACACTTGTATTCCCAGCCCTTAGCACACTACCTGGCACATAGTAATCAAAACCTAATAGATGTCTTTTCCTTGACTGATTTTGTGAGACCTCTATCCTGACTGTCTTCTACCTACCTTACTGCTCTTTCTCACTCTCTCCCCCTCGATCATCATTTGTGTCCTGTAACCTAACTGTAGTTCACTTACAAGGTTCTTTCCTGGGCATTCTTCTCTAGCTACATTCTTTCTGCTGGTAACATTTTGGGTACAGTTCCAAATTGCTTGTGAATAGTTGGATCATTTCAGAACCCTACCAACAGTGCTTTAGTCTGCTTGTCTTCCCACATCTCCTCCAAAAATGGTCATTTTTCTATTTTTTTTGGTCATCTTTGCTAATCTGATGGTAGAACCTCAGAGTTGCTTTAATGTGTATTTCTTCTTTTGAAAACTGTCTATGCATAGCCTTTGATCATTTGCCTACTGGGGAATGGTTCTTGTTCCTGTATGTTTGTATCAATTTGTATCAATCAATTTGTATCAATTGTATTAATTTGTATCAATTGCATATTTTGGTATCAGACCTTTAGCAGAGAAATTAGCTTCAAGGAATTTTTTGTGGTTAACTGTTTACCTTTTAATTTTAATTGCATTCATTTTGTTTGTGAAAATCTTTTTAATTTTATAGCCTACTTTTCCATGTCTTTTCCCCATTAAAATGTTATTAAAATCTTTTGATTTTATATCATCTGCATTTTCCAATATATACTTCCATCTCTCCTTCCAAGAAAATTATCCATTATAACAAAGCATAAAAAAGAGAAAAACAGTTCAGTAAAACAAATCAGTATATTAATCAAGTCTGATACCATATTCAGTGTTTCACCCATAATATTCCACTTTTGCAATGAAAGAAAGGAGGTCTAGGCTTATTTCTTCATTCCCTTACATTCACTCTATGTTCTATCAGTACCTGACATTCAGTGCACTTGCATTCCATCTTCTGCCGTGCAGCTTTATGATATATTTCCTCACTTCTGTCTCTTAGATTTCCTAGGTTATCTCCAGACTCAATTCATGAGCCACTATAGAAAGCCTCTCCTGTCTTGATTGTCGCTGATTTCTCCTTCCTCAAATGTTCTTGTAAATGTGTATTGAGAGTAGAGAATATGAAATATGAGTTAAGGTTGGAAAAGGAGGATGGAGCTAGATAGTAGCAGGTTTTGAAGGTTAAGGCCAAAGAACTTTTATTTTATTCAATATGCATTGAAGGAATCACTGAATAGGAGGATAATGTGTTCCAGGCTGTATATTAGAAAGACTAACCTGGTAATAGAGTATAGATGGTTTAAGGGAAGACACTAGAGAAAGGAAGCCGGGTTAGATTATAAATCAAATCAATAACTATTTATGAATTTCCTACTATGTGCAATTCCTACTATGAACAATTTTTTTCCTAATGGAATTCATCTACTATGTTGTAATGGAAATCAATGCAGAAATTGATTTCTTAGCAAACTTTAAATATCTTCAGCCCATTATTTTAGGGATAGTTGTTCAGTTGAGTGTAATCTCTCTATATATACCAGGCACTGAAAATCAGGCAGAATCTTGCCTTGCCTCCCACCCTCAATAACTTCTGTAAGCAAGTATTTAAAAATAAAAGACTTTTTTTTTTTTTTTTTTAAAGAAACAGGAATTTGCTGGATAATTTGAAGTAATTAAACTAATTTCCTGGAACAAGAAGAATTAAAGCTGAACTGCCTGAAATGAACGACAGACTTTCAAATGATGCACTTTAAAAATAGAAAGAAGGAAACAGTTCCACTACTTTACACTTTGATGTACTTCTCACAGAACTTGTCTATTTTTTTCTCCCAGTTGCCAGTCTTATCAACTTCCTTTTGTCTCTCTGGGTAATATTATCCTTGTTGGGTGTCATCCTATTCTTCCCTTTGCAGTTCTTGTTGTCTGGAAAAATATATTTAGAGAGTATATTTATAAGCATCATCAAAATTCATACCCAACAGGCAGGCTGTCTTTTGCAGATTACTTACCCTTCCTCTTACATCACCGAGCTAAATATAACATGTATATGTCGAATCTTTACTTTTCTGTCTTTCTTTGGTAAGGTACTTTGGGAAAATCATGTGACCTTTCTGGGCCTCAGTTTCCCCACCTGTAAAATATGGGGATTGGGCTTTGAGATGTTGGAAGATGCCATCTAACTTTAATACCGTGTTCCCAAGAAGCGTTTGCCCCAAGCGCGCCGTTTTCAAGGAAAGATTGGACTTTGCAGATGACTGGGTCTCACGGGTCACAGCGCGAAGGCGGGCTTTTCCCATTCCCTGCCCAAGAACCGAAGCCTGGGGCAAGGATGTGTTGGGAGCGGAGACGCATCGTTCCACCTAGAGGTCTGAACTGCCCGAATAAATCAGGTAAAGACCCAACTTCCTCGCCCCCTCTTCCGCGCGGTCCGGGCCAGCTCGGCTGCTCTGGCTTCCCGGCTCAGATCATCCATTCCCCAAGGGAAAGGACGGCGGAAGAATGATGGAAGGGCACTAGGACCCGGAGGGAAGTGCCGGCGGCGCCTCCCCGCCCCCTCAGGCCCTACCCCGCTACACGTTGGGGGCGGTGTTCTCATGGCCGAGGAAGGAGGAGGAGGAGGAGAGGGCGGCGCCTCGTGCGCGTGCGGCCGCTCGGGCTCGGCGGGCTGGCGGCTGGGGGCGGAGTTTGCTGGCCTCTAGCAGCGGGGCGGAGGCGGAGGCGGAGGGGGTGCGGGCCGCTCGGGCAGTCGGTCCCCGGGGTGCGGCGAGTGGGTGGTGCCGGAGTTGCCCGGACAGGCCGGGCATTAGGGCCCCGGCGGAGCTTGCTCCCCAGGCCGCGCTGGGCGGGGTGCGAGGCGGGCTGGAGCGGGCCCCGGAGGCAGCGGCTGCGCCCTGAGCCGGGGAGGAGCCGCAGCCGGAGCCGGGGGCGGGGGCCTTGGCCAGGGTGCCGGAGCGCCGGGCTCAGACGGTTGCTGGGGTCGGTCTGCGGGTCGCTTGGCCGGTCCTTCGGTCAGCCAGCCGGGCTGGGGCTGTCGGGCCGCCGGTAGTGAGGGCGGCGGCCCCGCTGCCTTGCTCCTCCTCCCCCGCGCCCGGTGCTCGGAGCCCGGCGCCGCCGCCGCTGTGATTGGGTGGAAGATGGCGCTGGGCGGATGGAAATCCTAATGACAGTCTCCAAATTTGCTTCCATCTGTACCATGGTAGGTGGGAGCTGCGTCGGGAGCGGGCGTCCCGGGGGAGCCCCTGACCTTCCCCCGCCCGCGGCCGCCCCGGACACGGCGGGGCCTAGGACGGCCCCGGGCCGGAGGAGACGGGCGGCCGGGGCGGGCTGCGAGAGGAGGAGGAGGAGGAGGGCGAGGGCAGCTTACGGGCTCCGCGGAGCACAGGCTGCCGTTAGGGGAGGCACCGGCGGGCGGGGAGGGCCATTAGAGGCCTCCCTGGACCGGCCGGGGAGTGCGTGTGCGCACGGGTGTGTGTAAGGTAGTGGAGTAGTTGCTCTCCGCGTGTGGGTGTGTGTGCGTGCGTGCGTGGTATCGGGGGCTCTCCCTTTACCTGGTGAGCGTGAGAAGAATGGGAGGTTCTCCCTAACACCTACTCCCCCGACCCGGGTGTGCGTGTGTGTGTTTACGCGTCTAAGTTATCGGAGGCCTTCCCTCTTAGCCAGGCTGTGAGTTTGGAGACGTGTGTGTTGGTAAGCCCCGGCATGTGTGAGCGAGTGTGTGTGCGTGTGCGTGTGTGTGTGCGTGCGTGCGCCCGCGAGGGCGAGTGCGCTTCTATTCCCTCCGCTGGTGGGAACGAGCGATTGAGGAGGTTCCACTGCCTGCGTGTGCGGGCGGGCGGGCATGCGTGTGTGTGTGTGTGTGTGTGTGTGTGAGTGAGTGTGTGAGTGAGTGAGTGAGTTAATTGGAAGTCTGCGTGCGAGGGTGAGAGTTTGGAGGGCCGAGAGTGACTTGTGCGTGCGTATGTGAGAGTTCGGAGGCTGGAGGAGAGCTTGGACTCTGATTCCCTCATCAGTGTGTACGCGCATGAGTGAGAGTGTGTGTGTGTGTTTGTGCGGGCGCTCCAGATGCGGGAGCCTTTCTCCTCTTCCTGTGTGTGCAGGAGAGACCGGAGGCTCCCCACCAAGTGGATGTTATTTTTAAGGCTTGTGTGAGTTACTGGAGGGTCTTCTCTCTGGAATGGAAGGGGCGCCTGCACGTTTCCCCTTCCGGGCGTGTGTGTGTGTGTAGATATTAAAAGTCTCTCAGTGTGAGGGATGGAATTAAGAAGTCTTCTGAGGGTGATAGAGAAATTTTGCCTGATTGTGAAGACAGTCTACGTACGTAGATTTTTGTCACTATAGACGGGTCCACTAAATGTGTTGATAGGAAATCTATTGCTCCCTGTGGAGAAGATGGATAGGCTTGGGTAGATTTTTTTTTTTCTTCATGCGTCTTGAAGGACCCTTCAACCTGTCACTGTTGTGGGTTGAAAAGATGTGCTGGTTTGTTTAAATATGTGGCTGAAGGTTTTTTCCATATTTTCTATTTTTAATTTGCTGAAGAATTCTTGTGATGAACTGTCTTCCCCCTTTTCCAAACAAAAGGAGACAGTGACTGTGTTTAGGTGATAGCTTGGTCTCTCAGAATGTAAATTACTTTTAAAAACTCCACCAGTAATCTTTTAACTTATTAACTGGAATACACCAAATACATCTGTATTTATTTAAAGTATCTTTGTCAGACTGAGGGGGATGTGATATTTGTGTGATAACCTTAAAAAAAAACTTTATTCTTCACAACAGAAATGTACCAGTGTCTGTTCAAAACCTTGATTTAAACATTTTACTCTTGAGTCAACATTTATTAAGTGCCTTCTGTGTGCCAGGACTAGGACAGGCTATAGGGATACAAAGACAAAAACAAACAAAACAATGTGTCCTCAGGGAGCTTACTTTCTATGGAGAATTAGCATCTACATGTATGAGCAAATAGAGCATATTTATAGAATAATTTGGAGGTGGTTGGTTTTGGGGCTGGGGATATCATGAAAGGTCTTACATAGAAAGGAAGCACTTAAACTGTGCTTTGAAGGACACTAGGAATTTTAAGCATATGTAAAAGGGCATGGAGACTGGAGATGTTATGCTTTTTATGGAGAAATAAAAGTAGACCATTTTGGTGAGTACCTAAAAGAAAGAAACGTATAGTTAGCCTGGAGAGGTAGGTTAGAATTAGGTTGTGAAGAACTTCAAAAACCTGAGGAATTCCTGTTTGTCTAAATGCCTCCACAGCTTCTTAGGCTGGGGAATGATGGTCAGACCATTGCTTAAGGAATGTGAATTTGGTAGTTGTTTGGAGGATGGAGAGAGGAGGGTAGGGAATAGATGCAGGGAAACTAATTAAGAAGTTGTTAGTCCTGGGGAAAAGTCATAAAAGCCTGAGCCTGGTGGTTGTTGTGTGAGTAGAGAGAAGAAAGTTGTTCCACAGTATCTTGTGGAGGTCGAAAGATTTTTCAACCAATTGGACATGAGTGGTACTGAAGAATTGTTGAATGTGATAGAGATTACAAGCCTGAGTGACTAGAAGAACTGTAGTCTTTTCAACAGAATTTGGAAATTGGAAAAAGGAGTGGGTTGTAGGGAAAGATGAGTTCTATTTTGGATATATTGATTTTGTGATATCAATGGGAATAAATAGTAGCTGATATAAATTGAGTTGACATACTAGGGCTGGATATGTAGATTTGGAAATAATCTGCTTAAGTTTTAAAGATCTTTTTGGTGCATGTCTAAAAGGATAACAGTAGGCAGCATCATAATGGGAATAGTTAGGATTCTAGATTATATTGGTGGGAAAAAGTTACTCTTTGAAAGATAGATGGATCCAGTTTAGGGTCATAGGTTTTGAAATTATTTTATTCCTTTCCCCTCATCAACCCCTTAAAAGATCACAAGTAAGATACTATGGAAAGGACTTCTGATTGTCACAAGAGAAGTTGTGGTGGTTTCTTTTTATTTGTATAGTATCTTTAAGGAATGAAAGATCAGAGCATGATAAACATTTAAATCAGAGAGCATTCCAATACTATCCTAAGAAATAACCTTTGAGGAAGAGAACCAGAAGAGCTACAAGAAATAATCAAATGGCTATTTTAAAAAAGTATGTATGGGATTAAGAAAAATGTGTAACTAAATTCAGTAATTATTTTTTCAGATGTTACTTTTTTAAAAATAGGATTTAGGGAAACTAGGGAGTTGTTTCTCTTTTATAGAGAGCTAAATGTGACTTGGACCTAGGTAGGCAAGGGTTCTAATCCTACTTCTGGCACTTACTAGCTGTCTGACCACAAATAAGTCACCTACCGTTTGAGTCTCAGTTTCTTCCTCTGTAAAATGAGGATAATGCCTGTAGTAAATAGCTCAGAGTTATTATGAGGCTTGATTAATATATAAAGCATCTTACAAATTTAAGGTGCCATATTATTATTAATAAATGTTATTCACATTTGCTTTCCATGTCTCATTTAGTTGAATCATTTGTAGACATAGTAGGTTTTTTTTTTTAAATCAACGCCATTTCAAGATGAACACATAATTTATAGTTTGTTTTTTTTTAAGTAAGGACTTCCTTAGATTTGCCAACAAGGCAGTTCAAAAAGAAGATGATATTAGAGAGGCTGTATGAAATCCATGTCACATGAGAATGAGACTGTAAGAAGTGTCATGGTATAACCCAGGTAACTTTACAGGGCAAGGGATGGGAATATATGAACTATTGAGCTTTGCCTTTTAAGTAGTAGACAACTTTTGAATGAATGAGTCAATTTCAAAAGTGACCCGTTTGCTTTCTTGACAATGTCTGCAACACTGTGGGCCAGTGAACTGGGCTTTGATTTCCATGAAAGTTTTAGAGTGGATAGTGATTGAACATCTAGAAAAGGAAGTAGTGATTATAGTGAGTTAGCGTGGTGTCAGTACAAGTCATGGCACACTGACTAACTTCGTTTCCTTTTCTGACATCATTCCTAATTGATATATGAGAAGAATGCTGTAGATATAGTTTACTAATATTTTAGCAAATATTTTAATAATGTACCTCTTAGAATTCTTGTGGAGATGATAGGCTAGATAATAGTACATTTAGATGGATTTAGAACTTTGTTCCTGGCCAAATTCATTGTCAGGTTGGTGGGAAGTTCCTATGGAGTACCCCAGGGATCTGTGCTTGACCCTGTTTTTTTTTTTTCAAACATTAACTTGGATAGAGGCATAGGTGTTATGCCCATCACATCTGCAGATGATACCAAATTGGGAGTGATAGCTACCACATTGGATGAAAGAATCAGTATCTAAAATGGTCTTGACAAGTCTATATTGGACTGAATTTAGTAAGATGAAATTCAGTAGGGATAAATGTGAAGCCTTATATTTGGATTAAAAAAAATAACTTGTAAAGTATAGGATGGGGAAGCATGACAGGATGGTAGTTATTTTGAAATGGACAGGGAGATATTAGATTACATGTTAAATAAGAGGCACCAAAAAAGTTAATATGATGTTGGGATGTATTAAAAGAGGCAAAACTGCAAGGAATTAGGAGGTGATAGTTTCATCACACCCTGCTCTGGTCAGGTCTTATTTAAAGTATTGTTTTCAGTTCTTGTCACCACAATTTCAAAAGATATTGATAAGCTGGAGGGGGAAACCAAGTCACTTAGTCATCTTGAATCCATGCCACATGAGGATCCCTTTGAAACAACTTGGATACATTTAGCTTGGGGAAAAGAGAGAGGAAACAAGATAACTGCCTTTAAATACTTGAAGAGCTGTCATGTCAAAGAGGGTTATACTTTTATTGGATCTTAGAGGGTGTTGAAGTATATGTGGAAGTTGCAAAGAGGTAAATTTGGGTCTTAATATCAAGAAGAAACTTGCTGACAGAGCTGTTCATTAGAAGAATGGGATGCTTTGAGAAGTGTTTTTTTCTTCTTTGTTTGAGAGCTGTGGTCTTTAAAGGAGAAGCAGGACGACTACTTGTCAGGCATGTTGTAATGATTTTATTTTGAGTAGATTGGAATGGATGGCCACAGAAGTCCCTTCCAACTTTCAGATTCTGTGATTTTTCTGAATGAATGTTTAATTCTGGCTCCCCACTTTCAAATTTGTGTGGCAAGGAGTGCTACACAAGGATATGTGGATGACCTAACACATTATCACCATCAGGGGAAAAACAACACCACAATCCATGATTTACTAATGGAATAATATTTTCCTTTGCATATACATGGCCATTATGTTAAATCAGAATCTTTAGTCAAGATTTTTGATTTTTTTCAAATTTATTTTATTCTATTCCCCAAATGATCCAAATTGGACTTCTCACTGTTACTCAAAATTTTTCGTCACTCATATATTTGCTTATACTTGAAATGCACACCCTTTAAATTCCCCAAATTTTTAACTGCTGAAATTTTACCCATCTTTCAAGGTACATTTCAAGTGCCATTTTGTTCATTGAATCTTTTCTGAGACTGAAGTAGAAAGAGAGTTGAACTTAGAGTTCTAGAAGCTGAGTTCAAATCCCAGCTCTGCTTCTTATTACTGTTGTCATTATGGGAAAGTCTCTTGACCCCTCTCCACGTTGTTCAGTTTCCTCATTTCTAAAATGAAGGAACTGAACTAGGATAAAGTTTCTTAGATCTGTGATCACTTATGCTCATGGACTCTGACTGGAGTACCTTGGTTGGTTATAGTTCTGCTAAACTTGTATAATAGTTATTTGTATATATGTTCTGTATTCTCTACTAGATTATGAGCTTTGATTGTAGGGATGGTTTTTGAATTACAGTAATCAGTTAAGAATTTATTACATGTCTTCTATGTGTCAAGAACTGTTCTAGGCTTGACAGGTGTACAAGTGCTAGGATACAAATACAAATGTGAATTGAATTATAGCTCAGGAGCTTTTGTTCTGTTAAGGGGATGCAGTGTGTCCACACGTGAGTGATTACTCCAGGGTTTATACAAAATAATACAGTGATTTCTTGGGAGAAGTACTAACAACTGGAGGAATCAGGGAAGGCCTCTTAAAGGAGGTGGCACTTGAGTTAGATTTGAAAGAAGCTAGGGACTGAAGAGTCAGATATGAGGAGGGAGATCATTTCAGGTCTGGTGGACAACCTGTGTAAGGTTCATGAAGGAATGCCGTGTATGAGGAATTGCAAGAAATTGTATAATCAACTTGGAAAGAGAGATTAGATCCAGATTCTGAAAGTCTTTTGAATTTGTATTTTATTCTAAGGGGGGAAGGGGCACACCACTAAAACTTTTTATACAGAATAGTGTTATGATCAGATCTACACTTTAGGAATATTAATTTGATAATTGTGTCATATTTGGATTAAAGAGGGGAGTGAAGGATGCAGGGAGACCTATGAGGCTATGTCACAAGCCAGAGTTGTATAGAGTGCTTGAATTAGAGTTGATGTATTTGAGTCAAGAGAAGGGAGAGATTGTGGGCATAGGGCTGACCTTGGAGTCTTGATGGCGGAAACATTTGAGTATATTAATAATTCTATAGTATTTATTTAAACATTCATTTGGGAGAGTAATACAACCCGGATAATAAAGAGCTGTTTGTCATATATGGTTATTTAAATATTGAAAGTGAATATTTTGGGGGCATGAGAAGGCTTGTTAGAACTATTCAGAGTAAGCATTTTAAAGTCTTATCCCAGTCACCATAGAAACTTTTAATTAATACACCAGAAGAATCAGAATTATAGAGCTGGAAAAAACCACAGAGATCATTTAGTCTATCTCCACCAAAAGTATGAATTGTGTCCCTCACATATGTTCATCAGCCTCTGCTAATAGAGTCACATTGACAGGCAACTTAACTGTGCTTGGAGCAAGCCCTTTCCATTGGGTAGCTTTAATTGGTAGGAAGTTATTCTATTATGTTAAGCTAAAATCTTCCACCTTACGGACTTTTTCCATTTTCTCTCCCTTTAGAACTAATCAGAGCCCTTGAGATGTGTGAATACCATGTCCTCTTCCTAAATCTTTTCTCAGCTATACATTCTTGGTTCTTAAAATTGATCCTTATATGGCATAGTTTGGGGTTTTCTCACTTTCCTTTGGAAATATTTCAGCTGGTTTGTGATATTTAGAATTGGACACAGTAGTCCAGAATGATTAAAGTAAAAAAGATCAAAGAACTGTGGGACGATCACTTCTGTTGTTTTGGATACTGTGCTTCCATTAATGGACTGTTACAGTAGCCTCCTAATTGCTCTCCCATCCTGAAGTCCCTTTCCCTCTATGTGCCACATATCTTACATAGTAATTTTCCTAAAGCATATAGTCATTCTCTTACTTGAACAACTCTAGGGGCTTTCTATTGCTCTTAGTATCAAATACAAATTCCTCCCTTTTCACATTTAAAGTTCTTAACAACCTGGGCCCCATGTTTCCAACCTCATTGTACATTACTCCTTTTTCATGTTTCCATGAAGCTAGATGAGCTGTTACCTGCAACTGATTTCCCACCTGTGTGCTTTTGTACTAGCTATCTGTCACCCACGCTTGTACTTCTTCACCCTTCCCTTTTAGAATCCTTTGTATACTTATACAGAACCCAGCTCTAGTGCCACTGTGTGTGTGTGTGTATACATGTCAAACCTTTCCTGATCACCACTGGCATTTATTTTGTATATACATAATGTGTATGCATATATACATATAGGCATACATATGTATATGTGTCGTTTTACCTAGTAAGATGTAAGCTACTCAGATCCAGTTTTACTTTTGTTTTTGTATATGACTTGTAGCACAGTGCTTGAAATATGTTAAGTAATTAATAATTGCTTGTTGATTGATTGCATCATCCTATAATTATACTAGGTTTTTTTTTTTTAACTTAAATTGTTGGCATTACACTTGCAGCCCACCAAAATCCCTAGGTCTTTTTCACAATGAACTGATTGCTTTTTAATCATATCGGATTTCTGCGTCTAAGTGTAGGACTTAGGTTAATCCTTAAGTTTATCCTATTTGATAGCTTCTGTACACTCTTCTGTTCTGTTAAAAGGTCTTTTTTGGATCCTTATTTTGTTTTCTGTTGTAATAGCTATTCCTTCTAGTTCTTGAAATTTGTAAATGTGACAAGTATACAGTTATCTGTGCCTTCAAACCATTGATCAAGATGTTGAACAGAACTCAAATAATGATCTCCACCTAGCATTCAGTGATCATAGCTACTTATTGGGCTAGGTTGGTCAGTTCTGAACTCATTTGGTTATGGTCATCCAATCAGTATCTTTCATCTTGTCCTAAGGTTGTCATTAGAAATTGTCAAATGCCTGTCAGAAATCAATGTATAATTATTTGTAGTATTATCCTGGTTTCCTAGTCTAGTAATTTTGTAAAAAAGAAAAAAATAGTATGTTATTTTTATAATGTTAAAGGCAGTACAAAGCATTGGGGATAAAAAGACAAAAAACAAAACAGACCCTATCTGTAAGGAGCTCATAATCTATTATCTATCTTATCCTTAGAGTATGACTTTATTCTCAGATGCATGCATTTTTTACCTTTTAGAAGCAATGTGGCATGGTGGATAAAATGCTGTACCAGAAGCCACTAAGACCTGGATTTAGGTAATTCTTCAGAATAGCTGTGAGATCCTCGGCAAGTCAATTAACTTCTAACCCTATTTCCTCATTTGTAAAATGGTGATAAAATAGTACCTTCCCCGTTGTATCAAATGAAATAAGTTAGGTAAAGTGCTTTGCACATCTCAAAGCACTATATAAATGTTGGCTATTATTAACTACAACTATTATTTTAAGAACAGTAGAACATTTCAGGACTAAAGAGAACTGTGGCACAAAAGAAAACAATCCCATATTCTCAGCAATTATAGTGTCTTATTCCACTTCTCTACAGAGTAGTAGAGTTGTAAAAGCGAAGGTAATGGCAAAGTTTTTCTACTGCTGGAGTGAGGGGTGGAAATCTTCACAACTGCCATGACTGCATCTTTGCTTGTTTAGCTCGTTTCCACACTTCTGCAGTGCTTCTGTATTTCTTTGCACTCTGTAGCTAGCAAGAAAACTGAAATAACACACCACTTGCTGCCTGCAGAACAGATACAACTTGCTATTGCTGGCCCTCTTTCCCTCTTGGCTTTTTACCCTGATTTTCAGTTAGACATTACAACTGGGTAGGATAACCTCCTAGAAAGACAGGTATTGTCTTGCCCTTTTCTAGTCACAAGGCTTCCTTGAGATAATTGTAGCTCTTAAAAATTCTAGAAATTTTTTAATGATGCCTAGTCATTTGGATATAACTTTTCCTTCTCCCCCAAACCTCTTGTAAACAAGGGAAGGGAACTGATATTTATTAAGCACCTTACTTTATGCTAGGCATTGTGCTAAAGTACTTTACAAATGTTATTTCATTTAATGCTAATAACAACTCTAGGAGGTAGGTACTGTCATTATATCTCCATTTTACAGTTGAGGAAACTGAAGCAGAGTGTGATTCAGGATCACAGAGCTAATAAGTGGCCGAGGCCAGATTTGAACTCCTATCTTCCTAGTCTCAGGCCCAGGATGCTATCTAGTGCACCACTTAGTGCACCACAAAAAATTAAGCAAAACCAACTGACAGGGCATATATTTTACAGTGCATGCAATATTCTGTGATTATAGTCTCCCACCTTTCTAAAGATAGGAGGGGAAGTGAATTTTCTGTTCTCTGGGGTCAAAGGTTTGTTTGTTTTTTTTGGTAGTTGTTCATTGTGTTGTTTTCTTGTTTCTGCTCCCTTCATTTTATACTAGTTCATATGAGCTTTACTATATTCAAAATCTTCCTATTTGTCATTTCTTATAGTATAGTAATTCTTGATTATATTCCTTCCGGTGTTGTACTTTGTGCAGCTTTTCTCCAGCTGATGGTCATCCACTTTTTTTTTTTTTGCTATCACAGAAAGTACTGCTATGAATATTTTGGTGTAGATGGGACCTTTTTGTGTGTCTTTAACTTCCTTTGGGTGTACTATATTTAGTACTGGGAACTCTTTGTCAAAGGGTATGAGCAGTTAAGGGACTTTTCTTTCGTGGTTCCACATTGTTTTCTGAAATGGTTTGATTACTTCACAGGTCTACTAACATTAGTGTGCCAGACCTTTCATGTCTTTCCAACTAATTATTTCCATATTTTTTCATTTTTGCCAGTTTGCTGGTTCAGTTTAAAGAGCTATTTTTAAAGAGCTATCCTTTAGAGCTGTTTTAATTTGGACTTCTTAATGATTTGGAACAGTTTTTCATATGGTTGTTGATAGTTTGCAACTTTTCTTTTGAAAACTACCCTTCGTGATGTATTCATATTTCTGTAGAGTGTGTGATTGGGAGCCAGTCTTCTGTTCTTCTCCCTCCTTCCTACCTCTAGTTTATTATTGCTCCTTTTAATCGTCTTCCCCAACAGAAAATTACTTTGTGTTTGATTTTGAGTAGAATGTAGTGGTCAACATTTTTCTTGCCTAAATGTTCACAAGTCATTGCTTTAATCATTCTATAATGTTATCAGAACATTTATGTCAGGCTTATTGACTTATAGTTTGAATTGCCTATTTCATTCCCCTTTCAGAAATTCAGGCAGTCTTTTGTTTTGCCTATTTGCCACAGTTCTAATGGGATTAGTCATAATCCCATTTTATAACTAATTACTTAGTAGTGACCTGCTTAAGTGTTTTTTTCCTCAATTTCCTCATTCTGATTTTTTCCTTCAAATTTATTAATTTATTTGTTTTTAGCTTTCAGTATTCGCTTAAATAAGTTTTAAATTTCTTACCCTCTCTAAATTTTCTCCCCCTCTCTTCTCCCTCGCTCCCCAACACGGCATGCATCTTATGTCTTATGTGGACTCCATACATCCGTTCCTAGTAAACACATTTTCACATTAGTGATGTTGCATAGAATAATTATAATGAATGGGAGAAACCACGAGAAAAACAAAACAATAACAAAAGAAAAAACAGTCTGCTTCATTCTGCGTTCCAACTCCATAGTTCGTTCTCTGGATGTGGATGGCATTTTGCATCTTGAGTTCCTGCTTAAGTGTTTTGAGAAAGTACTCTTTGATTCTATGTTGCTGTTAATTTTTTTTAAAATTTATTTTGTTTTCATTATTCACTTTTATAAAATTTTGAGTTCCAAATTTTCCCCTTGCCACCTCTTCCCCCCTCCCCAAAACAGCATGCAATCTGATAAAGGTTATGCATGTACAATCATATTAAACATATTTCCATATTAGTCGTTTTTTGAAGGAAGAATCAGAACGAAAGGGAAAAACTACGCAAAAGAGAAAACAAACCAAAAAAAAAAAGAAAGAGAGAGAGAGAAAATAGCATGCTTTGATCTGCATTCAGATTCCATAGTTCTTTCTCTGGATATGGATAGCATTTTCCATCATGAATCTTTTGGAATTGCCTTAGATGCTTTGCCTTGCATTGCTGAGAAGAGCTAAGTTTGTCAAAGTTGATCTTGATACTTGAGCAATGTTGTTACTACTGTGTTCATTGTTCTCCTGGTTCTGCTCACTTCACTCAGCATCAGTTCATGTAAATTTTTCCAGGTTTTCCTGAAAACTGCCTGCTTGTCATTTCTTATAGAACAGTATAGTATTCCATTACACTCAAATACCACACCTTATTCAGGCATTCCTCAGTTGATGGTCATCCCCTCAATTTCCAATTCTTTGCTACCACAAAGAGAGCTGCTATAAATTTTTTTGTACCTGTGGATCCTTTTCCCTTTATTATGATCTCTTTGGGATACAGACCTAGTAGTACCATTTCTGGATCAAGGAGTATGCACACTTTGATTACCCTTTGCGTATAGTTCCAAATTGCTCTCTGGAATGATTGGATCAGTTCACAACTCTACCAACAATGCATTAGTGTTCCAATTTTCCCCACAGCTTCTTCAACATTTATAATTTTCCTTTTTTATTATATTAGCCAATCTGATAGGTGTGATGTGGTACCTCAGAGTTGTTTTAATTTGTATTTCTCTAATCCATAGTGATTTAGAGCATTTTTTCACATAACTATATAGGTAGCTTTAATTTCTTCATCTGAAAACTCCTGTTCTTATCATTTGATCAGCTACCAATTGCTGAATGACTTGTGTTCTTGTAAATTTGACTCAGTTCTCTATGTATTTTAGAATTGAGGCCCTTATCAGAAACATTGGCTATAAAAATTGTTTCCCAGGTTTTTCCTTTCCTTCTAATTTTGGTTGCATTATCTTTGTTTATTATGCTGGTGATTCTTAAATCTACCCTTCCCATCCCAGTCTCTCTGCTGACCTCTAACCTACCATGTCTTTTTAGACATTTTGCACTAGATGACCAGTAAACATCTTAAACTCAATATAGTCAAAGCACAACCTGTTACCTTTTCCCCTAAACCCTCTTTCCCTTGTACCTTCCCTGTTACTGTAAAAGGCAGCATCATCGTTTCAGTTCCTCAGGCTTACAATTTAGGAGTTATCTTGGATTTCTGACTATCTCTCACAACCTCCATATTTAAGTTGTTGCCAAGGCCCACTGATTTCACCTTTGCAACATATTTTGAACAAGAAGCCCCATTTTCTCCTTGACATCACCTTATATCTTGATTACTGCAGTAGTCCTCTGGTGGATCTGCCTGCCTCAGGTCCCTCCCCACTCCAATTCATTCTCCACTTAGCTACTAAAGTGATTTTCCTAAAAACCAAGGTCTGATCATCTCACACTCCCTCTTCTCCCCTAAACTCCAGTTTCTTCCTGTTGCCTCCAGGAACAAATACAAAATGTTCTATTAGACATTCAAAGTCCTTTAATAATTTAGCGACTAACCTCTTCCTATTATTTTAGTCTTCTTACTCCTTACTTCCCAACACATATACTCTTTAATCTAGTGACCCTGGGCCCCTGACTGTTCTGAAAACAAGATGCTCCATCTCTTGGTTGCAAGCATTTTCTTTGTTGTCCTCCATGCCTCCCTCCCCTTTGTCCACTGACTTCCTGGCTTCCTTTAAATCTCAGCTAAAATCTCACCTTTTATAAGAAGATTTCCCTAATCCGTCTTAATTCAAGTGCTTTCCCTCTTTTAATTAGTTCCTGTTTATCCTCTGTATGTTTTGCTCTGTATATATTTGTTTGAATGTTGTCTCTCTCATTGTATTGTAAGCTCTTTGAGGTCAGGGATGACTGTCACTTTTTGTATCCTCAGCATTTACCACATTGCCTGGCTCATATTAGAAGCTTACTAAATGTTTATTGATTGATTGTGTTTCCTAAAAAACACTTCTGATATAAAGGACAATAAAGCAAAGAGGGTATGTCATATGAGATCGCAGAATTTTAGGTTGAAAGATATCTTAGTGACAATGTATCTCATACCCCAAAAGAATGCCTGTTACTGCCCAGACAAATGACTGTCCATACAACCCTTCAGTGAATGCTGGCCAAAACCCAATCATTCCACTTGTGAATTCTTCTTATTGTTAGGAAGCTTTTCTTGACCTCAAGCTGAATTGTTCTCTTTGCATCTTCCACCTATTGCTTCTGGTTCTTTCCCCTAGGGTCCAGCAGAACAAGTTTAATCCTTTTTTCCACCAGACAGCCTGTCAGGTGTAGTTGAAGACAGCTATCATGCTTCTTCCTCCCTTTCTCTCTCATCTACCTCCCCAGCCTTGTCTTTTCAATCAAACACTGATAACATCTTTTTCATCATTTTTCCTTCATGCTTCCTTGTTTGTAATGTGTAACAGCTCGCTCAAATCTACCATGCAAATCCTCAACTTCTATGACTGATCCAGGTCTTTGGAGACATATTCCATCCAACATTATACTACAAAAATAGTGGTATTAAAAAGATAGGCCTGTGTTTCAGGGACATAATTTGGGCCCTTTATATAACCTTGCGATTTCTCAAGGATAACGTAGTCCGCTCTATTCTTCCTTTTCAACTCTGGGCCTTACTGTCCATTGGCATTGTCTGTCTAAGATAGATACTGATTTATAAAGTCTGTGGGTTATCCATCCAACTGAACATTATATTCTTATAGTAGGTATTCTTCATTTGCTTGTTCCTCCATCCTTCATCCCATGTGGATAGTTAGCTCAAACTCTTGGGTGGTTATGGATCTCATTTAGGAGGTGCAGCATTGTTCCTGGATTTGATGCATAGTGACCTCTGCAAAGAGGAGTATCTGGAGGGCTTTACCATACTTAGGGAAGCCCTCTTTGACTTGCATGTTGCACTGGATTTCCGCAATGACAGTGTTAAATACATTTGATTTAGGGGGGGATATCTTGTATCTACTGTTTATAAAAAATTATAATAGAGCATTTGATTCGGTAGAGCCAACTTAAAGGCTTTCTTCCACTACTGTATGTCAAAAGGTGCATGACAGAATTATACAAGCTACATCAAAACATGAGACAGGTAGTCTTTAATCTCTTATTAATATCAAGTTAGGCATAAATCTGGAAAAATTCTGTTTTATACAGTTTGTATAAAATATTATTATTTCCTGTCTGGCAATGGAAATGATATTCTAATATTTAGTACTTGAAATCATTAGAAAAATATCTTGGCAGTTTGAGTCTGGAAAAACTACTACTGGAAGAAAAATCTCAACTTAAAAATATTATTTTATATCTCATGCATAATTTTTTTTATCTTTGAAAATTAGGTACGAAAACCAGTTATCCCCTATTCTTTTCAGTAATTGCCTGAGGTTTTACTCCACAGCATTCAGACTTTTCCAAGAACCCTTTGAAGGTAATATGCTATGTTTACATTCACTGTAAAACACTCAGAATCTTATTAAACTTATCCTGTATCATTTACTGTAATAACATTTTTGTTGACACATGACACAGTTATATAATTTGTCTTTAGTTCATGTGAATTTCGCCACCTTTCTCTCAGAATTGAGAGAAAATTAATTAGATATCGATCTGTATAGCAGCATAAGCTTCTTGGAATGAAAATGCCAGAAATATATGTATTGAAAATTTACTGCAACAACCCATAATTGTTGGATGTATTCAAATATAAGAATTAGATTGAAGAAATCTATGATGAATATCTTGAGGACATTATATAGTGTGATTTTTCTTTTGAAAGAAAATTACTGAATCTATGAATTTTTTTTTTTTTACCAAAAACTGACCAAAGGGAGATTTAATTCTGCATAGTGTTAAATGGTGACAAATATTTGCGTGAATTTTAAGATGTACAAAATAGAGCGTCTTTATATGAACTGATATATCTCATTTTTATGATTATTCTTTGCTTTTAATCTATGTAATGTCTGAAGTAATGATGTGTCTTCTTTAATGTTGTATTTAAAACAATCCAATATCTTCAATATTCCAAGTTTGAGGTTAAACATGAATAAGAATTTGTAATCCATCATTGGTATGAGAATCTACCTGTGTGATACATGATCATTAACAGGTGTTTGATATATAATGATTTGTTTTATATTTCAGTAGATTAGTCTTTTATCTTTGAAAGTTGATGAGTCTTGCTTTTTATTTATTTTGTCATTTCATGTGGAACTGATTGAGTGTTAATTTTATATAGCAGAAGTTTAAATTAACTTGAGAGAACCAAAGATCACTTGTAAAAGGAATTCTTTGCCAAAAATTTGAGCTTAAATTTTTTTTCTTCTATGAAATAAACTATAGGGAGGAAAATGCTAGTTTGAAACCTCTCAAACAAAATGTGATTGGAGTTTTGCACTTTGTTTTCCTGAAATATAACTGTTTTAAAAAAATAGGATAGGTTCACCTGCTTCTTCAACGTGGAGTAGAAAAACAAAATAAAAGTTTTCTTTTTCATTCAGGAAATACTTTTCGAACACTGAACCACATGCTGTTTATTGCTAGTGCCATGGGAAGCTGACCATACGTGAAAATATAACAAAACAGTGCAGTATTAGTACCATATAACAGATAGGCACTATAGGAAGCCATAGGAGGAGTTAAGTCACTAAGAGTTGAATAGGTAAGGGAAAACGTCGTGAAGGAGTTGAAACTAGTTGGGCCTTGAAAGATTGGAATGATTTGGATAGGTTAATGGGGAGAGTGGATTTACAGGTAGAAAATACTTGATTCCACTGGTGAAATTTCTGTGCCATTGGTTAAAGCAGTAACTTTTAAGGAGGTTCATCTGGATGAGTGCTCATTGTTGAGTAGTTGCTTATTACATGGAATTTCGGAAGTGAGTTCTTACAAAAATGAGAACCTAAATGGATAATTATCTTCAAAACTAAGGAGAAATATGCAACAATATAAAAACTTAATCCAATCTTTGAAAATGAAATTGAACCAAAGGAAATAAAAAAGGAGGGAAAATACTGTTCCCGATAAATTAAATCAAATATTTGATAATATCTCTTATTATTAATACTTATGCACAAATTATTTTCAAATGTTATAAATGAAATCATACTATCAACTCTACTTTATGAGACAAATCCAGTCTTCATACAAGTGTTCTTTCTTAACTTTTTTTGTGTCACGGATCCCTACAGCAGTCTCTGGGGAATCTTTTGGACCCCTTCTTAGAGTAATGTTTAATGTTTTTAAATGCACACAATTCACAAGATTACAAAGAAAACTGGCTACTTTGAAATAGAATCATCAGAATAAAACACACAACAAAACAAGTTCATGGCCCTTAGGTTAAAACCCTTGTCCTAACGCTTAAGCCAGCCGGGGGAAAGCAAAGAAGGGGCTATAGACTATTATCATTAATGACTATAGAGGAAAAACGTTTAAACACAGTTCTAGCAAAGACATCCTTAAAATTATGTGACTAAATTCAGTTTGTTTAAAAAATGTAAGGATGCTGAAATATTAGGAAAGCAATTAACACAACCACATTATAAACAAAAATTCCCAGAACAACACGATTGTATAAATTGGCAGAAATAAGGCAGAAAAAGCCTTCAAAGACTCATTTACGCTAAAAGTTCCATAAAGTATAGGCATTTCAACATTACATTTTATCATGTTAGATAAAATGTATCTTAACCAAATGTATCAAACCAAAAGTTAGCATTATTTTCAATGAAAAAAAGGAAGTTTTACCAGTAAGGAAAAAAAAAGATGTCTCCTTTCTTCACTGTTATTTGACATAGTTTAGGTAGAATTCCATTTTTGAACTATGTAATAGCAGTAAGAGAAGAAAAAGAAATTAAAGACATAAACATGGACCTTTACAAAGGCAAAGAGGAGTTGAATCTAACCCTGTTTGCTAATGTTTCCTTACAGAACTCCAGAATATCAGCCAGGACACCATTTGAGGCAGTAGTGAATTAGTAGGATACAAAATAAACTCACAAAAATCAACATTTCCACATAGCAATAATAAAATCCAGAAGGAAATATAAAAAGAGAAGTCTAATTCAAAGTAATAAAAATGAATAAAATATCTGAGAGAGGCAGTGCAGCAAGGGACACTAAAAGCATATAAATACAATTACAAAACACCCTAAAGGAATAAAGAACACTTTAAACTACTAGAGTGATATTCATTGCTCATGATTGGGTCACTAAAATAAAATAAAGATGATGATATCTATTTTAATGCATAGATTTAGTGCTATACCAAACTATCAAGGTGATTTTTAATAGAGTTAGACAAAATATGAGCACAACTCCTTTGGAAAAACAACTACAGAAACTCAAGGGAAATAATGAAACAAAATGGAATGAAGAAAAAAATAGCACTTCTGTACCCAAAATTATAATTTAAAACAGTAATTTTCAAAAGCTTTTGATATTAGTCTAAAAAATAGAAAAGCAAATGAGTGAACAATACCAGAAATAAGAAGGATTAGAAACGATTTAACTCAACCCAGAATTTGCTGAACCTCAGAACATCAGTTATTTGGGGAAGAATTCCCTGCTTAGTAAAAACTGTTGGTAAACTGGAAATCTGTCACAAAGAAGGCTTAAACCATATGCCACAATAAACTAAAAATAGATACTCTGACCTGACTAATAAAAGGAAGAATTAGATCAGGTATCTTTTGCAGGTATGGGTACGGTGGAAAATTCTTAACTAGACAATGGCTAAGGATTTTCACAAAATATTTTTTTTGAATAGTGTTTAATTTTTTCCAATTACATGTGAAAGCAATTTTTAATGTTCATTTTTAAAAATTTTGAGTTTCACATTTTCTCCCTCACCTCCTTCCCTGAGACAAATAAGCAATTTGATGTAGGTTACATGTATACAATTGTGCAAAACATTTTTCCATATTAGCCATGTAAAAGTAAACACAGATCAAAATAAAATGAAATAAAAGCTATGAAAAAATAAAGTGAAAAATATTACATGTTGATACACATTCAGACTCCATCAATCCTTTTTGTTTGTTTTTTTAAAATATTTTATTTGTTTTCAGTGTTCTACAGTCACTTCCATATATCTTAGATTTTTTTCTCCTCCCTCCCTGAGATGGTGTGCAATCTTATATAGGTTCTACACATATATTCCTATTAAACACATTTTCACCTTAGTCATGTTGAATAGAAGGATTAAAATGAATGGGAGAAACTATAAAACAAAATGAAACATAATACAAAAGAAAATGGTCCGTTTCATTCTGCTGCATCAATTCTTTCTCTGGAAATGAGTAATATTTTCCATCATGAGTCTTTTGGAACTGTCTTGGATCATACTATTGCTGAGAATAGTTGTCATTCCCTGTTGATCATCGTATAGTATAGTATTGCTATTGTGTACAATATTCTCCTGGTTCTGCTCACTTCGCTTTGCATCATTTTATGTAAGTCCAGGTTTTTCTGAGATTGTTCTGTTTGTCATTTCGTATGGCACAATAGTTTAGCCATTCCCCAGTGGACGAAATACCCTCAATTTCCATTTCTTTGCCACCACGAAAAGGACTGCTATAAGTATTTTTTGTACAAATAGGTCCTCCCTCCTCCTTTTAAAAAAGAAATGTTTTTGGGATACAGACCTAGTAGTAGTTATTGGGTCATAACCCTTTGGGTATAGTTCTGAATTACTCTCCAGAGTGGTTGTATCAGTTTATAATTGTACCAACAGTTCATTAGTGTGCCAATTTTCCCCTGTCCCCTCCAACATTTGTCTTTTTCCTTAGCCAATCTGATAGGTGAGAGGTGGTACCTCAGAGTTGTTTTGATTTGCATTTCTCTAATCAATGTTGATTTAGATAATTTTTTAATGTGACTGTGACTATAGCTGTATTGTAAAAGATTATGGCTGTAGTGTAAAAGATTAAAGAGATAATTTTGATTATGTAAAATTGAGAAGCTTTTACAAGAACAAAATCTAGGCTAAGGGAGGTGGTTGATTGGGGAAAATGATTACATTAAATATTTCTGTTAAGGATCTGATAATATACAAATATGTATACAGAACTAACATATCTAAGAACCATTCCCCAACTGGTCAAGGGATTGAAACATGGAATTCTTAAAACAAATATAGATTGCTAACAATCATATTAAATACTGCTCCAGCTCCTTAATGATATGATAAAATCAAATGGGAGCTACACAGATTTCTTGTTAGGTCTAGCAAATGGAAGAAGAGGACAAAAATATGGGAAAAAGTCGAGTAGAAGAGGGTTCAGAAAGACAGACACACAAACACAACTATTAGAACTGTAGATTGGTCCAACCATTCTGGAATGCCACTTGCAATCTTCTAAGAAAATAAATCATAGGTAGGTCAAAATAACAAGGATCCCATATAGACCAAAAGAGACATAGGAGCACTTTTTGTGGTGTGTGTTCGTCCTTTGTTGCCAAAGAAGACCATGCCTCAGAGAAATGATGGCATGACTTGCAATTGACTTTGTTTTGAGTGAGGGAGGGCTCTGCAGATCACCAGCCTCACTTCTTCTCCAGAGCCATCTGAATCCAGTGACCAGATTCATCAGGATGACTGGAGATGACCCAGGATGAGGTGATTGGGGTCAAGTGACTTGCCCAAGGTTACACAGCTAAGTGAGTGTCAAGTGTCAGAGGTGAGATTTGAACTCACGTCCTCCTGACTCCTATCCACTGCACCACCTAGCTGCCCCACTTTTTGTGGTAGTAAAGAATTGAAGACAAAATAGGTGCCCAGTAGCAGGGAGAGTCTTCAAGAAATTGTGTGTGAAATGTTATAGAATATATTTGTGCTGTAAAAAATTATGAATAATTTAGAGAAAACATGGGCAGACAATATGAGTGAAGTTAAGTAGACAGAAATAGGTTAACAACATGCATGATGACTATAGAAGTTTAAATGGGAAGAGCAGCCACAAATGGAAGGTTGTTCAAACATGATCAAGTAGGGATAAAGAGGATATGAAAAATTGCCCCCCTCCTTTCTTTGCAGATGGTGGGGACAATGGAAGTGGGATATTGCATATATTATCCAACTTGGTTGATGTTTTGCTTTGTTTGTTGATCTGCTGTTTGAGGCAGCTGGGTGGCTTAGTAGATAGAGCAGTAAGATTGAAGTCAGGAAAGCTGTGTTCAAATCCAACTGCAGACGTCAGCTGTGTGACTCCGAGTCACTTAATTTCTGTCTGCCTCAGTTTCTTCTATTTTAAAATGGGAATAAGAATAACACCTATTTCCCAGGATTATTCTGAGGATGAAATGAGATATTTGTAAAGCGCTTAACATAATACTTGGTACATAGTAGTTGCTTAATAAATGCTTTTTCTCCACCCTTCTACTCCCTTTCTCCTCTTCTTATTTATTAAGTGGTTTGATGTTTAGAGGAAGGATGAGAGTTACAAGGGAGACCTCAGTGGCCATGTAGTACAACTCATAAATGAAAAATGCTATAGCATATTTGACAAATGTTCATTCCACCTTTGATTAAAGAATAAGGGAAATCCACTATCTCTCAGTATTCCCTTCCTCTTTTGGATTGCTCTAGTTATTAGAATGTTTTTCTTGACATCAAGCCTGAATTTGCCTCTTTACAGCCTCCATCCCCTGCTCTTCATTCTCCCTTTTGGGGTCTACACTACCTCCCCTCCCCATCTTCAGGTTAAACATTCCCAGTTGTTTTAACTGAATGTCACATGATGAACCTAACCTCATGGTTCTTTCCCGTACAGCTTATCAGTGTCTTTAACCGTGGTGCCTAGAATCTGCAGATGAGGTCTGACAAGATCAGAGTGCACCTGGATGATTGTCATCTCCCTTTAGTGAAGCTGCACCTCTCTTAGGAGGCTCAAGAATCACGTTAGCTTTTTTTTGACTTCTGCATCACATTGATTCATATTGAGCATTAATTCTACCAACAACCCCCTCCCTGACCCCACTCCCCCTGAACTATTTCAGAATAACTATTGTCTCAGTATGCCTACCTTATCCTGTACTTCTCAAGTTTTTGAACCTAAATATGGCTTTGCATTTATCCCAAATGAATTTAATTTTATTGGATTTATTCCAATGTTCTGGGCTTGCTGCAGTCTTTTTTGGATGCTGATTCTGTCACCAGTGTGTTAGTAGTCCCTCCCAGATGTCATTGGCATGTTTGATGAGCATGTCATCTATGCCCTTATCCAGGTCATTGATAAAAATTTTAAACAGCACAGAGATAAGTGCAAATTCCTGAGGCTAATTCTACTGGAGAGTTCCTACCCAGAGTCCAGCCAGCTAAAAATAGTTGTGAATCCATACAAGTGTTTAATAGTCTAGCACAGTTCTCTGTCTTTTCTGTAAGAATTGTATGAGATACTTCATCAAAAGTTGTGCCAAAAATGTAGGTTACTGATAACTGTAACATTCTCCATATCTATTACTTTAGTAATCGTATTTAAAAAGGAAATGAGGTTTGGCTGGAATGACCTGTTCTGGATAATAAGCCATTCTGACTTGTAATCTGTTTTCCTTTGTAGATCTTCACTAAACATTTCTTTAATGATCCATTCCAGATTTTTCTTAGGAATTGTATTGTAGGTCAGCAGGTAGAGATTTAAGAAATTATTTCTGAAATGATAAAAGAAAAGGAAAAAGAATGGTGAGGGTGGAGAGGAAGGAGAAAAAGAGAGGTTTCGTGGTATACAAAGTATTACAAAGTTTCATGGAATTGGTAGTTAGGATTCCCAGGAGTAGGAGCAAAGTAGGAGGTTGTTAGTATTATTTAAAGAATAGTATACCATTACTGATATATTGTCTTAATTGTCTTAGTTTTTATCCCATTCTTAGTTTTTCTTTAGTTTTTTTCTTGTGCAAAGAGCAATATCTTTCCTTACTTACTCTTGGTCAGTCAAGTAAATATTTATTAATGAATTATGTGTTAGACACTGTAAGAAGCACTGGGGATACAGATGTGAAAAAGAGTCTCTTCCCTCAAGGATTTTATAGTCTAGTATGGAAGACACACAAAAGAAAGCTGAAAAGGGAGAACAAGGAAGATACCAAGCAAGGAGGCCTGATGTAGAAGTCAAAGGAATGCAGCAGTCTAGGAAGTTAAGAGATGACTGGCTTGGACCCTTCCTCAAATGGAGGTTTGATTGCTTATCACTTTGCCTTCCAATGGGAAGAACAGATGGTACTGAGATGTGAGTACCAAGACTGAGTCAATCTTGCAGAAGATGATGTTTCCCAATGATGAGGCTCTTAGGGGCATGATGGATAAGTTAGAGGAGGGCAGCTGGATAAAACATGATACATTTTTTTCTTGGATTTAATGTTTTCTTTACCTCTGTGATTTATTCTTTAATAATTTTAGTATATTACAATGGTATTATCCCTCTCATTTGCTTTGTCAAGCTCTCTTATTTTTCTTCTCTGCAAATAGAACAGCTACTGCAAGTGTCTGCCAAAGATTTTATTTTTGGAAATAGGTCACCACCTATAAAAGCTGATAGGGACACAGGGCAAATTTTTTTTCATTGCGTTTATTTATTTATTTATTTTGGATTTCAGCATTCATTTCCATAAAATTTTGAGTTCCAATTTTTCTCCCCATCTCTCTCCTCCTCCTACTCCATAATACCTTGCATTCTTCCTCCGTGTACCCTCCTTTCTATCTCACCCCACCCTTCCCTTATCCCCATCTTCTCTATTTTCTTGTAGGGCAAGATAAATTTCTATACCCCATTACCTGTGTTTCTTATTTCCCAGTTACATGCAATAATAATTCTCAACATTAGTTTCTGATACTTTGAATTCCAGTTTCTCTCCCTCTCTCTCCCCTTACCCATACCCAGTGAGAACCAGGCAATTCAGTACATATGTGTCATTTTGCAAGAGACTTCCATGATATTCATGTTGTGTAATACTAACTATATTGCCCTCTATCCTACTTGTCCCCCCTTTTTTATTCTCTCATTTGGCCTTGTCTCTTCCCCAAAGTGTTTACTTGTAGTTACTTCCTTTTCTCATTTGCCCTTCCTTCTGTCATCCTCCTCACCCCACTTGTCCCCTCCTCCCCTGCTTTCCTGTAGCGTAAGATAGATTTTCATACCAAATTTAGTGAGCATGTTATTCCCTCCTTAAGCCATATGTGAAGAGGGTAAGCTTCACTTTTCCCCTCTCACCTTCTCCCTTTTCTCCTCCTTTGAACAGGAATTTTCTTATCTCTTTTATGAGTTATAGCCTGCCCCATTCCATTTCTCCCTTTCTCCTCCCAGTATTTTCCTCCCTCACCCCATAATTTTTATTTTTATTTTTTTATGGATATCATGTCTTCTGATTCAACTCAACCTGTACTCTGTGTGTGTGTGTGTGTGTGTGTGTGTGTGTGTGTGTGTGTGTGTGTGTGTGTGAGACACAGGGCAAATTTTAAAACTTGAAAAGATACCTAATAAAGTGATTTAGTACAATTTTCCCCCTCTGGAGTTCCATGTTTATCCATTAAAACTGAGAAGTCTTTCCTTTATTCTTTTGTACTTCTCCCATCTCCTTGAGTCTTGAGGATGTCTGGTATTGGGGAATAAAGATGCTTTTTCTAGAAAAAAATTTGGAGTAATGGAAATGTGTCGGCATTTTAAACTCTCCAAAAGAGACTAATTGAAAAGGAAAAATTGTAACACATAAAAAAGCTGCTCATATTTTGTTGAGTAGCTGTTATCTTTAAAAAGAAATAATAATTTTTAAAATTGATAAGAAAACTGTGTTATAAAACTTACTAAAACAAAGTAGAAATATTCTTTAGGAGTTTATTAAAGATACTTCTAAAGAAGCAATAATATTTGAAGATCTTAAAGTACCAGTGTTCAGTGAGTAATATAGTTGATGATGTCTTCTGAATTCAGTAATAAACCTTGAAGATACTAATTTATTGAACAGTCACTGTATCTGAATCAAATAATGATCCTTTGTCAAATTCACCTTACTAAATGGCTCAAAAATGATAAAGTAAGTATTTTAATGGTTAGCACAGAAAAAAAAATATGAAAGTTGTTAAAAAGGGAAAGAATTTTTTTGGACAGCAGTCTTTTTTTTTTTTTAACTCTTAACTTGATTCAAAGTTAGAAATATACAATATAGTACCACTGTGACTGCATTTGACTCTAGAATACAAAACAAATTGCATATTTAGTACTTGATACTATAGCATCAAATCTGTGGAATATGGACCAAGATGGAAGAGTAAAGGCAAGGACTTCCCTAGCTCTCCCAAATTCTCCTCTAAACAACATTAAAATAATAGCTCAAAAAGAATTCTGAAGTGGAAGCAACAAAAGGATGAAACAGTTTTCCAACCCAAGACAACTTAGCAGGTCAGCAGGAAAGGTCTGTCTCACAGGAGTCAGAGTGGAGTCCAGACTGTACCAGCACCAGTGGACTCTTGACAAGCCATCAGCAGGCCTTAGGACTGACTGAATCAGCAGTGACAGCTTCCAGAGCAGAACTCTGTTGCATTCTGTATACATATCTCTAGGTCAAGGTTCCTGGGTGAGGAAAAGCACTGGCAGGAGGGGAGATCCTAGAGACAGTTCCAGGTTGCTCACAGACCAGAGCACATGACAGGGTTAACAGTGACCACACCTTTCTTTAGATCATGCCACCTTGGAAGAACTGAAAACTGACAGATACTACCTCCTCATCTCTCAACTAGCTCTGAAAGTAGGAGCATGAAAAACTTGAAGCATGGGACACTTCCCCCTTCACCCTGGGAGCAAAGCCTGCTTTTAACATAAAGGTAAAAATGAAGAAATAGGCTGGAAAAATGGAAAAAAAAAAAAAGGAAACTGACCATAGACAGTTACTTTGGTGATAGGTAAGATCTCAGAAGAAAACATTATCAAAATGGCTACGTGCAAATCCTTAAACAAAAAAATGTGAATTGGGCTGAGGCCTAAACAAAGAATTCCTGAAATAGCTCAAAAAAGGATTTAAAAAATAAGAGAGGTAGAGGGAAAATTGGGAAAAGAAATGAAAGATACAAGAAAATCATGAAAAATAAATGTCAATAGCTTGGTAAAAGAGGCACCAAAAATACTGAAGAAAATAACACCTCAAAAGACAGAATGGAGCAAATGGTAAAGGAGGCACAAAAATTCACTCAAGAGAACATAAAAAGCAGAATTGGCCAAATGGAAACAGAAGTAAAAAATTCACTGAAGGAAAGAACTCCTTAAAAAGTAGAATTGGCCAAATGAAAAGGAAGTACCAAAGCTCACTGAAGAAAATAATTCTTTAAAAATTGGAATTGGTCAAGTGACTAATGACTCCATGACACATTTAAGAAGCAATAAAACAAAGTCAAAAGACAGAAAATGTAGAAGAAAATGTGAAACATCTTGATGGAAAAACAGCTGACCTGGAAAATAGATCAAAGAAAGATAAGTTAAGAATTATCTTGCTACTTGAAAGCCACAAAAAAACCCAAACAAACCAGAAAAACAAAACCACAGCTTAGGCATCATATTTCAAGAAATTTTCGAGGGCAGAGCCAAGATGGTGGCATAAAAGCAGAGACTTGCTTGAGCTTTCCCCCAAACCCCTCCAAATACCAGTAAAAATGACTCTAAACAAATTCTAGAGCTACAGAAATCATAAAATGACAGAGTGAATTAAATCTCTAGTCCAAGAAAACCTGATATGTCAACAGGAAAGGTATATTACACTGGGCTGGGAGCAGAGCACAGTATGGTGTGGGCTGCAGCAGAACTGACAGGGGACTGAATCACTGGCAGGTGTGGCAGTTTTCAGACTTCTCAACCCACAAATGCTAATGACAGAATAGAAGGTCATTGTGAAAACTCTGTGGGACCTGAGTGAAAGAGGAGCATGTGGTCCACCTGAGGTTTGGCCTCAGGCCCAGGGTGTGGGTGGAGGCAGCAGCAGCAGTTAGCAGTGACTGCTTCTGGAGCTCTGGACCCACAGAAGGTGGAGGATGGATCTGTTGAGGGAAAACCCCTGGAGCCTGGGAAAGTACACTCACCCCCCTACCTGGCACTGGAAGCAGAGTCCTACCTTGACAAAGAGTTAAAAAGTCACATATTTGAGAAAATGGTAAATAGCATAAAAAAACCTCAGACTATAGAATCTTACTTTGGTGATAAAGAAGATAAAAACACACCCAGAAGAAGATATCAAAGTTAAAGCTCCTACATTAAAAGCTTTCAAGAAACATACGAATTGATCTCAGGCCATGGAAGAGCTCAAAAAGGATTTTGAAAATCAAGTAAGAGAAATAGAGAAAAAATTGGGAAGAGAAATGAGAGTGATGCAAGAAAATCATGAAAAATGAGCCAACAGTTTGCTAAAGGAGATCTCCAAAATACTGAAGAAAATAACACCTTAAAAATAGACTAACCCAAATGGCAAAAGAGGTCAAAAAAGCCAATGAGGAGAATGCCTTAAAAATCAGAATTGGCCAAATGGAAAAAGGAGGTCCAAAAGCTTACTGAAGAAAATAATCCCTTAAAAATGAGAAAGGAACAAATGGAAACTAATGACTTTATGAGAAATCCAGAAATTATGAAATAAAACCAAAAGAATGAAAAAATAGAAGACAATTTGAAATATCTTCCTGGATAAACCCTTGACCTGGAAAATAGATCTAGGAGAGATCATTTAAAAATCATTGGACTACCTGAAAGCCATGATCAAAAAAGCAGTCTAGGCATGATCTTTCAAGAAATTATCAAGGAAAATTGCCCTGATATTCTAGAACCAAAGGATAAAATAGATATTGAAAGAATTCACTGATTACCTACTGAAAGAGACCCCCTAAAGGAAAACTCCTAAGAATATTGTAGCCAAATTCCAGAGTTCCCAGGTCAAGGAGTAAATATTGAAAGTAACCAGAAAGAAACAGTTTGAGTATTGTGGAAGTGCAATCAGGATAATATAAGAGATATGATCGGGTAAGAAGGAATGAGTGAACCTTACTCTCATCGAATTTGGCTTAAGGAGGGAATAACATACACACTTAATTGGGTACCTTACCCTACTGGAAAGTAAGGGAGAAGGGTACAGTGCGAAGGATGATAGAAGGGAGGGCAGATTGGGGGAGAGGGTAGTCAGAAGCAAACTTTTGAGAAGGGACAGGGTCAAAGTTGAAAATAGAATAAGTGATACAGGATAAGATGGAGGAAAATACAGTCTTTCACACCATGACTATTTTGAAAACGTTTTTTGTAACTGCACAGGTATAAAAACTCTGTTTGCCTTCTCAGTGAAGGTGGGTAGGGAGGGAAGAAGGGAAAGAATTTTGAACTCAAAAATTTTAAAAATGCTAAAAATTATTTTTACATGCAACTGGAAAATAAGACATACAGGCAGTGGGGTATAGAAATCTGTCTTACCCTACAAGAAAGTATGAGGGAAGGAGATGGGGGGAGGGGAGGAATAGAAGGGAGGGCAGACAGGAGGAAGGGGTAATCAGTCAGGGTGGGAGGGAGAAGGGAGACATGGGAAGAAAATTTGGCGCTCAGAATCTTGTGGAAATGAATGTTGAAAACTAAAAGTCAATTAATTACAAAAAGCAATTCTCAAGGAAAACCCTTCTCATATCCTGGAACCAGTATAAAATAAAGTTGAGAGAACCCACTGAATCACCTTGAAAAAGAGATCCAAAAGTGAAAACTTCCCAAAATATTATAACCAAATTCCAAAACTCCCAGGACAAGGATAACATATTGTGAACAGTCAGAAATAGTGCAAATATTGTGGAGCCATAGTCAGAAGATTCTACATTAAAGGATTGCAGGGCTTGGTATGTGATATTCTGGAGAGCAAGGGAGCTAGTATTACAACCCACCAAAACTGAGTGTGCTATTTCAGGGGAAAAGATGGATATTAAATGAAATAGAGGACTTTTAAGCATGCTTGATTGAAAAGACCAGAACTGAATAGAAAATTTTATTTCTGCATAGGAAACTCAAGAGGAACACAAAAAGGTAAATAGAATTCAGTGAGGTTAAAATATTTACATTCTTGCATGGGAAGGTGATACTTGTAACACCTATAAAGATTTCTTATTATTAGGTCTTTTAGAAGGAATATACATAGAGAGTATGGGTGTGAGTTGATTGTGATGGGATGATAATAAAAATGTAAAGTTAAAGACTGAGAAAGAGAGATACACTGGAGAAGGGGAATGGAGAGGTAGAATGGGGTAAAAATTATCTCACATAAAAGAGGTATGAAAGAACTTTAACAATAGAAGGGAAGCGGGGGGACGGTGGCATGGAGTGGCAGGGTGCACTGGAATTGGCTCAAAGAGGGAATAACATATGCTTATTTGGGTAGAGAAAGCTATCTTACAGGGAAGTAGGAAGGGATGGGGATAAGAGGTGGGGGGGGGAGCTGATAGGAGGGTAAATTAGGGGAGAAACAAGACACTTTGGAGGAGGGACAGGGTCAAAGGAGAGAGAATGGTAAATAGGAGGGAAAAGTAGGATGGGGGACATATACAGTTAGCAATCAACTGAATGTGAATGGGATGAACTCACCCCATAACATTATTTGGGTGGGGAGCCTGTTATCTTGAGCTCACAATGTGGCCTTCTTGGTCCTTGGATGTGGCCTTCGGCTGAGTCCAAGTTTTACAAAACAAACCCTTTTATTAACGGGTTTTGTATTGTGAAGTTTAGATTCAGTCAGAGAGCCACACTTGAGGACCTAGAGGATCCCAGATTCCCCACCCCTGATTTAGACATAAAGGATGATACTACTATAAGCAAATTAGGGAAGCAAGTAATAGTTTACCTGTCGAATGTATAGGTAAGGGAAGAATTTATGGATGAATGAGATAGCATTACAAGATGTAAAATGGATAATTCTGATTATATTAAATTAAAATTTTTTGCAGAAACAAAACTAATGTAGCCAAAATTAGAAGAAAAGCAGATAACTGGGGAAAATTTTTTGCAGCAGATTCTCTGAAGGCTTCTTTTCTCAACTGTTATAGAGAACTGAATCAGATTTAAAAGAATATGAGATTCTCCAGGTAATAACTGGTCAAAAGGTATGAATAAGCAGTTTTTAGATGAAGAAATAAAAGTTGTCTATTATATGGAAAAAGTGATCTAAATCGCTATTTATTAGAGAAATGTAAACTAAAACTACTCTGAGATGCCACCTTACACCTATCAGATTAGCTAATATGATAAAAAAGGAAAATGTCAGATGTTGAAAGGGAGATAGCAAAATTGGGACATCAGTATGTTATTGGTAGAGTTGTGAGCTGATCCAGCCATTCTGGAGAGCAGTTTGGAACCATGCCCAAGGGACTGTAAAATTGTGCATACCCTTTGACTCAGTAACCACTACTAGATCTATATCCCAAAGACATTAAAAACAAATTAAAGGGAAAAGGACTTTTTTGTACAAAGAGATTTATAGCATCTCTTTTTATGGTGGCAAAGAATTAGAAATTGAGGACATGCCCGTCAATTGGGAAATGGTGGAACAAGCTGTGGTATATGATTGTCATGAAATGCTATTGTGTATAAGAAATGATGAGTAGGATGCTTTTAGAAAAATCTGGATTTACATGAACTGATTCAAACTGAAATGAGCAGAACCAGAACATTGTACATAGTAGGAGCAAATTGTACAGTGATCAACTGTGAATGACTTAGTTATTCTTACAGCGATGTAAGACATTCTGGAGAACTTATGATTAAAAATTCTGTCCACCTCTAGAGAAAGAACTGATATCTTGAAAAAAAAAGCTTTATTTTTCTTCTTTTTTGTGGTCTGTGTTTTCTTTCACAATATGACCAACATAGAAATGTTTTGTATGCTGTACATGCATAACCTATATCAGATTGCTCGCCTTCTCAGTGAGTGGGCATGGAGAGAATTTGGAACTCAAAATTTTAGAAAATGAACGTAAAAGTTGTTTTTTACATGTAATTGGAGAGAAAAGATTAAATGTCATAAATTAGAAACAAAGTTTTGAAATAATTTACAAGTGTTCAGTTTAGGAATGAAGCCTCAGATTCTTGCCAAAATGACCTGCCTGGTACAATGGTAGATGAATTCTAAATAATGTCAGAGCTGGAAGGTATTTTCAGAGATCAGAAGGATCATACGAATCCTAATAGAGGTCTAACTGACCTCTCTCTATTTTCCAAATGAAGAAACTGAGGCTCAGATAGGGTTAAAGGATTTGCCCAAGATTACAAGGTATTAAATTCCGGAAGCTGCATTGACTCTAGAGCAAGTGCTTTTTATCCTTCTTTGTACTTACTTTTCTTCCTTTATGTGGTTCAGGCCTGCACAACCTGAGGTTTGTATTTACAGTGTATAACATGCCAAAGGATATTGGGCTGCCCAGGAGCAGACACCTCATAATCCTTTGGTGGGTCACAGGTTGCCCTGGCCTTATCTAGTGTATGTACTTCATTTCATAATTAGTAGACAGAGAAGTCAATTGAGACACGTCAGCTTCTCAACCCCCAGCTTGGTATTCTTTTCATGTAATGGTAAGTCCTTTATGTGACAGCCATCTTTCCTTCCTTCCCTCCCTCCCTCCTTCTGTCCCTCCTTCCTCTTTCTTGTTTTCAACATTCATGTTTATAAGATTTTGAGTTTTAAATTTTCTCCCCCTTCCTCAAGACACAGTGCATAGTGATATAGGCCATGCATGTACAATCATATTAAACATGTTTCCACATTAGTTATGTTGATGCTTCTTTTTTTGATAGGGCAGTCAGGGAATGATTTTTTTAAAAACGGATAATAATGTTCTACCTTATGGGCCATCTGTTATTCACACCGAAGTGGGACACCTTAGGGTCTTATTTTTCACACAAGGGTAAGAAGTTGATGATGAATTTAGAGAATATTAAGAAAGTATTTATTAAATTTGTAATTACCTTAACTATTTGCAGCCAAAAATATCTCCTAATTTCTAATAAGCCTACAGGTTTCAGTTTTAGTTTCTCATGGATAGAACACTGGACTGGGAGTTGAGAAATATTGATGGGTTCTACAATTATTTCAACTCCAGCAGTAATCATTGGGTATCCACTGTATTTGAGATTTCATTTGAATATTTTTAAGGTTTGGTTAATACTACTTGCTGCTTATTCCTACCAAATAAATTATTGAAGATAAATGATAGGTGAAAGTACTTTGGGCTCCCTAAAAGAAATAACATACAATAAATTCAAAGTATTATAAAACTTCAAAATTTATTCACAAAGATGATTGAATTTAAGGTTATGTTAAGTCCTGTGAAGCTGTAACAACTTTATTATCCAGGCTAAAGTAGGCAAATGCCTATATATGTATAACTGTAAGATACATAAAAAATATAATTCTTCATAGTTTTTTAAAATTTTGCCTTAGTTTTAGTGCTAACAGTATGCAGTCAAGTATTCAATTACAGAATGTGTCTAAAAGTTTGAAGTTCTTACAGTGTACTGCCAGATTATTCTCCAAAAAAGTATCAATTTGCATTTCTACCATAAATATACCTGCTTCTCCGTATTCCTGTGAGTTTTGTCATTTTTGTCACAGTGGATGTGAAGTGGTGCTCAAGAGTTTTAATTTCTATTCTTTTGATTATTGAGGATACTGAACATTTTTAAGTGAATTTTTAAAATCAGTGCATCTTTATAAATTCTTTTCTTGTCCTTTAACCCATAGTGGATAATCTTCAGTTTATGTTTCAGTTTAATAATCTTCGGATAAAGAAATTGCAAATTTAATGTTATCTTTTTTTATTGATAATGACTAGAGTTATTTACCAATGTGAGAAAAAATCTAAAATCCTAAAGACTTAAAGCCAACTATCTACAAAATAATTCCCATGTTACTATTGCCATGAAACAGTAGGCTGTAATCCATTCTGTAAGGCTGTAATCCATTCACAGCATGTTAGTTTGGGTTGTATCCCTAAACTTCCCTCAAAATGTTCTTTTAGTTCTTCTGTCAGAGCATACTGAGATGGGTGGCTGCTGTACTGAGCAAATGTTCATTTACCCATGTCTTCTTTGTTTAAAGTTTTTTCTTCAACACTCAAAACAATCTTTAGTCCCTTCAGTTCAGAACTTTTCTCCAGTGATGAAGCTCTCCAACTCATTAATAACTGCTGTTTTCTACGTGCTATTCTTGTTCACATGCTCTTGCAGCTCATGCTCATTATAGGGAAGAGGTTCTTAACCTTTTTTTGTGTCATGAATCTCATTGATAGTTTGAAGTCTAGTTTTTGTTCACTTGTTTTGGTTGCGTCTCTTTGTGGTCCCATTTGGGATTTTTTTGGCAAAGATGTTGGAGTGGCATGCTATCTCCTTTTCCAGCTTATTTTACAGATGAGGAAACTGAGGCAAATGGTTAAATGACTTGTCCAGGGTCACACAGCTGGTAAGTGTCTGCTTTTTCATTATCACTCAACAACAGTGTAGGACCTTATATTTTTTTTTCTTTCAGTCATTTGGTAGATGGTAAAGATGTGGTATGTTGATGATATTGCTTAAAGCCTACTTGCTCCCTACTAAATGCCTCAATGAAAATAGTTGCTGCAGTTATAGATAACTTGAATAGAATCTTATATCAGTGAGAGAACATGCTTACTGTTTTCTTGGTTCTCTTTTTGTTGGTATTTAGAAATGAGTTTGGGTTATTTTTTTTGAGGGAACAGTCATTCTTCCACATCTTGTATATTTTTAACTCCTTCATAAACTTTATGTCCCTCTGTTCTCTGACATATGTCCCCTCTGTGATTTCCTCTATACTTGTTCCAATCTGTTGGCTTTTTTTGCCTTTGTTCTCTTTAGTGCCATTTCTATTTCTGTAAGTACATTTGGGGCTTTGCCATTAAGGTGCGTGGTGGTTTTTCCACTGTACTTGATGGTGAAAAGTTTTCTTAATCTCTGTATCTTATCCATCTTTCTTCTATTTGTTTTCTTCCTTCCATTTTCATTCTCAAAAGCCTTGAGATGACTGCTTGTTTAGATCTCTTACCACATCTCTTAACTTCTGTCTGCCTCAGTTTCCTTGACTGTAAAATAGTTAATAGTACCTGCTTTGAAAGGTTGTTGTGAGGCTCATAGATAATATTTGTATGGTGCTTAGCACGACTGGCACATAGTGGATACTTAATAAATACTTATTCCTTCCCTCCTCTGATTCCATGATAAATTGGAATAAGAATTTTGGAGGGAAATTTACCTGTAATTTTATAGTAACATTGATTCTTTTGGGGAAATGGGCATTAATAGAAATCCCATTGTGTTTCACAGTTGAGTAATTCAGTGAGGTTTCACTGAACTGCTAAACAGGGGACTAGAAAAAAGCGAACTTCAAATTGATCAGGTTTGGGTGATGTGACATTTCTATTAATTAGGATGATATCTACCTTAAAAATAGTAGTTTTTTATTTGATACTATTTTAAGTAAACCATTATCTGATGAAAAGAATTTAAAAAATACACACATTTGCAGTTTTGTACCCCTGAAAAATAGACGTATACTAGCAAGTACCTATCATCAGCAAATGTTTACCAGTCTCACCTGCTATGCCCAGGGTATTGTTTTAAGTGCTAGGGTATAGAATCAAGGACATGAATAAAAGGTATATACTATGAAGTAGTATATGTTAAATACAAATATATGAATTCTACAGAAATTTAGAAGAAGGGCAATCAAGTCACTAAGGGCTGGGACATTAAGAGAAGGCTTCACTTAGGAGTTAGGTTTTGGTATGAACTAAAAGAGAAGGCCTTAGCTTAATAAAAAGGAGGAGGGGCATTCTAGGCCAGGGGATCATTGTGGATGATCATGTTCAATGATTGTCAGTTATTCAGTCAGTATGACTAAATGCCTTCCCTGTAGCAGTCATTGTGACTGGAATGATCAAGGAAGGCACACATTTAATAAGTCTTTGTGCTTACTATTTTGCATACCTCTTTTCTAGAACCCTTAAAGACCCCGAGGTATCTTATTACAAGATTTTTTTATTTTCTTTTTTCCTCCTTGTTCTGATGGGAAGGTGAGAGGAAGAAAAAATGCTTGATTATTGAAAAAAAATTAATTTCAAATTTAAAAAAAGATTAATGATATCTCGCATTTTTTTAAAATATAGTTGAAGTCTTTTCATAAAGAAGCCCAAGGGATAATCCAAATTATTTTGTTTCAATGGATAAGCCTATACCCAGTGACATTTCTGGAAATTTTATTTCTGTACTCCAGGACTTGGGGATGAAACAGAGCAGTCTTCTCTAGTGAATTGAGAAGTGAACATATGCCCCTTTTGAACCTAATAAGATAATAAGAGGAATCATACAGATTATTATTTTTGATAGACAGTTTGGGAATTTAGAAGTGATCAGAGTATTTAAGAGAGTAGAGGAGGCATGGTTAAGGAAGGGTAATTTATGCTTGGGGGAAAGACAGAAGAATTGTAAAAAATTTAGCCACAACTAAACTTTCCTCTCTCTTTATAGACTACCATAGAAACAGAACATAAATATTTTCATAGTGCAGTACTGCCTGTTCAGTGGATGGGAATCAGAGAAAGCAGTCGTTTTGTGGCATTCTTCCAGTGAAAATGTGAATGAACATATTAAGTCTATTCTGTCAACTCCACTAGCTTCCTGTTACCTCTGGTACTTTTCATTTGCATTTAAAACCCCTTCCAACCTGGGCTTAACCTGCCTTTCCAGACTTATTAAATATGTTACTCAGCAGAGGATGGAGTGCTGGGTCTGGAGTCAGGAAGGAATATTTGAATTCAAATGTGGCCTCAGATGCTTAATACCTGTGTGATCCTAAGTAAGCTGCTTAGACCTTGATTGACCTCAGCTGCTCATATGTGGGCAGCTAGGTGGTGCAATGGAGAGCACCAGGCCTGAAGTCAGGAAAATTCCTTTTCTTGAATTCAAATCTGGCCTCGGATGCTTAGTAGCTGTTTGACCCTGGGTAAGACACTTAATAATATTTGCCTCCATTTTCTCATCTGTGTAATGATCTGTAGAAGGAATTGGCAAACCACTCCAGGATCTTTGCCAAGAAAACCACAGATGGAATCACAGAAAGTTGGATATGACTGAAAACAATTGAACATTAATCATATGTAAAATGGTGATAATAACACAAATCTCATAAGTAGAATCAAATGAGTTGTGTGTGTCAAGTGCTTTGCAAAACTTTAAAGCATTGTATAATTGTTAGCTGTTACTACTGGTTCTTACTATTTCACGCAATACAGTCCGGCCAAGCTAGCCTTGCAGTTTCCTACACATGATGCTTTAACACTAGTCTCCATTCCTTTTCTCTCTCCTATGCTTGGAATACCCTCTCTTCAAGAACCTCTAGTTTCCTTCACATTTCAGCTAAAGTGCTGTGTTCACCATGAATTGTTTTCTGAGTCTTCCAACTACTATAGTGCCTTTTCCCTAAAATCGGTCTAGTTTGTTTCAGTTTCCTATCTCTGAAAACAGGTGCAGTAGATTGTAAACTTCTCATGGTCAGGGACTGTTTCACTTGTGTCTTTATGTTCTCAGTTTCTGGAACAGTGCCTGGAATTACTCAGGGGATAGAATTTCATTTTAACCAGAGCAGCAAACACTGTTTTTATAGACATTATATTAGACATTTATGTTTATATGGACATTTCATTAGTTGAAAAGGAGAGTAACTTAGTTATACAAGAAAACCCCTTGACAGTGAAATTTTGCACTGGTTTTTTATAGGGATTTTCCAGCTTAGAACTTTTTGTTTTTCAGAACACTTTTAAAACACATATGCAGACACACAGACTTTCATATTTACATATGTATATGTATGTATGTGTATACATATATATTTTAATAGTCCCTTGAGATCTTGTATTTTATCATTATATTATAATATTATAGATTTAAGATATAGTATATCAGGGCTTCTTAAACTTTTTCTATTTGTGACAGCCTCTACCCCCAGCACCCTCCTCCCATCCGCAATCCTTTTTGGTGTTTAGGCAACTTTAGTTAATGTTGCATGGCCTGAGGACATGCGCATTGCAAAGTGTACATGTTTTGTGTACAGAACCAAGACTAATTCGTAGATGCTAGTAGGACAAGTGCTTCCCAAAACACCTCAGATTCATTATACCTTTGATTTTTAGTTAATTTTAGTTTTTGCCCATTTAGAAACCTTTTACTGTTGCTGGTGGGCTTGCAACCCACAGTTTGAGAGCCTTTTTTGTAGATGACCAGTGGAATCATCTGGTCCAAAGCCCTCATTTTCTAATTAAGGGAACTATAAACTATTCAGCCTACAGAACTAAAGTGACTTACCTGAGGCCCAAGGTCATACCAGGGATTGGAAGAGCCAGCATTTCTCATTCTTTCCAGTATACCATGTTGTACCTATTAGTATCTTTATTTCGTAGATGGCAGAAAAACATGATTGCTTTAAAATTTCTTAAAAGACTCAGCTCTTTTGATACTGGGAAGAAAAGAAGAAAGGATTTCTTAAGCATCTTTTATATGCCAGGTACTGTGCTAAATTCTTTTTTTACAAAAAACTCATTTGATCCTTACAGCAGTCCTGGGAAGTAGGTGCTATTGCTAGCCCCATTTTACAGTTGAGGAACCTGAGGCAGACAGGTTAAATGACTTGTCAGAGATTTCATTGGATGTGAACTCAGGTCTTCCAGACTCCAGGTCCAGCCCTCTATCCACAAACACCACCTTAATGGCCTAGATTAGTGCTTCCATTACATTCTTCCTTCCTTCCTTGGTGTCCCCCTCCCAACTAGTCTGTTATCAGTGTAAATTTCAGAAAAAAGACTACAGATTCTAAAGCAATACCAGATGTGTCCATATAAAAATTGGAAGAAAATGTGCATTCTTTAAACTTATTTTTAAAATAGATTGTGTGTGTGTGTGTGTGTGTAGAATATTTTTTCATTAGTTATCCCAAAATAAGTGATTTCATTTTAGGTCAAACATGGTAATGGAAAATCTTCTGAACTTAAAAAAAAAGAAACCAACCCCAAAACCCAAAACACTAATTTATCAAATTACAAGTTAATGAAAGCTTGGGGGTAGGCTGGCTAATGAGGGTTCTTGCATCTAAACTGTAATTATAAGATGTTTAGTGACTGTTATACATGACACTTGACAAATTACAATTTCTCCTTAAGCTTTTACTTCTAATATGTTATAATTCTAGTCAATTAACATGCTTTTTTTTCTTAATAAAGAAACTTTAAATTCCTAAGGATTTGATTTAGAGCTTGCTGGATAAATAAGCAAGATTCAATTATTTTTAAACTTCATTTTCAATGTGTAAATAGCATTTTGATACTTGTAGTGAGTTGTGAAATTTTCTACTTGTGTTTCTTTTTAATTTGTACAAATTTGTTATTTTTGTACTATTTAATGTCCGTTAAATACAAATAGCATTTTAGATGAGGGGAGAGCATTCTAGGCATAGGGATAGATTGTATAAATTGTACCTATGAGAACTGATGAGATTACTAATAAAAAAGCACTTATTAATTAAGCTCCTACTATATGTTGGGTACTGTGCTGTGTACTAAGGATACTCAGGGTTATCTGTATTATCAGTTTTTTTAAATTGAATTATTTATTTGTTTCCAGTGTTCAACAATCACTTCCATAAATCTTAGATTTTTTTCCACTCCCTCCCTGTCATTCCCTGCTGCCTCCCCACTCCCTCCCTGAGACTGTGTACAATCTTATACAGGTTCTACACGTACATTCCTATTAAATGCCTGGTGCATAGAAGAATTAAAATGAATGAGAGAAACCATAAAACAAAACACAACACAAAAGAAAATGGTCTGTTTCTATCTGCAATCCAATTCCATAGTTCTTTATGTGGATGTGGAAGGCATTTTGCCTCGAGTCCACTGGAAATTTTTTAAGTCCATGCCTTTCAATGAAGTACTAAGTCTGCTAGAAAAATTCTTCACACACTATGGTTGTTGCTGTGTACAAAGTTCTCCTGGTTCTGCTCCTTTCACTCAGCATCAATTCATATATGTCTTTCCAGGCTTCTTTGAAGTCTTCCTATTCATCGTTTCTCATAGCATAGTAGTATTCCATTACTTTCAGATACCACAACTTGTTCAGCCATTCCCCAGTTGATGGGCATCCCCTTGATTTCCAGTTTTTGGCCACCACAAAGAGAGTTGCTATAAATATTTTTGTACATGAGGGACCCTTTCCCATTTCCATGATCTCTTTTGGATAGAGTCCTGGAAGTGTTGTTGCTGGGTGAAAGGGTATGCATACTTTTGTAGCCCTTTGGGTATAGTTCCAAATTGCTCTCCACAATGGTTGGATCAGCTCACAGCTCCACCAACAATGAATTAGTGTTCCAACTCTCCAATGTCTTCTCCAACATTTATTATCACCCTGTTTTGTCATGTTAGCCAATTTGATAGGTGTGATGTGGTATCTCAAGAGTTGTTTTGATTTGCATCTCTCTAATCAGTAGTGATTTAGAACATTTTTTATATGATTATAGATAGCTTTCATTTCTTGCTCTGAAAATTCCCTGTTCATCTCCTTTGGTCATTTATCAATTGGGGAAAGACTTGTATTCTTGTACATTTGACTCAGTCCTCTATATATTTCAGAAATGAGGCCTTTATCACAGATACTAGTTGCAAAAATTCTTTCCCAGTTTTCTGCTTCCCTCCTAATCTTGGTTGCATTGGGTTTGTGTAACAACTTTTCAATTTAATGTAATCAGAATTATCCATTTTTCACTTCATAACGTTCTCTGTCTCTTGTTGGGTCATAAATTTCTCCATTCTCCATAAATCTGACAAATACACTATTCCTTGCTCCCCTAATTTGTTTATAGTATCAGTCTTTATACCTAGATCATGTATCCATTTGTACTTTATTCCTGTGTATGGTGTCAGGCATTGGTCTACGCCCAGTTTCCACCGCACTGTTATCCAGTTTTCCCAGCAATTTTTGTCCCAAAACAGTGAGTTTTTATCCCAAAAACTGTGGTCCTTGGATTTATCAAACAGTAGATTGCTATATTCATTAACTACTGTGCCTTGAGTACCTAACCTATTCCACTGGTCTACCCCTCTTTTTCTTAGCCAGTACCAAGTGGTTTTGATGTTTACTGATTTATAATACAATTTGAGATCTGGTAGGGCTAAACCACCTTCTCTAGCATTTCTTTTAATTAGGTCCCTTGATATTCTGGACCTTTAGTTGTTCCAGATGAATTTTGATATTATTTTTTCTAGTTCTAGGAAATAATTTTCTGGTACTTTGGTATGGCACTGAATAAGTGAATTAATTTAGGTAGAATTGTCATTTTTTATTATACTGACTTCGGCTCACCCAAGAGCAACTGATGTTTTTCCACTTACTTAGATCTGACTTTATTTGTGTGAAAAGTGTTTTGCAATTGTGTTCATGTAGTCCCTGGGTTTGTTTTGACAGGTAGATTCCTAGATATTTTATAGTGTCTACTGTAGCTTTAAATGGGATTTCTCTTTCTATCTCTTGCTGTTGGGCTTTGTTAGTAACATATAGAAATGCAGATGATTTATGTGGGTTTATTTTGTAACCAGAAAATTTGCCAAAGTTGTTTATTATTTCAAGTAGTTTTTTAATTGATTCTCTAGGATTCTCTAAGTATATCATCGTATCATCTGCAAAGAGTGATAACTTAGTATTTCTTTGTCTATTCTAATTCCTTCAATTTCTTTTTCTTCTCTTATTACTATAGCTACCATTTCTAATACTATCTTGAATAATAGTGGTAGTAATGGACATCCTTGTTTCACCCTTGAGTCTGCTGGAACTTCATCTAGCTTGTCCCCATTGCATATAATGCTTGCAGATGGTTTTAGATAGATATTGCTTATTATTTTATGGAAAGTTCCATTTATTCCTGTGCTTTCCAGTGTTTTCAATAGGAATGAGTGTTGTATTTTGTCAAAGACTTTTTCTGCGTCTATTGAGATAATCATGTGGTTTCTCTTTAGTTTTGTTGTTGATATGATCAATAATGCTGATAGTTTTTCTACTATTGCACCAGCCCTGCATTCCTGGTATAAATCCTACCAGATCATAGTGTTTTATTCTCATGATAAGTTGCTGTATTCTTTTTGCTAATATTTTATTTAAAATTTTTGCATCTATATTCATTAGAGGAATTGGTCTATAATTTTCTTTCTCTATTTTGGCTCTTCCTGGTTTAGGTATCAGAACCATATTTGTATCATAAAAAGAATTTGGTAGGACTCATTCTTTGGCAGTTGCCCCAAATAGTCTATATAGTATTAGAATTAACTTTCTTTAAATGTTTGATAGAATTCACTTGTAAATCCATCTGGCTGTGGAGAGTTTTTCCTAGGGAGTTCATTGATGGCTTGTTCAATTTCCTTTTCTGAGAGGGAGTTATTTAAGTACTTAACTTCCTCCTCTGTTAATCTGGGCAATATATATTTTTTAAAATAATAATCCATCTCATTTAGGTTGTTGAATTTATGGGCATACAGTTGGGCAAAGTAGTAATTTCTCATTATTGTTTTAATTTCTTCCTCATTGGAGGTTAGTTCACCCTTTTCATTTTTGATATTGGTAATTTGGTTTTCTTCTTTTTTTAAAATCAAATTGACCAAAGGTTTATCAATTTTATTGTTTTTTTTCATAAAACCAAATCTTAGTTTTATTTATTCAGTGTTTTCTTAATTTCAATTTTATTATTCTCTCTTTTGGTTTTAAATATTTCTAATTTTGTATTTACTTGGGGATTTTCAGTTTGTTCTTTTTCAAGCTTTTTCAGCTGCATGCCCAATTCATTGATTTCCTCTTTCTCTATTTCATTCATGTAGGCATTCAAAGATATAAAACTTCCTCTAAGAACTGTTTTTGCAGTATCCCATAAGATTTGGTAGGTTGTCTCATTGTTGTCGTTCTCTTGAATGAAACGGTTGATTGTTTCTCTAATTTGTTGTTTGACTCACTCATTCTTTAGGATTAGATTGTTTGGTTTATGTTTCCATGACCTTTGATTACATATATTTTTTATTGCATTATGATCTGAGAAGGATGCATTGACTATCCCCGCCTTTCTGCACTGGATTGTGAGGTTTTTATGGCCTAGTAAATGGTCAGTTTTTATATATGTGCCATGTACTACTGAGGAAAAGGTATATTCTTTTCTGTCCCCATTTAATTTTCTCCAGAGATCTATTGTATCTGCCTCATCCAGAATTTTATTACCCCCCTTCTTTCTTATTTATTTTGAGGTTAGATTTATCAAGTTAAGAGAGGGGGAGGTTGAAGTCCCCCACTAGTGTAGTTTTGCTGTCTATTTCTCTCTGTAACTCCCTGAACTTCTCCTCTAAGAATTTGGATGCTATACCACTTGGAGCATATGTTTGGTAATGAAATTGCTTCGTGGTTTATGATACCTTTTAGTAGGATATAAGTTTCTTACTTATCTCTTTTGATTAGATCCATTTCTGCTTTTGCTTTGTCTGAGATTAGGATTGGTACCCCTGCTTTTTTTCTTACATCAGCTCAAGCACAATGTATTCTACTCCAACCTTTTACCTTTACCCTGTGTTTATCCCCCCATTTCAACACAAAAATGTATTTCTTGTAAACAACATATTGTTGGATTATGGTTTTTAATCTATTCTGTTCTCCCTCTCTGTTTTATAGGAGAGTTCATCCCATTCACATTCACAGTTATGATTACTATCTGTATCTTTCCCTCCATCCCCTTTCCCATTGTTTATGCTTTTAAGTTTTCCTTTTTCCCTTCCCCTCCACATTTGAGTTTTAATTTTTGACCATTGTTTCCCTCAATCTTCCCTCCCTTCTTTCAGCCCCTCTTCTTTTTAATCCCCCTTTCCCTTACTACTTCTTCCTTCCTTTTAGCCTCCCCTCCCTTTTTTCCCCCTTTCTCTCCTGCTGCCTGTAGAGCTAGTTATATTTCTGTACTTAACTGAGTTTGTTGTTCTTGCCTTGAATGCAATCAGATGAGAGTACCTCTCAAACAGTGCTTATCTCCTTCTATTTCCCTCTGCTGTAATATATTTTTGTGCCTCTTCCTGTGTTGGAATTTATTTTTTTCTGCCTCCTCCTTTTCATATCCCTCATTGCAATCCCTTCGCACCCTTAAATCATATTTGTTATGACCACATCATTTAATTTATAACCACTTCCTCTATCTTTGTATATCCCTTTTACATTTCATAATAAATACACAATTCTCAAGATTAAAAAATATCGTCTTCCCTTATAGGGATGTAAACAGTTTGCCCATATTGAGTAACAAGTTTTGTTCCCCGTTTAACTTTTTATGCGTCTCTTGAGACCTGCGTTTAAAGATTGAATTTTCTCAGTCTAATACTATACCCACTGGACCATTAACTTTGTTCCCTAATAGTACCCTCATCCAATTGTGTGTGTGTGTGTGTGTGTGTGTTTATATATACACACATGGCAATACGCACACACAAATGTGTGTGTAAAACTCTCATAAAAATGTTCTCCTCACCTTTATTCAGTATTAGCAAAGTCTGAGATTTTTCCCATGCTTTCCATATCTTCTCCCCCAGATACCTTTTAAATCAGTGCCCCCATCATTTTATCTCCTAGAATATTTTCAGTCTTCTCAATACATACCTGATTAATGTAGCTGCTTTCCCTGTCTTTGTTCTCTTTAGTACTATTTGCATTTCTTTTAAAGTTCCTGAAGTTGGTATTTTAGGATCCATAGGTAGTGGTTTCACTATTTGATGGAGGAAACAGTTCGTTACAACCATTTTTACATATGTTTTCCATTTTCTTCTGTTACCATATTTTTCATTTGCGTCTTTGAATGCCCATGGGGATGTCTTTGCTTAATTGGACATTAAGCTTTCTTTAGTTGGTTTTATTCTCTGCTGCTTTTTTTCTTCTTTATAAAATTTTATTGCTCATAGTTTGTAGCAGCAAGTAGCGTGACACATCCAGGATGGCTTGCTAGCACAGATTCTTAGATCTGCAAACTTTTGAGGGGTCAGCAATCTTCTTTAATCACATATACTAACAGACAAAATACAGGCAGAGAAGTAAAGACCAACAGAGAGGGCTTTTAATTGTCTGACCAGCAGTACATCACAGATCAACAGACAAATCCAACTATCTGACCATTATGTACATACATAGTTATGAGAGGGAGAAGCCACCAGCATTTGGGTTTTCAAAGCCGGGGTGCTCCTTAACAGCTACCCAAAGTCTCATCTGGCACACAAACCTTCCAAAGAATAAGCCCCCAAAGCAAAACATCACCTTAGGGTATATATACACTTTTCAGAACTTGAGGACCCTCCTGACCCAATGCCTCATTAGAAATTAACAAAAGGCATGGGCCTTCCTACAAAACAAGGCTCTCCTAATCAAACCCACCTTAAGAGGCTCTACCTGAGGCCTGTTAATGGGTGGGGAAGATCTTTAACTCATTAACATTACAGAATTGTCTATTAACCTTCTTTGTAAGAATTTACAATGCATTTATATTTTTATCTGGTAATGCCTTTGGCAGTCATTGTTCTCTCTCTTTTGTGGGAGGAGAGTAGGCTAGGCAATTGGGATTGGGTGATTTGCCCAGGGTCAAGCAGCTCGTAAGTGTTAAATGTCTGAGGCTTGATTTGAACTCAGGTCCTCCTGACTTCTCGGCCAGTGCTGTATTCACTGTGCCCGCATCATTTTCTCTTTAGCAAGTAAGTCAATTATTTGCTGACTTGTGCTTTCTGGGTTTTAATGGTCTCATTGTAGAATTTAATTTAGTGGTTTAGCTTTTAGGTAAAATTATTATTGATATTGAGGTTATTTCTGTTGTTCATTTTCTATTTTAAATTTTCAGTAGCTTTAATAATTCAAGGTCAAATCTTCTTAATTATAGGTCACATCTTTTTCTCTTTACTGTTCTTCATTTTTTTTATCAATTCCGAACATAGCTTTGAAAACTTGATGGTTTGATGTAGTTCAATTCAGGGATAATTCTCATGTTCATAATAAATATTTTCCTATCTGTTAAAATGTAGCAAGCGAATCCCTTTGTGACATTGTTTAGTGCTCATCATGTCCAGAACACCCTAATTCTTTTTTATTTTTATGAACGTGTTCATGATATAGAGTCATGAAGCATGGTTGTCATATCTTTGATCTCTACATTTGTTTCTATTGAATCATACTTTCCTTACCTCTACCTTTTATCACCGTTTTGTTGAAGTCTCCAGATACCAATTATTGGAGCATATGTTGATTTGATTTGGACAGTCTTATCAAGTTCTTAAGAATTTATCTACCATTTTCATACTAAACAACTTAGGCTGGTGCTTATGATTTGATTATTTTAAGTGTTAGTACAAATTGTCAGAGTTAAAGGATACTTGTCTCCTTTCTATTAACTACTGTAAATAATTTTGAGCAATCTATTTTGTAAGTGATGTTGTTTTAGAGGGTATTGGAAAATACCTACTGTGTCTTTTTAAAAATATATCCTCAAATTAAATTTTTTCAGCAGAGGAAGTAAGATTGAAGGAATCTTAAATCCTAGGTCCTCTGAAAAAGCTAATGAACTGAAGTAGCACATCGTAATAACAATACATAAATCTTCCAATTATAGCCTAGTTATTTTCCAGAAATTAGTTTTTAAGTTTACTATTTAGAAAACATTTTCTTATAGCAACAATATCATAAATTGGTGATAAGATTCCTAGTGTGGGTCATAAATAACTATTAGTTCTCATACTACTGTTGTTAAGTTAAATATTATTAAGTTAAATAGAATCATATGGTCTGCATTAGAAGATTTCTGACACCATTTAATCTGACTCATAATTTGACAATTCTTGGTAAAACATCTGCAACAAATAATCACTTTTTGCTTGAGGACTTCTAATGAGGGGAAACCCACTTATTGTCTTTTGAGGCAACCTGCTACACTTTTGGATAATTCTAATTGTTAAGAAGTTTTTATTTATATCAAACTAAAATCTATGTTTTTGCAGTTTTCCCAATTATCTTCGTTTCTTCCCTTTGGACCAAGCAGAATAAATCTAATCCTTTTTTTCACGTGACTTCCCTTCAAACTCTACTGCAAAGAGTGCAGCTCTGATGGACTATGTTGTTCAAATGCCAAACATATGCTTGCCAAAAAGAGTATTTTGTGGAGAACTCACACAGGGCAAGTGCTCACATGTGGTCAGAAAAAGTGATATAAGAACACTCTCAAGTTCTTTCTTAACGACTTTGGAATTAATTTGGTGACATGGGAGATGCTGCCACAGGACTGCCCAGTATGGTGTGCCCTCATCAAAGCAGAATTGAAGTAATTCAAAAGAAACGCAAAATGTGCAGATTTAGAGAATCCACCCCAAATATTCACATGGACTATTTGTGCCCAACCTGTGGTAGAGCATTCTGATCTTGTATTGTTGCATTGGTCTGATCAGCCAGAGTTGGACACTCTGTAACTTGACTCCAACATAGTGATATCATTTTGGTCCTCTTTGGGAAGGAAGGACAACACAACAACCAACCAACCCTTCAAAATGTCAAACACAACTATTGTGGCATGCCCCTTCCCCCCACCCCACAATCTTCTCTAGTCAAGGCTAAACATCTTCATTTCCTTTAACTGGTTCTTATATGACATGAACTTAAGGCCTTTTGCCATGCTCATCATGTTCCTCTGGGCATTCTCCAGTTTATCAGTGGTGTGTCCTAGAATATCGAGTAATAAACACAAGTTTTTGTATGTGAACTAACCAGAGTCTAGCAGGATTACTACCTTCTTTATGCTGCACACTATGTTGATCTCCATGTAAGTTAAGATTGAATTAGTTTTTTTGGCTACCATATCCAGTTTTTCATTACATTTAAATTTCACTTGTGACAGAAATTAAGGTAAACTGAAGCACAAAGTTCCACACATGCTTAGTTCGTTGATAAGGCTAAATAGTTACCAATAAAAGGGGTCTTTAACTTTTCAACATTCCAAAAGACCCCAATGAGGGCAGACAGATCATTTTTACAGACAAAAGGAACATCCAATACTAGAAGACAGCATCATAGATGGGGAAAGCAATATAATTGGTTACAAAGTTGGAAGCATCATTGATGTGAGAGACAATATGATCGGTTGGACATTTGGAATGCAGGGCTAGCAGCAAGCCCTCCTTACATTTTGTCCCTATGGAAAATTTATTGGTGGTGTCCACCTGCATGTCTAGTTAGTGTCACAGCAATAACAGATCATATTTGAAGGGCAGCCAATATTGCAGAGATAACAGACCAGATTCCCTGGCATCCACCTGCATCCTTCAAGGATAACAAATTTCCTTGACACAAGAACACCACAACAATTATTAGGAAAACTGAACTCCTAAAACTCAGTTAATTTGGAGATGAAAGCTGAATTTCTGAATTTAACTCAGCACAAAGAATCATGACTCAGGCAGAATACAAAATGTTGGCAGTGATACAGATTAGAATCAATTACAGAAATGGAGACAATATCAATTTGATTTTTTCACACTAAAACTTTTAGATGCTCTCAGATAAACTGCTGTATATTTACTTTTCCCTATATTATACTGATGAAATAGATTCTTTGAACCTGTTAGAACTTTGAATTTATTCTTGTTAAATTTCGAAATTTTATTCTATTAGATTTGATAGTGTATGTTGATCTTTATGGATGCTTTGTTGTCCCTCCTACTTCTGTGTCCCCTGCCATTCTTTTAAGCATGCCACCTATACCTTTATTCAAGTCATTGACAAAATAAACTGACTGGGATAGTTCTCTGGGATACTCCACTAGAGATCTCCCTGTAAGTTGACATTGACTTTGATACTTATTTGAGGCTAGTGAGTCAGCCAATTCTGAATCCACTAAACTATTCTTATGTACCTCAAAACTACCTCTTGCCTACAAGGACACAGTACAAAGGGAGATGTGGTACCAAGATAGAGGCTTTTGTGGGCTGACCCCCAAACCTATCCCCACCTTCTTTTGACTTGTCTATCCAGTATTTTTATTACAAATGATAACTGCCAATAAGAAATGGCAGTTGGAGTGTAAAGAAGAAGGTTGGAGAAGGGAGACAATGGACTTCAGTAGGTGTAGTTAGTCTATGATATTCTAAGATCATCAGCATCTGGAAAATGGGAACTGGTAGCAGTTTCCTCAAGAGAATGAATGACTTTTATAAACTGTAATAACCCCATAATTTTTTTTATAACACTCTAAGTTTAACAGACTACTGAATTGCTTGCGTACTGATCCCAAAATATAGCTATATATTTACTGAAATTAAAGTTTTGTAAAATGTACTGATTTACTAAAATGTCCCTGTGAGAATTGATTCATATGTAAGGGAATGTTTGTTGACAGATGAAAATGCTGGCATATTTAATGAGCTTCAGTTTTTTTGTTATCTATTTTTATTAATTTGTTTTGTAGTTTTATTCATTTTATATAGTTTCAATTAAAGAAATTCCTGCTTGTATCACATTTCCATCTTGTTTAGTAATTAAGGACACAATTAGTGTTCTAGCATAGAATTATGTGATATGACTGAGATATGATTGAACTCTACAAAGTTACAGAGAACATATGGATATGAATTCTAGAATGATACAATAAATTAGTTTTAGGTAAATTAATGGATGATTTATAGTGAATTTGAAAAACTGCTGTATTATAAACTTAATTGCCATCAATAGAAACTCATATTGAAGCAAACAAAAGTGTGTGATCTTACATAAAACTAGCATTTAATGAGGTAGAAATAAATAATGAACAAAAAAAAAAAAACCAAGCAAAAATGTGTTTTTCTTCTATAATCTTTCCAGGTTTCTCTGGAGTTCCAGTATGTCTGATTTTGTTTTTTCTTTCTTTCTTTCTTTTTTTTTTTTGATTCTATTCACCTTGGCTTTGCATCATTTTGCCAAGATCTTTCTATATTTCTTTATATGAGTGAATGAATCAGTAGGTGTTTGCTAAATTCCTGGAGTGTGCCAGGTACTGTGGTAAATGCTAGGAATACAGATTAGTTCTTGCTTTCAAGCAGTTTATATTCTGATAAAACAACATATGACATATAGGGACCTGCCAGTCACAGGGACTATTGGTTGAGCCATAGGGCAGTGGACTGTCATGCCCTTTCTGGTAGTAATAGCCCCATTCATATCTTGACCATACAGTTTTATAGCTTCACATCTGCCAGCAACCTCCTTACCCATTTCAGCCAGACTTTAGAATGTACACTTTAGATATTGCCATCCCTTGTAATTGTACTATCTTCAAGGTGCTAAACTTAGAATTCTGCTTTCTAATCATAACATCTAATCTTTCCATCTTCATACTAAACCAATCCTTTGCTCTCATCATGACTTACAATATACTTCAATCCTTTTCTTATCTCTTAGTTCCTTTCCCTTCCTCTGGCTCCCAGTCCTCTTCCCAAAACTTAGACCCCTCCTGCTTTTATACCTAGCCTTGACCCCATGTTGTGTGGTGTTCCAGAGAAGAACACATTTTTATTATTATTCAGTTGACTAAAAGATAGAGAGGATACAGTATTTGACTGCATTTATTATTTGTTGACTGGAGAATGGAGGGGAAGTATGTGTTTTGGTAGAACATTACTTTAAGAGCTAACCTCTAGTGTATCTCCCCTGTATACATCAAAAGTACACAAGATTCTGAAAAATATGTAACTTTGTTTGACAAGCTTCCCATTATTAATGTCAGACAGGGCATAAACTAAGGAGATATGCTTGCTGTAAGTATTTGCAACTACAGTATGAGGGGTCAACGTCAATCAGAGTGAAAGCTTGATTTTTTACAGATGATGAGGTTCTAATTAAGGATAACCTTATGCTTATTGCTCTAATCTCCAGAACATTGCAGAACCACCTGGATGACATCCATACTTAGTATTTAAATACATGAATCTATGATTTCATCAGTTTGCATGTACTCTCTAGTGATTTGACTGTACTCTCTAGTGATTTGACTGTATCAACTCATACATGCTTGCCCATCCTGTGCAGCTTTTGTCCATACTCTCCCATATCTTCATCAGAGGCTCACCCAACACATTGGAAGAGTTGCTCATTTTATTATTTTCTCTGTACCACTGGAGCAATTGTGTTATCTTCGTGTCATCCTCATCTAGTGACCAGCCCAGTTTTTCTTCTATCAAATGTTCCCTACTTTATGTCTTTTACTATTGTTCTTTGAAATTCCTCATTGGTTATATGTTTCAGCTTTCTCATCTCTTCTCTGCATCAATCTATTGTCTTATATGGTAATTATTTTCAGATCTCTGGACACTGAATTCCATGTCTCATGGGCATAAAACAACAATATAAGATCGATTTTTTTTTTAAATGGACTTGATTGTGTCAAACACTGAAACATTGCAGTCTTCTGGAGATCTATGTAAGTGAAGAGTTTGATCTGACCACCTGATGTTCAGGAGAGACCAAGTGGATAAAGACTTTATATTACCCAGATAATGAATTGTAATTAGATGGTTAGCTTAATCAAGCTTATGTATAAATGATGTAAGAGGGTACAAATGGATCATAATCTGGCTGTTCTATTAATCAGTTTTTAGAACTATGCCATTTAAGGCCCTTAAATAGTGTATACCCTTTGACCATTGCTAGGCATGTACTTCAAAGAGGTAAAAGAAAGAAGAGGGAACCTTAAGTACACAAATATTTATAATAAAGATCTGTAAACCAGTGAAGCTATCAGTTAAAGAATGGTTAAACAAAGTGTAGTGTGTTAACATAACGGGTTATACTTGTATTATAGAATTATAAAAAGATGGTTTGAGAGAAATTTGGGAAGACTTAAGAACTGATGCTGAGTAAAGTGAGCAGAACCAGAAAAAATGATTTGTACAGTAAAATAACTTTGAAAGACTTGAAATTTGATCAGTGCTGCAACCATCCATTCTTCCAGAAAAGACTGATGAAGCATGCTACCCATCTCTTAACAAATCAGTGATGGACATAAGATCCAAGAAAAGACACATTTTGGTACATGATCAATGTAGGAATTTATTTCTTTTTCTTTTTTTTTAGTTTTCAGCATTCACTTCCATAAGTTTTAAATTTTCTCCCTCCCCTCCTCCTCCCCAAGACAACATGCAATCTAATATAGGCTCTACATATACATTCCTATTGAACATATTTTCATATTAGTCATGTAATATAGAAGAATTAGAATGAATGGTAAAGGAAAACATAAAACAGCAAGATATTTTACTTTGTCTTCTATTTTTTCATTCTTTTGGTTTTGTTTTATAATTTCTTGGTTTCTCATAAAGTCATTAGCTTTCATCTGCTCCATTCTAATTTTTAAAGAACTATTTTCTTCAGTGAGCTTTAGAACTTCTCTTTCCATTTGGCCAGTCCTGCTTTTTAAAGCATTCTTTTCCTCATTGGCTTTTTGGACCTCTTTTGTCATCTGGGCCAGCCCGTTTCTAAAGGTGCCATTTTCCTCAGCCTCCCTTTGAGTCTCCCCTAGCAAGCTGCTGACCTGCCTTTCATGACTTTTTTGCATTGCTCTTATCTTTCCTCCCAATCCCTCCTCCACTTCTCCTACCTGACTTCCAAAATTCTCTTTGAGCTCCTCTGTGGCCTGATACCCTTGCATGGTTCTCCTGGAGGCCTTGGATGTAGAAGACCCTGTTTTCCTCTGATTGCATGCTTTGCTCTTTCTCATCTGAAAGGATGAAAGAAAATACCTTTTCACCAAGAAAGTAACCTTCTACAGTCTTATTTTTTTCCCCCTTTTTGAGCATCTTCCCAGTCAGTTACTTGACCTTTGACTGCTTTGTCAAGTGGAGGGTATACTACCCCAGACTTCAGAGGCCCTGTGCAGCTGTTCTCTGAGATATCTTTAGGGACTTATAAGTTCTCAGTTCCTCCAAAGTGGCACAATCAAAGCAGAGGATTTTACTCCTCTCCTGGCCTGTGCTCTGGTCAGTGAGCAACCAAAAGCTCTCGTTTCTGTCCTGGAACTGCGAGTAGGATTCTCTTTCCACAGTTACCACCAGCTCTGCCACACCAACACTCTTCCTCACCCCGGGACCACCACCTAGGACTGAGACCCACCCAGATCAGCTGCTCGATTCCCCCAGGGTCTTTAGGCTAAGGGCTTCCCAAGTGGACACTGCTGCTGCCCTGGAGCCAGGGCAGGGACCACACCATGCTCCCCTCTCAACTAGGTGAAAGAGCTTTCTTACTAACCTTTGAAGTTGTCTTTGGTGTTTGTGGGTTAAGAAATTTGGAAACTGCAACAACTACCCATGATTCAGCACCCTGAAACCTGCTCAGATATTATCTGTATGCTGCCTACTCTGGGCTGTGCTGTGCTCTCAGCCCAGTGCCATAGACCCTTGCTGTCAGCTTCTAGGCTGTCTGGGTCTGGGAATGTTTCACTCTGTCATTTTGTGGCTTCTGCTCCCCTGGAATTTGTTTATTGTTATTTTGTACAGGTATTTTAAGGGCTGTGAGGGGGAAGAGCTAGAGCAGGTCAGCCCTTCTCCTCTACCATCTTGACTCCCCCCCCCCCCCCAAGTAGGAAAACATAACAAAAAAGAAAATAGTCTGCTTCTCTCTATATTCAGACTCCATATTTATCTTTTTCTAGATGTGGATGACATTTTCCATCATGAGTCTTTTGGAATTGTTTTAGGTCATTTGCGTTGCTGAGAAGAGCTAAGTCAGCCATTGAACGCTGTGGCTGTTACTGTGCACAATATTCTCCTGGTTCTGCTCACTTCACTTAACAGCAGTTCATATGTATTGCGAGATTTTTCTTAAGTCTGCCTATTCATCATTTTTTATAGCACAATGGTATTCCATTACATTCATGTGCCAAAACTCGTTCAGCCATTCCCTAATTGATGGGCATCCCCTCAGTTTCCAGTTCTTTGCCACCACAAAAAGAGCTGCTACTACAAATATTTTTGTACATGTGGGTTCTTTTCTCATTTTTATGATCTCTTTGGGATGCAGCCTTAGAAGTGGTATTGCTGGATCAGAGGGTATGCACATTTTTATAGCCCTTTGGGCATAGTTCCAGATTGCTCTCCAGAATGATTGGATCAGTTCACAACTCCACCAAAATTTTGCCTGACTATGCATATTTGTTTCAGGGGTTTTGTTTATTTTTTTCTTTTGTTTTTGTTTTCTTAACTCTGTGAAAGGGAGAGGAGAGATAAAGATAGTGTAACCAAAAAACAAAGAAAGAAAAACAAAGAGGGTTGTTGAAGTATTTTTTTTAAAATGCAAAGAACACAAACCAGGAAGCATTCCAGACACCTGGACAGATTTGAAAGCTACATTTTGAATATATTATACAATTAAAAAACAAGCTGTACGTAAACAGTGGCCTGCCATTTCATGTATAGTTTTATACACTGTGTATAGAAATGCCTATTTTATTTAGTGTTGTTTAAGCTCTAAAAGTACACTTAAAAAAACAACAACCAAAAAGCAAATGGACCCAGAATGGAATAGGTAGAGGCTGGATAATCTTTCAAGAAATTGCAGAACTCCTTTAAAAATTGAAGGCATTTCCCAGAAACATTTACTTATTTTTATTCTAGTATTGTTCCATGAGATTTATAGTCGGTCACCTGGACTATTGGGATAGTCTCATGATTGATTTCCCTGCTTCAGGTCTGTCTCCCACCTATTCCATCTTTTTCACAGATTACCAAAATGATTTTCCTAGAGCACTGACATTACCATGTCACTCCCTCCCTATTCATTAAGCTCCAGTGGTTTCCTGTTACCTCCAGGACTCAATACAAACTCTTTTGTTTGGCATTTAAGGCCCTTGTAACATGAAGGGAACTGATCTTTCCAGTCATGTTATACAGTACTTTGTCACTCAGAAGTCCAACCAACACACTGGCTTTCTTGCTATCTACAACACTTACTTTCTTGCTTTCTTACAACACTTCTCCCTTATTTGTGCCTGGAATACATTCATTCCTTCATTATCTCTTGATTCTATAAATATCTAGTTTGCTTTAAATCTTATCTCCAGCATCACTTTTACTCATTCCTCTAAGGAGCTAGAACTCAGCCCACCCCTATTAAAAAATGTAATTGAGAGCAGGGATTGCTGATGAATTTATATTTTTAGTGCTTTGCATATGCAGGTGCTTAATAAATGCTTTTGTTTCATTTTAAATGATGAAACTGGGGTCTAGCTAGACATTTAATCATGTATTTATGATGCATTGAAATATCTTTTCAAGTTGCCCTGAACTTTTTATATAAATATTGTGGTTACTTAACTTTTTGAATTGTTTAGGTCTTTTTTTCTCCCAAGTGGCCTGAACAGTTTTTGAGGGCAGAAATCGTTTATTATTTCATTGTATCTCCTTCAATATTCAGTAATTTTGAATATAGGTAATATGCTTTGGAACTATTTAGGGAAGACCTTAGAAATAAAATAGTTCAGTTCCCCCATTTTAAAGAATCTGAGAACACAGGTTTAGTTGGCTAAGGGGTTGGAGGGGGAAAAATCTTAGCTTATACAGAAGTGATTATGGGAAACTGAAAACAAATTAATTAAAAAAATAAAATTTAGGACTTAGAGAGTGGCCTAGGGCACTGAGAAGTCAAGTGACTTACTCAGGGTCGTGTAGCCTGTAGATCAGAGATGGCATAGCGGTCTGTATGTTAATTTGGGTATTGTTATTTTTATTATTAAGTTGCACCATGAACAGTAAATATTCCTTTCATTGTCTATATTTTCAGTAGTTTTATAATGTTGTTTATATTCAGTTGAGTGCCTTGGTAGATTGACTACCATGCATTGCAATCATTTTGTAGTTATTTTGAAAGGAATTCCTGTTATTTCTTTCTGGCTTTTGTTGCTGTATGGAAAAACTTACAACTTTTGCCGCTTTATATTGTGTTCTGATACTCTACTGAAGCTATGTCAATTAGTTTCTTCTCTTATTCTCTGAAATTTTCAAAATAATCTATCCCACCAATCTTACAGATTTTTGTTTTTCCTTTTTTGATTATGCCTTTAGTTTTTTCTCTTAATTGCTATTATTGATTTTCTAGAATGATGCCAAATAATAGTTGGGAGAGGGAGTTTTTCTTGTTTATCTTTTTCTTTTTTCCTCTTACTGAGAAAGGCCTAGTTTCTCTTGCAAATAATGCTGAGTTTTGGTTTGAGGTTCCTTGTGAATCATTTTTCTATTTAGGTGCAACTTAGGTCAATTTTCATTCATGGTGAAAATGTCAATGCTGACATGGTTGAATTCCTCCATTATGTTAGCTTGTTGGTCATTGAACAGGGCCCAATAGTTGAATTAATATTTATAGAGGGTTTAAAAACTATATGATTCTTAGTACCCTGTCTTAGTACCCTGTGACCCTGTTTTCTCCCATAATCATGTGTGTGTATGTATGTGTATATCGTAACTATAGAAGTATCAAGAGGGCTACACAGGACTGAGGATTGTTTTGTGTTTTTCCTTGTTTCCATTTGGCCATAGTGAAAGAATGTACCCCTTAGTGGCCAACCTAAAGCTAGATCAGCTTGTATATGTTTAGACTGGTTTTCTGACATCTGATTGGTCTCTTGTCAGGATCCTATTTTTAAAAACTAATGATGATAATTGTTAGGGGGTGGAGTATACTTAAGGAAGCTATTTTTATTATAAGTCTTTTTACTCAGTACTATTTTCATTGTTTTTCTTTCAGTTGTAGCACTCTTATGCATCTTACTTTTTTTCCCTTAAAAACTTCTAAGGGAAAATGCATAGTTTTCTGTATAATTTGAAAGCAATCAAATCAGATGGTTCATTAAGAGTAGTTGTCAATTTTCAGTATTTTTTCCAAAAGAACAACAGAAACATTCAGATCAGAAAAGTGCCTCTAGTGAGTTAGTTTATTTTGTATTTTATGTAAGCTCACTGTATTCTAAAATTCTGTGTGATTATATCATTGTAAGTTCAAAGGTCTTGATTTCTAGAGATGATGATTACATTATCTTGGTAACATAGCACATCATCTGAAGATTTAAAATTTTTTTTCCCAATACCTAAACAATTTCCTTCTGATAAGTATTATACTTAACTTTGTGTCTCTGCCAAATTTTGACACATTCATTTTCACATGTTTGATACTAGGTGTTAAACAGCTAGAGGGTCTATGCCCTTTCCTTCCCTTCTAAAACCTCAGGGGCACCCCATGCTCCTCCACTGGTTCATTTTTTTTTTTTGGGGGGAAATCTAAATGAACCCTCATTTTAAGGCTTAGGGATCTGCTTGAGAGAGTTATGTGATTGTTCATAAAACTAAAATCTGATTCACACAATTTAAGAGATTAAGGGACTTCAGCTGCCATCTAGTTCAACACATAAACTCAAGAATCTCTATTATAACAACTGCTCATCAAGCCTCTGCTTAAAGATTTCCAAGGAGAAGACTCTGCTAGCCATTCCACAGTTAATTAATAGGAAATATTTCCTGATAGTAAGCTTGGTTTCTGTAGTTCGTGTTCATTGCTCCTCCTTCTGAGCTGTAAGGCTAACCAGAAAAAGTCTGACCTTTCAATCCCAGAGACTTGAAAACCGTTACCATGTTGCCACAGTCTATTTTTCTCCATGCTGAGTATACTCTGTTCCTTCAACCAGTCCTCCTAATGCCATTAATTCAAGGTCCTTCATCATTCTTGTCTTCTTCTGGACAGTCCAGCTTGTCAATGTTTTTCTTAAACTATAATATCAAATACCGCAATTTTACTCCTAGCAGTGATGAAACATGGGTTTTTTTTCCTAGTTCCTCTTAAAAAAGAGGAGAAAGGGAGTGAGAAAGAAGATGCTCCTTACCTTTTATCCTTTACAACAGAGACAACTGAATTCACTGTCCTTTAGACCCTTCCTCCAATTTGGCTACTGGTCTGTTTGGTGTGATAGGTGATACTGGCTATCCCAGCGGAAGCCAGTTGTTTTCCCTTCCATTAGTCTCTTCACTATTTCCTGGTGTCTGTTGCTGGGCCACCCTACCTCTACTTAGTGTTTTTCCTCTCTTCCAGTGCCCCAAACTTCCTGCTCCAGGCAAATTTCATTCACTCTCCCATGCCACTCCCAACATTCCTGATTAAATGATCCCTTTCTCCAGAGAGCTATTAATTCCTCCCTCTAAGTTGATGGATAGGACTATATTTAAATATGATAACGATCAGTTCTTTGTTAGGTTGAACAAACTCTGATCCTAACATCTTTTCTAAGCTTCTGGTGAATTGTTTTGAGTTTGTGCAAGTAATAAGTCTTTGCCTCCGTCTTCGGATTGTTTGTATTTTTTAAATTTCTTTTTGAATTTTTAAAAAATTGTTTGTTTTCAGTTTTCAGCAATCACTTCTATAAGTTTTAAATTTTCTCCCCTTCCTTCCCCTCTTACTCCCCAAGATGGCATGCAGTCTTACGGAGTTTGCGTATACATTCCTACTAAACACATTTTCACATTAGTTATGTTGAGTAGAAGAATTAAAACGAATGGGAGAAACTATGAGGAAAACCAGACTAAAACAGAAGGTAACAAAAGAGAAAATAGTCTGCTTCATTCTGCATTCCAACTCTATAGTTCTTTTTCTGGATGTGGATGGTATTTTGCATCAGGAGACCTTTGAAAATGTTTTAGGTCCTTGCATTGCTGTGAAGGGCTAAGTCTATCAGAAATAGTCTTTACACCCTGTGGCTGTTACTGTGAAATGAGCAGAACCAGCATTATATACTCAGCATCAGTTCATGTAAGTCCTTCCAGGTTTTTCTAAAGCCTCCCTGTTCGTCATTTCTTATAGCACAGTAGTATTCCATTGCACTCACATGCCACTGCTTGTTCAGCCATTCTCTAGTTGATGGGAATTCCCTTGATTTCCAGTTCTTGTTGAGCACAAAATTCCCTTGATTTCCAGGTCTTGGTCACCACAAAAAGAGTTGCTGTAAATATTTTGTACATGGGGGTCCTTTTCCCATTTTTATGATCTCTTTGGGATATAGCCTTAGAAGTGATATTGTTGAGTGAAAGGGTATGCACATTTTTATAGCCCTTTGGGCATGGTTCCAAATTGTTCTCCAGAATGGTTGGATCAGCCCACAGCTCCACCAGCAGTGAATTAGTGTTCCAACTCTCCAACATTCTTCTCCAACATTCATCATCTTCCTGTTTTGTCATGTTAGCCAATCTGATAGGTATGATGTGGTACCTCAGAGTTTTTTTGATTTGCATATCTAATCAGTAGCGATTTAGAGCATTTATTCATATGACTATAGATATCTTTAATTTCTTTCTCTGAAAACTGCCTGTTCATATCCTTTCACAATTTATCAATTGGGGAATGACTTATATTCTTGTAAATTTGACTCAGTTCTCTATATTTTAGAAATGAGCTGTTTATCACAGATACTAGTTGTAAAAATTCTTTCTCACTTTTCTGCTTCTCTCCTGATCTTGGTTGCATTGACTTTGAGCAAAAAACTTTTCAATTTAATATAATCAGAATTATTCATTTTTCATTTCATAATGTTCTCTATCTCTTCATAAATTTCTCCATTCTCCATAAATCTGACAAGTACACTATCCCTTGCTCCCCTAATTATCGTGTATCCATTTGGTGTTGGGCATTGGTCTATGCCCAGTTTAGACCACATTGTTATCCAGTTTTCCTAGCAGTTTTTGTCACGCAGTGAGTTCTTATCCCAGAAGCTGGAGTCCTTGGGTTTATCAAACAGTAGACTGCTATAATCATTGACAGAGTACTCTCTGTCTTGTGTACCTAAACTATTCCGCTGATCTACCCCTGTATTTCTTAGCCAGTACCAAGTTGTTTTGATGATTGCTGCTTTATAATAGAATTTGAGATCTGGTATGGCTAGGTCATCGTCCTTAGCGTTTCTTTTCATTAATTCCCTTGATATTCTGGACCTTTTGTTCTTCCAGATGAATTTGGTATTATTTTTTCTAGCTCTAGAAAATAATTTTCTGGTAGTTTGGTATGGCACTGAATACATAAATTAATTTAGGTAGAATTGTCATTTTTATTATATTAGCTTGGCCTACCCATGAGCAACTGTTGTTTTTCCAGTTACTTAGATCTGACTTTATTTGTGTGAAAAGTGTTTTGTAACTGTATTTACATAGTCCCTGGGTTTGTTTTGGTTGGTAAACTCTCAAATATTTCATAGTGTCTACAGTAACTTTAAATGGAATTTCTCTTTCTTTTTCTTGCTGTTGGACTTTGTTAGTAATATATGGAAATGCAGATGATTTATGTGTTTATTTTGTATCCTGCAATTTTGTCAATATTGTTTATTATTTCAAATAGCTCTTTACTTGATTCTCTAGGATTCTCTAAGTATATCATCTGCAAAGAGTGATAACTTAGTTTCTTTTTTGTCAAATCTAATTCTTTTAGTTTCTTTTTCTTCTCTTGTTGCTAAAGCTAACATTTCTAGTACCATGTTGAATAACAGTGGTGATAATGGACATCCTTGTTTCATCCTTGATCTTATTGGCAATGCATCTAGCTTGTCCCCGTTACATATAATTTGCTGATGGTTTTAGGTAGATACTACTTAATTATTTTAAGGAAGGCTTCATTTATTCCTATGTTCTCCAGTGTTTTCAATAAGAATGGGTGTTGCATTTTGTCAAAAGCTATTCTTGCATCTATTGAGATAATCATATGGTTTCTGTTAGTTTTGTTGTTGATATGATCAGTTATGCTGATAGTGTTTCTAATGTTGAACCAGTCCTGCATTCCTGGTATATTATTCTTTTGATAACTTGCTATAATCTTTTTGCTAATACCTTATTTAAAATTTTTGCATCTATATTCATTTGGGAAATTGGTTTATAGTTTTCTTTTTCAGTTTTGGCTCTTTTCTGTTTAGATATCAGAACCATATTTATATCATAAAAAAAATTTGGTAGGACTCCTTCTTCACCAATTGCCCCAAATAGTCTCTGTAGTATTAGAATTAACTGTTTTTTAAATATTTGATAGAATCCACTTGTAAATACATCTGACTCTGGAGATTTTTTCCTAGGGAGTTCATTGATGGTTTGTTTAATTTCTTTTTCTGAGATGGAGCTATTTAAGTATTTTACTTCCTCTTCTGTTAATCTGGGCAATTTATATTTTTTAAGTATCCATCCATCTTACTTAGATTGTCAAATTTATGGGCATACAGTTGGGCAAAGTAATTTCTAATTATTGTTTTAATTTCCTCCTCATTGGGGGTAAGTTCACCCTTTCCATTTTTGATATTGATAATTTGGTTTTCTTTTTTTTAATCAAATTGACCAAAGTCTTATCAATTTTATTGTTTTTTTTTATAAAAGTAAACCTTAGTTTTATTTATTAGTTTGATAGTTTTCTTAATTTCAATTTTATTCTCTACTTTTGTTTTCCTGTATTTTTAATTTGGCATTTAATTGGGGATTTTCAGTTTGTTCTTTGTCAAGCTTTTTCAACTGCATGCCCAATTCATTGATCTCCTCTTTCTCTGTTTTATTCATTTAATGATTTAAACTTCCCCTAAAAAGTGCTTTTCCAGCATCCTATAAGTTTAGTAGGTTGTCTCACTATTATCATTTTCTTGAATGAAGTTATTGATTGTTTCTATGATTTGTTGTTTAACCCACTCATTCTTTAGAATTAGATTATTTGGTTTCCAATTAATTTTTGTTCTATATTTTCATGGCCCCTTATTATATATAATCTTTTTTGCAATTTGATCTGAGAAGGATGCATTGACTATCTCTCCCTTTTTGCACTGGATTGTGAGGTTTTTATGCCATAGTACATGGTCAATTTTTGTGTGTGTACCATGTACCGCTGAGCAAAAGGTATATTTCTTTCTATCCGCATTTATTTTTCTCCAGAAGTCTATCATATCTACCTTATTCAGAATTTTATTCACCCCCTTAACTTCTTTCTTGTTTATTTTGAGGTTAGATTTATCAAGTTCACAGCTAGGAGGAGGTTGAGTTCCCCAACTAGTATAGTTTTGCTATCTGTTTCTTCCTGTAACTCACTTAACCTCTCCTCTAAGAATTTGGATGCTATACCACTTGGGGGATATATGTTTAGTAATAATAGTACTTCATTGTCTATGGTGACTTTTTTTTTAACAGGATATAGTTTCCTTCTTATCCCTTTTAATTAGATGTGTTTTTGCTTTTGCTTTGTATGAGATTAGCATTGCTACCTTTGCTGTTTTTACTTCAGTTGAAGCATAATATATTCTACTCCAACCTTTCAGCTTTACCTTCTGTATATTCCCCTTTTTTAAATGTGTTTTTATAAACTGCATATTGTAGGATTATGTTTTTTAATCCATTCTGCTATCCACCTCCATTTTATGGGAGAGTTCATTCCATTTACATTCACAGTTATGATTGCTGTCTGTGTCTTTCCCTCCATCCTATTTATCCCTGTTTATGCTTTTATTTCTCCCTTTTCCCTTCCCTTCCTCAGTAGAGTTTTATTTTTGGCCACCACCTCCCTTAATCGTCCCTCCTTTCTCTCAGCCCCACTCCTTTTTATTTCCCTTTTTCCTTACTATTTCTTCCCTTCCTTTTAAACCCCCTCCTTCTTATCATCTGCTTCTAAACTGGAATAATATGAGATTATTTCCCACACTTTCTCATTACTCCCAGCTTAGTGTGTTCTTTTTTCTTCTTTACTTTAAGATAATGAAAACATACGTACTCCCAGAGTATCTGTGTCTATGACCCCTGATGATAATAGGATTCTTTTTCTCATTCTTATTTTTCCATTTTTTCTTTCGTAGTTCTCATTTCATTTAAGAAAACATTTTTCATTCTTTTTTTTTAACTCTCCCATCTTATATGGGAATTATAGCTGAACTTGTGTCCAAGTTGTTGAGTATTTTCTTCTAGATGTTTTCAAGTCATTTTCTTCTTTCAGGTTTGTGTCTTGAGTATTCCTTGTCATCGTGATATCACCATAACATAGTTCTTTATGATGGAATCTCCTGTTTTGTTTGCTCATTCTTCCAGCCTTACTTTCTGACATGAGACTTTTTTGTCAGCACTAGTCTCTGAACTTCTGGAAAGATTATCTGGGCTATTCTTGATACTGTTTTGTGTCCTCTTAGGTTCTGCTGCTGTACTTACCAGTGTAAAATCAGAATACTTTACAGCTTTAAACTTAGTAACAGGATTTAAATGAAATTAAGTAAGCAAGTCAAGCCCTTCCTTGCAACAAATGTCTAGTTAAACAAAAATAAGCATATTTCTAAAAATGTACTTTCCATACCTGTAATCTGTTATGACTCTGTTAACAGGTGGGGAGGCATGCTTCATCAGAAGTCATGATTGGTCATTCCACTGATCAAAGTTATGAAATCTTGATTAAAGTTATTTTCCTTTATATTACGAGGTCTTATTACATAAATTGTTTTCTTGATTTTCTACATTTTATTCTATATTAATTCTTATATAAATCTTCTTAGATTTCTCTTAGTCATATTCTTCATTTTTTATAATATAATAATATTTTATTCCATTCATGTGCCAAAATTTCTTCAGCCACTCCCTAATTAATAGGTACCTACTTTGTAATACTTTACTAAAATTAAAATGCTATTTATAAATATTTTTCTATATAGAATGCTTTTCCTCTGTCTCTAAACTCTGGAGTATATACCTAGTGGTATTGCTGAGTCAAAGGATGTGCTTATTTTTGTGACTTGTTGAGTATAATTTCAAGTTGCTTTCTGGAATGATTGCACTAGTTTGTAGCCTCAACAATTCACTGGTGTGCTTGTATTCCTACTGTCCCTCAAACAATTGACCTTTTCGTCTTTTTTCATTTCTGCCAATCTGTATGTGAGTTGCATTGCTTCCCTCTTGCAGTAACTTTCTAGGAATTGGTAAAGAAATTGGAAGGTCATCTTATTATTAGAAATGAACTACTACCTTTAACAGCATGTATGTTAAAGGCTTTGATAATTCTCTATAGAATAAGTATTTGTTGAATTAAATTGAGTAAACACAAGATTTTGAATATAAGTTGGACTGTTAGGAATTTTGAAAAATGATGGAAAAAAATCTTGTAGATGTCTTTCGTTAAACATTGTATCAGTCCAAATAAAGCTTGTACCTTTTTCTGATCTAGCTAGTGTAAATCTTAAATGGAGTCTTATCAGTGTTTTTCAGGATATGACTATTTTTGTTATTTCAAAAATATGGGGGTAGCCTGTAATCATGACTATTATTTAGACTAGTATGCCTTTTTTCTTTTTTTGGCAATCCTTAATTTTCTTGAAATAAATGATTTGTTTAAAAATATTTACCTCTAAGAGATATAATTGATTTCCTTTGCTGGCATGTTATTGGCTAAAGGTTTTGTGAAAACATTTGTAAATACTAAGATTTTTACTTTTCATTTTGTAGGGCGCCAATGCCTCGGCTTTAGAGAAAGAGATTGGTCCAGAACAGTTTCCAGTCAATGAACACTATTTTGGATTAGTCAATGTAAGTTTCCTATGATAATTTTAATAAGTAACGTAATTGCATATGTTGTTTGAGAAATATGATGAATGACAACATATAATTGAAACCAGTTGTTCATTTGCATTCTTTCGAGTTTGATTACATAAGAGATTTGATTTAGAATTATTTTTACTTAAAAGGGGAAAATGGCAGTTTCTAATAAGGATGGGCATTAAAAATTAGAATAACTTTGGATTTTCAGTGTTCTAAGTATTGGCAATACAAAGAAAGGAAAGCTATCTCTTGCCTTTAGGGAGCTAACCTTCCTCACCCCCTTTTTTTTCTGTAATGATTGTTCGTTTATTCTTTTTAGAGTTAATCAAATTGCATTTTCCTTTTCCACTTTAATCACATGTAGAAATATTTTAACATTAGCTTTCCAAAAATTACAGTTCCAGGTTCTCTCCCTCTTTCTTCTCCACCCTCCTTAAGAAGCCTAGCAATTTGATGTAGGTCATACATATGCAGTCATGCAAAATATATTTCCATATTAGCCATGTTGGAAAAGAAAACATAGACCAAAAAAAACCCCTAAGAAAAATAAAGAAAATATTCATTCATCAATCTGCATTCAGGCTCTGTTAGATCTTTCTCTGGAGGTGAAGTCATTAAGCCATTCAGAATTGTCTTGGATCTTTGTATTACTGAGAATAGCCAAGTTATTCACAGTTGTTCATTGTACAGAGTTCTGGTTCTGTTCATTTCAGTCTACATCAGTTCATGTAAGTCTTTCCAGGTTTTTCTGAACGCATTAACATTTCTTACAGAATAGTAGTATTCTGTCATAGTCATATACTACAACTTGTTCAGCCATTCCCCAGTTGATGGGCATTCCCTTGATTTCCAATTCTTTGCCACCACAAAAAGAGGTACTATAAATATTTTTTACATTAGATATTTTTCCTTTTTCTTTGATCTCTTTGAGATACAGATGTAGTGGTGGTATTACTAGATCGAAAGGGTATACTCCAGAATGGTTGGATGAGTTCACAGCTCTACCATCAATGCATTAATATTGCAGTTTTTCCAGATCCCCTCTACTATTTGTAATTTGTCATACTAGTCAATCTGATACATGTGAGGCGATGTCAGTTTTGATTTGCATTTGTCTAATATCTAATCAATAGTGATTTAGAGCATTTTTTTCATGACTACTTTAGTAGTAGTCATGTGATAGCTTTGATTTCTTCATCTGAAAACTTTCCTATGACCATTTATCTATTTGGGAATGACTTTATAAGCTTGTAAATTTGACTCAGTTCTCATATATTTGAGAAATAAGACCTTCATCAGAAAAACTTGCTGTAAAAAAATTTCCCTGCGTTCCTTCTATTCTTAGCTGCATTTGTTTTTGTTTGTGTAAAAATTTTTAATATGATGTAATCAGAATTATTCATTTTACATCCTGTAATACTCTATCTCTTGTGTTGTCATAAATTCTTCACTTACCCATAGAGCTGACAGATAAAATTTTTCATGTTTCTCATATTTGATCATGATGTCACCCTTTATATCTAAATCATGTACCCATTTTGATTTGGTATATGGTATGAGATGTTGCTCTATTTTTCTGCTAAACTGCTTTCTAATTTTTCCAGAAATTTTTGTCAGAAAGTTCTTGTCTCAAAAGCTTGGCTCTTTGGGTTTATCAAACACTATATTACTGTGGTCACTTACTACTGTGTATTGTGTACCTAATCTATTCCACCTGTCCACCACACTGTTGCTCAGTCAGTACCAAATTGTTTTGATGATTACCACTTTGTAATACAGTTTGAGTTCTGGTACTGCTAGACTACTTGGATTCACAATTTTTTACATTGATTCCCTTGACATTCTTGACCTTTGTTCTTCCAGGTGAATTTTATTTTTTTTAGCTCTATAAAATACTTTTTTTGGTACTTTGATTGTTACGGCACTGAATAAGTAGATATAGATAGAATCGCAATTTTTTATTATAGTGGCCTGGTCTGCTCATGAGCAATTAATATTTCTCCAACTGTTTAAATATAACTTTATCTTTGTCAGAACCATTTTGTAATTATGTTCACATAGTTCTCGGATTTATCTTTGCAGGCAGACTTCTAAATATTTTTTATTGTCCGCAGTTATTTTAAATGGAATTTCTCTTCCTGTAGGACTTCGTTGGCAATATATAGAAAAGTTAATGCTTTTTGCGGGTTTATTTTACGTCTTGTAACTTTGCTGAAGTTGTTAATGATTCAAAATTTTTAGCTGATTCCCTAGGATTCTCCAAGTGTACCATCATATCATCTGCAGACAATAATAGTTTTGTTTCCTCATTACCTGTTCTAAGTCCTTAAATTTATTTTTCTTGTCTTATTGCTAGAACAATATTGAATAACGGTGGTAATAATAGGTATCCTTGCTTCACAAACCCTGATCTTATTGGGAAAATTTCTAGTTTATACCCATTACATGTAAAGCTTATTCCTGGTTTTAGATAAATATTACTTACCAATTTAAGGAAATGATATGCTCTGTAATGTTTTTAGTTGGAATGAATGTTATGTATTTTGTCAAAAAGATTTTTCTGTATGCAGTAATCGTATGATTTCTATTGGTTTTGTTATTGATGTATTCAGTTATGCTGATAATTTTCCTAATATTGAGCCAGCCTTGCATTCCTGGTATAAATCCCAGCTAGTTACAGTGTATTATCCTTGAGATAAGTTGCTGTAATCTCATTGCTAGGATTTTATTTAGAATTTTTGTATTAATATTCACTAGGGAAATGGGTTTACACTTTTCTTTCCCTCTTTTTGCTCTTCTTGGATTAGATATCAGCACCATATTTGTGTCATAAAAGGAATTTTGTAGCTTTCCTTCTTTGCCTGTTTTCCCAAATAATTTCCCAATAATTTATGAGGGCTTATGGAAAATTATGTCAAAATTTGGTTACCCAGAAGTTCATCAGTATTGTACATCATTTTCATGATGGCATGTTTGCCTGGATTTTGGATAGTGGACAATGCTCTTGTGCCTTCCCGGTCACCAGTGGAGTGAAGTAGGACTGTGTGCTTGCCCCCATGCTTTTTAGCAGGATATTTTCAGCCATGTTGTCAAAATGCTTTTAATGAGGATGAACTCTTCAAGGTCAGCTACCAATACCAATGGTAAGTTCTTCAATTTGAAAAGGCTACAAGCCAAAACCAAAGTGGAGGAGGGGGTATTGGTACGTGATTTTCTGTTTGCAGATGATTGTGTACTTAATGCAGCCTCTGAAGCTGAGATGCAACAGAGTATGGATCAATTCTCTGCTGCCTGTGCTAATTTTGGCCTAATAATTAACACCAAGAAAACACAGGTGTTCCATCAGCTACCACCACACCATCCATATATGGAGCCATTGATTACAGCAAATGGAGAAATTTTGAATCCTGTAGATAAGTTCACTTACCTTGGCAGTGTACTTTCCAGGGATGTATACATTGACAGTGAGGTTGATGCATACATTGCTACAGCTAGCTCAGTGTTTGATAGGCTCTGAAGAAAAGTTTGGATGAGAAGAGGTATTAGACTGACTACCAAACTGAAGGTCTACAGAGCTGTTGTGTGCCTGTGAAACCTGGACAGTCTGCCAGCGCCATGCCAGGAAATTGAATCGCTTCCTTTTGATCTATCTTAGGAAGATTCTGAGAATCACCTGGTACCAGATGCTGAAGTCCTTGCTCGAGCTGAACTAGCAGGCATTCAAATTATGCTTCAGAGGGCGCAACTCCAATGGGCTGGCTACATTGTTCAAATGCAAAATATACGCTTGCCAAAAAGGCTATTTTATGGAGAACTCACATGGGGCAGGTGATCCCATGGTGATCAGAAGAAGCGATACAAAGACACTCTGAAGGTCTCTCTCAAGAACTTTGGATTTGACTGTGCAACATTGGAGACACCGGCACAGGACTGCTTAGCATAGCATGCCCACATCAGAAACGGTACTGTGCTGTATAAGCCAAGCAGAATTGAGACAGTACAAAGTAAATATGGGATGCACAAATTTGAAGTATCAACCCCCAAAATTCATGTGGACTGTCTGTGCCAACCTGTGATAGAGCACTCTGAGTTTGTATTGGTCTGATTAGCCACAACTGGACACACTGAAACTTCACTTGATCATGATGATGTCATTTTGGTCCTCTTGAAATACAAAGGACAACAACCAACCTAAGACTTTGGATGCTGTGCCATTTGGTGCTATGCCATATGCACATATGTTTAGTATTGATATTACTTCATTGTTTATGGTACCTTTTAGCTTATTGTAGTTTCCCTTCTTATCTGTTTTAATTAAATCTATTTTTTCCTTTTCCAACATTATGATTACCACCCCTTCAGCTGAAACAGATTATACTCCAGCCTTTTATTTTTACTCTATGTCTCTCTGTTTCAATTGATGTTTCTTGCACACAACATATTGTCAGATTGTGGTTTTTAATCCATTCTGCTATCTACTTCTCTTATGGGTAAGTTTATCCTATTCACATGCACAGTTATGATTATCAACTCTATTTTTCCCCACTATCCTGTTTCTCTCTCTGTCTCTTCCCTCTGCCTCCCCACCTCTGTCTTTCTCTGTCTCTCCCTCTTTTCCCTTCCTCTGTTGCCCCCTCAGAAAAACTCTTTTGCTCTGACCACTACCTCCTTTAATCTGCCCTCCCTTCCGTCACACGTCCAGCCCCCATTCCCCATCTTCTTCTCCTCCTACTTCCCTGTAAGGTAAGATGGATTTCTCTACCCAGCTGAAGCGTATATGTTTGCCTCTTTGAGCCAGGTCCAATGAGAGTATGTTTAAGTGTTGCCTATAATCTCCCATTATCCCTCTCTCTTGTAAAAGTTCTTCCTTTTGTGCCTCTTATATGTGAGATAATTTTCCCCATTTTCCTCTTCCTTTCCTTTTCTCCCAGTGCATTCTTCTTTCTCACCCCTTAATTTAATTTTTTGGGTATCATCTCATCATAGTCAACTCATACCTTTTCCCTCTGTATTTTTTCATGTTTTTTTTTATGCTTCTCTTAAGTCTTATATTTGAATATCATATTTTTTATTCAGCTCTGGTCTTTTCATGAGGAATGCTTGAAAGTCCTCTCTTATAGTTAATGTCCATCTTTTCCCTTGAAGGGCCCCATTGGTATCCCAGCTTTAGAGTGTAGTAGGTTTAAGGTTTTGCGAGAGCAGAGCAGGGTAAAGGAGAGGGGAGGAGAGCAGTGGAATGGAGAGAAACTAGCCAGTAAAACCCAAGCAACTGGGTACCTTTTGAACATCCAAATTTACCATCCTTCGAGAGGAGAATGAACAGGAGGGGGAGACAGACAGGCGAGGAGGAGCGGAGTTACCTACCTAGCTGCGTCCCCATTCAGCCAGCTCTGTTTCCTCACAAGTTTGGCCCTGTCTAAAGGCTTTTCTGAACCCTTCTTGCTATTAGCTATAGAGTGATTATTAATAGTAACTGTTGCTGGTTCCCACCAAGTCTGATGTCTTTCTTTTTCTGGGCCTCCTTAAGGGGGACATGGCCTGACTACTTCTTAAACAGTCCTATTCAACGAATGAGCGTTGCCTCACCCTAAGTGAGTTCCTATAGAGACCTTCCAAGGTGGTACGATCTATGTCCTGTGCTCTGGTCTTTACTTGGGAAGAGACCTTATTCCCCTTTAGTTGCAAGTGCCAGCACTCTTCTTGGCCCTGGAACTGTGACTAGGTTACCTACTCTTTTGTAGCTTGAAGCTACAGTACTTCTTTCTGCATTGGAATGGAGACATTCACCCCCAATTCCTTGTGAGCAAATACATGCATTCTTCTATGCTCTGGATCTGTAAAACAGGCCCCTGCTTTCCTTTGGCTGTAAGGGCTAGTTCTCCTTTCTGCCTTGTACCTGACACTAGGGGACCTGATCCCTTCTGAGTGACCATAATCACTCTTCTCTGTCCTGGAAATGTGACTAGGGTCTCTGCTTCCTTGTGGTTACAAGCAGTAATATTCCTCTTTGCCTTAGAACTATAATGCAATGGGGTCCTGAACCCATTGCTAGCAAAGGGTCCTTTATAGTCTCTTTCTGACTAGTTGTCTGACTTCTTTACCATCTGTCATTTAGGAACTCCTGAAGCTGCTGCTGCTGCAGCTACCTCTCAGGCCTGCTGCTGGAGTTGCCACCATCCTGGTATGACAGATTTTTCTTTCTTGTCTCCTAAGTTGTTTTTGACTGGTATTTATTTTACTCCAAGCTTTTGTTGGCTCTGCTGCTGCTTTGATTTATGATGTTTATTTTAAAGTTTTTTGGAAAGAATTTGCCACAGTTCAGCTGAGTTCCTGCCTCTTCTCTGCTGTCTTGATTCCTGATTGATTTCTTTTTAATATTAATTTTTAAAAACTGAGTTACAGGTTCTCTTCCTGCAGTCCCTTTCCACTCATTGAGAAGGCAAGCAATACATCAGTTATACATATGAAGTCATACAAAACTTTTCCACATTAGCCATGTTGGAAATTTTACCCTCCCCTCCCCACCAACATCCACACACAAAAAGCAAGAAAAATAAAGAAAATAACAACAATATTCTTCATTCTACACTCAAGAGTTCATCAGTTCCCCTTCCGGACGTGAATAACGTTTTGGAGTAAGGCTTTCACAGTTGATCATTATTAGGCTATTGCTGTTTTTGTATATAGTTTTCTCCTAGCTCTGCTCACTTAATTTTGCATTCCTTCTTATATCTCTTGCCTTGTTTTTCTGGAACCCTCCTATTCATATTTTCTTATACCATAACTTGCTTATCCATTCCCTACTTAATTGACATCCCCATAATGTCCAGTTCCTTGTCATCACAAAAAGAACTGTTACACCTATTTTTGTACTTAGGCCTTTTTTTTGGATCTCTTTGGTTATAGATCTAGTAGTAATGTTGCTGGGTCAAAGGACGTAACAGGTTTATAGCCCTTTGGGCATAGTTCCAGATTGTTAGGAGCTATTAGGTGTTCGTCTTTCATTGCCGAAGAAGACCATGCCATCAGAGAAATAATGATATGACTTGCACTTGACTTTGTTTTGAGTGATGGAGGGCTGTTCAGGTCACCAGCCTCACTTCTCCTCCAGAGCCATCTGAATCTAGTGACCAGATAATTCATCAGGATGACTGGAGATGACCCAGGATGAGACAGTTGGGGTTAAGTGACTTGCCCAAGGTCACACAGCTAGTGAGTGTGAACTGTCTGAGGTGAGAGTTGAACTCAGGTCCTCCTGACTTCTGCACTGGTGCTCTATCCACTGCACCACCTAGCAGCCCCTTGGGAGCTATTACCCTATTGGGAGATATGCAGTATGTAGCAAGGTACATACAAAGTAGATGGAAGGTAACTGCAGAAAACAAGGTACTAGATGTTTGCCTTTCCAGGAAAGGCATCTAGCTTAACATGGGATTTGAGATGAGTTTGTAATGAAGTCAGAGAAATTAAGATGCTGCGGTGAGAAGAGAGAACAATTAGGGACAGTCAGTACAAAAGCAAAGTAACAGGAGGTGATAGAGTGCCAAGTTTAAAAAAAAAAAGTAGACCAGAGTGTCTAAAATACAAAGTAAAATCTAAGAAGGCTAGAATGGCAACAGAGGGTGAGATTGTAGAGAGCTTTAAATGTCAAACAAAAAACTTTATAATTGATACTGCATGTAAAAGAGAGCTTGTTGGAGTTTGTTGGGTAGAGAGGTGATATAGTCAAACCTACGCTTTAGGAAAATCTTCTTGTTAACTGAATGAAGAATGGATTGTTATAGAGTGGGGAGAAATTTAAGGCAGGGAGACCAGTTCAGAAAACTGACAGTAGTCCACGTGAGAGGGGATAAGGACTTGAACTAGGGTTTTGTGTGAATGGAAAGAAGAGGACACATACAAGAGATTTTGAGAACGTAGAGCAACAGAATTTGACAATAGTTTGGATATGTGGGGTGAATAATTGCGATGAGTTGAGGATGATAATATTGTAAGCTTGGGTGACTGTGGGGATGTGTTTCCCTTTACAGTAATAGGAAAATTGGGACACTTACTACGTGACCCTGGCCATGTTAATCATCCTCTTTGTGTCTCAGTTTCCTTATTGGTAAAATGAAAGGGTGGGATTCAATGGCTTCTAAGGTCCCTTCCTGTTCTAAAACTATAATCCTATGATCATAGAGGATTTTTTCAAGATGGGGAAATTTGAGAGTGTTTGTAAGAAGCAGGAAGGAACTAATATTTAGAAAGAGATTGAAGATAAGCTAGTGGGAGTCAAAGCCAAAGTAGATTCACAGGTGAATTCTGTCAACCATTTAAGTAGATTCATAGGTAAATTCTATTAATTTCAAAGAACAATTAGCAGTATTATACAAATTGTTTGTAAAAATAAGAAAACTTAGAATGGGCTTGAAGTCAGGAAGGCTTTTTTTCCTGATTTCAAATGTGACCTCAAGTACTTAATAGCAGTGTGACCCTGGGCAAATTACCCTGTTTGTCTCATTTCCTCATCTGAAAAATGAGTTGGATAAGGAAGTGGTAAACCATTGCAGTATCTTTGCCAAGAAAATTCCAAATGGGGTCACAAAGAGTCAGACATCACTGAAAAGATGTCAACAACAAAAATCTAAAATCAAGCACCACTGGAATCTTATGTAATGGAGATAAACTTTACAGTTTATTCCTTTCTAGTACATTCAGGGATGAAACAAGGATGTTTATGAGCCGGATGAATTAATGTACTGAAAATGACAATACTACGCTAAACTAATTTGCTTATTGAATATCATGCCAATCAAACTTCCAAAGGTATGCTCTATAGAAATAGAAAAATAATGATAAAACTCATTGGAGGAATAAAAAATCAAGAGTTTCAAGACAAATAAAGAAAAGAAATGGGAATGAAGGTAGCCTAGTGGTATCAGATTTCAAACTATACCCCCAGGCAGTTATGAAAATAATTTTTTACTGGTTATAAAATAGAGATTGATCAGTGGAACTGATTAGGTATAAAACATACAAAAGCAAATGTATTTGGTAAGAATTAAACCCCAATTACTGGGATAAGTATTTACTATTTTACCAAAAGGAAATCCTGGGAAAATTAAGCAGCAAAGTGGAAGAAATCAGATTTAGACTGAAACTTCACACCTTATAATAAGGTAAGTTAAGTAATAAGTGACCTGGATATAAAAAGTCATACCATAAACAAACTATAGAAACTTTTAAATAATTAAGATACATAGATAAAAGTTCTTGACTTATTAAGGGAGAGAGGATCACAGAAGAGAAAATGAATAATTTTGATTTTGTGTAACATACAATATTATTTTATACAAACAATAAAGCTAAGATTAAAGGGAAACAACTAACTGGGAAAACTTTGTAGCAAGTTTCTCTGATAAAGTACTCATTTCTAAGAAATATAAGGAACTGATTCAAATTTATAAGAACAAGAGCTATTCCTGATAGTCTGATATGAATAGACATTTCTCAAGTGAAGAAATCCAGATTATAGCCACATAAAAAATGCTCCAAATCACTACTAATTAAAGAAATTCCAGGATTCTACCTCACACCTTTCAGATGGACAAAGATAAGAGAAAAAGAAAATGAGAAATGTTGGAAGACTTGTGGGAAAACAAGCACATTTGCAAATAGTTACTAAATAAGCCAATACTCTTCAACAGCTATCTCACTGTGAGGTCTGTATCTATTAAAATTAGATATCCAGATAAGATCCAAGAAAGAAGAAAGGGTCCCAGTTGCACAAAAATATTTATAGCAGTTCTATTTGTGGTGAAAAAACTGGAAACTAAAGTGATGCCCACATGTTGAGGATTGGCTGAATATATTGTGCTGTATGAATTGTGAATACTTTTATACTGTAAGAAATGAGGGAAAAAGATTTCAAAGACATCAAAACGCTTAAATGAATTCATGTAGACAGCACCAGGAGAACAATTTATACAGTAAGACTCTAAAAACAAATAGATTTGAAAACTTTAAGGATTATAGTCAGTTCTATAATCATTCATGATTATAGAGGATAAAGCATGTTATCCATGACAGAGGTGATGGATTCAGGGTGAGGGTGAGTTGTGTATAGCCATTGAGGGAGTTTGTTCTTCTTGATTATACATATTTGTTACAAAGACTTTGTTTTTTCTTCCTCCTCCCCAGCCCCATAGAGTTGGGAGTAGAAGTGAGAAAAAAATAAGATTTCTGTTAATTTTTAAAGAGGTAAGGAGAAATACAAATGTGGAATATTGCATGCACTTTCAGATGATATTACTGTGTTAGTAGTTTTGCTTAGTAGTTTTAATTTGTTATAAAACACCTTGCATGGAGTGGGAATATTCTGTAAATGTTTGTAATTTAAAAGCAAAGCACATTAATAAAATTTAGAATGTAAGAGATGGCATCAAGGGTTCACATAAAAGGATTTACCTTAGCAAGAAGGTGACCCACCTCTTCATCTGAAACATGAATGAAGGAGAAAATAGTTAGGAAATGTCTGAGTGCTGTGCAGAAGGGTAGAAGGGGGAATGACATTATTTGTTTTCCAGTAAAGTCAGAAGCAAGGTCCTCAGTAGAGAAAGTATGGAGATGGAGAGGATTGAGGAGAGAGGTATGGTTGAAAGACCCCCTTTGGCAAGTAGAATGATTGCCTTGCAGAAGGAAAGATGAGATTAGTTGAGATTAAATAACCCAGGTAGCATGGTTTCATTTCTTCTAGCTCTCTTCAGCAACATATGGCTATGAGTGAAGTAGGTAGATATTTGGAACAGTCCAGTGTTGGGTTTTAGTAAAGTATGATTGGATATAGGACAAAGAGGGCAAAGAATTTGAGAGTAAATTACAGCAGAGGTGTTAAATATTTCCAGAACAGATTAAAGTATAGTTGGGAAATATTTAACAAAATAAAAAATAAATAATATTTGAAAATTAAAAAACAAAAAAATAAAAATATAAAATACAGATATGGTTAATATGTAGGTTTCTAATTCGGAATGTGGTCCACAAGGATCCTTATGGTTTAGTGGCTCTCATTGTATTTGAATTTGACATTACTGGATTATACCATAGAATTGAATTGGTTCACTAGAGGAGTGGAGGTAGGGAGGTGAGATGACAGCTAGTATAAAGGTAGTGATCTGCAAAAGAACTGAGAGGTAGAGTAGAGGGCATGTTAAGGGTAAAGAATAGGGTTTAGGATTGTAAGGCTTAGGGAAAGATGGAATGATAAAAGTTTGTGATTAAATAAAGGAATTTCAGAGTTCACAAATATGAAAATGGAACATAAATGGGTAGTGGCAAAATCAAAGGTATGTACATTACTGTATGTAGGTAGGTTATGGATATTGAGTAGACCGACAAATTGGGAAGTTAGGATATTTGAGGAAAAATCAGTAAGTTTGTTGAAGCCCTTTAGCTTGAGGGCAGAAGTTGAGGTGGAAAGTCTGGGAACCTGGCAAGACATTGAATTCACTATGAAAACAAGAAGAATGTTCTGACATTGGATATATAAGAACCACCAGGATCAGGATTGAGTAACAAATTTGGATAGTGTGTGAACCTCAGAGAAAGAGAGGTTGCTATGTTGACAAGTGTCAGTCAAATGAACAATGACTAAGTTCCTACTATGTGTCAGGTACTGTGCTTAACATGAACTACAAAATGAGAAAAAAAGTCTCTGCACTAAAGGAACTTATAATTGAATGGGGGAAGACAAAACATAAAAGGAAGAAGAAAAGTAGGGTAGAGGGCCAAGTTGGGGCTATAGTGGAGATGTTAGGGAAATCTCAAAGTAGTATAGTCAGGTGAGAAATGACATGTCTCAGCTGAACTGATCTCCTTTCTATAAACGGAGGTTTGGAGTTCATGGCACCACCCTTTAATCAGCGAGGCAGAAGATAGTGATGAAGTGATAGAAAGGTGGTAAACTTAGAGTCTGAAAATAGTAATGAGAAATAAGGAACCTTGTGACTTTTCTGCAATTTAGAGTCTTAGGAGAGTAGCCTGTGGTAATGAAAGTTAAAATGACTTGCTTCCCTATCACACAGTCACACAGTATTGTGTCAGAGACTGAACTTGAAGTCAGGTCTTCCACCTATGTACGTATTAAGCCATGTTCCCTCTCATACTTTTACTCAGGACAAAATTTGCTTGACTTTTTACCTTGTATTACAAATATGAAAAGAGAGGAATCTTCATTGTTATTTGATTGACTACTTAGTAATAACTTTGTAGTTTTTTTTAATTACTGTTTTTTGTTTTTATGTTACCTTCTTTTCCCAGTATATCCCTTCCTCTCTTCCAAACAACCAAGACTAAAAGAATAACATAGCAATGAGTAAAAAATGAAGGGAAAAAAACCAGGGTAACTGATGAACAGGAAAAGTCTCACATTGTATGCAGTATTCCACACACATTGTCTCCCACTTATTTATAACTTCAAAAAAGGCTGTATTTGAATGTATTCTCTTAAATGTAGCTTTAGTCTATCATCTCTCTGCCTAGCGATCAGCAGCATGTTTTATTATTGTAGGCTTCTGTTGTAGTTGTGGTTGTTTCTTCATTAGAGTTCTTAAGTCTTTAAAAGTTGTTTTCCTTTAAATTACTGTCACTGTATCAGTTGTTTTCTTGGGTTTACTTATTCTGGATTAGTTAATATTAATTTTCCCCAGCATTTTTCTAATCCATCATTTTCATAATTTCTTAATGAGGCAGCAGTATTTCATTATATCCATAGAATACAGTTTGTTCATCTCTTTCCTAGTTGGATGGGTATCCACTGTACAAAAAGTGCTGTTTATAAATATTTTTGTAAATATGAGTCCTTCCTCTGTGTCTGACCTCTTTGGATTGGTGCAGTAGTGTTATCAGTGAGGTGTAGTTCCAGATTGCTTTCTGGAATGGTCAAATCAGTTCCTAGGTCTTTAAGCTGGTAGAGCAGAGCATTAGTACCTGTCTTCCCTAAACCCCTCTAACAGTAGTCATTTATTTTCCTCTTTGCTACTCTGATTGGTGTGAAGAAAAACATAGGTATTATTATGATTTGTTTTTCTTCTATTATTAGTGATTTTGGGTGTTCTTTTACATGCTATTAATAATTTGCAATTCTTTTGTAACTCTTTGTATCTTAACATCATTTATTTATTGGGGAATGCTTTTATTCCAGTATGTTTGTGTTAGCTGCCTATACACCTTGGATGCTAGACTATTGAACTAGCTATTGCAGCTAAAAACTTAAGAAAGCAAATAAACTTAAGTACAAAAAAGGGAAATGTTGAAATTGTTTCAGAGGCAAACAAATAAATTGGTTCTTTGACAAATCCAACAAAATTGATAAACCTTTAGCTAACCTCTTAAAAAAGAAAGAGGGGAGACAAGGTAAAAAATGAACAAAGTAGAAGTCGTAGTGTAGAAGAAATGAATGATCAGAATGTACCATATACAATTATAGGCCAATAAAATTGAGAACCTTAAAGAAAGGTTAGCTTCAAAAACATAAAATATTCAATGAAAGAACATTAAATGCATATCTTATTCCAGTTTCAGGAAAGGAAATTGAAATAGCTATACAGGAACTACCAGACTTTTTAAAAATGCCCTGATCCAGGTAGGTTTATAGGTAAATTCTATCAGATTTAAAGAGAAATTTTTAAAAGAGCAACTAATGCCTATCCTACACAAAAAATTTATCCCGAAATTTTTGAAAGATTGTAGTCTACTGAACTCTCTTTAAGATAAAGCAAACTTAGAAAACTCTAGACCACTGTTATTGTTTAATATTAATTCAATAGATTTAAATAAAATCTGCCAAAAATCTATAGCAATTTATGTAAAAAAAATATTCATTGTGTTTAAGTTAAATTTATTTCAGGAATATAAAGATGGTCTACATTGGGAAATTGGTTGACATTATAGTATTCTAAAGAATATACCTGTTAGACTTGTGAAGAAGGGAAGAATTTCTGACCAAACAAGAGATAGAGAACATTATTAAATTGTCAAAGTTTTTGCACAAATAAAGCCAATGCAACCAAGATTAGAACGGAAGCAGAAAGCTGAGAAATAATTTTTATAGCCAATGTCTCTGATAAAGACCTGTAAACTATATAGAGAACTGAGTCAAATTAATAAGATTGCAAGTTATTCCCTACTTGATAAATGGTTAAAGGATATGAATAGGCAGTTTTCAGGTGAAGAAATTAAAGCTTTCTATAGACTTGGAAAAATGCTCTAGATCACTATTGATGAGAGAAATGCAAATCAAAACACCTCTGAGGTATCACGATCTGTCAGATTGGCTAACATGACAAAACAGGAAAATGATAAATGTTGGTGATGTGGGAAAATTGGAACACTACTTCATTGTTGGTGGAGTTGTGAACTGATCAAACTATATTGGAGAATAATTTGGAACTATGCCCAAAGGACTCTAAAACTGTGAATACTCTTTGATCCAGCAATACCATTTCTAGGGCTATATCTTAAAGAGATCATAAAAATGGGAATAGAACCCATATGTACAAAAGTATTTATAGCAGCTCTTTTTGTGCTGGCAAAGAACTGGAAATGGAGGGGATGCCCATCAATTGGGGAATGAATGAACAAGTTATGGTATATGAAGGTCATGGAATACTATTTATTGTGTTATAAGAAATGATGAGCAGGCAAACTTTGGAAAAACCTGGAAAAACTTACATGAACTGATGGCAAGTGAAGTGAGCAAAAGCAGAAGAGCAATGTACACAGTAACAGTCACATTGTGCAATGACTGTCCTTGATAAACATGGACTTTTTTTACCAATGCAAGGATCTAAGACAATTCTAAAAGACTCATGAAGGAAAATGCTATTCACATCCAGAGAAAGAACTTAGGAGTCTGAATGCAGGTGGAAGCAGACTGTTTCCTCTCTTTTTCTTTAGTTGTTTTGTTTCTTCTTTCTCATAGTTTCTCCCATTGGTTCTTATTCTTCTTTATGTCATGATTAATGTGGAAATATATTTAATATGAAAATATATGTAGAGTCTATGTCATATTGCACTCTGTCTTGGGGAGGGGGAAGAAAAGAAAGGGGAATTAATTTAAAGCTGAAAATCTTGTGGAAGTGAATGTGGAAAACTAAAAATAAATTACTTATAAAGAATGTATCAAATATTTAGGAGGCAATTTATTCACTCAAGACATATGTAGATAGAGTTACAAGATGCTCCTTAAAGAAATGATTAAAATAACTGGAAGAATGCTAATTGCTTACGGCTGGACGTTACTACTATAACAAAACTGACAGTACCATCTAAATTATGTTAACAGATTTAGTGTATGCCACTCATACTCCTGAAGAGTTTGCAGAGATAGATAAAATACTAACAAAATTAATTTGAAGGAACAGCAGAGAAGAAATCTCAGTGGAAACACTGAGGAAGAAAGTAGTGAGTGGTGAATGGCACAGATGGCAGCATCAACATTTCTTTTAATGGAAGCATATTAATGAAATAGGCAAGCTTGAGTCAGAACCAGTTAGAATCAGTAACCTAGTGCTTAATAAAGACAAGAAAACAAACTACATGGGTAAAATTTCCCTGTTTGAAAAGAGTTGTTTGGAAACTGGAATTGGTATTTTGTTTATACCAATGTCTTCTATATCAGTAAACTTAAAGTGGATTTGTGATTTGAACATTAAAGTTTATACTCAGATCAAAAACTATGTACTGGAGGTTGGAGTGCATTCCAAACACTGGAGACAGATGGCCAGTGCAGAGGTGGAAGATGGAGTGTTGTGTATGAGGAATAGTGCGAGATGCCAGTTTGACTGGATCACAGACTGTGGAAGAGGGAATAATATCACTGAAGCTGAAAAGCTAAACAGAGAAGTTGATATTTGAACCTAGTGGCAATAAGGAGCCCCTGGTGTTGATTGAGTAGAAAAGTCATATGATCAGATCTACCCTTAAGGAAAATCTCCTTGGCAGCAGGGAGTAAGCTGAGCTAGAGTGGGGGGAGCAGTTAGGCCTTTGCAATAACTTTGTAAGAACTAATGAGGGCTTGTACTAAAGTAATACTAGTGTTCGTAGAGGGAAAGGATTGGCAGCCAGGGGTGTTGCGAAGATAAAAATGTCTCCATCTTCCCAGTCTCCTAAGCTTGCAGCCTAGGTGTCATTCTTGACTCCTCTCATTTTTTCACCCCTCATATTCCTTCTGTTTCCAAGACCTGTTGATATTCCCTTTGTTATATCTCTCACATATGCTCCATTTTCTCCTCTGACATTGCCACCACCCAGGTTCAGGCCCTCATCACCAAATACTTGTACTATTATAGCAGTCACTGATTGGTCTGCCTGGCAGTTTTTCCCTACTCCAATCCATTCTCCACATAACTGTCAAAGTGACCTTCCTAAAGCTACGACCATGTCACCCTCTTCCCTGACATCCTGTTGTCTCCATCATTTCCAGGATCAAATATATCCTCCTTTTGCCTTTAAAAGACCTTTATAATCTGCCATGTTCTCCCTTCTCTCAGTTTTCTAGTAATCTTCTTATACCTTATATTCCATCACAAACTCTGCAACTGTCTCCATTTTGTTCTTCAACAAGACACTGACATTTCCGCTGGCTGTACCCCATTCCTGTAATGTTTACCCTCCTTATCCAAGACTCCTGGGTTCCCTAGCTTCCTTTGAGTTCCAATTAAAACCCTATTTTTCTTTTTCTTTTTTTTTTTAAATTTTTATTTTTATTTTTATTTTTTTTTAACATTTTACAATCATTTCCTTAAAGTTAAGATTTTATCCCCCCCACCCTTCCTCCACTACCCCCCTCCCTCCCCATGACAGCATACAATTCTGTGATAGGTTCTACATATACTTTTCTATTGAGCACATTTTCACTATAGTCATGCTATGTAGTCGAACTAAAATGGAAGAGATCATATAACAAATCAAAACATAATACACTGAAACCCACACACACACACACAAACATGATCTGCTACATTCTGTGAATGACTTCCATATTTCTTTCTCTGAGTGTGGAAGGCATTTTGCCTTAGAAGACCAGAAGACCGACATTAGGATTTTTTTTTTTCCTCAGTAAGTTCTTGTGTTATTACAAAGTTCCAAGTCTACCAGAAAAAACTCTCACACACTGTGGTCGTGGCTGTGCACAAAGTTCTCCTGGCTCTGCTCCTTTCACTCAGCATCAGATCATATAAGTCCTTCCAGGCCTTCCTGAAGTCTTCTTGTTCATCATTTCTTATGGCACAATAGTACTCCATTACATTCATATACCATAATTTATTCAGCCATTCCCCAATTGATGGGCATCCCCTTGATTTCCAGTTTTTGGCTACCACAAAGAGTGCTGCTATAAATATTTTTGTACACGTGGGACCCTTTCCCGTTTTTATAATCTCTTGGGGATACAGTCCTAGTAGCGATATTTCTGGGTCAATGGGTATGCACATTTTTGTAGCCCTTTGGGCATAGTTCCAAACCGTTCTCCAGAAGGGTTGGATGATCTCACAGCTCCACCAACAATGAATTAGTGTTCCAACTCTCCCACATCCTCTCCAGCATTTATCATTTTCTTGTTATGTCATGTTTGCCAATCTTATAGGTGTGATGTCGTTCCTCAGAGTTGTTTTGATTTGCATCTCTCTAATCAATAGTGATTTAGAGCACTTTTTCATATGATTATAGATATCTTTGATTTCTTCCCCTGAAAATTGCTTGTTCATATCCTTTGACCATTTATCAATTGGGGAATGACTTGTATGGCTATATATTTGAGTCAGTTCTCTATATATTCTAGAAATGAGGCCTTTATCCCCGAGCTTAGCTGTAAAAATTTTTTCCCAATTTACTACATCCCTCCAAATTTTGGTTGCATTGGGTTTGGTTGTGCAAAAGCTTTTCAGTTTAAAGTAATCAAAATTATCCATCTTGCATTTCATAATGCTTTCTATCGTTTCTTTAGAAAAAATTCTTCCCCTCTCCATAAATCTGATAAATACACTATACCTTGCTTCTCCAGTTTATTCATGGTATCAATCTTTATACCTAAATCATGTACCCATTTGGACTTTACTCTTGTGTACGGTGTCAGGTATGGGTCTATGCCTAATTTCCGCCACACAGTTAACCAGTTTTCCCAGCAATTTTTGTCGAACAGTGAGTTCTTATCCCAGAAGCTGGGATCTTTGGGTTTATCAAACAGGAGGTTGCTATATTCCTTGCCTACTGTGTCTTGAGTGCCAAGTCTATTCCATTTGTCTACCCCTCTATTTCTTAGCCATTACCAAGTGGTTTTGATAATTGCTGCTTTATAATACAATTTGAGGTCTGGTAGCGCTAGGCCACCTTCCCAAGCATTTCTTTTCATTAGTCCCTTTGATATTCTGGACCTTTTGTTCTTCCAAATGAATTTTGATATTATTTTATCCAGCTCTAGAAAATAATTATCTGATAGTTTAATTGGTATGGCACTAAGCAAGTAAATTAATTTAGGTAGAATTGTCATTGTTATTATATTAGCTCGGCCTACCCATGAACAACTGATGTTTTTCCACTTACTTAAATCTGACTTTATTTGTGCAAAAAGTGTCTTGTAATTGTGTTCATATAATCCCTGGGTTTGTTTTGGCAGGTAAACTCCTAAGTATTTTATAGTGTCTACTCTAGCTTTAAATGGGATTTCTCTTTCTATCTCTTGCTGTTGGACTTTGTTGCTAATATATAGGAATGCAGAAGATTTGTGTGGGTTTATTTTGTAACCTGCAACTTTGCCAAAGTTGTTTATTATTTCAAGTAGTTTTTTACTTGAATCTCTGGGATTCTCTAAGTATATCATCATATCATCTGCAAAGAGTGATAACTTAGTTTCTTCTTTGGCTGTTTTCATTCCTTCAATTTCTTTATCTTGTCTAATTGCTACCGCTAACATTTCTAGTACCATATTGAATAATAGTGGTGATAATGGGCATCCTTGTTTCACCCCTGACCTTATTGGAAATGCATCTAGCTTATCCCCATTGCATATAATGCTTGCTGAAGGTTTTAGGTAGATACTGCTTATTATTTTATGGAAAGTTCCCTTTATTCCTATGTTCTCCAGTGTTAATAGGAATGGGTGTTGTATTTTGTCGAAAGCTTTTTCTGCATCTATTGAGATAATCATGTGGTTTTTGTTAGTTTTGTTGTTGATATGATTAATAATGCTAGTAGTTTTCCTAATATTGAACCAGCCCTGCATTCCTGGTATGAAACCTACCTGATCATAATGTATTATTCTCTTGATAAGATGCTAAAACCCTACTTTCAACAGAAAGTATTTAGTTCCTTCTTTCTCTTCATTACTTCAAATTAATCTTGTATATAGTTTGTTTATACATGATTATTTGCATATTGTCTCCTCCATTAGATTGTGAGCTCCTTGAGGGCAGGGTTTGTCTTATCTTCATTTGTATCCCTAGCACTTAGTGTGGTTTCTGACATGTAGTAGGCATTGAATAAATGTTTATTGACTGACTGATTATTGGATAATTGGATATATGTGGTAACAGATAATGAGCAATCTAGTGTAACACAAATTACATACCAAGGAGACTGAAAGGATGCTAATGTTTTTAGCAGAAATAGAGAAGTTGGAAAACAATATAAACAAAGAAATAGCAGGACCGTGGTAACTTATTTTAAAGATTAACACCATACATATATGTGTGTGTGTGTATATGTATGTATGTGTGTGTGTGTGTGTGTGTGTGTGTGTGTGTATATATATATATATATATATATATGTGTGTGTATATATATATATATATATATATATGTGTGTGTGTATATATATATATATATATATATATATATATATATATATATATATATATATAAACAAGCTCTTCCCTAGTAGATATCGTCAAAAGATAGGAACAAATTTATCAAAAGAATTATTAACTATATCATGCAGGATGATTCTGTCATTAATAATAAGAGAAATGAAAGTCAAAACATCTCTGAGGTTTTCTTTTCATATCCAGCAAATTGGGGAGTTCCTTTTAGATCCACATATTCTCATGTTCTTAAGCATCCTTGGTCACCCCTCATGAGGTCTTGGATTCAGAAAGTATGTGGAGACAGTGTATCCATTAAACTTGCTCCTTGTACTGTTGTGTTCAAAACAATACTTTTCACTTTAATTCACTACTTTGACAGAGGCAGATCAGCAACTTTATTTCTTTATTCCTTCAGGGTAGAATATCATGGTTAGCAATATGTAACTTTCAACAAGTTCACTATGCCAAACTAGTAAGTTTTCTCTTATAATGTAGATGTCTTATGGTAACTGTTATTTTAATTAAGATTTTACTTCTAGCCCTTCTGCTTTAAGAATTCATTTAAATTCAAGATAACTTCTTTGATCTCATCTTTCTGAGGTGGCTATACTCATTCTTTTTAGTCTTAAGGAAATTTATTCTCTGTGGTAGAATATTTCTTTCCCTTCTGTGCTACATTTCTTTCTACTTTCTTCCTCTTATCATATTTGACAAATAGAACTTCCAAAGACTAGTAATGAATTTTTACTTTGGCATGAGGCAGCATGAGCGTTTTAAGACTTTTAGAGTCAGAAGGGATTTTTAAATACCCATATTTCATACGTTAGTAATGTGCATCATCTTCCTCCCCCATTTAAAATCACAAGACTTAGAGGAAATAGGAAATTTCTCTTCAGGAAGAGATGGGCAATGCCTAGTTTATAACTAAGACTTACTAGTTTTAATATAGCTTTTAGAAGGATAACAAGTAATGACACATTTTATATACGGCAAAAAAAGAATAACCAAAGTTTAACATGGTTGCCCAGTGAGTAATGGGTAAAACCTAGTTGAATGAGGTAAATTAAAATAGTTTGCAAAAGAGAAGTGATGACAGTCTTGGGTGGGGTAGGGGAGAGAAGGGATAGAGAGAAGCCTGTTCTCACAGAGGAAAACCAAGGTGTTATTATATTGAGGCACAGGAAGGACTTTGGTTTCCACTTAATGCTTGCTTTAAAGTGTAAGAAATCAAATAGTTATATTTCATGCCAATGAAAAAGTAAACATTTATTCTTTAATCATTTGGTAAGTTTTCTTTAGAGAATAAGGATAAACAGAAAAACATTTAAAGAAAGTGTCTCTCTGCCGTTTTTTCAAGTTACCACCCTGTTTGTCTTCCAAATTCAAATTCATTTTTCTATAGTTACATATTCAATAAATATTTAATACCTTTGGTCTAGACCTGCATCATCACATAACTTGTTTGGTTTGGTTTTTTTGCGATATCCTATGGTCTGTCTGCTAATATTTTTTTCAGTTCAATCTGGTATCATTGTCTTATTTCCCAAGAATCTTCTCACTACTTTCAAGGTTAACTTTAACTAACTTGATCTCTCAAATTATTCCCATAGCATTTACATTCTGTCTTTAATTGCACAATCATTTACTTCTTAAAGAGATAGTATGGTGTGATTATTAGAGTGCTTGAGTTGGAGTTGAACTTGCTAGACCCAAGTTCAGGTCCCCTTCAGACATTTATTAGCTGCTTGATTCTAGGCAAATAGATTAACCTATTCTATTATGGAGTTAGTAATAATAATAAAGTTTACCTCTTAGAGTTACTGAGAGGATCAAATAGAACAAGCTTAGTAAAACTCCATGTAGAAAAAAGTTAAAGCAATATAGAAATGTAAATAGTTATTACTTCTTAAATACTGTGTAGAGATGTTTTGTTATGCAAGGGGTTTTTTTTTTTTTTTTGGTTAGCATTTGTTGTAATAATATTTGACCTGTAACTACTTGGTTCATTGTGGTTTTTGTTTTGCTTTGTATTCTCATTCACTAATAGATTTATGGATTCATATTATGTAGGTTCATATTAAGCTTTTTTTAAATGAGTTCTCCATTGTTTCAAAGAGCATTAAAGTGAAGAGGAAATGAGAATGGAAAGAGAGAGGAATAGGTGATCTGTGAAACTACAATATTTTTTACTATCTAGATCATTAAAGAAAGAGATAATAGAAGAGAAAGTTGGATTAAAAAGATGAACTTTGGCTCTCCTTGCAACAAGTTATCCTTTCTCATTTTGACCTGAAGTATAATATTACCTCATATACCCTTTCCATCTGTCAGGCAAAATCAGGTAATATCAATTAGTGAATAAGCATTTTTTTTAATGCTTACCATTTGTGAGGAACTGTGTCAGCTGCTAGAGATTGAAAAAGAAAAACAACATGACCCTGGCTATTCGGAAGCTCCCATTCTAATGAGGTAAACATTTAAACAACCTTATAAATATGAGGCTACTTTTCTAGAGCAGGGCTTCTCAAATTTTGGGTCTCAACTCCATATGGCATCATGAAAAATTTAGCAACTGTAAAAAGTCTGAATGTGCAATGAGACCAAAAATTTATTAAAAATCAAATGTATGATGAATCCAAAGTGTTTCTGGCAATGGTAGCTGGTGTTGCATGGCATCATGCAACTTCACTGCAGGCCTGGTTCTGAACCCAAAACATGCATACTTTGTGTGGCTCATGCTCTCAGAAAAAGGAGTTGGTCACTAGTGGAAAAAGTTTAAAAAGTCCTGATCTAGAGTAAATGGAAAGTAATCTCAGGGATTAAGCACTAAAGAGTTGAAGTGGTAGAAAAGGTCTCCTTTAAAAGGTAGTTTGATTTGAGTCTTCAGGGAAATTAAGAGGTGGAGGTGAGAAGGGAAAGAATTCCAAACATGAATGACAGTTGGTGAAAAGGCATGGGGATGATTATGCTACGGCCAGCAAGATAACTGTTGTTATTAAGTCATAGCGTATTTTTTATTTGATCCTGTGTGTCGTTGGAGTTTATCAAGTAGAGAGGATGAAAGATCAGACTTGGACTTTAGGAAAATAGCTGAGGAGAAGATCCATTATATTGGGATTAGACTTGAGGCAGATGTGAGGTGATGAGAACCTGCACCAGGCTGGTAGCTATGTGAGTGGAGAGAAGGAAGCTGTGAAAATAGGCAAAATTTAACATTAGATTGAATTAGTGTGAGAGAAGAGTCTAGAATAATGGAGGTTTAAGTCTAGGTGATTGTGGGAGGTGTTGCCCTTGACAATAATGGGGAAGAAGGGAGAATTTGGGGAGAAGAGATAATGACTTCTATTTTGGACAAGTTGAGTTTGAGATGCCTGTGGGTGATCCCATTTGAGATGTTCAGAAGGTGATGTAAGACACCCTCAGAAGAGGGTGTAAGGCTGAATTAATATATAGATCTGAGAATCTTCTGTGTAAAAATGACAATTGAAGCCTTAGGAGCTGATGAGATAACTAAGTGAAATAGTATATAGCACAGTTCTTAATTTGGTTTCTATAGATCCCTAAGAGGTCTTTGGATAAATTTCAGGGGGTTTGTGAACTTTGATGAGAAAATTTCTATTATATTTCATAGTCAGTGGGTATGATCTGGAGGAAAATCCAACTAAGTTGAACAGGTAAGAGAACCACAAAAAGAGCCATGGTGTCTTAAAAACCTAGAGAAGAGGGAGTATGGGGGGGGTGGGGGAGAAAGTAATTGATATAGTCAAGGACAGCAGGTCAAGGAAGGTGAGGATTAAAAAGAAAAGGCTGAGGATTGAGAAAAAAGACCTTTTAATTTGATAATTAAGAGATCATTGGTGAGTGTGGAGAGAGCAGTTTAAATTGTATGATGAGACTGGAAGTTCTTTGCAGAGAGTTGAAAGTGAAAGTGGAGACCACAAGTATAGATGACTTTTTCAAGGAATTTAGCCTTAGGAATAATACTTTCTATAATCTTTGCCTTAGTTTTCTCACCTTTCTCTCACTTCTTAATCCTTTGTGATGTGTCTGTCTGCATCATCACTTAAATGAAATTGCTTTCTCCAAGATTATCACTGATGTTAATTGCCAAATCCTATGACCTTTTGTTAATTCTCATAATTCTTGACCTCACTACATTAACATTGATGATGACTATTCTCTGTTCTCCTAGATAGATATTCTATCCTCCTTAGGTTTTTGTGCCACTATTCCTCCTTTCTCCTTTCTTTCTGGCCATTCCTTAGTCTCTTGTGCTAGAACATCATCCATATCCCATCTTGTATGTGTGGGTGTACCCCAAAGTTTCTATTCTAGGCCTTTTCTTTTTATTCTTTTGTTTTTCCTCTTCCTTAAGAGGCTTGTGGTACAGTTTCCCTTCTCAGCATGAGAGGTCCCCTATTTTCCAAGTGAATTCACATTCCCTGCAGTTTAATATAAAATAACATACACATAATATTTAAAAAAGAATATATTACATATTAAATTAAATATATAATTAAATGTTTGTGTACAGATATATTATTAAATATAATTTTACCTCTTCCATATTATTAGAAAGCAAAGCATCTTTGAAAAATTCTGCTCTTTCTTCTCCAAAACCCTTTCTAGGAAGGAAAATGATTGTCTAAACCATTTGGGGGGAAAGGAGATGTGCCAAATATGGGACAACTGAGATTTTTCCCTTGGCTGTTTAGAACTTCCTGAGGAGGAAAAAAACCTCATTAATATACTGCTACTACTAGCAAAAAAAATACAAAAACAAGAAAAAAAAAACAAACCAGAAAAATTCTTGGATCCTTTTATCACCAGAACAAGGTGATAGACATTACAAATAACTAGCTACTTACCCATATGATGGTCTTCCTATGATCACAAATTTCTTTTAGAATAAAAAATGCAAAGTCATTATTAAAGGAGGGGGAAAAGAGGAAAGATCTATTTATACAAAAATATTTACATCAGCTCTTTTTGTGTTGGCAAAGAATTGGAAACTGAAGGCAACTGAGGAATATATCTCACTTTTATGATCTATGATTGTGGTGGAATACTATTGTGCTATAAGAAATAGCAAGAAAGACACGTTCAGAAAAACCTGGAAAGACTTACAGGCCTGATGCAAAGGGATGTGAGCAGAATCAGAACATTATACACAGTAATAACTGTGAATGACTTAAGTATTTTCAGCAATACAGTGATTTACAACAATTCCAAAGGGCTCCTGATGAACAATGCTCTCCACCTCCAGAGAAAGAAGTGATGGAGAAATCTGAGTGTAGAATAAAGAATACTTTTTTTTACTCTTTTTATCCTTCTTGCTTATTTTGTTAGGGAATCCAGGTTTTCCTTCACAACATAGCTAATATGAAAATGTTTTATATGACAGCACATATATGACCTACATCAAACTACTTGCCTTCTCAATGAGGTGGGAGAAGAAGAGGGAGTGCAGAGACGAGACACAAAGAGATAGATTTTAGTAAGTTATTAAAATAAGACAGACAAGACGTGAAGGAGATTGGGGGATGGGCTGAACTATGGTGATTATCATGTGAATGAAGATAATATAAAACAAAGACTGTGGTAGAATGAATGAGATTTAGCAACTTAATTGCCCTGAAACAGGAGGGAAAGAGTAAATTTGAGGATGAGTCAGAGGTTGTGTTAAATGGAGCCAAGGAGGCAATGGAGTTGTCCTTGAGTGGTTAGGAGAACAGGGAGCCTAAAAAGGATAGGATATCTATATCTTAGAAACTGTACTTGTAATGTCCAAGATTTTTTCTATTTTTTTTTTGGTGTTTTTTTTTGCTAGTTATAGTAGTATATTAATGCTTAAGTAGTTTATGAAGTTACAAGGTAGTTTTAAAAAATTAGTTTTGAAAGTTAAATTTTTCAATTACAGTTAAATTATAATAAACTTTCAATTCTTGGCAAATCCTCTCACCAAAAAAACTTTGAATTCTTTTTTTAATGTTTATTTCTTTTTAGTTTTCAACATTCATTTCCACAAAATTTTGAGTTCCAAATTTTCTCCCCATCTCTCCCCTCCCCCCACCCTGAGATACCATACATTCTAATTACCCCTTCCCCCAGTCTGCCCTCTCTTCTATCACACCCCTCCCTTCCCTTTTCCCCATCTTCTCTCTTTTATTGTAGGGCAAGGTAGATTTCTATACCCCATTACCTGTATTTCTTATTTCCCAGTTGCATGCAAAAACAATTCTCAACATTCTTTCCTAAAACTTTTGAGTTCCAACTTCTCTCCCTTCCTCTCTCCCTACACATCCTCCTGGGAAGGCAAGGAATTCAATATAGGCTGTATATGTGTAGTTATGCAAAAGACTTCCATAATAGTCATGTTGTGAAAGACTAACTAGATTTCCCTCCATTCTATCCTGTCCCCCATTTATTCTATCTCTCTTTTGTCCTTGTCCCTACCCAAAAGTGTTTACTTCTTATTACTCTCTCCTCCCTTTTGCCCTCCTTTCCATCATCCCCCACAGCCCACTTATCCCTTTCTCCTCTACTTTCCTGTAGTGTAAGATAGATTTTCATACCAAATTGAGTGTACATCTTATTCCCCTCCTTAAGCCAAATGTGATGAGAGTAAGCTTCACTTTTCCCCCCTCACTTCCCCTCTTTTCCCCATTGAAAAAGCTTTTTCTTGCCTCTTTTATGAGAAATAATGTTCCCCCATTCCATTTCTCCCTTTCTTCTCCCAATATATTCCTCTCTTATCCCTTAATTTTATTTTTTTAGATATCATCCCTTCCTATTCAACTCACCCTGTGTCCTCTGTCTATATGTATATAATCCCTCCAGCTACCCAAATACTGAGAAAAATCTGAAGAGTTACAAATATTATCTTTCCATGTAGGAATGTAAACAGTTCAACTTCAGCAAGTCCCTTATGATTTCTCTTACCTGTTTACCTTTTCATACTTCTCTTGATTCTTGTGTTTGAAAGTCAGATTTTCTTTTCAGCTCTGGTCTTTTCATCAAGAATACTTGAAAGTCCTCTATTTCATTGAATGACATTTTTCCCCTTGAAGTATTATACTCAGTTTTTCTGGGCAGGTGATTCTTGGTTTTAATCCTAGTTCCTTTGATTTCTGGAATACCATATTCTAAGCCATTTGGTCCCTTAATGTAGAAGTTGCTAGATCTTATGTTATCCTGATTGTATTTCCACAATACTTGAATTGTTTCTTTCTAGCTGCTTGCAATATTTTCTCCTTGACCTGTGAACTCTGGAATTTGGCTACAATATTCCTGGGAGTTTCTCTTTTTGGATTTCTTTTAGGAGGTGATCATTGAATTCTTTCAATATTTCTTTTTCCCTCTGGTTCTAGAATCTCAGGGCAGTTTTCCTTGATAATTTCATGAAAGATGATGTCTAGGCTCTATTTTTGATCATGGCTTTCCAGTAGTCCCAGAATTTTTAAATTGTCTCCCCTGGATCTATTTTCCAGGTCAGTTGTTTTTCCAATGCAATATTTCATGTTATTTTCTATTTTTTTCATTCTTTTGGTTTTGTTTTATAATTTCTTGATTTCTCATAAAGTCATTAGCTTCCATCTGCTCCATTCTAATTTTTAAAGAACTGTTTTCTTCAGTGAACTTTTGAACCTTCTTTTGCATTTGGCTAATTCTGCTTTTTAAAGCATTCTTCTCCTCATTGACTTTTTGGACCTCTTTTGCCAATGAGTTAACCTATTTTTAAAGATAGAATTTTCTTCAGCATTTTTTTGGTTGTCCTTTAGCAAGCCGTTTACTTGTTTTTCATGATTTTCTTGCATCACCCTTCATTTCTCTTCCTAATTTTTCCTCCACCTCTCTTACTTGAATTTCAAAATCCTTTTTGAGGTCTTCGGTGGCCTGAGACCATTGCATATTTATTTTGGAAGTTTTGAATGCAGAAGCCTTGACTTTTATGTCTTCCTCTGATGGTAAGCATGTACTTCCTCATGAAAGGATGGAAGAAAATATCTGTTCACCAAGAAAGTAACCTTCTATAGTCTTATTTTTCCCCCTTTTTTGGGCATTTTCCCATCAGTTACTTAACTTTTGAGGCCCTTGTCAAGAGAGGGGTATACTCTGGAGACCTGTAAGTTCTCAGTTCCTCCACAGTGGCACAATTAAGGGAGAGGAGTTTACTCCTGTCCTAGCCTGTGCTCTGGTCTGAGAGCTACTAAAGCTTTTCTGCTCAGAATCTGCAAGTAAAACTCCCTTTCCAGGGTCTCCACCAGGTCCACCATACTGACCAGTAATCTTCCTCACCCCAGTGCTGCTACTAAGGGCTGAGACCCGGATCAAGGGCTCAATTCCCCCAGGGACTTTAGACTGAAGGCTTCAAAAAGGGACCCTGCTGCTGGTGCCATTGCTGCCTGGCTAGGGGGGGACTCTGCTTCCTTCTCACCTTGGTGAGAAAGCTTTCTCACTGACTTTTGAAGCTGTCTTTGACATTTGTGGGTTGAGGAATCTGAGATCCGCAGCTGCTGCCAGGGATTCTGCCCCCGAGGCCTGTTGCAGTCCTGTTCTGTTGGTGCTCCATGACCAAGGCTGGACTGGGCTCCATGGACTGCACTTTGCTCTGTATCCTGTGTGATAGACCTTTCCCGTCAGCCTTCCAGGCTGCCTTGGGCTGGAAATATTTTTCACTGTCGTTTTGTGGCTTCTGCTGCTCTAGAATTTGTTTAGAGTCATTTTTACAGGTATCTTACAGGCTGTGGGGGAAGAGCTAGAGTAGGTGTGTCTTTCTACTCTGCCATGTTGGCTCTGTCCACGATTTTTTTCTAAGCCATTTGTAACTTCCCCTTTTTCAAATACTGTGAGAACTAATCTTTTAATATTCTGAGAATTATCACTTACAGTATGAACTTGCTCAGTGTATACTTGATCTTGTCTACAGTTTTCCTTCCGCATTGTGATTTTTCCCATTGTGGTTTCAGTATGTAATGGATCAGCCTAACAAATTAAATGGGAATTGTGTGGAGTTTTGTGGAAGCTGGTGATGTTATGTGAAGGCCAACAGACAACACAGAAAAAGTTTAGAAACTTGGAAATGCATGAAATGTATGTATAATAGTTTGTTATTTCTACCAAGATTTTGCAGTAGCTTTTGTAAACACTCCATAAAAGAAAAAGGAAAAAAAAATTGAGACTTCTTCTCTGGTACAAAAGATAGACCAGAGAATTGCACGTGGGTTTTACAGACTGCGAGGATGTAATGCCACTAACTCCTGGAATATGGAAGGGATAACCATTTTCTTCAGTGTCTGCTTCCCCTGTCACCTGAGAACATAATGTTAGAGCCCTCATATTCTGGTTCCATTGCTCTTTATGGTAGAAATAGTTGATTACCTGGCTTTGCAGATATTTCTCAGTTTTTAGTTTGGTTCTTATTACAATTTGATTCTTAAATGGCATTAAAATGAGTTTTTTTAGTTGAGTCTTATTTCTTGATATTTTATGAAGAATTTTGGCTCATATTCATTTACTTTCCTACTCCAAAGGTTTAATAAATTAATTTTGGGGAGTTGAGTGGCTTAGCGAATGGAACACTGGAGTAGGAGTATGATGTGAGTCACTCTCTGAGCCTCAATCACTATCTCTATCACTCTAATGCCAATCACAGCAACACACCTGAGGACTGCTGCTGTGAATGTGAATGATTTTAAGGGTCTAATAACATAGTATAATGAACTCTCTATTTAGCAATAAATGAAACATTGTTTAGTAAAGTAAAGCATAACATTCATAGCAACATCCTTAAGCAAAACATATCATCTACTATATACATACACACACACATATGTATGTATCTCATAACACTCAATATGTCATATGACACATGGCACATAGCATATATCATTCATATATCATCACATCTGAAAGTCAGGAGATCCCAGGGTAGGGTCCTCCCTAGCATGATGCATCTTTAAGGAGTAGCAGAAAATACCATACCATCCACCCCTAGGTCACTGTAAGAACACAATATCCTTAATCACTACTCAGTATCCAAGTAAAGTCCTCTCTCATCTTCATGTAAGGCTGACTTCCAATCTCCACAGCTCCTCTTCCACAGGCCATCTGCTCCTAGTCTTGCCTGAGTTCACACACAGGCAGGTCTCTGCTTCTGCTCCTTGTCTCAGCTCATGGGGACTGTTCCACTCCAAATTCTTTCTGCTTCTGCCTGAGAGCAGGCTCCAGGAGCTCCTGCCTATAGTTTCTGTTTCTAGGAAAACAAAGCTTAACAGGGCCGTACCAGTACTTATACAGCCATCGTCTCAGTTCACTATTTAACAGCTCTTAAAGGGACTTAAGCTAAGCCTCCTTCCTTTGGGCGGCAGATATCCACTCTTCAGCCCAATTCACTCTTAAAGACCGACAGACCAAACTTCTGTCTGAGAAATTAGCACAGACGAACAGATAGGACTTGTGTCTGAGAAATCAACACAGATCAACCGGGCTTCTATCTGAGGAATCAGCAAAGATCAACTGACAGGGTTCTTGACATCACAAACATTCTTTCTATTAGGCTTCCCCACAAGCAAGTTCCCCTAGCCCACTCACACTTGCTTCTCTCTCTACTCTATATTATATATACTGTTTCTAATCAAAGAGTATTTTGATTCAGTCAAAGGCACTTGATTGGCTAAAACTCAATCCAGAAAAAAACAGCAAAAAAAAATCCTACTTTGTTGCCATTATATATATATACCCTGGACAAGTTAGTTAACCTTGCTTAGCTTCATTTTCCTGAACTATAAAATGGTGACAATAATAGTATTACCTCAGCTAGGGTTATGAAGAGTTAATGAGATAATATATGTAAACCACTTTGTGGAACCTTAAATTGCGATCTTTTATTACTATTATTTATATTGTAAGACAGTGTTTCTCTTGGGCATCATGTTTTGCTGGTCTACAAATAAGTCAGATGTTCGGGGTGATTTCTAGGCTCTTTTGCTTGCCTCTTGAATGAGATATTATTAACCCCATTCCATTTCACCCTCTCTCCTCCCACCACATTTCTCTCTCATCATTTACCTTAATTTCTTTTAAGATATGGTCCCCTCCTATTCAATTCACTCTGTGCTCTCTGTCTCTGTGTGTGCATGCATGTTTGTATGTGTGTGTGCATGCACGTGTGTGTGTGTGTGTGTGGTCCCACCAATTACCCAGATACTGAAACGTTTTAGAGTTGGAATGGAAATATTGTCTTTCCATGTAGGAATGTAAACAGTTCACCTTTGGTAAGTCCCTTATGACTTCGCTTTGCTGTTTACTTTTTTATGCTTCTTCTCATTCTTGTGTTTGAAAGTCAAATTTTCTTTTCAGCTCTGGTCTTTTCATCAAGGATGCTTGAAAGTCCTCTGTTTCATTGAAAGACCATATTTTCCCCTGAAGTATTATAACTCAGTTTTGCTGGGTAGGTGATTCTTGGTTTGAGTCCTAGTTCCTTTGACTTCTGGAATATCCTATTCCACGCCCTTTGATCCCTTAATGTAGAAGCTGCTAGATCTTGAGTTATCCTGATTGTATTTCCACAATATTGGAATTGTTTGATTCTAGCTGCTTGCAATATTTTCTCCTTGACCTGGGAATTCTGGAATTTGGCCACAATTTCTCTTTTTGGATCTCTTTCAGGTGGTGATCGATGGATTCCTTCAATACTGATTTTGCCCTCTGGTTCTAGAATATCAGGGCAGTTTTCCTTGATAATTTCATGAAAGATGATGTCTAGGCTCTTTTTTTGATCATGGCTTTCAGGTAGTCCCATAATTTTTAAATTGTCTCTCCTGGATCTATTTTCTAGGTCAGTTGTTTTTCCCATGAGATATTTCACATTCTCTTCCATTTTTTCATTCTTTTGGTTTTGTTTTGTGATTTCTTGGTTTCTCAAAAAGTGATTAGACTCCATCTGTTCCATTCTAATCTTGAGAGAACTATTTTCTTCAGTGAGCTTTTGAACCTCTTTTTCCATTTGGCTAATTTTGCTTGCGAAAGCATTCTTCTTCTCATTGGCTTTTTGAACCTCTTTTGCCAATTGAGTGAGCCTATTTTTCAAGGTGTTATTTTCTTCAGCATTTTTTTTGGGTCTCCTTTACCAAGGTATTGACCCGTTTTTCATGCTTTTCTTGCATCTCTCTCATTTCTCTTCCCAGTTTTTCCTCCACCTGTCTAACTTGATTTTCAAAATCCTTTTTGATCTCTTCCATGGCCTGAGCCCACCGGACATCCACCTCGGATGTCTGGGATAGAGAGGCCCCGACCTCCACGTCTTTCTCTGATAGCAAGCATTGTGCTTCGTCATCAGAAATGAAAGGAGGAAGGAACATCTCTTCCCCAATAATGTAGCTCTCTATAGTCTTATTTTGCTTCCTTTTTCTGGGCATTTTCCCAGCCAGTTACTTGACTTCTGAGATTCCTCTCCACCCCTGCCTAGATCTGCCCAGCTAGTGCTTGGGGTCTGAGATTCAAATGCTGCTTCCCAGTCTTAGGGCTATCCGCAGCGGGAGCGGCTGCTATTCAATGTGAGCTTAAGTTCTGGTGCTGGGGTGGGGGCAGGGCTGCCTCCCAGGCTCAATTCCCTCAAGGGCTTTATGCAGAGACCCTTAATAATGGAGCGGGTAGGGGCAGGGCCGCCTCCCAGGCTCAGCTCCCTCAGGGGGTTTATGCAGAGAACTTCGGTAATGGAGCTCCTGTCTGCTTGGGGAGTCCCGGCCACCTCTGCTGCTGCCTCCCAAGGGGGCCCAAGTCACGGAGACACCCCGCTCCCCTCTCGGCCAGCCCAGAAGTCTCTCTCACTGACCTGTAGTGCCTGTGGGCGGCGGGACCTTCCCAGCCGCCAGAGGTTCCGTCCCTGAGGCCTGCTCGGATCTGCTCCTGGGCCCGCGGCCAGGGCAGCACAGGGGTGGGCTCCGCTTTCTGGGGCGCGACGGACCCCTGGGGACAGCTCTCCAGGGCTCTCTGGAACGGAAATCTCTTCCACTGTGTTTCTGTGCGCCTTGCAGTGATCCAGAATTTGTGGGAAGTTCTTCTTACAGGAAATTTATGGGCTGTGGATTCGGAGGTAGCATACATGAGTCTTTCTACTCCGCCATCTTCAATTCTACCTCTAGGCTCTTTTGATCTTGTCAGGGCAATTGCTTTACAGCGGCTAGATTTTTGTAGATCATTCTCATATTAATGTCCTTTTTTCCCATCTGTTTCCTAGTTTTTGCCTAAATAGGTTAAGTTGGAGTTGTTTTAATTGCTTGCCACATCTTTTAAAAAGTCATTTCAATTCTACTTTTGTGTTGATATACATTTTAAATTAAATTTTTTCTTTAACAGCATCAGTCATCTGCATGTACAAAGAATAGATTCTAGAATGATCCCCACATCAATATTTCAAAATAAGATTTAATTTTTTTGTCTGATTTCTGGTGCTCACTCTGTTCAACAGCTTGTTTATTTTCTTGTAAACAGTATTTATGATGTATAAACTTAAAGGTTTTATGCAATCTTCATACAGTTTTTGTGTCACCTTTGGCCTCATTTTCTTATTCTAAAAACTTATTTTTAAACATTTTTTTCTGTTTACTTTTGAATTTCGCCACTGAATATCAGAATATGTATTGATTTAATTTGAAGGGTCTTCTTTTGCTCCTCAGATTTTTCACTGAGTCATTCCCTCTAAGAGGCATTAACACATAAGCCACAGTTATTTTCATGGTGTTTTGCTTGTCTGATTTTGTTTTTGCAAATGCTTTTCCTGAGACATGCATGACCCAGTGTCTAATAAAATTATGTTTCTTACTTTCTTTTGAGAAAAAATAAAACAATTCTGCCAATTTCTCTGTTTGCCTGTCTAGATACATATGATCCTGCCTTCCATTTAGCTGCTACTTAATCTTCAGGTTTCATTTATAGAGGAAATGATAAGAACAATATGATTTAGTTCCTCTATCTGCTTGACTGGATCAACATATTAGAGTACAAATTTTGTCATTTTTAGCAATGTCTGCTCCCTTTTTCACTATCCCTAATACCTTTACTAAAGAGGTTGAAGGGTCTGCCAGAGTCACTGTCAAGGTTTCCTGAGGACAAGTGGTACTAGGGCAGTGTGAATAGGTGCTTCCCATCTCCACCATGAAGCAGCTTTTGTCTGTAATCTGTGTTCCCATCAGACTTGTCCTCCTGTCTGCGTCCTTCTACACGACTTGCTTAGCAGAAACATACAACTCCTCAATGTTTCCTTCTCTGTCAGACTTGGTATTCACAGCACAGTGCTCTAATGTAGATTTCTGCTCGAAGACTACCCAGTGCTGTAAGCATGGAATGGATGAAGACGGTTGGATTGCAGCAGCTATTGACTGGAGTTTCTGGTTTCTTACAGTCATTTTGCTCTGTGTGGGTAAACTCTGAAAGATAACACCTGATGAATCCAAGTACACACAAGCATAAAATTTGGGACTCCATGGACCAAACTAGCAAACTCCACCAGTTTCTTACATGAAAAGAAGATAATAGTCTTGAAATAAGATTCAACTTCCAGTTTCAGCAAGGATAACAGTACTTTCACACCTAGTTTCAAAAGGTTGTTATTTAGTCCTAATAGTTTTCCCCTCTCTATAGCTTAATATCAGATTTATTTTCATAAACATTTGCTGAATTGAATCAACAGGAAGAATTTATGAGCTATCAAGGAATAACCAAGAGCCATTCCTCAAAGGTAAGTGATCACAACATATGAACAGTTTTTGAGAGAACTGCAAATTGTAAATCACATTAATTGCCTTTTGGAAACTTGCTCCAAATCAGTAATAATAAGAGAAATACAAATTTTAAAAATTCTGAGTTTTCACTTCTCACCCTGAAAATTTACTAAGAAAACAAAAATGAGGATAGTGCTGGAGGAGTTGTGGGAAGAAAGGAATACTTGTACACTGTTGGTAGAGCTGTGAATCGATCCATCCATTTTGGCTAACCATTTGGAATTATGTAAATATGTGACATTACTTCATACTTTTTGACCGAATAAATCCCTCTACTAGACATATGCCCCAAGAAGTTCAAAGATGAAAACAATTTCAGCAGGACTCTGTGGTAACAAGTACAACAAAAGCTGGAAACAAAGTAGAGCAAAAGTCAGTTGGAATATAAATATAGTAATTTCTGCTACATAGACAGGAGAAAAATCACAAGAAGGAATCTGAGCTCTGAGAGACTGAGAAAGCAAAAAAGAAATGGTGCTAGAGAACAAATAAGGGAACATAGTTGTCTGCCTTTGACAGGCGGCTGGGGGAGATACACAAAAGGAGACTGTCAGAGCCACTATCATGTAGTCTTGTTTCATGAGGTCTTTTGTTTGTTACAAAGAAGGGTTTGATAGGGGATAGAGTGGGACAGTGGTATAGACCTAGAAATGACTGTGGTGTGAAAATAAAAGTTTAAAAAAAAAGGTTGAAGGGGATCGCGCAGACGTGAGGGCTGTTTTTCTTTATGTGTTGGCCATGATCAGAGAATTCATCACCAAATGGCAAATTTCCTGGTGATAAGCCTCTCCATATCTAACTAAGGCAGTTTTGAGTAAAGTTGTCATTGTCATATTTGCTAAAGCAGTAGTCAAAGCCTTGGTAGAATCTTCCGTAACTGTCACTGTTGCCACAGTCATCAATAACCTAGGATCACCTCCATACAAAATGAAGCATTGTGGTAGGATTTTTTGAAGGAATTTCTTAAATTCTACAACAGTCAGCCTTTCAAAACACTTTTAAAAGAATATATCATAGGCTGGATCAATTATAAGATATATATGATTGTAGTTAAATATTGCTATTTAAACTTCCTTACAGCCTCTGTTTCATGATTTTCAGGAGGAGAACTTGCTTAATTCGAATTTACTCATTCCCTTAGAAAAGAGGAAGTTGAAACATGTAATTATTGAAGGATGTTTTTCATGTTTTCTAGATGATCGCTTTATTGAGGGATATTTTTGAGAAAATTTTTCAAATAATAGATTAGATTAGAAGAATTTTGATCTCCCAACTGATTCTGTAATTTTGGAGTTTCACATAGTAACTTCTTAGATATTTGAAGACTGTGCTCATGCCCACTATTTTTCCTTCACTGCTCCAGAGACTTCTTTTATTTAGGCTACACATGTCCATTTGTCTCGAATGATTTTCATATGGCATGGTTCCTGAAACTGCTCATCATCTTGATCGATCGCTCTCTTCTGTTTGTTCTGTAGTTTGTGACATTAGATCTCCTGAAATATGGATTCTACATCAGTTGGATAGTATTTAAATTTTGCTAAATTCTAGTTTGCTATGGAACTCTATTCTAGTATTGTAGAGATTTAGTAGCATCCTAAAGATAGCTGTTGCTTTGTCATAGTCTAAAATTGTTCAAACTATATACTTAACCTGCAAAAACCTTTATAGGAAGTTCCAAAGAAAATGAGGTGGAAATTTAGTTGCAGAAAAGAGAGATGGAGAAACTTTACCATATTTGGATTTTGCAGTTTCAACGAATTTTTGAAGGAATCATAATTAAAGGGCAGTGAAACACAATAACATTTTCATTAAAAAAAGAACATAAAAGTCAATCTTTGTAGATAGGTAGATTTTGGTTACAAAAACCTAGAGAGCAGAGTATCTAGAAAAAGAATGTAATTGACAGTGTCAAGGGTGACAGTTTTTAAGGGGATGAGAACTGAGAAAAAGTCATAAATTAGATTTGGCAATTATTGGCAGATTTGGAGAGAGAATTTTCTGTTAAATATTGATGTTGGAAATCATTGATTATGATTATTTTAACTTCTTGTTACTTTATGGATTATTTATTGTGCCTGGTTGGTGAAGCAGCAAGCATTTATTAAATACTTACTATACATCAAATACTGTTAAGTACTGAGAAAAAAAAAACCCACAATAAAGAACCCCCTGAAAAACCTTTTTTAAAAACTCCAAAACAAACAAAAAACAACACAGTCTCTGCCTTCAGGGAACTCACTTTCTAATGTGGGGTGAGGGAGAGACAACTTGTAATTATTAAGTTCTTATAGGATATATATGGAGTAGATGGAAAGTGAAGTCTGTCAGGGGAGATATTACTAGCCAGTGGAAACATAAAGACCCTCCTGCAGAAGGCAGGCTTTGAGCTGAGTCTTAAAGGAAGCCAAGGAAACCAAGAAGTAGAATTGAGGGACAGAGCATTTCTGGCACAATAGGGCAACTAGTATAAATGCATAGTGACTGAAAATGAAATGTTCTGTTTAAGAACCTTCACTTGAAGGACCTTCACATAGGCAAGTGCATGGAGAGGAATAAATTGAGATGATTTACAATGATAGGAAAGGATTGGTTTGTGAATGACTTTAAATGCCATTCAGAGGACTTTATATCTGGTACTAGAGAAAATCAAGAACCCCTAGAACTCATCGAGAAGGGGGTTTTATGGTAAAGAATTATGCTTTAGAACAATAGGTAGCTTATAATGGAAGATAATTGGAATGGATTTGAGTCAGGGAGGCCACTTAGAAAGTTTTTTCATTTTTGAATGAGAAGGGATGAAGACCTAGTTTGTGAACTAGGCTAGGTTAAGGCTGTTAAGAGTGGAAAGAAAGGAACAAGTTCAAGATACATGAATATGACAGGGGCAAGATTTGGCAGTAGATTGGATGTGAGGTTGAGGATGACAACTGATGTCATGAGTCTGGGTTGCTGGGTGGATGATGATGGTTCCAAAAGGGTTAAGGTTTGGAGAGTGGTGAGATGGGGGTGGGAGAAGAGGTAAAAAATATAGGGAGAAATATGTTCTATTTTAAACATTTTTGTTAGTCTAAATATGTTAAATGTAATATTTTAAAAATCCATACTTTATGTAAGAAACACGTTTTTATTATCACTACCTCTGTTCCTATTTAAATATTGTTCCTACGGCTCAATATTCTCTGCTTTCTTAAATCAATACCTTTATTCACGAGTAGTAATGCTTCTATTTTTTCTGAAATTAGTTGAATTCTAGTGCCCTTTTGTGAATAAGTTCATATTTATCATCATTTCTGAGGTATAAGGTAATGTCTGGGTTATAGGGAATTAGTAAATAATAATAGGTAGTCATTGGATGAGGATATCAGCTTTAAGGTATATTTTCATACAATCCATTTTTTGCTTTATCATCATTTACTTATCAAAGATGTGAACGCAGTAGATAAATGAAGATGAGCAACTTGACTGGAGACTGAATATTAAAACAAATGGCTGAAAAGCACCTTGAAGAGTTTGCTAAAATATTTTAGGAAATATTTCTGAATCTTTTTATAGATAATGTATTATAAATAAAGTGTTTTCAGTTTGGAGTGTGACTTTTTTCGCTGAGTTTTCAAGTACTATGTTATGAACTGTAAATGAAGAAAAATTCATCAAAACTAGTTTGTCAAAATAGACAAGATCCTTTAATGCTGAAACTCACATTTTAGCAGCTTGTCTCTTTTTCTCCTTCTAAAGCCAGACCTAAAACACAATCTTTTGGAGATCTTCTTTGATCCATGGAGCTAACAGAGACTTTTTCCTTTATGTTCTAGTTTGGAAACACCTGCTACTGCAATTCAGTTCTACAAGCACTTTATTTTTGCCGTCCATTTCGGGAAAAAGTTCTAGCTTACAAGAGTCAACCTAGGAAGAAAGAGAATCTTCTTACGTGCTTAGCAGATCTCTTTCACAGTATAGCCACTCAGAAGAAAAAGGTTGGAGTAATACCTCCTAAGAAGTTCATAACAAGGTTACGAAAAGAAAATGGTAATTCTAATTCTTTTACTTCCGTTATACTTATATCCGACAAGATTTATGTGCTTGAATAATAATTGCTTTATGTTTTCAGGATATTCTAATTCAGATTTCGTTTGACTTAACTATTAGAATTTTGCATATCCTTTAGTGAGAATGAGAGTTTTTTGTGTATTCTTGCAAGATTCGTATTGATAGGAGTTATATGTAAAGGTTTCTTTTAGTTTTTAAGAAATATATCATTTGAAGAAAAGTTGAATGATAGTGTCTGTTAATAGGATCATAGAATTTAAAGAAAAAAATTAAAGATCAGCTAGTCTAATAGTCCCCATTTTATAGATAATTAAACAGACCCAAAAAGATGAATTGATATTTCATATTCATGCAGGTAGTAAATAGCAAACTCAGTATTTGAACCCAGATCTATTGCATAATTATAGTGCATTTTCCACTATACTATGATCCCTAATTCAGTTCTTTGCATTTAAACTCAAGCAACATTCAAGGTTGAATATTTTGGCAAAGTTTATTATAGGGGCAGAGGTTTCTTCCTAGACAAGAATTATAAATCAATGCTACTCTTTCTCTCTTTTTTCTTCCTTTACTTCTTGAACTATGTACTATAATCCGAATGTCTTGAAAGTAAGTTAAAATCTTCATACCCTTTAATCCACATCAGTATTAATTCCCTTTGGTGGTAAACAGCTTGCGTTGGAACAGAAAACTAGAGTTAGGGATAATTTGCATTATTCCCATTTGATAATGAGCACAAAAGTTCTGTTTTAGAGTTAAACAAATGATACCTAGTTCCACAAGTGAATTATTGCTTCGGAGGATATAGACCTTGTCTATTAAGTCATTCATCAAATATTTATCAAGCACCTGCTGTTTATGGAGGTTGCACTTTGCTTCTTGGTACAGAATCAGTGTAAGATTCTAAAAGCAATTTTTTTTTAAAAGATAAATTTCTTCACCATTCCATTATTCAACCTTTTATTTTGATTTTTATTAGTAGCCAGAGGATAATAATAATGGCCAACATTCATATAGCAGTTTAAGGTTTGCAAAGAGCACCATAAGTATCTCGTTTTAGCTGTCTAGCAACCCTGGGAGGTAGAGATGTAGATTATCTCCATTTCACAGATGAGGAAACTGAGGTCAAGACTTGAGTTCAAATCCTGCTTCAGATGTATACTAGCTATGTGATCCTAGGCAAGTCATTTACTATCTCTGAGCCTTAATTTCCTTGTCCATAAGATGGGAATAACAGTAATAATTAGAGCATTTACCTTACAGGGATGTTGTTAGAATCAAGTGAGATTAACATATGGAAAGTACTTTTACAAACCTTAAAGTATTATGTAAATGGTACTTGCTGTCATAATTATTTTAATTTCAAAAGTTTGTTTTTTTAAAAAAAATCATTCTATCCTGGAATTCTACAGAAATGCCCTGTTTGATTTTGTTTAAGCCTTGTAAATATAGATAACATCATAATATTTGTAATCATTTTGTGATTATGTATTTGGCATTTTATTTTTTGAGTATAGAAAAATTGTTTAGTTAGAATCTAAGGATCTTAAATTTTCACCTAGTCTATCCCATTTCTTTTGTCAGAAAGAATTTTTAAAATTCTAGGAAGTTATTTTGTCATTGCCAGTAAATTCTTCCTTTTGTATGTGTTCCAGTCCCTCATATGTACATGATTTTTGTATAATCAGTTCAGTTCTTTAGATCATGTTATATATTCAGTGTACTTTAGTTTCTAAAGAGGATGACCTCTTTTGAAGTAACTAATTGTAGTTAATGCCCCATGATGAATTTTGATTTCTGAATTTTTAATTCATAGCAAAGGAAGAATGTTTAATTTGCATGGCATTTTAGATGGTGCTAGTTCAGGGTGGGGAACCTGCAGCAGCAAGGCCACAGGTGGCTCTCCAGGTCTTCAAGTGCACGTTTTGACCGAATCCAAACTTCCCAGTCCAATTCCCCTTAATAAAAGGATTTGTTCTGTAAACCTTGGACTTAGTCAAAAGGCCACACCCAAGGATCTAGAAGGCCACATGTGCCCTCAAAGCTGCAGATTCCCCACCCCTGTTGCTAGTCTAAAGTTTTGGCCTCTGTAAATATATACTGTATTTGAAGTAGATTCTGAAATAACATTTTTAAGTCGTATGAAACAGGTACTCTATGTTTAATTCTACAAACATTTATTAAGCATCTACTGTGTGTAAAGCTACAAGGTAAAGGTGTAAAGCCTTTGAAAAGGCTATGTGTAAAGGGCATGTTGGGGTTTTTAACTTTAATTTTTATCAGTTACATGTAAACAAGTATTTTAATTTTTTTATTAATTTGGGATTACACATTCTCTCCCTCCCTTCCTCACTTTCTGTATCCCTCCTTGAGAAGGCAAGCAGTTTGATATAGATTATACAGGTGTAGTCATTGCAAAATATTTCCATGTCAGCTATGTTACAAAATAAAGTACAGGTCAGGTGTTGAATTTTTTCAGTAATCCTAGTAAATAAGAGTAGTTTGATAAATAGCAGCAATTTGACCCAGGTGCCAGTGAGTACTGATAGAATACTGTGATGGTTTCGATTTTTTTTCTTCCTCCTATGTGGCTAAGGTTCTGTTCCTGGGCTGGGTCAGGTGCTATATGATAAATGCTTATTCCCTTCCCCACTTCCCTTTCTGCATTCTTACTGTTTCTTGCAGAAGAAATCTGCGTTTATCCTAGTACCTGGCACATAATAAATGTTGATTGAAATCATACATGTACAGATTCCAGATTGGCATTATGCTCAGAATGTTCCCATATATGTTAATAGTTTTGAAACATAGTCTCACTTTTGAAACTTTTTTGAAACTTTTGAAACAAATGTTGTAATGGAGCTAACTGCGTTTTTAATCTAAAAGGAGGTATTAGTAGTCTGTGCTTTCCCACCATCATTAACCTTTCTGTTGTTGTGAACAAAACTGGTACAAGTCAGCCATGTGTGGATGTTGCGCATGCAAGCTGGAGGGCCTTTGGCCCCATTCTTGGAGCTCAGCCTCTTCACAGGCACCATTTCAATATCATTTCAGATATGTTTTTCAAATCAAATGGCTTGTTCTTGTTGTCACTCTTTAATACTGCGCAGTTGATACCTTTTTACTCCAAAAGCAGTCCTGTAGGTTTTTAAAAATTCTTTGTCATGGGCTAGGTCTATATACTAATTGTTAAATGTCATATGATATTTTTTGTAAGAGCCCACACATTTGGCATGTGATAGTAGAAGTGAAGAAACCCAGGACATTGTGCCATACTCACCATATTTTCCATCATCACAGTTCACTAAAGTGTCATGTCAGACCACCTGAGAAACAGCAGGCTGAAACTGGCTTTGTGCATAAAGGTATTGATTTCAGAAGGTCACAGATGGCCTAGTTTGTACTCTGTGTAATAAGTCTATACAAAAATCAACAAGTATTTGTGAAGTTGCTCTGTGCACAACGCTCTCGAGGGCTGTGGGAGGTAACAAAGAAGAATGAGAATTACTAGAACCTCAAGGAGCACTAAATCCAATTTGGAGGGACAGGGTATAACCATGTGAAAAGTTAAATGGTTCTTTGAGTGGTTATGAGGGACTTCATAGACAGTGGTGAGTTTTAAAGAATGTATAGGATTTGAACAGGTGGCATTCTAGGTGAGTGAGTGATGAAATATAGATAGGAAAAGAAAATGATGGAATTTGGAGATAGTAGATTAAATATTCCATAGGTTTCACCAGATTGCCATAGGAGTTTGTTACACAAACAGGTTTTATATCCCTCATCTTGTAGTCCATTGCCTTCTTTTTATAGATAAGGAAAATATAGCCTAAAGAGATGAAGTGATTTGCCCCAAATCTTACAGCAAGTTAGTACCAGAGAGCCTAGTCTGGTTCCAGAAACTAGAACTAAATTTTCTGACTTCTTTTTCAGTGTTTCTTCTGCTACATCAAGTTGCTTTAACAAGCAAAGCAGTGTTTGATCAGACATACCTTTTATTCCTGTTCATTGATCTCTTGTGACTTAATCAGTTCATCTCTCTGTACCTCAATTTCCCATCTAAAAGAATTTGGATAACGATTCTTGTTCCTAACAATTTCTGAGACTCATTATATGATAAAGTAATATCATTATTTAATCATTTGTAAATAACCACGAGATAGCTGTGAATTGTAAAATGTCTAGATAACAAATTAATTTCAATAATGAAAACAAAGGGATTTTTTTTTTTGGTGAAAATTTCTATGGTAGCCAAAAACAAATTTGGGAAGAAAAATTTTAGGCATTTTTTAAAATTGTGCTACTGTGACAATTATTCAAGGATATATTCAGTTTCACTTTATATTTTTGAATAGATATGCTTCCTTTCAATAACTCAAGAATTTAATATCAAAGCAAATAGCTATCTCTGATGTATTACTGGCTAAACTGTTCTGATTGATTCTCTAAATTTTGTTTCATTTAATATCATATATTTATGTGAAACTATTATCCCTTTGTTAATAATATTAATTTGTCTTCATGTTGTAGAACTTTTTGACAACTACATGCAGCAAGATGCACATGAGTTTTTGAATTACCTACTAAACACAATTGCTGATATTTTACAAGAAGAGAGAAAGCAGGAAAAGCAAAATGGCCGTCTACCTAATGGCAATATTGACAGTGAAAATAACAACAGCACACCAGACCCAACTTGGGTTCATGAGATCTTTCAGGGAACATTAACTAATGAAACCAGATGTCTTACTTGTGAAACTGTAAGTTTTATGTTCAATTTTTTTGCTTAGAAAATGATTATCAATTTCATATTCTTTTTTTCTGATTGCAGTTTATTTTATACTTAATGTATTGAACTTATTGTAACAGATCTATTATTGATTTTAATCAATTTTATTGATTTATGAGTTTCTGTTTCACACCACTGATAATCATTGCAAAAGAAAACAATTATTAAAGTGGATGAAAGTACGGTAATCTGTTGTGGCATCCCAGTTATCTGCCTTTTAAAGCATAGAACAGTATAAGCTAATGGTTTTCAGGGTTTTATGTAGTAATACCCTCCCCTTCACATGAAAATGAGCATATTACTACTTTTCATTAAACAGTTAACAGTTTTTAGCTTATGTTAACACACATTTTAAAATATCACTACAATTTTATAAATAATACAGATTGTAAAAATAGTCAAAATAACATTTATTGATAAAATCCTTTAAAATGTTCATATTTATAACTTACAAAGTAACTAAAATATTAAAGTTCTTTGTGGGCTTATTTTTCAGCACAAATTCTCAATGTGATGTCACTGATGATATTGCTACTTTTAGTTCTTTTTCATCACTAATTGATTTATATTTGCTGTGAGATAATTTGTATTTGATTTTAAACTTTTTACTTTGTTTTTGTATTTCTGCCACTTGAACTCTTTAATCTTTGCTTAAGTTAGTTCTTCACCCCCTTGGGTTTTCTTTTCAGATCAGTTACTTATCCATCAGAAAGGTAGTATTATTTAACTTTTAAAAATGGATATACTTACATTTAATTGTTGGTCATTTTTAATGGTTACCTATCACTACTCTAGATTTATTAATTTATTTTAATTGAAGTTTTGGGGGAAAACGGTTTATTTTGTACTTTCCAAAGAGAATGAGGTAATTGGTTCAATGACATTTTTAACTTCTACACAAATGTTTTAATTTCACATGGACATACTTCATGTTCAGTAGTAGCCAGCAACATGTTGACACACACACAGTTCATCTTTATCATGAGATTTTGCTGACACTGACAATGGAGATCATCCTAATATTGAGATATTATAAGTACTCAAATTTAACTTCATGTATATACTATATCAAAATAATCACTGAGATTTACTTTGCATTGGAATAAATTTGTCATGTTAGTTGCACTTATCTTGTTAACTTTGATTTGAACTTTGTTTTCCTTGGAAAAAATGGATGTATTTATATGAGAGTTTTAGGTAGGGAAGTGTCCAATCATTCTGACCATTGTTTTGGTCCTTTTTCAGAGTTTCTCAAGTTTGCTGTGTGTCTTAATCCAAATACAGGATTTGGAGTTCACACAAGATAGTAAAGCAAGCTAGTTTTATTGAGGGGAGCTACTCAAAAATTGAAGAGCAGTCAGGGAGAATCATGGAAGTAGAGCAGATCTGCTGGCCCCCAGGTGCAAGTGAGCTCCTTGATGGGGCCCCAGAGAAAATGGAACACTCTCTAACTAGTAGAGAAAGTCTGTTGGGTTTTATAATATTCTTATCATGGTCCAGCACCCCAGGCTTGGGGAAAAAGGAGCAAGACCTTGGGAACTGGTGCCGATTTATGCTAGTGAGGGGCTGGGAAGACTCCTTGAGAAATGGAAGATAGTTGATATTCACTGCTCACAACAAAGGGGCTTCTGACTTTTACTGACAATTTTACTCCTTTGGGGTGACTCAGGATATTTTGAGATTTCCTGGGACTTTCTTCCTGTAGCTGGCTTCTATATTCTTTATTCATGGAGGTGTTAGACTCTCTGCCTAGGGCTTCATGGGACCAAAATATCCTTGTGTACACAATCAGATGAAAATGCATTTGGAAGATGTCTAACAAAATAAGTAAAAATACAACATAAATGATACTAATTTGTAGTTTAAGTTCATTGTTCAGGAGCAGAGTATTTTTTTTATTTTCTAAATTTCTATTTATTGTCACTGAAATAAAAATCAAGACATTAACAATAGTAATATGTATATGTGATATTTAGTCATAGTAAGGCTAAAAAAGTCACTTTTCCTTCATAGTTGATAATTTATGAGAAGGAAAAACTTGACTATGTAAAGTACAGTCCAGTGAATTAACACATTAACAATAGATAATACATGTGACCTCCGTCTTGTAGCTGAAACTGCTGAGGCATTCAGGTTCCAAAGAAATCAGGTTATAGCTCAGTTTAAACAAAAAATAAAACTTTGAGAAAATAGGCAACTACTTTGCAAAATGGATAGAGAGCTGGCTCTGAAATCTGGAAGCCCTAAGTGCAAATCCACAACAATCCTGGTCAAGCTAAGCCTATACTTGTCTGAACCATAATCAGTTATATGCAAATTTTTAGATAACTGATTACTTGAAGAGGTAGCTAAAAATGTTAGTAAAATAGATCTGAAACTCCATTGAATTTTAGATCTAAACATATATGCGGATACTAGCTGGGACTAGAACTTAAGTCTTTTGCCTATAATTGCAGTTTCTTTTGCACAATACCCAGTCTTCCTTCCTTCCTTTCCCAATTAAAGGCAAGTCACAAAGATGTGTTTTTCAGCATTTTCAGTTACGTCTGACTCTTCATGACCCCATTTGGGGCATTCTCTCCAATAGCTGCCTCATCACAGAGATGAGGATTTAATTATAGATGGTCACTGAAGTTCTTGATAATTCCAAAGTTCTGTGATTCTTTGAGAGAGTACATCATTTATGCTTCTGCAGAAAGAGAAAGTAGTTAACATATGTCTTTTAATATTATTCTAAATTATTTAAATATTTTGTTCTTTAATATATTTCTTAGTTATTTGACTATAGAGTTAAAAATATAATCAGGTAGAAAGGTGTATACCATATTCTTCAACTTAGGTAATGCCACAGCTTTGGACAATCCGGGTGTTTGGATCATGATGCATCATCCTTGTACCACTTTCAGTTTGATTGCAGCATATCAGTATATATGCTGGCAATATCTATCATGAAATTACTCAAACATAGAGAATAATAACTAATGTCATATGAGTAATATACATGACAAGATGTATGTCAAGGCTCTTTTTAATTTATATGTTCATAATAGCTTAATTTATCTTATTTGGTTGAGGAATAGGATTAGCTGAGTTTTCTAGTTAAGAATAAATTTTTCATGCCCTTTAGTTGGTAAAAATTATACAAGGTCCCTTGCAGAATAAGTTATGAAGAAGATGTCGCCCTGTGAAAGTTCGGAAATATGTCCTTTGTATAGCTGAAAATAATAAGATTTACAGGTGCCTATTTAACTTTTGTATATTTTTTAGCATTTTTAAATGATAAATTCTGATTATCTATTTAAAATATCAGTCACTATATTTAAAAATATACACACCAGGTAAAAGACTTAGTGTACTTCCGAAAAGACATGATGCAAATAATTTTGGGTCTTGGATGGCTATAATTACACACACGTAAAACTTTCAGAGTGACTTCTGAAGTGTTTTTCTTTTCAGGTTAAGATCTTCCTGCCTTTGACTTAACGTCCTTGAAAATATTCTGGTTAATTGAATACTAATTAAGGAATGTATTTGTTTTATATATAACATTGAAAAATCCATAAAAACTCAGTCCTTTTAATAAGTCCTTAAATTCTAAAATAAATATGGAGTATCTTGTACACATCATATTTTCCATTTTAATTCAAGAAACTTTTATTAAACACCAGCAATGTGCAAGGCCTAAAGAATACAAAGATTCAAAACAAAAATGACAATTCCAGCCCTTAAGTACCATTACCCTATTCATTTACTGTCAGTTTAATAGAATTGTTGAGATGTATGCCTGAATTGTTGGGAGGTGAAGAAACAAAACTCAAACTTAGATAATGATATCATACCACTGATGTAAGCTGTATGTTAAGGCAATTTATAATTTGTGTAGTCAGAAAAATGCCTCAGGTACTCTGTATGATTAGGGATTCAGATTTTTCTAGTTAGTTGAATTTTATAATTGAATTAAATAAAGTTTTTGGGTTGGTAGATATAGTATATACGTAGAAAAACAGTAGGTTGTTGTGGTTAAATGAATTTCTAGTTAATCAGATTCCTTTTTTTTTAATCTTGTCAGAAATCTTTCTAAAATATTTCACCATGTACTTCAATACCTTGCTAGATAGGCACTTGTCAAACTATACACTCCTTCTCAGCTTGTGTAAACATCTGCAAATCTTCCGTAGCAGAGCCACCCAAATTACCAGAAGTCTTCCTGCTAATCCAGATGACTTGGGTTCAAACCCCAGTTCTGTTACTACCTATGCAGCCTTAGAGAATTAATCCAATATCCCTGACTTTATTTCCAGTATGTATAAATTGAGAGCATTGGACTAAATTTTATCTAGTTCCAAATATGTAATTAATGAAACAGGACTGGAAAAATAGGTTGGAAATAGATTGCAAAGATTTTAATGCTGGTCTAGGAAGTTTGTTTTATCCTTCATGATAGAATAAATGGTGATATCCCTTGAAGGTTTTTGAAGAGGTGAGAGGCACAATCAGACCTGTGCCTTAGGAAGATGATTTTGACAACTTGATCAGTTGGAGATACGAGAGATTTGAGTCAGGAGACCAGTTAGGTTATCACAGCCTAGAGCATTAAGTGGAAAGAAAGAAGAGATGCAAGAAATGATGGAGAACTAGAAGAGGCCAGAGTTGGGAACTGATTTTCTGTGAAGGAAAGGGAAAACTAAAGGTTCGAATGGCTACTGCAAAGAGGGAGAGAATTAGAGAGAAAGAAGATAAAAGAACAAAGTCTTGAACTACTCATACTCAGAGTGGGAGGAAAGTGAATCGAATCAAGGGAAAAAAATAATTGAACTAAAAACAAGATAGGAGTAGTCAGTCAAGTCAGCAAGTATTTATTAAACCGCTGTTGTGTGGCAGGTACTGTGCTAACCACCAGGGATACAAAAAGCAAAAAAAAAACTGTACCTGCTTTCAAGGAGCTCACAGTCTAATGGAGGAGACTGCTTGTAAAAGCACTATATACACAAGAATTTTATTGGATAAGTAGATAATTTCAGAGGGAAGACACTAGGGTGGGTAAAGCTTCTTGAAAAGGTGGGGATTTAGTTGAGACTTGAAGGAAGTCTGGGAATCCAGAAGATGAGAGAAAGTTTCAGACATGGGGGACAGCCAGTGAAAAACGCGCAGTCAGGATATGGAGTGTCTTGTTCAAGTAACATCGAGGAAGCCATGAGAGAGGGAATGTTCCAATGAAACAAACTCCTGAAGAAGGTAGAATGGAGGGAAAAATCTAGGATATAAAGTTTATTTTTCCAGTTAGCTGAATTTTATAAATTTTATATTTTTTTTATAAAAAGGTTTAGTTTTGGTCAAGAGAATAGGCCACTTCTTCCTTTGAGATTAGAGCAAGAGGTGATAAGGATAGGTGGTTTTAAGATACAGAGGGAAGGTAATCAGCCAAGAAGGAAACATGGTCACCTGCTGAGAAAAAGGATTTGAGAGTGGAGGGCTTGAGAAGAGCATTGGAAACAGCTGCTGTCCAGATTATATAAAAACCAGAATTCATAGGGAGCAGGGCAAGAACAGTGAAAGGTCACATGATTCAAGGGTGAAGAGTTACTGAACTGGTTGACTAGGGTTAAGACTGTAGCAAAGCGAGTGAGGTCAGATAATTAAACAAGCAAAGGACCCAAGAGCCAGGTATGGAAGGAGCATGTTGCAGTGAGGCAGTGGAGGGGAGCAGCTGAGGTAGATTGTGCCTTTGGTTTAGGAGGATTGGATTTAGATGCTCTCCATAGTGACTTGCAGCTTGTATCCCCTGGTGCTATTCTGTGTGTTCTGGCTGTCTAGGATATATCTTCTCTCTCACTAAACTATAAACTCTTCGAGAGGACGGTGTCTCTTACTTATCTTGGTACCTTCTTTTCATCCAGTATAGGACTTTAATTGTATTTATACTGCATATGCTGAATAAATGTTCATAAATGTTCACTGACTCTATTGGAGTTGGATTTCCTCTAAGTTATTTTTAGCGTAAAGTTCTAAAAGTTTATCACTTTATTTTTTTTTTGTCAAGCAAAAGTTACCTCACCTATCTCCAGTAGATAAGAGTATGGAATGTAGTTTAGATTTGATTCTTTAAAATTGTATTTTAAGGATTGTGATTTTAAAAGTGTATATTGAAGAAAGTATTATACAATTAAACTTGCTAAAATTATAAACAGTAATCATAAAAACCCACACTATCTTTTCTTTCATTAAGAGTAACACGTAGAATCTTAGTACCTACAAATAGAGAGTGGCAGGTGTTCTATATTTTTACTGAATAATCCAAATCTTATAGTTTACTTATAAAACTTTTTAAAACAATTTATATGCATTTACTTCTCTTAATGCAATGTGTTGGGCTTATATTTAGAGGTAGAGACATAGTAGTAATTTGAGAAAATTAATATTTATCTCTTGTTTCTACAGATAAGTAGCAAAGATGAAGATTTTTTAGACCTTTCTGTTGATGTGGAACAAAACACATCAATTACTCACTGTTTAAGGTAGAGTTACATAACTTTCAATTGATTTTAAAATTCAGTGTAAACATTTTTTGACCTGGAATCTTTTCAAATGTGTTATATTTTCTTTTAAAATATTTTATTGATCTCTTTTGTTTTCTTATTACATTCCTTTTCAAATGTCACTCCCCTTTCCCCTACTTAGTGAGCTATGTTGTCTTATATTTGCCATTTTGCTCTGTGTGATGTAAAACTTCAGAGCTGATTTACATTTCTTTTTAATTAGTGATTCTAAACAGTCTATTTCTTTGCTTTCCTGTCCATTGGGGAATAACTCTTGGCCACATATATTTGTGTTAGTTCCTTACGTATCTTAGATATCAGACCCCTGACCAGAAATTTGTGTTGCAAAATTTTGAAAGTATCTGGTTTTATCTTTTGTGTTTTCCTCTGGCCCTATTTTCAATTAATTTATAGATTAGCTATAGATTAGATTTTCTACATTAGCTAAGATTGCCTTAGCTATATCTCTGAGAGGTACTTGATCTCATTTTTGTCCGTGTGTGTGTGTGCGTCCAAATTCACAATCAGCTTGTATGTTTACTTTTAGTTTATTATGGCATATAGTGTAAGATATTGTCCTAAAACTAATTTCTGCCAAACCACTTTGCAGTTTTTCATGCAGTTCTTATCAGTTAGGAAGTTCTCTCCAAAGTACTTTATTAAATTCACCATTATTTTCTAATGTCCATGATATAATTTTTATTTGAATTTTTACTAGGGGTTTTAGCAACACGGAAACTCTATGCAGTGAATACAAATATTACTGCGAAGAATGTCGCAGCAAACAGGAAGCACACAAAAGGTAAAATTATTTTCTGAAATTTGGTAATTATTAATATATACAAAGGATTTTTGGCTCTTACAGAAGTGATGCATTCTTGAGTTTTCTGGTACCAGTTGAAGCTGAAGAAGAAAATATATACATATAATGGGGCTTTCGAGGCAAAAGGAATGTCTCCAATTTTTGGTTCAGAAGATCTAGTCCCTAAATGACATCTCATAATCATGTAAAGAAAATTATCTTTATCATAACCATTAGTTAAAACTCATTTGCGCAGTTTACTGGCTATATGTTTAGTATATCCTCTACACAAACTACTCTTTTGGAGATTTTCTAAATTTAACAGTGGTTTAACACTCTCAAAACCAGACATAATGTTGAGCTTAGAATCTATCCTATTTGAGATAAGCATTTTTTTTATGCTTTTTAGGAACAAAACATTAACTTCCTGCTTAATTTTATACCACTTTTAGAACATTACTAGTATAATTTTTAAAAAAATTAAATGTCAGCAAATACATGAGATTTTTTTTTTTCTACAAGTAACCATAGAGCCTGGATTTTCAGAGACATTTCTCATTTTAAAAGAAGAAAGTTCACCTTTATTGAGATTTTTCAAAAAGGAATAGTCTTAGCTCATATCATATGTCCCAATTTTGGTTCTAATCAATGAACATTTTAGTTAACAAAGTTTTCTTTAAAAATTAATGTACTTATTATTAGGAAGGAATTTTAATGGTTATTTATCTTTATTAATGATTAAGCAGTGTCCTACATGTGAGACTGTAACTTTGCTCCTCTTTGTAAAGTTATTAATTAATGTATGTTTGAAGATGGAAGATCTTTGAATTTAGTTCCAGCAACAGATCATATCTGCATTCTGAGGGGTAAACTTTGCTATATACATGCAACATTGGCAGGTTGGCCATTTACTGATAGGTTGCTTTGACAACCTGTGAAACAAAGAAACTTACAAAAGTACACCTCACTCTTGTGTGGCATTCTGCAATGACAGTAACAGAAGAAAAAAAAACAGAGTGTGTTAAGAATCACACTTTTTTTAGCCCTTCTATAAATGTTAACTTGATATCCTAAAAATGAGATCTTTTTCCAGTGACTCACAAAGGGACATAGTACTTGAGAAAATGAATCGTAACAATCTCTGCATTCTCATCCTAAATGATAACAGAAAAAAAAGAAACTTGTAGTTAAGTGAATGGATAGGCTTGAGTATAAGTGTGCTCTTTAAAAAGTGAAATTCCATTCAAGTATGAAATAGTTTGACTTCCCTGACTTTATGACCCAATTTGATTGAATGATTGATTAAATTGATTTGAAAATTGATTAAATTGAATTGTAAATTTGTAAATTCAAGCAGATTATGTATGTATCTAATGTATATACTTGCTGTTGTGGATAGGGCATTATGTTGAAAGGCTGCTATATTGGGGTTCAAATTCTGCCTTTGACATCAGCTATGTGACCTTAAATAAGTTATTTAACATTTTCAGGTAACTCCCTAGATTTATCTGTTATAGACTGGATTACTTTGGAATCATTACAGTTAGCAAAAACGTAGTATAATTTGTAATTTCAGTGTTAAAATTGAATAAAAATTGAATTTAATATAATTTTAATTGGATTTATTCTGTCATTTGGGAAGGGATCTGGTTGGGGTTAATTATATCTGCTATTGTTGATTTTTGCTATGAATAGTAATTGATTGATACTGGTGCTCTGTTTTTGCACTTGTGAAACTGATAACTATACTCAGAAGGTTTTTTTAGTACAGGTAACATGAAATTTCAAAATGAAGAGACATGCTTATGCAGCATTTTATCCATGTAGGTACTTTGGATTTACATTCAAATAAGCTAATGTTATTGAGTTGGTAATAAGATATTTTTATATACTTGAATCTCATCAGCTCCCATTGTTTCATTTCTTGTCTCTATGCTGGTAACTCCAAAAATCTATGTGCTTTCAACTATCCATTTATGTAGAGAGGGTAGATCCTCAAAAAAGCCAGTAGGCATCTACTTCTGAGGGGTGAGGGATCATGAATAGGAAAGAGGATGAACAGAAGGATCCATATAGCTTGAGCTAAGAACTGGCAAAATAGTATTAAAGATATATTAAGTAATTCCTGTGTGCCAGACACTGTGCTAAGTGCTGGGCATACAAATGGGAAAAAAAAATACAATCCCTACCCTCAAGGAGCTTAAAATAAGATGAGGAAAGACAACACAAAAAACGAAGCTAAAAAATCATAGTGGGTAGGTATGTGATAATGGAAGGTACCTGTTGGCAAGTATGGTGGAGACATCATAAATATCCCAGAGTAGAGCAGCCAGGTGAGAAATGAGTTGATGTCTCAGCTGAGTTCCCTTCTTTGATAGAGGTTTTGGAGTTCAAGTGCTACCCTCCAAACAGAGGGGCAGAGGGTGATGAGGAGGAGGAGGAGTACCAAAACTGATAGAAACATTCAGAATGATGATGTTTTTCCAATAGTGGGCAGAGTAGATAAGTTAGAGATGTCTTAGAATAGTGCAGCCAGATGAGAAGTGAGGAGATATTCAAAATGCCTCCTACAAGAGGACAGCCAATTCTTACAATGTCAAAAAAATCACACAGAGTCAGCTCTGAGAAGGTATACGTGTACCACAAAATGGCCTATTGTGTCCTGAAGGCTCCTTGACTCTTTTTCTGGTATCTGGAGAAAATTTGGAAATTGGTATGATTTGATGAATACCCTATGCATTAAGTGGGTCCTGGTCTCTCCTGGATACCTCAGTGGAATGAAACAGGAAAAAAATTCTCCCTAGACTTGATCAGCAACTATACTTGTGCATTAAATTTATGAAGTAAAAGAGTGAACACAGTACCATGCTGGAAGGAGGGACTCAGTTGCACCTCTCTTCCCCATCTCCCTGCCTGCAACCCCAAAAGGCAGCACTTGACTATCTGACATTATAATATTCGCAATAAGCATTACAAAAAGATGTCCATGAAGATAATGGTAGCCTATTTGCCAGTATCTCTTTCAGAGAATGAGAGAGAAATTTGACAAAGAACTTGATAAGACCCTTCAAATTAAATCAGTATAAACTTTTATTTTAGTGATTTATGTGCGAAAGTAAGCATGGAGAAGGATAAAATGCTTATAATGAACAGGGATTGAATTATTTATGAAGTCAGCTGTCTGTACTGATACACCATATACTTACTAAAAGTAAAAACCATATTAGGTGTCAAATTCAAAGAAATTATAAAAATGAGAAACTATGACATGTATTGGAGACAATTCCACTGACTTATTTAAACAAACTGCTGACACAAATATGAGAAATGGATAAAAGAGTAGACATTGACACCAATTGTCATCGTTTCCTGAAGAACTTTAAAGAATTTACCACAAGGAGGATACCAGAAGAGCGCTGAAAATCCTTAGCAAGGAAACTTATGATTTCCTTAGTAACTGGAAAGAGATACTGTACTAACTTAGAATAAATTTGTTAAACCCTATGTGAGAGACATTAAAAAAGTGTGAATAGAAAGTTCTCAGAAGAAGAAATCCAAGCCATCTATAGTCCTATGGAAAAAATGCTCTGAATATCTAGTAATTAGAGAAATAAAAATTGAAGCAACTCTGAAGTTCCACCTCATTTTCATCACATTAATGGACTGTTGGAGAAGCTGTGTATTTGTCCAGTCATTCTAGAAAGCAGTTTGAAACCATTACACAAAAGTCACTAAAATGTACATGCCCTTTGACCCAGTATTACCCCTTTTAGACATATACTTGAAAAAGGCCAAAGAACAAGGGAAAGGTCCTATTACAAAAAAAATGCATATAGCAGCTATTTATGCAGTGACAAACAACTAATCTCAAGGAATGCTCATTAATTAGAAAATAGATAATGGTATGTAACTATAATGGAATATTATTGTGCTATATAAAATTATAAAAGAGATAGTTTCAGAGAAACTTGGTAAGGCTTATGAAGTGAGAACCAGATCATTACTGTAACAAAAACACTATAAAAATGAACAGTTTTGAAGGACTTAAGAACTTTGATCAATTCAGTGATCAACCATGATTCCATGAGACCAAAAATGTTACTCACCTCTTGACAGTGAGAAGATGGTCTAATTACATGGAATGAGACTGTTGAGCTTTTGTGTTACAAAGGCAAAATCAGTACCTGCCCTCCAAGAACTCACAATCTAATGGATAGAACAACAAACAGATGTACAAATAAGCTTATTTACATAATAAATAAATAATTAAGAGAGGGGAGGCACAGAATTAAGAGGGATTAGAGAAGGCTCCCTATAGAACTTAATTTTTTAATTGGGATTTGAAGGAAGTCAGGGAAGTAAGTAATCAGAGCAGAGGAGGGAGAGTGTTCTAGATATGGGAGACAACCAGAGAAATTCCCCAGAACTGAGAGGTGGAATGTCTTATTCATGGAACAGCCAGTTTTGTTGGATTGAAGAGGTGGAGAGAGGGATACATTAAGGTGTTAGAAGATTGGAAAAGTAGGGAAGGCTAGATTATGAAGCACTTTAGATTCCAAGCAGAATTTTGCATTTGATTGTAGAGTGGATTGAGAGCCATTGAAGTATATTGACTAAGAGGTTGATGTAGTCAGATCTAAATTTCAGAAAAATCACCTTGGGGACTGATTGGAGGATGGAAAGGAGAAGCAAGAAATTTGTGGCTGGCTGACCAATCAGCAGGCTCTTGTAATAGTGCAAACATGAGGTGATAAGGACCTGTATTGGGACAGTGGCGGTATTAAAGAAGAGGAGGCATATTTGAGAGATGTTGTACAAGGGATATCAACAGACAGTGGCATGAGATTCAATGGAAGAGATGAAGGTTGTCTATTGCCCACACTGAACTGCCTTAGATATAGTCTCTTTGTCCATGTATCTTAACCTGGTACTGTATGTGACACGTGTTTGATATCTTCTCAAGAAGAAACAAAAATGTGTATCAGAAAGTAGGGTGGTTTTGGAAAAACAGGTAGCTTTTATGGTCTTAGATGATAAGGTTGTTGTGAATAAATGGCTTTATGAATTATAAAACACTACATAATGTAAATATTAGCTTTTTGAGTGGTACCATAGGGCACAGAGCACTAGCTCTGGAGTCAGGAATATTCAAATATGGCCACAGATACTTACAAGCAGTGTAACCTTGGGCAAGTCGCTTAACCAGTGTTTGCCTTGATTTCTGCAGTTCTGAAATGGGGATAATAACAGCACCTACCTCTCAGGGTTGTTGTGAGGATCAAATGAGCTAATATTTATGAAGTGCTTAACACAGTGCCTGGCCCATAGTAGGTGGTATTATATAAATGCTTATTCCCTCCCTCCCTCCCTCCCTCCTTCCCTCCCTCCCTCCCTCTTCTCATTTCTTGTCCCCAACTTCTCTATAGTATCTCATGCTGTTTACCAACCTCTCCTGAATACATTCTTTGCTCTCTCTTGGTTCTGCTACCCATTTGACCATTCCTTTCCAATCTTGCTGGATTATCACATATATCTTACCTCCTAACTGTGGGCTTATTCTGAGGCTCTGTGCTGGACCTTTTCTTTTCTCTTCTTTCAGCAACATTATTAGCCTCAGTGAGTTCAGTTATCTCTAAACAGTCGACTCCAGATCTGTCTGTCTAGTCTTTGTCTTTGCTGAGCTCCAATCCCACATCACCAAACTGCCTACTGAGCATTTCAAATTGATGTTCCATAGACATCTCAAACTGAAATGGTCAAAGTAGAACTCGTATTTTTCCCTCCATACTCATTCCATATCCTAATTTATATTTTCCTGTCAAAAGCACCACCATTCCTCTAGCCATGCAAGTTTGTTTCCTTAGCATTCTTCCCCATTCCTCATTCTCCCCTACCTTATATCTGTTGTCAATTTTTTGACCTATTCAACAGCTCTTTCATCTACCACCACAGATACACTCCCCTGGCCAACATTGCTAGCTCAGGCTTTCATCATATCTCACCTGGATTATTTCAGTGAGCTCCTAATTGTATTCTTTGTATCAGATTTTCACTAATACATCTGCACAGCTGTCAGAGTGGTATTTCTAAGACCCAAGTTTGACCAATTACTCTTTGTTCAATAAATTCTAGTAATTACCTAATATCTCTAGGATGAAATATGAAATTCTCTTTGGCATTTAAAGCCTTTCAAAACCTGGTTCCTGATTTCATGCTTATTATCCATTGCTCCCTTTTATTTCCAAGCTTGCCTTCTTACTCTACTCACACATGACATTCTTCTTTTGTCTTTGGGTCTATGTATTGGATCACTGCCTTGTCTCAAATGAACTCCTTTCTCACTTCTATTTCTTAGAATGCCTAGTTTCCTTCAATGCTCAGGTGAAATATTTTCTGCATGAATTATTTCTTTAATTCCCTCCATTACAAATCCAACCCCCTGCAATTAGTAGTGCTTTTCCCCCAAAATTACCAGGAATGTATTTTGTATGTATACTTATATGTACAGGTTTGTCTCATACAATAGAATATAAATTTATTAAGAGAAAGTTAGTTTCATTTTTGTCTTTCCATGCCCAGCTCCTAGCACAGTGCCTAACATATAAATGCCTATTGATTGATTACTGTTTTCTCTGAATATAAATTCTTTCCTACTCTTGATGATTCCCTTACTGACCAGAATACTTCATTCAATAAAGTAATTGCTTGTTGTCACGTTAAAAATCTACCAAATAGAAATAAAATAGACTTTTGACTTAGGAATTTAAAACAGACACAGTGTAATTCTTAGCTGATTACCTTAGGTTTTCAAAGGCCCTGTAAAGAGCAAACTGGCAGGTCTTACCAAACTAGAAGGACTTTGAATATGAGATCAGCAATCAACTCGTCTTCTATCTGATGATTATTCTAGGCAGATTTGCAGATATTTGTCTCTAGAAGGTTGTCCACCACACTGATAATTTTGTTTGGTTGTAACAACTCTAGGAACTAGGCTTGTAACATGTGAAACAATTTGCATTATGTTGCATTGCAGATACATTGAAAAAATCATAGATCACTAGACTTGGAAGGGACTGCTGAAGCAATCTAAAACATAACATCACTTCATTTTACTTTTTAATTTATTTACTTTTAGGTTTCAAACATTCACTTCCACAAGATTTTGAGTTCCAAATTTTCTCCCCATCTCTCCCCTCCCCGCACCGTGAGACACCATACATTCTAATTACCCCTTCCCCCAGTCTGCCCTCTCTTCTATCACACCCCTCCCTTCCCTTTTCCCCATCTTCTCTCTTTTATTGTAGGGCAAGGTAGATTTCTATACCCCATTACCTGTATTTCTTATTTCCCAGTTGCATGCAAAAACAATTCTCAACATTCTTTCCTAAAACTTTGAGTTCCAACTTCTCTCCCTTCCTCTCTCCCTACACATCCTCCTGGGAAGGCAAGGAATTCAATATAGGCTGTATATGTGTAGTTATGCAAAAGACTTCCATAATAGTCATGTTGTGAAAGACTAACTAGATTTCCCTCCATTCTATCCTGTCCCCCATTTATTCTATTCTCTCTTTTGTCCTTGTCCCTACCCAAAAGTGTTTACTTCTTATTACTCTCTCCTCCCTTTTGCCCTCCTTTCCATCATCCCCCACAGCCCACTTATCCCTTTCTCCCCTACTTTCCTGTAGTGTAAGATAGATTTTCATACCAAATTGAGTGTACATCTTATTCCCCTCCTTAAGCCAAATGTGATGAGAGTAAGCTTCACTTTTCCCCCCTCACTTCCTCTCTTTTCCCCATTGAAAAAGCTTTTTCTTGCCTCTTTTATGAGAAATAATGTTCCCCCATTCCATTTCTCCCTTTCTTCTCCCAATATATTCCTCTCTTATCCCTTAATTTTATTTTTTTAGATATCATCCCTTCCTATTCAACTCACCCTGTGTCCTCTGTCTATATGTATATAATCCCTCCAGCTACCCAAATACTGAGAAAAATCTGAAGAGTTACAAATATTATCTTTCCATGTAGGAATGTAAACAGTTCAACTTCAGTAAGTCCCTTATGATTTCTCTTACCTGTTTACCTTTTCATACTTCTCTTGATTCTTGTGTTTGAAAGTCAGATTTTCTTTTCAGCTCTGGTCTTTTCATCAAGAATACTTGAAAGTCCTCTATTTCATTGAATGACATTTTTCCCCTTGAAGTATTATACTCAGTTTTTCTGGGCAGGTGATTCTTGGTTTTAATCCTAGTTCCTTTGATTTCTGGAATACCATATTCTAAGCCATTTGGTCCCTTAAAGTAGAAGTTGCTAGATCTTATGTTATCCTGATTGTATTTCCACAATACTTGAATTGTTTCTTTCTAGCTGCTTGCAATATTTTCTCCTTGACCTGTGAACTCTGGAATTTGGCTACAATATTCCTGGGAGTTTCTCTTTTTGGATTTCTTTTAGGAGGTGATCATTGAATTCTTTCAATATTTCTTTTTCCCTCTGGTTCTAGAATCTCAGGGCAGTTTTCCTTGATAATTTCATGAAAGATGATGTCTAGGCTCTATTTTTGATCATGGCTTTCCAGTAGTCCCAGAATTTTTAAATTGTCTCCCCTGGATCTATTTTCCAGGTCAGTTGTTTTTCCAATGCAATATTTCATGTTATTTTCTATTTTTTTCATTCTTTTGGTTTTGTTTTATAATTTCTTGATTTCTCATAAAGTCATTAGCTTCCATCTGCTCCATTCTAATTTTTAAAGAACTGTTTTCTTCAGTGAACTTTTGAACCCTCTTTTGCATTTGGCTAATTCTGCTTTTTAAAGCATTCTTCTCCTCATTGACTTTTTGGACCTCTTTTGCCATGTGGGTTAGTCAATTTTTAAAGGTGTTATTTTCTTGGGCATTTTTTGGGGTCTCCTTTAGACTTGTTTTTCTTGCATTATTCACATTTCTCTTCCCAGTTTTTCCTCCACCTCTCTTACTTGATTTTCAAAATCTCTTTTGAGCTCTTCCATGGCCTGAGACTGTTGAAAATTTATTTTGGTTTTGGATGAAGAAACCTTGAATTTGATGTCTTCTTCTAATGGTACGCTTTTTTCTTCCTCATTGAAAAGATGGAGAAAAATACCTGTCCACCAAGAGAGTAACCTTATGTAGTCTTATTTTTTTCTCCTTTTTTGGGCATTTTCCCAGCCAGTTACTTGCCTTTTGAGTCCTTTGTCAAGAGGAGAGTATACTCTAGGGACCTGTAAGTTCTCAGTTCCTCCAAGGTGGCACAATCAAAGGAGAGGAGTTTACTCCTCCCTCCTCAGGATCTGCGAGTAGGGTTCACTCCCCATAACCATTTCCAGCTCCACCAAGCCAGTGCTCCTCCTCATCCCATGGCCACATTCCCCCAGCACCTTCAGACTGAGTCCTCCAAAAATGGATGCTGCAGCCTTCTGGGACTCGGGCTAGGGCAAGACCCTGCTCCCTTCTCACCCACGTGAAAGGGCTTTCTTAATGACCTTTGAAGCTGTCTCTGGTGTTTGTGGGATGAGGAATCTGGGAACCACAGCTGCTCCCCAGGATTCTGCACCCTGAAGCCTGCTCCAGTTCTGTCCCTGCAGCACTGTGTGGCCAAGACTGGGCTGCTCTCCATGGGCTGCATTCCGCCTCGAGCTCAGTGCAATAGACCTTTCTTGTCTGCCTTCCAGGCTGCCTTGGGTTGGAAATCTCTTTCACTCTGTTGTTTTGTGGCTTCTGCTGCTCTAGAATTTGTTTAGAGTCATTTTTATAGGTATTCTATGGTTTTTGGGGGGAGAGCTACAGCAGGTCCTCCCTTCTACTCCTTCATCTTGGCTCCCATCTCCCCCACTTCATTTTACTTTTGAAGAATCTAAAGGCAAGAGAAACTAAATGACTTATCTAAGATCATATAGAAAGGAAGTCTCAGTGGTATTACTTAAATCCTCTGGCTCTAGAGTCTCTTTTTTCCACTTGTACATGTACTATAGAGTATTATCTAGCTTTGATAATTCTATTTTTAAAAAGGCTTTACGAAGACAGTGTCCTTTAAAGTTGGTAGTTTTGCTTTTATTTTTAATGTACTTGTGTATTATTAAAGTTTCCTCTCTCTAATACCTCTCAGACTTTCCTGTTTTTCAATGATAGCACTAAAATTTGTTATTTTTTCTGATTCATTTCAGAGTTGTTGCAGTTCTCTGAAAAAAATTAGTTTTAGAGGAACTCAGTAGACACTATAGATGTCTTAGAGCTCTGTGGAGAACAAGTATCACTAAACATTATTTGACCCCACAAGCAGAATATAAAAGCATTTTCTACTAATTGTCATTCTTCTGTTATATTCTCTTCTGGATTTTGAGCACCTTTGAGACAAAGTAGTCTTTTTTTTTTTTTTAAGATCACTATTCCCTGATCCTTGTACAATGCCCTGTATATAGTCTGAACTGAGTAAATGTTTTGCAATTTGTCTGTTGAAGCTTTATATCCATAAACCTGTTACTTATTGATTTTAGTTGAAATCTTATTAAAGCATATTCCTTAAATTGGACCCAGTACTTAGTTGTTTATTTTCCTTTTGCACCTCATAACTCAGTCGGTAGTCTTGGTTTTAAAATATTAGAGAAAGCTATTATATTTTCGTATAACTTTTGCCAGATTAGAGTTAGGAATGATTGTAAAGCTTAGTCAGACACTCAAAAAAGTAAGCTCATTAGTAATCATGTGAAGAATAGTAATCTATAATTGTACTTGGTAACCTACAAAATTTTTCGTGATCTTAATCTGCATTTCTTCATTAGAGCCTATATTTTAGCAGTTTTGTTTTTCTGGTGATGACCTCTTTAACTGGAATTACGGAAATTCATGGGCCTCGTCATTGGCCAAATACTATTTAGGTGTTTGATGAAGATTGATTCCAAAATGTGGCTTAGTCATATGTAAACGTAAAATATTTTCAGTTTATTTTATATACCTTCCAATACCTCTTCTTAGGGTAGAGTCTTCTTTTCTCCATCCCATTTGCCCCTCTAGAACAGCATTGTCAGACCCTCTAGGTGGAATGACTAGAACCAAATTAAAATGTAATTGGGAAGTGTTTACCATAAAAACATACATAGTGCTAATTTGTGATTTTCTAAGTCAATATGCAGCCTTCTAGGATTCCTATTTATATGAGTTTGACACGGCTACTCTGTTTGAACATTAATCCTTGTATCTTATGTCTGCCATTCTGTTTGAATTTAATATAAGTAGACATTTCTACTCTACCGCTATAAGCCAGTAAGTGTACAGATTTGAACTCAGGAAGATGAGTCTTCCTGACTCTACTCTCAGCACTCTCTCTACTGCGCTACCTAGCTGTCCCAGCTGTATTCTGCTCTACTATTAAATATGGAAATTTCTAGGGACCAGTGTAAAGGGGTTTTTCAAAGCTTCACATGAATCTCTCTTTGTCTATTAAAAGTAGAGAACAGATAAAATAAGTCTCATAAATCCTCTTTCCCTATAACATTAGTGAACCATCAATACCAGTTCTGCTCCTTACTGCTATTGTGATGTTGGGCAAGTCACTAAATTTCCCTAGTTCTTAATTTTTTCATATATAAAGTGATAGGTTTGCATTAGATAATTTCTAAATTTACTTCTAGCTCCAAAACTATGATTTTATGAATATGGAATTATATTATTGCTCTGAGTTTCAAATTGCCCAACCAAAAGTAGTATTAGAAAAGAGTAAATAGATTTTTCCTTTGTATGATATGTTTGTTCTTTATAGTTAAGACAGAGAAAGACCTGTTCTAATTAAAAATATATATTCTTCTAACAGTTGCTTTTTTGTACATACATTTTCTCTCCTAAATTTTGGTCAGCTGTTGTAGAAATGTTTAAAAAAATGTGATATTGAATGACTTAACATAAAGTGCATGTTGATTGAATTCTTTTCCATAGAGATGACTTGTGCTTTTGTTTCTTTTAATTTTACTTTGGATATATTTTTTTGACTTAAAAAAAAATTCCTTAACAGGATGAAAGTAAAAAAACTGCCCATGATTTTGGCGCTGCACTTGAAGAGATTCAAATATATGGATCAGCTTCACCGATACACAAAACTTTCTTATCGGGTAGTTTTTCCTTTAGAACTTCGACTGTTTAACACTTCAGGAGATGCCACCAATCCTGACAGAATGTATGACCTTGTTGCTGTTGTGGTTCACTGTGGAAGGTAACAGTAACTTATCTTTCATGTATATGTTTATCAGAGACATTTGGAAACTGGCAAAACGATCAATAGTGATATTAATTTTAAGATTTTATTCTGTAATTTTTAAAAAAAAATTCTTTCCTTTCCAAATGATACATCCCCAAAGAAAGACAGTGCAGATAGAGAGGATGCTATGGATGCAAGAAGGCCTAGATTCTAGTTTCTCTTCTGATAATTGCTGACTGTCCACCTGAGCAGACCCTTAACCTGTGTGGGCCCAAGCTGCTCTCTGAGTTGTGTGACAGTTGCTGTTCTGCATTGGCAGAAAAGGTTTTCCCGCAAGGAGTTCCTTATCCCAGTGAAAACTGAAATTCTCCTCATTTCAGTTCCTCCCATAAATTCTTCCTGAGATTAAATTGTATTTTTTGGCCTACTATGTGCAAGGTATTATACCTATGTATATTTATTACAAAGTCCAGCCAAATAATTAGAAAAGCATATTTGTAATACAATTATGAAAGCCAAACAAGTTCTCAAAATTCCAAATAAGACAGTTTACACATCCTGTTTAGATTTGTCTCTGCAACAACATTTATTTTTAGAAAATGATTCTAGAAAGTCATCCTTCTTCCTTGCCTTTAGAAAATTTTCCAGTTCCTATCCCTTGTTACTTGTATCTCTGTTTTGTCCAGATGCAGGAGTTGGAACCTCAAGGCCACATGTGGCCCTCTAGGTTCTCAGGTGTAGCCCTTGGACTGAATTCAAACTTCACAATACAAATCCCCTTAATAAAAGGATTTGTTCTGTAAAACTCACACTCAGTTGAAAGGCCATACCCAAAGACCTAGAAAGCTACATGTGGCCTCAAGGCCACAGGTTCCCCACCCCTGGGGAGGCAGGAATGAATTAGGGAGCCACAATGAGAGGCATTATTCTTTGGTATCATCTGAATCTGTGCCTATTAGAAAGCAAGGGACAGAGTATTGAAAATCCTCTTTGCTTCCAGTATTGTTAATGACCTTTTAAAAATTATTTTTATTTTATGATAGATGCTATGTGTTCTACATTTACCCAATGCATCACACATAAAAGGTACCCAAAAAATTATTTCTGAAATAGTACAAAACACAATATTTATTCTAAACTAAAGTTTGAGAAGAAAAATAGTATCTCAAAATCCTGATGAAAAGTATAGGTTAGTAAAAATGCTTTATAGGTTAACTGCACTTTGAAAACTTATTTCTAAAGTTGCTACAACGTAGATTTCATAACCGAATCACATGATAATCACCACCTAACCAGTACTCACCAGTAAAGGAAAAGGACACAAGGAAAATCCTTATGAGTTCTCTTCCAAGCTTTGTTGTCTTCAGTATCTGTATGGCTTCTCCTGTGTGGTGAAGGAAGAACTACCCTTCCTACCAAAATGTTACCTTTCTACCAAAATGTTACCTTTCTTATTTTTGCTCTTATCAGTCACTTCTTTTTTTCCCATACTTAAAACACCTTGTTTGCTAAGTCAGAGCGGGAAGAAGAGTAGACAGCAAAATTCTGAAGTACAGCAAAAATATTAATTTGCCCAAATTTACCAGGAGATGCTTGATAGGAAGAACAGAATAGATGAAATTAAAATCCTTTTTCTAAAAGAGAAGGAAGCCACCTTGTTATCAAAGAATTAGGATTGATTCCGAAGTCATGCTAGCAGTAATGTTAGCTGGGAAGGGTGGGACTATACCTTCACCTTGATTTCTCTGCAATTCACTGTAATATTCTTAGAGCAAAAATGTTAATATTTCACTTGTGAGTCTCTTAACAGCCCTGTGACACGTAGTAATACAAGTATTTCCCCATTTTGCAGAATAGGAAGCTTAAGTTAGGAGCAAGGAAATGATTTATTGTCTATCATATAATTAATAACTGAGATAAGGTTTTTAACTCAGGGCTTTTGACTCCAACGTTAGTGCTGTTTCCATTACTTTACACTGACTGATACCTACTGTTGACCCCTGGCAAGTCACTTAGCCTCACTAGTCCTCATTTTCCTCATTGGTAAAATTGAAAGTTTGAATTAGAAAATCTGGTTCTATCCAGCTCTAAATCTAAGATGATGTAAGTGAGGTTGTAGACTATTACATAGGAATGAAGTGCTTTATGGGGAAGCATTAGCATACCTTGAATATACAAAAGTGTCTCACAGATGTCTTGACATTCCTAAATGATATAAGGAATTCACTTTAAAAAAAATTTTTTTTTTTACTATAAACTTAGCAAGTATGAACATTTCAATATGCAAAAAACAACTTGAAAAGAATAATAATTATATGAAAGTATGAATCTCTATGTGCAGTTTTAAAAAATACATATTAAAATTACAGGACAGTAACATTGCTCACTTTTTTTGTCTCAACTTTCTGCTCTGCTGTTTGTATTTAATGTTTAGCTGATGCTGGGTTTTGTTTTTTTTTTTTTTTTTTTTTTTTTAGCACATTTATCATAACTCCATTGTCCTTCAAAATAAAAGCCTTTACTTTAAAAAATAGGTATACTCAAACAAAACAAATTCATATATTGTCTGTATCTGAAAACAAATGACTCATTCTGTATCCCTAGTCCATCTGTCCTGTACTGAGAGATGGAAAGCATGTACTTCATCTGTAGTCTTCCAGAGTTGTGATTAGTCATTCCATTGACCAGAAGTCTTAAAGCTTTCAAAGTTGTTTTCCCTTTACATTATTGAAATCGTTATATGAATTCTCCTGTTTCTATTTACTTTACCATGCATCAGTTCATAAAGTCTTCCTACATTTCTTAGAATCTTTCCCTTTCATCCTTTCTTGTAGTGTAATAGTACTCCATTGTATTTATTTTTGATTTTTTTTAGCCATTTCCTAATTGGACATTGTTTTGTTTTTTTTTCCTGGTTCTTTGCCACACTAAAAGTAGTTGCTATAAATATCTTCGGTAAAATGGTTCCATTCCCTTTCTTTGATCTCTTTGGGATATGTACCTACTAGTAAGAATCTCTGGGGGCAAAAGGTATACATGGTTTAGTGACTTGGGGTTTGGTTTCAAAGTGCTTTCTAGAAGGGCAGGACCAATTCCAACTTTGGCCCTCAAATTTCTATAATTTTATAATGTTTAACTTTTACATAAAACTTTTCAAAGTTTTTCCACATGTAATTTTTTGTTCTTATATATTATCCATTCATGTAGATACGTAAATTATTGTAGGGGTGTTTGCATAAAATAATGTGCTGGATCCATTTTTCAGAAATTTGATGCTTTGATACTGAGAGTCAAAATCATATGGAAAGAAGTTGAACAAACTAAATAGCAAAGGAACTTTTCTGAATTGCCATAAGAGTCCAAAAAAAATCTAATCATTTTCACTTGGTTGCTTAATTAAAGGTTGAACTGGATGTGCTGGAAATTGTACGGAATTATCTTAAAGTAGTTGTCCAGGGATTGATTTTATGATATGTCATTAAAGCAGATTTCGCTTACTAATTTAATTTAAAGCTTTTTTTAAAGTATAGACAAGAGGAGAAGTTAGAAGTATATTTCGCAAGATTAAGTAATTCTCTCCAGGCCTTCAAATTCATTCCATTTTTGAATGAAAGTAAGTCAGAGAAACAGATGAGTACCTTCTCAAAGGTTATTGGTATTTGAAGGACATCATGACAGTTCTGTGCACTCCACTATTTTAAAGCCACACCCTCTTAACTAAACATTTCACATACACCCTGGTGTTACTTAAAAATTATAAATATTTTTCTATGAACACTGTAAACATTGTTAAGCTTTTTCTTTTCAAGAAAATAACACAGCATTTTCAATAGTTGTCATGTCAGTGGGTTTATGCAAATTAACAATCAGAATTACTAAGAAAGCAGGCCATGGAATGTCACATTGCATTTAGACCTCAATATTATATTAGTGCCTTGCTCATATATAGGAACCAGGGAAACATTTATCTTCTCAGCTTTCTGTTCCTTATCCTTTCTGTTTGTTCATTTTCTCTTCCTTTTGTAGCTTTTACTTTTAATTCCTCTCTTTAAATATTTTTAAAATATTAAAATTTTTTTTTACCTGTACCTGTACTTGGAACAATAGAGAATTTAATAGTTGAAACCCATAGTAGTAGAAAAAAATGGACCTATCAGAAACCTGATTTTTTTTTTCTCTTAAATAGATACTTTTCTTTGTAATGAAAATTAAAGGTAATGCTACTAACTACTTGTACAGTAAGGTTCTGCTATAGGCCATTGTCTTCCCTAAGATTATTCTCTCAACAGGCAAGTCCAGGGTATCTAGTCATATAGGAAAAAATATGCAGCTTCATCATAGGTGATATTTTACATACACTATAGTATAATTGTTTATTCAGAGGTCTGATGATTTTGAACTTAGATTCCAATCCTTGGATGCAGCATCTTTTGTTTTCTTTTGTGTCATACTTGGTCTTTGCCTAGAAATAAAAAAATAGCGAGGATGTGAATTAGTGACCCATGTAAAAATTCAGTTAATTACCCACATCTTGCTTTGATCTACTCTTCCTCTTTGTGTCTAGTGCAAGGGGTGGGAAACCTGCGACCTCGAGACCACATGTGGCCTCCTTGGTCCTTGAATGTGACATTTTGACTGAGTCCAAGTTTTATAGAATTAATCCTTTTACTAAGGGAATTTGTTCTGTAAAGTTTGGATTCCATCAAAGGGCCACACTTGAAGATCTAGAGGGCCACATATGAGCTCAAGGCTGCAGGTTCCCTACCTACCCTGGTCTAGTGTAATTTTTCATTTATCTTTTAGTTAAGTGAAAACCAATGTAGTGATTTAATATTTGCATCATTTCCCCCTTGCATGTCACCTAAAGGCAGAAGTAAAATATGTACATGTGAAATGTTTTCTAGAATTCTGTTCTAGCTAAATAAACAAAATGTATTTCATCTTTTCCCTGATTTCAAGAAAGTAGATTCTGTATCTTCCTATTTGCTTATTCTTTCCTGGAAGACTTCATCTTTAGTCAGCTATATAAGAATTTTGCTATGAAGAATTTTTAAAATTTGTCTATTAAAAAGCAAATAAATAATAGTTATAACAACACAATTGTGTATAAAGTAACTGTCCTATTAGGTACTTCTTTAAAGTACTTCCTTAAGGAAATAATTTAGTTTTGTAACTGAGTAGCCCAGGAGTTAAATCAGTTTGACTATGTGTTATCAAAAGAAATAGGTAAGTGACATGTGGTCTGCTTTCATATCCTCCATTCTGTAGCTTCAAACTTAGAGTCCAAAAACTTGAAATTAAGTATCATTGCACAATATCAATACCCTCTATTTCTCTCTTTTATAGTGGTCCTAATCGAGGCCATTACATTGCAATAGTTAAGAGTCACGATTTTTGGTTATTGTTTGATGATGACATTGTAGAGGTAAGTAGTTTTTTTTCTTTCATTTTTCTGTTTTCTTTTAAGTTCCATGTTGTGTGGTTTTTCTTTTGTGAATGCTACACCTTTTCCTTTACTTGATATTCTCTAAACTATGTGTGACTTGTTAAATACTGCATAAATGTCTGATTTAATCTCAAAACTGATATTTTCATCTTTACTAAATTTTATATTGAGTAGTTTCATTGGCTGTTTCTTTACTACTTTTAGTAGAATAATGGAGGACATAGGATTTTATTTTTAAAAAAGAAGAGAACTAAGTTGTTACATTTGAAGTTGAAGAATTTATGTTCCATTTGTGAAAAATAAAAACATCACTTACATGTTTCTTACCATTTTTGCATTATGTCTTGCAGAAAATAGATGCACAAGCTATTGAAGAATTCTACGGGTTGACATCAGACATCTCAAAGAACTCTGAGTCTGGTTACATCCTCTTCTATCAGTCTCGGGACTGAATGGGAACTGTGGTGAAGAGATACGTTCTGCCTCATTTCTTTGGTTATTTGGGAAAGGATCAAGCACTGATTTTTCAAGAAAAGTGAAATGCAGGGAGCTCAGGGGGCAGTAGTGCACTTTGCACACAACATGCAGAGACTATGGATTAACAAGCCCTTCATATCATGGTAGTTGATTTATTTGCTCAGGTATCATGCTGTCTGTACAGTTCCATGCCAGAATAATTTGAAATCAGAGATACCAGCTTCTCTTGTCAGAGTAGCCTTCCAGTAATTGACATGCATTTTTCTTTGTTGTTTGCACCCATAAATTTTTGAAAGCCTTTGCGGTGCAATAGAAAGAATAGGAACCTGTGCTAGATTGTATTGATTATTTAAAAAGAAGACACTGAATACACTGCATAAATTAGCTTATGTTCAGTTTGGAGAGCATATTTTGTGGTTTTTCATAAATAAACCTGAAGTAATCTTGGGCCCAACACTTGTAGTTGCCTTCCTGACATACTAGACTAACATAATGAACTCCATTGTCAGGGAGGCAAGTATGTTTTGCTTCTCTGAAGAAGCTTCTAATAATATACAGTATGTGTATATGTAGGGAACAATTGGTCAAAGGTGGCTTTTTGCTTCCCCAAGGGGAAAGACTGGCTTTGTAATTATAGTTTATTCTTATTTATTTGACTTATTGTATCTGCTAGAGTCTAAGTATTGTATGAATTGTCAATGATCTATCAACAAGTTTTAAAGATACTTCTGTTAGCTTTAGTCAGTTATACCCTTAAAGTGTTTAATTTTCTATTTTGAAGGATAAATTTAAATTCTATTTAAAATCAGTTAAGATATCTTAAGAAAAATTCTATGAGAGGAGGTAAATTTTCTTTTCCAGGAGTAACTGGTATCTCTGTCTAAATAGTTTTTCCTGTCATTTTAATTTCTAAATCATCTATTCTATTCAACTTGGATGAAAAAAAAGCTCTGAAATTTTTCTTACAGCTGTTGGAATGATAAAAGAAAAGTGTATCATAAAGAGATGCTGGTGCAGTGGTGATATATTATTCTTTATAGTCCTTAAATATACTAACTTCACATTGAGGATGTGCTTGGAAAATCTGACATTACATATTATGATAATTTCAGAATGTTATTTCTTTCCTTGTGAAATGATCCACTCACTCTTTAGCAGCCTGGATGATTAGCTGAGTGTGCACCCTTTCAATACGAAATTTTCTTGAATAGTCTAGGAATCCAAAAAAATAAAGCCAGCATTTTTGCAGTTTTGCAAATAATACTGGAAAGAATTTTCCGAAATTAATATTTTTGTTTGTTTAAGATTTTCTGTTTTGGATTTTAAAAAGTAACTTTAGACACTATTTAAATCATGGCAGCACCAGGTAATGTGTAATGTAAAATATATATGTAAACTATTGCAATTGACACTTTTCCATGCATCAGTATGTTGTCTGACAGTGGCTGAATGTAACTTAATGGAAAAATAATTGAATATATATTCGAAATAATAGCAATCAGGCTTTGAATGTTCTTTGTCACCCCTTTTCAGAGAGTAATTTGTTTTTGCTTTACTGTAATTTCCTGAAGTTATTTCATTAATACTGTTAAAATATGAAAAAAAAAGAATGTTTTCTTCGCTGCTATAATTAGCATTTACTTTTAGCTCAGGAACAGACTTCACCTATTCGTTCAGCTGAACAGATCTTTAACAGGGTCACTTAACTAATTGGGCTGTTTAAACAAATGTGCAGGAAGAAAGTAGAGCTGTATTTTAACAAATTGCTTTTTAAGATGCAAAGTTTCTAAAGCCTTACCTTGGCTAGAATTTTTTGTACAAATTGTACATAGCCTGCCTAACCTACCAGCATTGCAGAGAGAATAAAATAAATAAAAGAAAGAAAAACCAAGCATGTGAAAGAAAGTCATGAAAATGGGAGTAAATGTGATTTTTTTATTATAAGGGCTTATACCAATTATCTTGGAATTTAGAGCTGTGTTTCTACAGCTCTCTCTGTACAGGGGAAAGGAAGAAAATGAAGGCTGAATCATCTTATTTCATGGGTCAAGACAGAAGTCCTTTGCATAATATCATGTTAATTGCTAACTAACAAATGTTTGTTTTTACATTTTACATTTAAAATGTGTTAAAAGCCAAGGCTATATTTCGTACTTTAGCAAGTTACAGCATTTTTATTGAGTTCAGTGATAGTCACCCAACTTTTTCTCTGTTTCTTCACAACATCTACACTATATTTCATGAAATGATATGTGGGGGTAGGGGTTGTGGGAGTGATAGTTTTAATTTTACTTTTTACTTCTAATGCAACTGAAGCTAAGTAAAAAGTCGATGTCAGAAACTATAGTTTATTTTTTAAACTGTTGGGGTGGGGAAGGAAGGAATATAATATCGTAAGCAAGAAAAATGACCAATATAGAAAACATTTTAACGTTGTGTGGTTGATTGTGATTAAGATAAGAATGAGAAAGTTTGTCTTAAGTTGTAAATGGTGGCTGATTGCTATGTAACTATGTAAATGTTCAGTGGGATAGCAGTCCCATATTTTGTATATTGGAGCAGAATTTTTATGAAGTATCTTCTTTAAAGGGTGAGTATCCTATATGAAGTCCTACTCTTGAGTCACATGGCCTCTGTCTTATAAGTCTTGTATTTAGAAGATGACTAAAGACAGTAGCTGTGAGCTTGGGAGAAAGGGACACGGGAGTTGTATGTATATGGGCCTCATTGCCTCTGGCCATCAGTTTGTTTTGTATGTCCTTGATGGCAGCAGTACAAAGACCTCACTTTCATAATGTACTACTCTTGATACTTTGTTTAATGATACTTTTTGTGAAAGACTTCATGAGGCAATTCAAATAGAATATTGGACTGGGAGCTGGGAAATAGATTCGGAATCATCCTGCTCTTCAGTAAATTAACTGTGTGACCTTGGGCAAGTCACTTAACCTCTCTGTGCTTCACTCTCCCTATCTGTAAAATGGGAGCAATACCTACCCCTGTTTACCTACCTCACAGGGTTGTTGTGGGGATTAATTAGATATAACGTCTGTAAAACATTTGAGCTCCTTGGAGAACAGCTCAATATAAATACAAAATAATCTATTAAAGTGGTTTATTTGTGCTGGGGGGTTTTTTTAGTGTTTTTTTTTTCCTTTGACTTCAGTGATTTTATGAGAATTTGGAATAGACACTAAGGAGAATAAAAATATTATTTTTTTCTGTAAAGCCAGGTCAGTGGTAAAGCCAGTGGTATTTGACAAACACTGTGTCTTCTTGGATCTCTAGGACAAATACAAGAATTAGTCCATGTGTAAAATAGTAAACATCAATATATCCATATGAGATATATATCTAAACTAGCCACATGTTAGGGAAAACGAACCTCTCTGTCCCTTAGTGGACTCATCTAGAAGGAATGGATGATTATACTTGACCTGCCTATCTCTATAGTAGGACTTCTTATCTTGGGATCCACACATATGGGTGGATTTCTGGGGGTCTGTGAACTTGGATATGGAAAAAAATTGCATTTTCATTTGTCCTAATCTCTAACTGAAATTTAGGATTTCCTTCAATTATGAATGTTGGCACCAAACATTATTCTGAGAAGTGGTCCATAGTTTTTACTGGACTTGGCAAAGGGGGTCCATGATCCAGAATAGGTTAAAAACCTCCTTACTCTATAGGATTATCTACTCATCATGCTAGCTTAGTTTACCCTAACCCTATTCAAATCTTTGATAACTCATCAGCATTCATTTCCTTGTTGCCCAACTTCAAAGACCAGCAATTGTTCAGATTCTCTCTGTCTTTTAAATAACGCATTATACTAATTTGAGGGGAGGAGGGTTGGGGAATCAAAAATTTATTAAGTAAAAGACCATTGTGTTCACTTTGTATAAATGCTTTAGTCACAGATAAACTGAGAAACAAATGGCAACAATATCTTTAAAGTATAAATTCAGAATACATTGGTAAAATAGATTTTTCTAGAGAAAATTAAAAGCTTTGAATAAGCAAAATATGATCTTCAGAATTCAAGTTTCTGACTCCAGAATTATTACTTACCTCATATAAAGTTGTTTACAGAATTGCCAGTTCATGTAATAGTAGATATGTTGGTGCTACCAACAGTAAAATAGTGCTTGGTGAATTTATAAAGCAGCTAATCTCACTAATTGATGGTAATGTAGGAAGGAGAAATGTCCATACATCTGAAGACCTTTGTGATCAGTTAATTAAGAAACTAAAATCTATTCAAGTAGATGAAGAACAGATATAATTAAGGATGCTCATGGGATTGCATATGTAAGATAATGTGTTAAAAAGTTGATGGTAGGAAAAAGTGGGTATGTTGCAAAGGACTTGTAGAAATGCCACATCAAGAGAAATTTTCTTTTTTCCTTTTAATTTTTATATTCTAAACTTAAGCCCTCAAAAAGATCATTTCTATACCATAACACAAAAATTTTTGTCATAAAAATATGAAAACATGAATCTTCATTTAATACTACTTGCTTTTTTAAAAAGTAATAAATTTTATGTTACTTTGAAAACTAAACTGCAGTTCTGTACTTTATGAATTTCCTTTTGTTCTGCATATTTTGATCAGAATTCTCAAGTCTTTGAAAGTTGTTTTTCTTTACATTGCTACTGTCATATAAATTTTTCTCCCATTTCCACTCATTTTAAACTGCGTCACTTTATACCACTCAGAATTCTCTGACAGAATTGCTTTTGTCATTTCTTATGACAATAATATTCCATTACCTTTATATACCATGGTTTGTTCAGCCATTCCCCAGTTTTCTTAGAGGCATTTTAAGGCACTTCCTTAGAATCTCCTTCTCCCCTACCTCTCCCCTAATTGCCCCGTCAGTATCAGCAAGGTTCTTTTATTTGTAGCTATAATCTCTCAGATATTATCCCTCTTCCCTCTTTAACTCTTCCCTTTCCCTTTCCTTGAGTTTAATGTTTTTGTACACTAAACTATGACTTATGTGTTTGTTTAACCTTCCTTTGTCCATTTCAGGTAAAATGAAGATTCATCTAACGTTCACTTCTTCCATGTTTATATATTCTCATGCACATCATGTATGAAAAATAACTTTCCTCTCTTCTTTCTATATTACTGTACCCTTCTTTATCCTCCTTTTGCATTTTCCTCTTCAAATAATATATCAAGTCCACCCCTAGTATCTCTTTTTTTTAAATTTAATTCTCTTTATTCTCCTCGAAGACCTTAAATTTTTGCAAGGAAGGACACTTGTTTCTTCTCTCCCTATTGGAATGTTTAGCACTGCATCATTATATAACTAATCCTAATTGTTGAAATCAGATTTACTTCTCTAGATTTCTCTGAACTCTTGTACTTAAGAGTTCCAACACAGCTGTGGTCTTTCCATCAGAAAGTTCTTTTCCATTAAATGTTCATTCCCCACCCCTGTAGAAGTATTCTGCACTTTGCAGGGTAAGTTATTGATTGTAAACCTATGTATTTCTCCTTTCGCAATATCATATTACAAGATCTCTGGTTTTTAGTAGAAGTTTCCAGTTCTTGTGTGCTCCTTTAGGATATCTCTTGGTATTTGCAGTACTTTCCAAATTGTTGCAGTATTTTTCTTTGACCAAAGATCTCTGGATTGTGGCTCTTTTCATTCTTGGAGCTTCTCCTTTTGAAGATCCATTTTAGGAAGTTATTTGTGGATTTTTTTAATCTTCATTTTGCCCTCTAGTTCTAAATCTAGGACAGTTTTTATTTAGAATTTCTTGTCCAAAATTTTTTTGAATAATGCTTTTCATGGAGTTTAGTGATTTTAGACTATCTTTCTTTGACCTGTTTCTATATTAGTTGTTAATATTAGATATTTTACACTTCTATTTTTTTCAATCCTTTTTTATTTTTTTATTATTCTTGTTGTGTCATGAAGTCATATTTCTTTTTTAGCTGTTCTCATATTCAGTCCAAGCTATTTATTCCCTTTCCAGTTCTTTTTTAAGTATTTATGTAGTCTTTAAAGTACATCCTTGCCCCCTTTTTAGTTTCTGTTTGTTTTAGTTAGTTATTCTGTCCTTTTGGGGGGACCTTTAAATTTGCAATAACTTTAAAATTGCAATAACTTGTGTTTTTTTTAATCATCTCTTTGGTTTTAGTTCCTGAGTTGGGACTTCATTCCAGGGCCAGATCTATCCCACTGCTGCATTTTTTGGATGAGGTAGTTGGGCTCTTCATGGTTTCAACTTGGGTCACTTCCAGAGTTAAGACTCTATGGATATTTTAGGTTCAGAGTAATAGATCTTCAGGGTTGTCCCTAGCATCTCAGTATAGAGTACTGGACCTGAGATGTCCTGGTATGACTGCTGCTGTTCCCCAGGGTTTTCAACATCCCTACCCTAGGACTTTCCCAAGGAACCTTTCTGCTTTTAATGCCTCAACATCTGTAGCTTTTCAGGCTACAAGTGGGCCTGGTTGTGCTGGGAGGCTACCCTGGTCTGCCCACCCTCCCATTGCTTTTGGGCATCTGGCTAACTTTTTATAGGATCAAGTTACTATAGTTTCTCATTGGATTTGTTGTTCATTATTCACACTGGTGTGAACTTCTTAGGTTTTCTTCCCCATTAGATAAAATGTCAACGTTACATAATCTTAAGTATAGTATGTTACAAGTAATAACTTGTAAATAACACAGCTGGGGTAGAGAGGCAGTCATGATGATGTTAAGCTAGCATATATTTACCTTAGTGTATAAATTACTAGGTCTCTCAAATCACTTCTTTTAAACAGTTTCTCTTCCTTATTACATGTTTCTTTTATGGCTGTCTTGACAGGTTTGTCTTAATGGCATAGCTTTGTTAGCTTCACTTGGTAGATATAGCGTCTGTTTTATGATCCTACACTACAGAGTCTAAAGATGTTAAAGTTGGTTAATTTTTTAAAAAATAAAATTATTTGGAAGGATTGAAGTGGACCCTTTTATTTAATTAAACACTAAGCACTTATTGTCACATATTTCTCTTAGCCACTAAGTCCCAAACCAAAACCTGAGTCTTGTTTCTTGGACTGTTGACGCTGGTTTTGGCTGATGAATGTGATGGTTTTTCATTTGTTGTTAATCTCTGGTGTGTCTGAGGTGGCCTCATTTAGAAAGCATTCCTTAAGATCATATGTCTTAAAATATAAAAAATTTAATTATTTACTTGCAGAAGATTCTTACCAATTGCTAATTGTGTATAACTTCTTGCTATCTTGGGGGTAACTGTATGTTTTGTATATTTTGTTGTGAAACATTATATAGTCTTAGAGGGTAATGGAGAGGTGTATGGTGGACATGAGAAGCCTTCAGCACATTGCAAAAAGGAAATTACAAAGAAAACATAGTACACAAGAGAAATATACAATAGAAAATAGTCTTTTGAGAATGAAGGATAACCAGTGGGCAGTCCATGTTCTTCATTGATATCCTTAATGTTTCAAAAAATTCCAGAGGTCCCCAGTTTCAGACTTAATGAAATGGGTCTTGCACTGGGTGGTTAAGAATAAGCATCCGGTTGATAATCTCCATTGTTGGAGGGAATACATTAATAAGGTGATAGATGTATTTGAAATTGTATAGCCAGATGTGACCAACAAGATGGAGAATTGGGCATTTTCTCTGCTCCTTATAACTTCACAACCTTCCCTCTCCCTCCTATTGGAATTATGCACAGAAATAGAGCAATTTAGCTGCTTCCACAGTGTGACATCAAGAATTTTAATTATCAGAGTAACAGCAAAGAAGGCCAATCCCTAAACTGTAAGGGACTCAGCACTCCATTCCCCACTGATCTCCATGCTCATGCAGCACTGCTGTACAAGTTGATTCAGGTTTGCAACAGAACTCAAATCTGCCAATACCTGTCCTCCCAGTGACTCAGAAAGTCAAAAGACAGAAGATTGTCCTGTTTGGGACAGCATTGTAGCAACATTCTGTACTGCAACCAGAGAATTGAAGAACAGTGGAAACTTGGGTAGTATATGTGTAGGTCTCGGTGGCACTCTACTAATGCTAAAGGAAAGAGTGCATCATCCATCAGAATCTGAGATCATTGAAAACGTTAACTGCTCAGCCTGGTCTTGAACAACTTTGAGGTACAGATACAGAAATTGCCATGAAAAGGGAAAGAATCAGATAGTAATAAGGGGAAAAGACACGTTACCAAAAATCTCAGGAGGAAGTGAACTTGGACAAAGACTTTGTATATAAGCACACAAGCAAATAGGAGTGATTAAAAAATCAAAGTGAATTTAGCTTCTAGATCAGCTGAGTCTTAGAAACTATTAATAAATGTTTCAAGATGAAGGAAAATGAATTAACACCTGGTAAAGTAAAAGATCCTATGGATTTTTCCAATACTGTGTAGAACCTCGGCAGTATATTCCTGAATGGTTTAAAGGAGAAGTAAGAATTATGAAGGCAGAATTTGGGGTCTGCATAGCTAAAATAATTGGCAGAATAGAACAATGTGAATCCATTATGGTAGGTCTCACCAAAGAAATGAAAGAATAAGTAATTGGGAATGCAAATATGCAAAAGTGAAGAACAATTTGGAAGAACAGAAGCAAAAACTAGTAACTAAAAAAGTAGCAATATGTAAACAAAACATACTGATCTTAAAAGACAGAATATGTAGATAAAACTTCTTAAAGAACACAAGAAACCTGAACATAATATGCAAGAATTTTTGAACGTTGATTTTTTTTTTCCAGGGATGAATTAGTTTCTGGGGACAGTTGATGCCCAGAAGAATGAGGGTATGGACCCAGAGAGGAGATTTCATGGAAATGAAAAAAAAGATCATAGACACAGCAAAAATTAATATTGAACTACACAATCAAGAACAGGAAAATTCCTACAATGGAGCAATATTCTCTATCACCTGAAGTAGTTATTTCCAAGAGTGAAGGAAAACACGAAGGGGACTGGGGACAAGATCTGCAAAGCAATTAAAATAGAAAGTATTTAGACAAGGGGACTCAAAAGTACCCTAGAAGCTTTAATCCTATGAGGAATATAGAATAAAGGACTGAAGCAACAGGACTATGAGTTAGAAAGTTTAGAATGAACAAAAGAGAAGAGAAAGGGAAAGAAATTCTAGAAAAGGCATAGAAAATGTAAAAAAAGATGAAGAGGAATGGGAATTATACTTGATAATTGAAGGGAGAAGGAATAAATAAAAGGAAGAAACAAATAGAAACTCCCAAGTTAAGCAAAACTAGAAAAAGGGGTAATAGGAGTGGGAAGGTTTGATGTTGAGAAGAAAGCTGAGGGGAATAGGGTGCCTTAAAGTAGAGTATGTTTAAAGAACTGAAGAGAGAACGTGCTGTGTTGACAGAAGAGTGGAAAAAAACCCTAACTTAGGAAAAAATATTAGGAGACAGGAAAATATGAACCTAATTCTCATAACTTTAAATGTGAATGGGTTAAATAAAATTGAAAAAGTGACCCAAGAGATCTGCTGCTTACAAGAAACCAAAAAAAGAAAAAAGAAAAGAAAAAGACACAGAAAGAATAAAAATGAAATTAGACAATTTACTCCAGCAATTGCAATCAGGTTATAAGACAAAGAGGGAAAACATTCACAACATAAAGAGATCTTTTAAAAATTCGCATTATGCTGAAAGGAATCACACACAAACCCAATAGCATTGTTAAGACACTTGCTCCAAATGCCTTAACATGAAAGAAAGACTATAAGAAGAAAAAGATGGTAATACATTAGTGGCAGATTTAAATGTCTCTGCCTGAATATTGAATAAGACTAACAAAGGTACAAAAGGGGAAAAAAGAAATTGAACAAATTGATGGAGAAAGACAGCAAATAAAAGCATATACATTTCTCAGCACTAAAACTTTTTGAAAAATTGACCATGCATGAGGACAGATTGCAGTAGGTAGAGTCAAGAAAACAATAAATATAATGAGGACAACAGTGGAAATGGAAAGAGCAACCCCACGGAAAACCAAAAAGTGCATGTTGCAAAATTATAAAGAACAAGTATGTCTAGAAAGAACAATTGGAAAACACCTCCATCTCACTCCTTTGCAAGGATGGAAGTGTACGTTGCACGTATTTTCAAACTTTTTTGACATTGATCCATTATGCTGACTTTTTTCATCTTTAAAAAGTTACCATTTGAGGGGGAGGAGCCAAGGTGGCAGAGTAAAAAGATTCACATATGCTAGCTCCAAATCCACAGCCCATAAAATACTTGTAAAGAACTCCCAACAAATTCTGGAGCAGTGGAAGCCACACAACAACAGAGTGGAGGAGATTTCTGTTCCAGAGAGCCCTGAAAAAACAACACCAAAGGTCTGTTGCACACCAGACCCAGAGCAGAGCCCAGCCCTGCCTTGGCCCCGCGGCACCATGAGGAGCAGATCCAAGCAGGCTTCAGGGACAGAATCTCCAGCAGCCGGGAAGGTCCCTGCACCCATAGGTGCAAAGGTTAGTGAGAGAATCCTTATGGCTGGCCAAGAGGGGAGCAGGTGTCCCCATAACTCAGGCCCCCTCGGGAGACAGCAGTGGAGGCAGCAGCAGACAGGGGCTCCCAAAGCAGGAAGGAGCTCATATCCATTATTGAAGATCTCCACATAAACCCCCTGAGGGACTGGGCCCTGAGAGGCAGCCCTGCCCCCACCTGAGCAGCTGAATTTAATCTCACACTGAATAGCAGCCCTGCCCACACCTGAGCACCTGAATTTAATCTTACACTGAATAGCAGCCCTACCCCACTGAAAGCCCTGAGGCTGGGAAGCAGCATTTGAATCTCAGACCCCAGGCACTAGCTGGGCGGATTTGGAGGCCAGGTGGGTGTGGAAAGGAATCTCAGAAGTCAAATAACTGGGAAAATGCCCAAAAAAGGGGGAAAAAATAAGACTATAGAAGGTTACTTTCTTAGTGAACAGATATCTCCTCCCTTCCTTTTGGATGAGGAAGAACAATGCTTACCATCAGGGAAAGACATAGAAGTCAAGGCTTCTGTATCCCAAACATCCAAAATAAATATTCAATGGGCTCAGGCCATGGAAGAGCTCAAAAAGGATTTTGAAAATCAAGTTAGAGAGGTGGAGGAAAAACTGGAAAGAGAAATGGGATGCAAGAAAAGCATGAAAAGTAGGTCAACACTGCTAAAGGAGATGCAAAAAAATGCTAAAGAAAATAACACCTTGAAAAAGTTGCCATTTGTTTTATGGGGATGGTAGCTAGTTAGCACGGTGGATAGACCGCTGGATGGAGCATCAGGAAGATCTGAATTCAGATGTTGACCTCAGACATTTACTAGTTGTGTGACCCTGGGCAAGTCACTTGATATCTGTCTGCACCTACTTCACAAGGTTATTGTGAAGATCAAATGAGAATGTAAAGTATTTAGCACAGTTCCTGGCACATAGTAAGCCCTATATGAATGTGAGTTGTTATGATTACAGGATGGTCTCTGGAAGGGGGAGGAGGAGTGATACTGGGGGAAATTATGGTAATATAAAAAGAAAACATCTAATTTTTAAAGTATAGATAATGGATAGTTGTTATTTATGGGTATGTACATGTATTTCAAGCTCTGAGATGGAAATTTTTTAAAACAAAATCTGAGATAAATCATTGGATACAAGGGTAAAAGTAAGTAGTGAATGAGATCATTATATGCAAGAGTGTGTGTGTGTGTGTGTGTTCGTCCTTTGTTGCTGAAGAAGACCATGCCATGAGAGAAATAATGACATGACTTGCACTTGACTTAGTTTTGAGTGAAGGAGGGCTGTGCAGGTCACCAGCCTCATTTCTCTTCCAGAGTTATTTGAATCCGGTGACCAGATATTCATCAGCACAACTGCAGATGACCCAGGATGAGGCAATTGTGGTTAAGTGACTTGCCCAAGGTCACACAGCTAGTGAGTGTGAAGTATCTGAGGTGAGATTTGAACTCAGGTCCTGATTCCTGCGCTGGTGCTCTATCCACTCCACCACCTTCCTGCCCCCATGCAAGAGTGGAAATAACTTCGAAGAACATAGGCACAACTGAACAACTAGTGTGTCTTAACAATATTTGAATATATTTTAGATGCCCTTTAAGTGATGAAATATGCACTTTTGTATTAAGATTTTCCTTTATAAAAACTGAAGCATAGGCAATATATTTGAATTTCTTTTTAAAATTACACTTAAAAATCTGAGAAGAACATGATTTCAGAGGTGAGTGCCACTTTTAAAAATCAGAACAGATATAAAATGGGGAAGCCTTGATCAATTAGAACACCAAGCCAGCTGGAGATTTTGCTACAATCACCTTTTATGAGGACCAAATAGCAAAATTAAGAAGCTTAGTATCAGAATTTTGTTTCAGAAATTTAAAATATATGTTCTGGCATTGATTCACTTAGACCAATCTCCTATGCCTTCTAAATGTACAAATGTATTCCACAGTGAGAACTGATGTTCCAAGTTATGGTCCTAAGGTACTGCAAGATTCAGAAAGATTGAATTATTGTATGTTGATTGTGATGTTCTTTAAAATGCCAGAAAGTAAAGTGATATATTTTGGAAATATGTTTAATAATAAGGTTGGTAGTAAAAAAAAATTTTCTGCTTACCTCTTCAAGAAGCATCATGGTGTAGAATAAAGAGTGAGCCTTGCCTGAGTTTGAATCCCAACTCTGCTACTTTTTAACTATCCATCTTGGATAAGTCTGTTTTACCTTTCTCATGAGGACTAATATAGATCATCAAAAGGGAGTGGGGGATGGTAATTGGTCAGTGCGACCACTGTGGCCTCTTCCAACTTTAAAATAAATGATCATCAGTATAAAATTTAATACTTTTTGACACAGCTTTACCACTGCTGTAGCTATACTGAAAAGAAATCAGAGAAAGTACAAGAGGTCCTATCTGTATAAAGATATTTGTAGCCCATCTTTTTGTGTCGGGAGAAAACAGGAAACCAAGGGAATGCCCATCCATTGGGGAGTGGCTGAACAAATTGTGGTATATGAATATGATAGATTATTATTGTAGTATAAGAAAAGAGGAAATGGATGATTTCAGAGGGAATGGAAGGACATATGAACTGATAGAGTGAAGGGAAAAGGACCAGAATAATTACGTCAATATAACAAAAATGAATAAGACGACTTCTATTAACTGATGAAGAAAAAATCATCAGAATCAAGAGAAGAAATCCTACTAAGACACTGTAAAGACAAACAACTTTCAAAACTGTAAGAACTATGATCAACACAGTTACTACCTATGATAATAAAACAAAGTACTTACCTCCTGACAGAAGTGATTTTTTTTGAGAGCACCATGAGACTTATTTTGAATCCCACCAATATGAAAATTTGTTTTGCTTAACTATATTTATTACAAAGAATTTATTTTATTCCCCCAGTGGGATGGGGGATAAGAGGGAAAGGGAATAGATTTCTGTTCATCAAAAAATAAAATTTTAATTTTAAACGAGAAAAAAATGACTAAAGTATCTCATTGTGATGGTGTTAGAAAAAATTATGTTTGGGGTAGCTATTCCAAGTCTATCTCGAGTTTCAATCCAAGAACCATAGTCAAATGTAAATTTATTTAACCAAACCTAGTATTCCTTCAATCTAACCCCATTTCTTGTTCCTTTCTTACCTATTTTTTGTCTTCATGACTTTTGGTTTCATTATTTCTCTCCCTTTTCCCTTCCCGTCACCCTGGTTTTAGCATTGCTTTCTTCCCCACTGGATCTTGAATCTGTAATCAACTGCTTCGATATCAGCCCCTCTTCCTTCTTGAACTGATTATCACTTTGACCTATGATTGCTGCCTTATGCCCTATGAACCCCTTGTAATTCTTGAATGTTTTTGGAGGAAATCATGAAATTTAGTTCAACAAACACCTATTTATGTTGATTAGATTTAATAATTGTATGTCATCTAATGTCAGCTGGCCCTACACTGCTCCTTCACAATCCTTTTTTCATTTCTTACTATTACATTCCCCTATGTGACTTTCAGATGTCTGAAGTACACAACCCCATCCTGTCTCCTTCACTCCCAGTAAAGGAGTGATTAAGACTTTGTTCCACATAAACTCTCTCAGCTCCCTTGCTACACTCATTTACCATGGTGTCCATATTCTGTCCTCACAGTCTCAAAGGATGGAGGAATTCTTCTAGCCCCTTTTCCTGTACCTTCTGTTTTTATCCTCATTCCCAAGCATTTTTAATTTCTTACTCTCTCTTAATTCCTTTCTTTCAACCTATAACTATGTTCTCTCATTTTTAAGGAAAACAAAAACAAAAAGCAAGTAACATTCTATAAGAACTGATGAAAAATGAAGTAAGCGGAACCAGGAAAACAATACACACAATGACAACAACGTAAATGGAAACAATCACAAAATAAGTGAAACTAAAGGCTGTGAAATTATGACCAAGCTTGACTCCATAAAAAGACATGGAGACTCTAACTCCCTCTTTCTTTCACAAGTGGATGTGGCACACTACACACACTGAATCTGGATGATGGATTAGTTAGTTCAACTGCTGTATGCGTATCTTTTCCATTTGTTGTAAGAGTTAGCTTGGGGAAGGGAGAATATAATGGAAAATGTAGGTAATATAAACACACTTTTGAAAAACTGCTTGTTTTGTCACAACTTTTTCTTACTTTATCTCTTCCCTTAACCAAATTTCTCAAGTTCTTTCCCTATTGACATCCATACATCCCCTTGCACTCAAACCCTTTGCAGTTAGACTCCTGTTCCAATCACTCTACTAAAAATTCTCAGCAGTCATTAATTTATTACTTCTAAACACAGTGGCCTTCACCCTTCTCCTTGCCCTTCCCCCACCCCATCTTTGATTTTACTTGACATTTGACACTATGGATTAATTCCACTGGTCCCTTGGCTTTTGAGCCATTTCAGTTAATAAGCATTTATTAGACATTTACTGTGTGCTAGGCACTATTTCAGATGTAAGATACACACACACCTTGAGCCATTTCAGTTAATAAGCATTTATTAGGCATTTACTGTGTGCTAGGCACTATTTCAGACATAAGATACACACACACCCCAGTACCAAAAAGAGACCCTTCCCCTTGTGGAGTCTTCTTAGGGTATACATGTGCAGAGCACTGTATGTTTACTTTAATGTGTTTTAAATACTAGAAAATGAGCTAATGCATTTTGGAAAGATATTTAGTAATCAGAGTTGTAATAAAAAATTTTTTGCTTGCTCCTGAGAGAGGTGTCATTCTGTAACAGAAAAAAGCAATGGACCCGAAGTTGAAACCTGAATTTGAATCCTGATCAGCTATTCGTTAGTTAACTGTGTGGCCTAGTCCCTTAATCTTTCTCACTAGGTTTGCTTCTTTATCTACAGAACGATAGGGTTAGATTCAAGATCTCTTCTAGCTCTAAATCTGTGACTCTATGCTTGAGAACAATCTGACTTGTCTGTCTTACATAGTTAGTCCCTATTTCAGTGCCTAGTAGGTGCTTAGTGTAAATGTTTATTGAATTGAATTGTTCTTCTTTTGTCAAAGTTCAGCCTTAATGGCATGTAGGCATTTAATGTGAAAGTATATGTGCATGATACAAGGAAAATAGCACTGGATTTACTAAGAAGACCTAGGTTCATATCCTGCCTATTTCTACTTGTGTGACCTTAAACAAGTCACCTAATCTCTTGGATCTTTTAAAATGATGGGGCTTGACTAGATGTTTTTTAAGGGTGCTTGCCAGCTTGAAGTATGATTTTATGGTATTATTCACTTCTGGCAAGTGACTTGCATTAATTTGCCAGGTCAACCAAGACACTAAAATTTCTCTACTTAGAATTTGGAGGTGATCAGATAAATCTCTAAAATTTCTGTCCTTACTGAATAGGTTGAGCTCACTGTATTTCTCACTCAGAATCTGTTCATCCTGTAAAGACCAGAATTACCATGTAAAAAGTCCTAACCAAAAAACATAAATGTGATGTTTAAGATATTTAAAATTTGATAGTAACACAATTGACTGAAAGATAGAGAATGCAAGATGAGTCTATTATGAAACATTTTTTTTCATTAAAGCAAAGCAGCCTTAAAAGTTTTCTTCCCATCATCCAGTAAGCACTTATTAAGCACCTATATGTGCCAGATGCTCTGCTAAGTACTAGGATGCAAAGAAGGAAAAACAAAAAGAACAGAAGACCCTTTTCTCAAGAAACTTGAATGCAAAAAAAACCCCAAAACAAACAAAAAAAAACCTTATGTGCAAACAAGATGCATACAAGATAAATTGAAAGGTAATCCCAGAGGGAAGGCCTAAGACTGAGGACTGAGAAAGATTTCTTGCAGAAAGTGGGACTTTAACTGAGACTTGAAAAAAGCCAGAGAAGCTAGAGACAAGAGATGAAGAGGGAGAGTTTCAGGCATGAGGACAACCAGTGAAAATACTCAGAGTTGGGAGATGGAGAATCTTGTGCAAAGATGGAGAAGAGTCAAGTGCCTTCCATCATGCCCCATGCATCTCTTGCCTGATCTCAGCCCTCTAATGAGAATGGAAAGAATAAAGTGAGTACCTTCTGTTGTGCCCTATCTCCTGCCTGATCTCCCCGTGTCTCCTACCTGATCTCTAGTAGTTTCCTTCTTGGGCTCCAACCTCCTGTGGGAACAGAAGTACCATTTCATCATACTGATCTTTCCCACTCCTTCCACCTTCTGGTTTTCTTGGAGACTGCTCCTTCCTGATAATACAGCCTCCCTGGCCCTCTTTTCTAGCACTGGCTGCACTTCCCTTTCCCTCAACTTACTAGTCAAGATGGGGAAGTTGAAATACTTCTTACTTCCCATTGCTACTTCTTGGTGATCTTCCTACCACTTTGATTCAGTAACCTCTCCTTTGAGGTTCATCCAATCCATATTTACCATCTAATAAAAATTCTGATAGTTGTTTTACACAGACCTCCAGGACACTCACTTTCCTTCCTCAATGATTTCAGTACCTGATTTGCAGTCTTTCTCTCCTCCCCAATTGCTGCCCTCATATTAGGGTATTTCTGCGTATGTATTGATACGTTCTAAAACATTCTAGCCTCCCAGTTCCTCAATTTATTCATTCCCCATGACCTACTCTTCCATCACACTTCAGCCACATATGAAGATGATCAAACCCTTGATCTCACCATCCCTCATAAATGTATCATCTACACATTCATGAATACTGAAATTCCCTTATCAAATCACAGTCTGTTGACTTCTTGCCTCTCCTGTTTTCCCTTACCAAACCCTACTCTTCATCTACACCATGACTTCCAACCCCTCAGTCTCTAAATTCTCTCCTAAGCCATCACGCACGTACTAGTCACTTGGTCCTCCTTTCCCCACCTTGACCCTTTGGTAAATCAATTCAATTCTATATTGTTCTCTTGAGTCCCTTTCCTGCTTATATTGCCAATTATGCCCTGCCAAGCCTCAGCTTTGTATTGATCCTACCATCAGCTGCTTTCATTTCTATACATGTGCTGCTGAACAAAGTGGAGCAAATCATGCAACTGTTCTGACTGACCCCACTACAAATATATGTTACATTACTCAACCTGACCCACACTGCTGCTAGGAAATCCTTTTACACCTCCCTAATAAATTCTCTATCCTACTCACCACAGCTCTTTCAAACTTTTTCATCCCTTCTCAAATATCCCATCCCCAATCCTCCCAGCTGAGAACCTTGATGGAAAATTTTACAGTTTCCTCTTCTCTGCTCCTACCATTCAAACTCCTGATACTTTCTGGTGCTTTCTCCCCCTTCATCCCTGTCTCGCATGAAGAGATAGCCCTTGTTGTTAAAGCAAAACCCTCAACTTATACAAGTGTTCCTATTCCATTCTGCTTACTTAAGCAGACTGCTGCCTCTATCATCTTTCCCCACTCTTTCACTTACATTCTTCCCCTGTCTCCTGGCTGCTTTCTTATTGCTTACAAACATATGTATCTCTCCTCTATCTTCAAAAAACCCTCATTAGATTAATCCATCCCTGCTGATATGTTCTCATATCTCTCCTGCTTTTTGTGGCTAACTCCTTGAGAAAGCTATCTACAATAGGTAACTCCACTTTCTCTCCTCTCTTCTCTCATTCAACCAAAACTGCTCTCTCCAGAGTTACCAGTGATCTCTTAATTGCCAAATCTAGTGGCTTTTTCTCAGTCCTCATCCTTATTTACCTTATTGGCCTTTGATGCTGTTGATCACCCTTTTCTCCTTGACTCTCTACATTTTTGTGACACTTTTCCCTCCTAGTTGTCCTACCTACTGTTACTTCTCATTCCCTTTTGCTGGAACTTTATCCAAGTCTTGCTTGCTGAGTGTCACACAGGGCTCTGTCCTGGGCCCTTTTTCTCTTCTCCTCTATACTAGTGATGATCTCATAAGTTCTGATGAAACCTGAACTCCTAAAAGGAAAACACCATGTCTTTGAGAGCAACTCAGTCCCTAAATTTTCCCACACATTTCAGCAGTACAGATCACTGGTGGTTTGTCCAAGGCATCTGGCCCACTTAGATACTTGACAGTCCTTTCGTAGTCATTCCTGGCCTACCCCAGGCTATTTACTACTCTTTAATCCCATCCAGATCCTTTCACTTCACTTTTTGTATATAAGCATCAGTCTCACCCCCATTAAGTTGCCCATTCACTAGGAACTCTGCCCACTCCTACTGGCATTATAATATTGCAGATTTACTAGGAATCTTGCCACTCTACTCATGTCATAATAAAAACTTGTTACCTTGACTCAAGAATGCTTGAGCGCTCAAATTCTTTCCAGGCAGACTTTTCCTGTACCCTTACATTTTGAGGTTTCCAACATCATAACACTGACAGATTCAGTGATTATCTCTATGCTGATGACTCTCAAATCTACTTATCCAGAACTAACCTTTCTGCTGACTTCCAGTCTCACAACTGTCTTTAACGCAAGTCAAACCGAATGTCCTTAAGACACGTTAAACTCAGTATGTCCAAAACAGAACTCATGTCTCCCTCTAAACTCTTACCCCACCCCCATCTTCTGATTACTGGAGGGGGCAGCAACATCCTTCCAGTCCCTCAGGCTCAAAACCCAGGAGTCATCCTCAACTCCTTAATATCTCTCACCCCCAACATGCAGTCTGTTGCCAAGGCCTGTCCGTTTCACCTTTGCTCTGTCTCTTGAATGCTCCCTTTTCTCTCCTCTGACATTTCCACCTCTCTAGTGAAGGCCCTCATCACCTCACACTTGGATTACTACAATAGCATGCTGATCCATCATGCTGCCTCAAGTTTCCCTCCTCTCCAAACCACCCTCCATTCAGCCAATAATGGGATTTTCCTAAAGTGTCACCCTCTACCCAATAAATTCCAATCGCTCCCTATCATCTTCAAGATCAAATACAAAACACGCTGACATTCAAAACCCTTCCCTATCTGCCACCTCCCATTTCTAATCTTACACCTTAACTTCGCCCCAATCCTCAAGTACTCTTTGATCTAGTGATATTGGCCTTTTTTGCTTTTTCTGACAGAAGACACTCAACTCCAGACGTTTTTCCTAGATGCCTTCCATTCCTAGAATACTCTCTGTCCATAAGGGTTTTTCAGAATTTCTTCAAGTCCCAGTTAAAATCCTCCTTTCTATAAGAAGGCTTTTTCATTTCCTCTTAATTCTAATGCCTTTCCCCTGTTCCTTAGTAGGCTTTTATCCCATATCTAGCTTGTTTGTACATAGTGATTTGCCTGAGGGCCCTCCCATTAGATTGTGAGATCTTTGAGGGCAGGCCCATTGTACTTAACAAAAGTCTATAGATTAACAAAGCTGGATCTCTCAGTTAATGACTTCAATTTTTCCAGTAAAATAAAGGACAAAGTTCTCAGCTAGGAGGATGGGAAGAGGAGAAACTATGAGAGGTGTGAGAAGGGATGAAAAGACTTGGAAAAACTACTACGATTAATAGGATAGTGAATTTATTAGGGTGATGTAAAAAGTTTGCCTTGCCACAGAAAACTTCCAGTTGAGATTATCTTTATGATTTCAATTCTGCCCACCCAGGGATACCAAAAACCATTGCAGTTTCATGATGTGTTGTGGTGGAACCATCTCAAAGAATTCAGTCAGGCCGCCTCTAATCCAAGTATAGGCATTTACTGAGATTGATGCCTTTCATGAAGTAGGCTAAGTTCCAAAAGGAACCAGCAACTTTAAAGAAAGCAGCATGGATTTTTATAGGGTAAAGATGCAATTACGTAACAGAAATTATGAATAATAAAAAGGCGAGAGAGGTTTGTGAAAGGATTAGGTAATAGGGGAAGGGTCCCAGTCACAGTGGAACTGCATATGATACCCATAATGCACACAGAAAAACCCATTTGAGGAGATGTGTATGTATGATAATGATATTATAATAAGCCTCTCTATATCACAAGTTTACTCTAGGTCAGTTTTTTACTATTATTGTGCAGATCCTACTTAGGGAAAGTCCCTTCCATTGTTTTGGGGTCCACATCCTGTTTGTGCATCCTGGTGGTGCTGCTTTCTGATTGGCTGAGTATTGTGGTCCTGTTTGAGACTAGATGGATGTGGTTGTGGTTCTAAGTGCATGGACACACCTGCCGTTGCTGTGGGAAATATGGGGACTAGGTCTGGGATTAGCAGTGACTAGCTAGAGGCTGTGGCTGAGATACCATCACATGAACACACCTGCTCTTTCTGTGAGAAATATGAGTTCATGGACCCACCTATTATTCTAGTGAGCAGTGAGGCATATATATGAAGAAGTTAGGATATGGGGTGGGTGAGTGAGTGGCTAGGTAGGGGCAGTGGACCTGCTGTTCAGTGGGGCCTCTAAGGAACTTAGAATATTGAGACTGGGGACAACTTTATTAGTATTCCATCGTTATGGCTTTGCCACTTTGCCTCAACTACTTCCCCCCTCCCTTCCCCTTTACTCCCAGTAGTTCCTATCTCCCACTGAGGAGTTCTTCCCAGAATTTCCATTTTGGGAAAAGGACCCTAGCAGTCCTTCATTCTCTGGGCTTCACTGGGGGGGGGGGGGGGGGGGGAAGGAGGCTCCTCCCTATCTCCCTATGTGGGAAACAAAAGAAGGAATTTTGTTTGCATAGGATTAAAAACTACTCCCAGCTTTGAGTGATAACAGGATGTAAGTCAGAGGTAACTGGTTCTAATCAAAGCTGTGATCTAGCAGGGCCAGGCTTCTGATTATGTAAAAGGTTGGAAGCTTGTATGCATGCTTAATAAGCTGTTTGAGGGGCAACATGAAGGAGGAGAACATGAAGTAGGTCATTCAGGAGGTTGCATCTAGTCAATGGAGAGCAAGGGGGAAAATCTGAATTGAGGACAGGAAATAAAAAGCCTTGAATTTGTCTGAGCAAGCTTACACCTTTAGGGAGTTAGCCATTTGCAATGAATGTAAAAGAAATGTAATGAGAACTTTCCTGTCTTCACAATAAGTATTTTCTTTAGAGAGCAAGCATGCTTCTCACACCCACCACTCCCATTTTCAGCTCCTCTTTTATTTGTTGTCTTCTCCTATTAGGATATAGTCTCCCTTTTCCAATAAATGTTCTGAATCAAGAATGTAAGCTCCTTTAGGACAGAAATTGTCTTTCTTTTTGCTTGTATACCTAGAACTTAGCACAATGCCTGGTACATATTAATCACTTGATAGCTGTTTGTTGACTGAATGACTACTAGAGAGTGCCTGAACATTTTCCCCTTTCTCCAAGGTGTGCTTGGTGATGAATAGAGCTGGCAACACTGAGAGAAGCTGAAGAAAAAAAGGAGAAGAAAAGACCTGCTCTGTAGAGTATTAGAGACTCAGAGAGAAGAAAAGGACCCTGGAGTTTGGCATACATCTCTTTGGCAATTAAGAGATCACTAGTAACTCTGGAGAAAGCAATTTCTTTTGAATGATGAGATGTGAAGTCATTGTGAGAATGTATTTTGCTTGTGTATATATTGTTTAAAAAGTTATATTTTTCTCTTTTTTAATGGGGGGACTGGAATGGGAGAGAGAAAATAAATACTTTTTCATTGAAAATATTTTAAGTTAACTCCTTTGTATATGTTAATATCCTAGAATACTGCAACTCTAGAGATCCTTTTTATTCAATAAATCTATGGTGATTCATGTATCAGGCATGGCATAAAACAGGGAAGCATGTTCCCAAAGGTACATTTCTCGATCATGCAGGACGTCCTATGCAAAATCCAAAGGTGGTCGTCCAGATGATCCTGTTTGAATAGTTAATATTATGCTGATTACATTAAGCCACAAAATACTATAGGACTTCCTCAATGAGATCCAGGTAAACTCAAAAGAGATACATCGAAATACCAAATAGTGAAAATAAAACAGCAATCATGGAAAGGGAAATCCCATTCCAAATAACAAATGCATAACGTATCTGGGGATCAACCTCCCAAAACACACAAAAGACTTATACAGATTTAGTTTTATTTATTCCTTTGAGGAATGCCTCCCAACTAAATCAGAGCTCATGCATGCCAATATAACAAAAATAACTCTACTGTGAAAATTAGCTTATACTTTTAATGCTATTCCAGTATATAAATTACCAAGAGGATACTTTATAGAAATTGATAATAACAAAATTAATTTGAAAAAACAAAAGACTTAAAATACATAAGGAAGAGCAAGAAGCCAGCCATGTTTGGACCACAGATTACAGAGACAGAGATAGCATGTCATAGAAGATAGCTAGTCCAAAAATCAAGAAGACCTGGGTTCATACCTGCCTCTGACACATACAAACTTTGTAACCCTGGACTAGTGACTTAACCTCTCATTGGTCTAAGCAACTTTCTAAGACTACAAATTGAAGGAACTAGATAACTCAGTGGATAGAGTGCTGGGCCTAGAGTCAGGAATATCTAAATTTAAATTCAGCCTCCAACACTTACTGTGTGTGACCTTGGACAAGTCACTTAATCTCTGTTTTCCTTAATCCACTAGAGAAGGCAATGACAAACCACTTCAGTATCTTTGCCAAGACAGTTCCATGGACAATATTGTTGTGATATGGTCCACAAGGTCATGCACATTGGATACAACTGAACAACACAAGAAGACTACAGATTACAGAGAAGTTGTTAACCTACATTGGTATGTGGAATTTACTCACCTGGCAGTTTCCTGAACCAGGGAAATCATAAATATAGTTGCTTATAGAGCAAAAGAGGGGTGATGTTTAATGAGACTGAAAATGTGGTGTCTATACCATATCATTAGACAGGCAGTTTCTTAAATTTAGTCCATCAGTATATCTATCTAGGACAGGAACCAAAGATGGATGGATAGATAGCTAAGATCAATCAATCAATTAAAAGACATTTATTAAGTGCTTCCTATGGGCCAGACGCGATGCTAAGCTCTGAGGATATGAGAAGAGGCAAAAGACAGTCTGCCATCAAGGAACTTAGAATCCAACTGGAGGCAGGGGAACAACATGCAAATACACATATACAAAGCAAGTTATATACAGGATAAATAGAAGATAATTAACACAGGGAAGGCCTTGGAATTGAGATTAGTTAGGAAAGTCTTTCTGAAGAAGGTGGGATTTTAGTTGGTACTAAAAGGAAACTAGGGAGATCAGTAGTTGGAATGGAGAACAGAGATCATTCCAGGCATGGAGGACAGCTGAGAGAATGAGCAGAGCTGAGAGATGTGTGTCTTGTTCATACGACAGCCAGCACTGACTAGGAGAATGTGAAAGCCCCTCTGTTTAACACCAGCATTCCACTAATTTTATAGGACTTCAAATCATGGAATCCATAACAGCCACCATTTAAATTTATGTGTTAGCTTAGTTTAGGACTGAATCACTTCTTGCCTGTATGCTATTACAGCCTTTTGCATGGTCTGCCTGTTTCCGTACACTATCACTTTGAGCATTCATCCTCTACAAAGTTGCCAAAATAATCTTCCTAAATTATAGGTCTATTTATGTTAGTACTCTGCTCAGAAGCATTAAGTGGTTCTCTATTACATTAAGAATAAAAACCAGAACCCAGACAAGCATGCCGTCATGAAATTGACCTACAATACTGCTGAACTTCTCTGGGAAACCAAATTTTGATATAATTTTCCACAAGCCCTCATGACTAACAGTATTACAAGCTTGGTCGGATCAATGAATGTTATGCACAGACCTCTGTTTTGCTCCTGGTATTTCTCCGGGAGTTGTCAGGCAGCAAACACCATATGAACTATTCCTAAGCCCTTTCTGAAGCCACACTGGCCCTCGGGTAGATGACCATCTTCAAAGTGAAGCACCAGCCTATTAAGGACTCTGGCAAGACTCTTGCCAGCAATGACTAAGAGACCTATTGTGATTGTCACAGGACAATCTATTTCCTTTACCTTTATAGATATGGACAATGGAGGCATCCTTGAATTCCTGGGAAATAGCACTTTGTCACAGGAGAGGAGCTTAATGGCATTTAGCACCTCTTCTTCAGTTGGAAATTTGTCTAGAGAGGGGTTGACTTCAATTTGAGGTATACAGTCAATGGCTTCAGCATTGATTGATGATGGTTTATTGAAACTTATGGAAGTGTTCAGCCCACCTCTCTAGGATCAAAATTGTCACTAATTATCACTAATCAGTGTGGTTCCATCAGCACTGAGTAGTTGAGATGCACCATAGCTTCCAGCATATCATAAAAGCACTTTGAATTGTTACTGTCCATGTAAAACTGAATTTTATCTACCTTCTTACTGAGCCAAGAATCCTGCATCTCTCTAAACTTTGCTTGCACTTTACTTTTGATGGAGTTAAACACTGCCTTCTTACAGACAGACAAATTATCCTGCTGGTAAACCCTGTGGAGTTCTCATTTTTAGTATTTCAATGAAAAACAAAAACAAATTCTCTAAACATATGGTAATGAATGTCCTCTACAATCCGGCTCCAACTTACTTTTCTAGTCTCATTTCACATGACTCTTCTTCATAATTCTATGTTCTAGTCTCTCAAAAAGGTGCAACTGTCTATTCACTTCCTATTCCCACCCCCTAAAGAAGAAAAAACATGTCAGGGTTGCAATCTAGCAAGTTCTGAGTGCCTATCAAATCTCTCTTGCCTCTTTGTTAGGGAATCAGGTGATGGGGGTGAGGTGTAGGGTAAGTGATCACAGTCACCCTGTCAGTAGTTTCTCTGGGATCTGAATGGCCACTCATCCCTAGGGTCTGGCTCATGTGATTGTTGATTATCCCTGTAAGCCCAGCAGTCAAAGGGGGTGTTATTACTCAAGTGCCTTATATGTCAATGTCTACTAGGTGCCACTTGATCATAGCATAGCATCAGGGACAGGCGTAGCTGTGTGCAAGCCCCAACAGCCCTTGCTTTGTCTCTGTTCTGTCTCCTTCATCACTCTGTGGGCCATCTTCTATTACATTTGCATTACCAGTTCATCTCTCAAATTTTATCTAGAGGGAACTCTAGAAGCCTAACACTTTTGCTACTAATCTGTCTCTGACTTCAGTAGGTCACACACATCTACACTGGAGTATCAGCCTTGGCAACAGAGAACTACTTTACCTAAGAGTGTACACTGCACTTGAAAATCAAGGTTCATGGCGGCTTTCAGAAATCAGACCACAAATGAGATTTATTAATAAACAGAATAACATGGGATAGGAAATCTCTTCCATCCTCCTCACCTTATGCATTTCCTGCCCCCTCCTCCACAGCCTTCTATTTTATTTCAAAATCAGGGCACATACACACACCTATACATACCTGAGCACACACATGACCACAGCACTTCTGGATTTGGGGCCTTCTAAGAAGCTTTATTTCTGCTTTAGTTAGGACTATTCCTTCCACTTGGGTCCAGTACTGTTCAGGGCACAGCAAGTCAGCAACTTGAAAGGAACACATTTTCACCATAGCTGGTGAAAGTCAGTATTGACTGACTTTTGTGTCTTATGTGAATTTACTGATTGATAGATATTTGACGCAGTTTTGCCTTAAGGCTGATAGTGCAGGGTGAGCTGTTTTGTGGAGGCTGTTAGCTTCAGACAAGAGTTTGCTCCCAAAGCACCAGCTGGCATCTTTGTTTTTGTGATGAAATAATACATATGATCAGTCTACATATCACTCAACTAAAATTATTAATCAGTTCCTGGCCAACGAGAACCAAAAATAGTCTACCTGTGAGTAATGTCTAACCCGTGGGATAAAGAAGTTAAGGCTGGGGCAAATAGAAAAGTTAGATTAAAGTGTTTAAAAATAAAATGAAAGCTTGGAAATGAGCTGATTAGTGAGGCTTCTGTGGACATCAAAAGAAGAGAGATAGGCCAATCTCTTTTCCCACCCTTCCCAAAATCATTTCCTTTTGCCTCAGAGCAATCCAAATAGGATAGCCTTCATTCTGACCCAGTATATATATTCTGACCCAGTTGGGTATATCAGGAAAATTAGGGAGTAAAGCATAAAAGGAAATGGGGAAAAGAAATGTAGAATAGAGAGGAGGGAAAGATGTAAACACACTTGGTAGTTTTTTCCCCTTAAATTTAAAATTGCTTTGAAACCTGTTTAAACAATTTAAAACAGTTTAAAAGGGTAAGAAATAGAGTTAAGTATGAAGTTTAAAAATTACAAATGGAAGAAAGTACCCTGAAAATGGCAGGTACTCTATAAAAATCCATGAACCTGAGGACCATGCAGAAATCCCTCCACGTTTTTCCATTTCATCCTGTAAATAACCAACATCATTATCAGAGGCCTATGGGTGATCTTGTATATTAAGTTCTGGACTTGGAGTCTGGAAGACCTGAATTTGAATTCTGCCTCAGACACTGCTAGCTGTGTGACCCTGGACAGGTCATGTAACCATGAATTGAAAGCTGGAAGGACCCTTAGTGGATATTGAGTCCCACTCTCTCATATTACAGATAAGGAAATTGAGACCCAGAGAAGTCACACAGCTACTAAGGGTCTGAAGTAGGATTTGAAATCAGGAATTTTTTACTGCAAGTCCAGGTCCCTGCTCACCATGCCTCTCAACCTCAGCTGAACCTACCTCACAGGGATGTTGTGAACATCAGTAAAGGTGACATGGAAACCTTTTTGAAAATCTTAAAGTGATATAAAAATATTAAATAGTAGTAGTAGCAGTATCTTACATATGAGACAAAATTCTGGACAGGATTAGCAAGGTTAAAAAATGAAATCTCTTGGTAAAGTGAAGAAAAACCAGAGTATTTGGGCTCCACGACTGTTTCATCTTCTGCTGTACTCAGAGGCTGATAGCTCAGTGTAGGAGCAGCTGCTGTCACTGTGGGTCTCAGTGACGCCGAAATTCCAAAAGCAGATCAAACACATGATGGCTTTCGTTGAACGGGAAACAAAATGAGAAGGTAGAAGAAATAGTTGCAAAGGCAGAAGAAGAGTTCAACATTGAGAAAGGTTGTCTTGTGCACACAGAGACTGAAGATAATGGAATATTATGAGGAGAAACAAACAGAGCAGCAGAAGAAACTTCAGATGACCAATTCTATGAATCAGGCAAGATTGAAAGTCCTCAGGGCCGCAGATGACCTTATCTCAGACTCATTAAATGAAGCAAGGCAGAGACTCTCCAAGGTAGTGAAAGATACAACAAGGTATCAGTTGCTTTTGGATGGGCTGGGCCTTCAGGGTTTATACCAATCGCTGGAGCCAGAAATGACTGTTCATTGTAAGAAAGAGGATTGCCCTCTGGTCAAGGCTGCTGTGCAAAAGGCAATCCTTATGTACAAGATTGTGACCACAAAAGATGTTGATGTCCAAGGTGATCTGGAGGCATACTTGCCAGAGGAAATAGCTGGAGGTGTTGAGATTTATAATGGGGATCGTAAAATAGAAGTTTCTAATACCCAGAAAGTAGACTGGTTCTTAAAGCTCAACAGATGATTCCAGAAGTCTGTGGGGTCATGTTTGGTGCTAACGCCAACAGGAAATTGTTGGACTAAGCCTCTGATGAGGTGGGATCCATTCGCTCTGTTGTATTGATGAGTTATGTATGCCAAAAACTGAAGAAATAATTATCAGTGTTTCTCCTTTTTGATGCTCTGACATTGTCCTGTGTTCTTCAGTAGAGTAGCCTTTGTGTAGAGTGCTGTCAGCATAAATGTTAACTTTGGGAGAGGAATTATGGACTTAAACTCTCAAGAAATAACCTAGTTCATTTAGAAGTGACTAAGTCCTGATCTCTACACTCTAGGTTAAAGGGGAATTCATATCAGTTGCATGATTTTCACTGAGAATCCTTCTGTGATCTGCCTTAGATTGGAGTCAACTGTGTATGTGAGGTATATTATAGCCTCTTTGCTTTTTATTTCTGTAGGTTACTTTAATATGCATAAGGAGCATGCATTCACTCCAGCATTAATAGTATTACCTCCTGTTAAATAATGGGCTAAGAAGCTTTCCTCAGTTATATCTAAGATTCACAAATCTATCTTATGAATATGCTTTATTTATTAAAATAAAATAAAAAATATGTGGATCAAACTAAAATAATCTCACATTCAGGACATTCACAGATTTGGGAGATGAGGTGAAATGTTTAAGGTGTTATCTAGGAAAGAACAGGCTTCTACCAACTATGGAGCATTTACTTCACAAATTATTACATTTTAAGTCTGTACCAGGTCTGTGTTTTACTCCTTGATCTCCTATGCTATAGTAATATGGTACATCCCATTTAGGATTCTAAGACATTTGGTAGGAAAATATTTTTATCCATTTAGGCTAAAGTAGTAAGTTATGGTGGATTTGCATTCAAAGAGCATGTTAGCACAATCCTCAACAATCTTTTTCCTGCTACAGTAGTCTTGGGATGTGTGGGAAAGACTTTTCTTTTGTAGTTCTTTCTTCTTGGGAAATGAAAATATTTGTAAGCTGATTTTCTTTCTCATAACAGACTTAGGGAATTCTGAACACTTATGACTAAAACAAGGCTAAATGACTTCTCCAAGATCTCCCCGGAAGAACTTAAAATCCCATGTAGTCCTCATTCACTGAAAAAAAGTAATTAATGATATAAAAAATGACATCTCTATTCTGCTTTGAAGATATTTCCTTATAGATGGTATATACATCTGAACTGACATCCCAAGCTATTCTTTGGTCTGTATTTGATAATGTCTCCTTGATGGATTATGAAAGGCTATCCTTGCCCTGAGTTCTCATTGACAGACCAATCAGTATAGCATGTTGAAGATAATTGAATTTCAAAAAGTAGTACAGACCTTGAGTTTGGGGAACAAAGAAAACCAAAGCTGAGTTAAATGGAAAGAAGCTGTTCCCAAACACACAGATTATGATTTCCTAGAGAGAAACCTTTGAGATTCTTCCAAGGAAGTTGGTGGTTTCTGGGAACTCGATGTCCCTAGAGAATGCAAAAGTCAGAGACAAAGGTATAGTGGCAAGAATTCTCACACCAGGCTTTTGCAGAGAAGGGGTGGTGTGGATGGTTCTAGGAATAAGCAGGAGCTGAAAAGGAGAAAGAAAAATATGTATGATCGAAAAGAGCAAATCTGGACCAACATCATTTGCAAGGCTATATAGTTCATAGAATTAGGGTGACTAGGTGGTATGGTGGATCGAGTGTGCACTAGTGGATAGAGTCAGAACGTGAGTTCAAATGTGACCTCAGACACTAGCTGTGTGACCCTGGGCAAGTCACTTAGCCCTATTTACTTAAGTTTCCTCACCTGTAAAATTGGCTGCAGGAAGAAATGGCAAAACACTAGAAAATCTCAAATGAGGTCAGGAAGAGCTGGATGTGATTAATTGACTGAACAATTAAAAGTTCATAGGGTCACAGGTCCTGGAAGGGGTTTCAGGTGTCAGTTAGTCTGGCCAGATCTTCTCTTCCTTTAATGATCTCAGTGTCACAGGATTTAGAACTAGAAGGAACCTAAAAGACCATTAAGTCCAATACCCTCATTATACAGATGAGGAAACTGAGGTCCAGCAATGTTATATAATATGAGTATTAAGTGATAGAGCTGGAATGTGAATCCAGATCTTCTGACTTTAAATCTAGCACACTTTCCATTGTACCACATCCTCTCCTTAAAATTACAGAAGAAAATTCTATTAGAAAGGGGAAAAATAATAGAAAATTGCTGAACAAGCAGCCTTTGGTCCCAAAGATATTTGTAAATCGCCAATTGTAGTTTTGGAGAAAGAGAGAGAGAGAGAGAGAGAGAGAGAGAGAGAGAGAGAGAGAGAGAGAGCGAGGGAGCTTCTCCCCAGTTCCTGTTTAAACTGCCTGCTGGTTGCAGAGGGTGGTGGTGATGTTTTTCTCCTTTCTCTAACTTCTGGCTATTCAGGGTCCTTCCTCCTGGCTCCTTTGCACAGCCGACTGGTCCAGCAATTTCTTAGACAAAGTGAAGAAAAGCTGTGCGTTTCAGGACCCTTTGCTCTGTCAAGTCAACAAATGTTTATTAAGCTCCCACTGCATGCTAGGCACTGTGATGAGCTCTGTAGATACAAAGAAAAGGCAAAGACAGTTCCTGCCCTTGAAGAGCTCCCAAACTAAAGAGGGAGACAATTCGCAAATAGCTCTGCAGGGACATGTTTCAGAGGGTAAATTGGAGGCAATCTCACAGGGAAGGCACTTGCAATGGAGTCCTCAAGGAAGGTAAGGAAAACAGAAAATGTGGGCAAGATGAGACTTTACTCTAAACAAAATGTGTGTCATAGCCCAGGGTCCTCTTTGTCTCCCAAGGCCTGTCTCCCCGTTTTTTGTTTTTGCGCGTTAGTTTGTTTTCAGGCTCTTCCTCTTATCCAGTTTCTCTTAGTGTTCCCAGCCCTACCCATCACCTTAGAGTAGACATGGTTTATTTTCTAACATCAAAGGGAGAAAAGAAAGAAAAATATCTAGTCAGACAATTAACATGCATTTCTTCAGTGATTACTATGTACCAGGCACCGTGCTAAGTTCTGGGGCTACAAATACAAGCACAAAGGCAGGCTGTCCTTGTCTTCAAAGAGCTTACGTTCAAGTAGGGAAAGATAATATATAAAAGAGGAGCTGAAGATGGGAGTGGTGGGGAGGTGCTACCAGTTGTTCATAGTGGTGAAGCCCAGAGAATGAGGGATAGATGGCTGGTTTGGGATTTTCCCCAAAATGGAAGTTCTAGAAACACCTCTCCACTGGGTAGAGCAGGCTATGTTGTTGGAGGGTTGGGGAGGGTGCAGGGGCGGGGAGAAGAGAGAGGTAGCTGAGGCAAGGTGGCATCTCAGCTGGAACTTTACTGTGGCAAGGCAATCCTTTTACATCTCCCTGATAAAATTCAGTGTCCCACTCATCAGGCAGATAGGGGCACAGTGGATGGAGAGCTAGACCTGGAGTAAAGAAGACTTACCTTCACAAGTCCAAATCTGGCCTCAGATACTTACTAGCTATGTGATCCTGGGCAAGTCACTTGATGCTGCTTGCCTCAGTTTCTTCATCTGTAAAATAAGCCGGAGAAGGAACTGGCAAACCAGTCCAGTATTTTTTCCAAGAAAACCCCAAATGGAGTCATGAAGAGTGAGACACAACTGAACAACAATCCTACTCATCACAGGGTCCTTTCCAAACCTTTTCATATTTCCTCAAACCTCCTATAGCTCCCCCCACCCCAGAACTTTCCTCATGTTTCCCTGAAAAAATGGAGGCTATTCACTAAGAGCTCCTTTTCTCCCCTCCTTCTCATTTTGCTTAATTCAGATACCTTCGCCCATTAATTCCCCCTTCATTCCTATCTCCCGGGAAGAGGACTCTTTTTGCCAATGTAAGCCTCTGCATGCACAAGCAATTCCCTTACGTTCCTTCTTCTACAGTACACTGCCCTCTCTGTCATCTCCGCTCTCACTAATCTTCAATTTCTTCTTCTTGACTTGCTGTGTCTCAACTATCTACAACATGTTCGTGTTTCTCTCATCCTTAAAAAAACACCATCTGATCCATCCATATCCCCTATCTACCATCATGCAGCTTTCCTCCTGTCACAGCTGAGGCTCTCTCCCTCTTCATCTCCATCTTCAAGATTCCTCAACTTCTTTAAGTTTCAGCTGAAGTGCCACCTCCTGCCAGAATCCTTTCCCCTTTAGTGCCTTCCTTCTGATGTCCTGATTTATCCTGCATATGTATTGTTTGCAGAGATTTTTTTGCACATTGTCTACTCCATTAGACTATGAGCTTCTCAGGAAAAGAGACTGTTTTGTTTGCTAAATACTTAGCACTTAGTACCTGGCACACTGTAGATGCTTTGACTGAATGAATGAATGAAATGAATGAATGAAACCTCAAAATGAAGTTACTGGAAAGAACTCAACAATGGGAAAAGGTGTCCACAGGGATGGAGGGACACTTAGAAACCCTTCCTTATCTTTTTTTTTTTTTTTTTTTTTGAGGATTGCTAAGGTGGTTTGGGTTAAGTAACCAATAAGGTTATTAAAGATATGTCATGAGAAGGCTTCTGATGGGTCATGGTCAAGTTTGAAAAACAAAGCAAAATAAAAATAAACTATAGTGCCTTTATGCTGCTTGCTTGCTATCTAAAAATCACCACCAGTGTTACACTGGACAGGAGCAAAGTGGATAGAATGAGGCACTTAATATAACAGAAAGAACATGAGAAACTGAGTTCTTAGCATCATCTCTGCCATTAACTGTGGTGCCTTGATGAAGGGGTTCCCAGAGTGAGGCTCTGCTCCTTATCCCACAGTCACTTAAGATTAATTACCATTGTTATATGATTGAATCAGTCAATCAGAACTGAATGTGAGCTGCCTATATACCTCCTTGAATTAATCAATGTGTGAGTCTTGGTCGTGTTCAGAAGATGGAAGAGCTATGTCAGTCAGTCTTGGTCATGTTCAGAAGATGGAAGAGCTATGTCAGATAGAGATTCTAAGGATCTAGAAATGGAGAGGAACGAATGGTATTATGTAGAGCAGAGCTGGAAAGAACCAGAAGCCAAGGGGCAGCCCGTAAATGGACAAACGGGAGATTAAGCTGTGCCAGGGAAGGTCTCTGAAGATCCCCGCTGAGGAGGAGAACTGACTACGCAGGCATCTCAGAGCAAAAGGCATCAGCTGAGGCCGCCAGTTGCACCCAGCTATTCAAGATCTGAGGGAAGTTCCAAGAAAAAGATCTGCTCCTTCTTCATGTTCCCTTCCCTGCCTAACCAAATGCCTATCCTCAAATACCATAGTATAGCTTGTTTTTTCATTATGCAAATATTTGCAGCAATCTGAATCTTGCCTTAGCCACAAAAGGGTCTAGTTAACTAGAAACAGATTTAATTGTAAATTAAGACAGAGAACCAAATTTTTGCTTTGATACTAGGAATTTTTTTTGAATGGGAACTTGGAGCAATTGTACTTGTTTTCCTAAGTTTTCTCTAAAATAAATTCTCTGAAGGTGGGTCCACATGAACTGTGGGGGCCATTATCTGACCTCTTAGTTTAAAATGTGTTAATTATTGTAATAGTGTTATAAGTAAAAATCAAATAGCTGACTGAGATGATCTTTTAAATTTCTTTCCTGACATTTTAAATGGAAGGTGCCAACTTAATATATTTCAGGAGGGCCTGAAATTACTCTGCAATTTTTAATGGGCTTGCCTTTCCCTTGTAGTCTAGGTATAAGTTGCCATCCAATACTTTTCAGGAAGGCCCAAAACCATTCTACAATTTTTTCAATTGGCTTGTGAAATGGTTTATTTATATTACAGAACCCCCTGAGATTGCCTATCTGGTGCTTTCACCATCACATTTTTTTCCTCTAATGACCTCTCACCTAACTATCTTCCTCTAGCAGTGATACCTACATTCTTGTATTGTTGAGTCCTGTGTGTCTGCCGTGCAAGATTTTGTGTTTGGATGATGAGTTATGCTGAACAGATGGCTTTTTATTTGCTTCCACCAAGGTGGTACTTTTGTTGTACTTTACCTTAGACGCTGTTGTTTCCCTGGCTTGGGAGCTGTTGCTTTCTTTTTTTTTTCTCTTCTTTTTTGCAAATCATTTATATAGGTATACAATATCATTTCTATCTACCTATCTATACATATGTATAGATAGGTAGATAGAAATACACACATACATAACATACATATGTACTTAATACTGGAAAACCAAGCTTAGAGAATTTTTAAAAAGTATTTTGAAGCACATTTTCCTTTTTCACAAGGAGGCGCTTGGTTAGAGAGGAAGCTGGGGAATTAGAATTAGAGTCAGAGCCTGCAAAGCATCATAACATCATGCTTAATGCCTGGCTGGGGCCTTCTTTTGCCCTTTTTTGGCCATATTGTAGAATGCTACATAGCCGTGCTTCAGTCCTAGGAGAAATAGGCCTGAGGCTTACATTTCTTAACTCTTTGGCATAGTGTGCTATGATTTAAAAGCCTGTGAGAAGAGTCTGCTTATGTGGTCTATTCCTGTGGAATGTCATCAGAATAAAGGACTTTTTTTTTTTGTCTTCTGGGAAAGGAATGGTTGCATGCATTCTGAAGTTTGAGCGGGCATCCATATTAAATTATTCCACCTTTGCTTCCATGACCAGACCTGGAAATAGCCCATCCTTAGATCATGGTTGGCAACCAGTGATTTCCAGATGGCAGTAAGAAGGAATGTGGGATAGGTGTTCTAGCCCAGAATCATTATCAAAGAATCTCATAGGTGAAGAGACCTCAGTGGCCACCCAATGCATATCAGAACAGAAATGCTCTCCAGGAGATCAGAATCATTCTACGAGGTTATCTGTTACACTTCTAGACATTTCTAATGTTCAAATGTTTTTATTTTGAGTCCAGATCTTCTTCTCTACAACTTCTTTCTCTCCTTCCTCCTTCTAGCCTCCAGGGCCAAGCTGAACAAGTCTGATCCCATGTTACGTGGCTGTCCTTCAAATATTGGAAGAAATCTGGGTAGGATGCTCATACCTGTCATCCCTGCCATGGGGGAAGATTGAAGCCAGCACATTGCTTGCAATAAGGATAAAGCAGATCAGTTCTCAGGAGCAGAGGGTCACTAGGCTGCCCTAAGTTGTTATCAATTGGCCCAAGTCAGAAAAATGGACCTAGTTAAAACCTCCATATTGATTAATATTGGGATCAGCTCTATAAGTGGGCACTATACAAACCTGGGTGAAAAAGGGGAGACCTGGACTCAAAAAGCCCAAGCCAGGAAGGAAAGAAAACAAATATGAGAAGAGGGGTATCACTTCTTCCCTAAGTCTTGCTTCTGGTTTGAACATCTCTAGTCTTTTCAGGAATCCCTTGCATGGTGTGGTCTTGAGGCTCTGGACTTGTTTGCCAATGTCTTTCTTAAAATGTGATTCAGTTCCTCATCTATAAAACAAGGGGATCAGATTGCATGGTCTCTAAGGTCTCTTCCAGCCCTAAATCCATTATCCTAAGTCATGCCCAGAACAGAACATAATTTCCCAGGTGTAGAGTACAGTGAGAATACCACCTCCCTCATTCTAGATATTATTAATGTAGCCTAAGATAGCATTAATTTTTGTAACTATTCCTCCTTCTGTCACATGCCACCCCCACCCCCAGGTTGTTTATAATGAGGAATGTTGTGAGCCATGCCTTTCCTACCCTCTATTTGTGAAACTGATATTTTAAAACCAAGTATGTTGTTGTTCTGTCATTTTCAGTTGTATCTGACTCTCCATGTTCCTATTTAGGGTTTTCTTGGCAAAGATACTGGGGCAGTTTGCCATTTCTTTTTCCAGCTCATTTTATATATGAGGAAACTGAGGCAAAAAAGGTTAAATGACTTGCCTAGCATCACATAGCTACTAAGTATCTGAGGCCAGATTTAAACTCAGGAAGATGAGTTTTCTTGATGCCAGGCTTAGCACTCTAACCCTTGCCCACCAAATCCACATGTAGTAGCTTGAATTTCTCCATGTTAAGCTTCATCTTAGCAATGAATACGTAATGCAGTGCCTGGCACATAATAAGTACTTAATAAATGATTATCGATTGATTGATTGATTATGTCTTATTAGATTTGTCACATTTGGCTCTCCAAAATCCTTTTTCTTAAAAAAAAATATTAATTTTATTCCAACATGTTAGTGATCCCTTCTGGTTTTGTGTCATCTTCACATTTTATAAGCATGCCATCTATGTCAGTCATAGAAATGTTGGACTCACAAAGGATGAGTACTGAGCCCAAAACATTCCACTGGAGACTTGACAGGTTGACAATGATTCATGAATCCCCACCACTGATGTCCAGTTAGTCAGCCAGTTCTGAAGCCTTCTAACTGTAAATGTCTGGCCTCAGTTCCCTGTTTCTGTCATCATCTCCTTGATGGAGGTCATGGATGTGTACTCAGATGCAAAAGAACCTGAGCTTGGATTGTAGTTCCCTGAGTTTAGAATTATGGACTTGAGAAGCATAGACTTAGTAACCCAGAAGCATTGGAGTGTAGAAGGCGGGAGGGACGGCTGTCTTCACTCTGGGAGAGATTTTGATCACATTTTCTGGGTTTTGATTTATACCAATTAGACTAAATGACATCTAGAATGTCCTTGAGAGGGGTAGCCAAACTAGGGTAAGCAGGCAATAAGGAGCCATATTTGAAACATAGTTAGTGATACTTTAGCCAGTCCTCCAGTTCATTATTATTTTCTCTTTTTTTCCTTTTCCTTCCTCTTTCTTTCTCTCATTCTTTCTACTTCTGTGCCTTAAGGCTGCTGATGGCACTGATAATAATGCTAGATGACTCAGTTTATAGAATGCTGGGCCTGAAGTCAGGAACACCTGAGTTCAAATCCAATCTCAGACACTCACTAGCTGTGTGATGTTGAGCAAGTCATTTAACCCCTTTTTGTCCCAATCACCTGGAAGAAATGGCAAATCACTCCAATGTCTTTGCCAAGAAAACCCCCAATGGGGTCATGAAGATTTCATCACGACTGAACAACAAACTGGTGTCACTAGGAGTCTAAAGACCTCCATACCAAAAGGAAGGCCCAGCATTTAAAAAAATGAGTCTTCAGAGACTGATACAAGATAAAGGGAGGCATAGTCCATATCTAGCCCATAAAGGCAACAAATCCTCAAAGAGAGTCCTCATTTAGCTCATAAAAACAATGAACACCAAAAAACACCTAAACACCTCATAACAAACTAAAACCAAACTAAGGTATTAAATAAGCAAAACAACGATTTAAAAACACACCAGAGTAACTCACTCAGCCAGGAAAAATAACAAAAATGTGCCAAAAGGTATCCTCAAGAGAATAAATGACATGTTCAAAAAAATTAAGCAAGAATTAAAAGTGCTAAGAAAATCGGAAGACCAAATAAAAGATCTTTGAGTTAAAAATCAGATGAAGCAATCAAACAATTCAATGCTTTTTTAAAATGAACTAAAGGAAATAATACAGAAAATTAATCAGTAAAGACAATATACTAGAAAATGAAAAAAAAAAACCAAAAATATAGAAGTGACCAATAACCGGCTTATCCATGTCGAAATTAGAACTGTACATAATACAGAACAAGCAGAAGGGAACATAGGCTCAGAAATCATCAAATTCTCTAAACCATTTGAAAACATATAGATCCAAGAGACACACTGAGAATGTTGTTTTGTTCAGTCATTTCAGTTGTGTTCCATTTTCTATGACTTCATTTGATGTTTTCTTGGACGAATACTAGAGTTAGGTTTGCCATTTCCTTCTCAGGCTCATTATACAGATGAAGAAACTGAGGCAAACAGGGTTAAGTGACTTGCTCAGAGTAAGTGTCTGAGGCTGGATTTGAACTCATGATGATGAGTTTTCCTGATTCCAGGCCCAGCACACTGAGTCACCTTGCTGGCTATACCTGGAATAAACAACTCACAATTCAGAATTATTCAGTCTTATTGACATGGCAGAGAATTTCAATTAAAAAGAACTAAACACTATATTTCAGTGTTTCATTGATTCTGTAATTTCTATGTTCATGACCCATTTTTTTTGTACGTGATACATTCCAATGTCTGTAATCCATCCTTGCCTTCTTTGAAAAAAACACTGTGATCTTAATGATTTTTCCTCAGAAAAAGATTTCTGTACTTCTGGTGGCTTATAGGATTTCTTCTTTATCAGTGTGGTGTTAAGAGTTTTAAAGTGGCTAAGAATGTTAAAGGAGACAGCTAGGTGGTTCAGTGGATTGAGCAATGGGCCTGGAGTCAGGAAGACCTGGGTTCAAACTAGTCCCAGACACTCACTAGCTTTGTGACCTGAGACAAGTCACTTAACCTGTGTTTGCCTTAATACACTGGAGAAAGAAATAGCCACCCACCCTAGTATTTCTGCCAAGAAAGTCCCGTGGACAGTACTGGTGTGCTATGGTCCATGGGGTCACAAAGAGTTGGACATGCCTAGACAATAACAAGTAAGTATGTTAAACACTTGGTTCCTCCTTGTCAGCATCTCGTGGATTCTTTCTATCTGTACCTCACTGTGACTTCTAGGAAATATCATTGATTTCCTGAAATCTAATGGATGTATATTTATGATGTATGTCTCTTTTTCTGAATAAATATTATCACTTAAACATAAAATTCATCATATTCAAAACCACCTCAAAAAAACCTCCAAATTTTCTACTATGTTCAAATGATATTTATCAGTGTGGTATTTATTTGTGTGGGTTAAGAAAACTTTTTTTTTTGGCATTGGGAAGAAAATGTGTAGACCTCTGATTCTGTTAGTTTAAGATACTTCTTGTGTGGAAACTCCATACCTACAGATTGGAAATCTCTCTCTAAAGAGATCACTGGGAGAAACTGATAAGGAAGTAACCTTTTTATAATTCAAGGATTCTTAGGAGCATGCTCAGGTCACCTATCATGGAAGTACCCTGAAAAGGGTGTTCCTGGGCAAGCCCAGACTACCTAATATGGAAAGTATCCTTCCTTGATTGGTTGCTGAAATGTTAGATGTCTTAAAACCCCCGCAAGGGTATTGGAGAACCCAGGGGAGCAGTGAAATTTTACCTAGCTACCCTTCAGGCAATGAAAGTCAGGGGAGACAGTGCTACAATTACAATTAAATTTATCCAAAGTTCTGCAATTATCTGGTCAAGACCTTCAAGAGAACCATTAAATAATCAACCAATCAATAAACATTTATTAAATTCCTATTATGTGTTAGATACTGTGCTAAGCTCTGAGGATACAAAAAGAGGCAAAAGATAATTTTTTCCTTCAAGGAGTTTAAAATCTAATGGGGGAGGTAACTGCAAACAAAGTGTTGTTTGTCCCGCATTCTCTAAGTGGAGCCATGACATGATGGTGATGTCTTGGCTTGCAAGTGAGGTGGATTCAGAGCTGTGCAAAGTTATAGGTCAGGATGACTGGATATGACCTCAGATGCAGCGGGAGACCTTGGTCTTTTTAAATTAAGTCTTTCCCGGGTCCCAGGTTGTCTGAGACAATGCCCATTCGGTGATTTAAAGCTAGATTAAAAAATGAGGCAAAAGATGGTCTAGTTTGTCTACTGAAAATAAAATCAAAGTGGGAGGGGAAGATCCTCAGAATTTCCGGCCAGAGGGGAAACAATTGCTATTCACACTTACTCTGAGTCATCAAAACCCAAACAGTGACCAAGTGAGGCTTGGACTGGGCCCTATTATTGGCCAATCAGTGAGATCCAGAGTGACTGATGTTTAAGGAATGGTCAGGTAGCTCACTAAATCCATTGCTTAGCGTCACACAGCATTGTCAGTGGATTCTCTTGATTTTAAGTCCTATAGTCCTTTATTCAAAGACTTCTTGCTCCAGCTTGGAGAGAAATCAAACTGCCTTAGAGAACAATTGGATATTGGGAGAAGAGAATAATTATGGGATAGAATGCATTTTTTCAGAGTGGAAAGAAACATCAGTAACTTGAGTCACTGGGATACTTTGCCTAATCCTTGTTGTCATGGTGGGTTTGTGTTCCTAACTCTGCAGAGATCATTCTATCTTTGCTCTTATGGTTCCCTTCAGACTAGCTCAGTCTTTTTATATTTGGAAGACTCCTTTTCCCTTTCACTGTTACTCTAGGTTCTTACCCTTAGTCCTGACACCAGCACCTCCCCCTTGACCAACAGGTTCAACCTTGGCCTTTCACACCTTGCTCAAAGCAAGCTATATTGAGGATAAATAGGAAATAACAGAGAGAAGGTACCAGATTTCAGAGGGGTTGGGGGAATCTCCCTGAAGAAGGTGGCATTTTAGTTGGGACTTAAAGGAAGCTAAAGAGGTCTGTAGTCAGAGTGGAAAAAGGAACAGTCAGAGAAAATGCCCAGAGCAGAGAGAAAATATGTCTTGTTCTTGGAACAATCAGGAGGCCAGTGTCACTGGATCAAAGAGTATTTGTTGGGGATTAAGCAGGTTGGATCGATAGGAGAGGGCTAGGTTATGAAGGGCTTTGAATGCCAAACAGAAGATTTTGTATTTGATTCTGGAGGCAATTGGGAGACAGTGGAGCGTATTGGGCAGAGGGGGAGTTTATTGAAATTTAGGAAAATCAATTTAGTAGCTAAATGGAGGATAGATTGGAGCAAGAAAAGACTTGCCAACATGCTATTGCAGCAATCAAGATATGAGTGATAAGGGCCTGTACTTGAATGGTGACAGTGTCAGAGGAGAGATGTTGCAGAGATGAACTCATAGCAGCATATTGAATATGGGGGGATGAGGGACAATGAGAAATCCAGGATAACTTCTAGGTTGTAAGCTTGAGGAACTGGGAGGAAAGTATTGCCTCCTATAGTAAGAGGGAAGATAGGAGTAAGGAGAGAGAAGGGGAAAAGAGAATGAGTTCCATTTTGGATATATGGAGTTAAAGATGTCTATCAGGCATCAATTCAAGCTGTTTGAAAGGCAGTTGCAAATTCAGAATTGGAAGTCATCAGCATAGGGATGGTGATTAAATCCATGGGAGCTGTGAGATTATTAAGGGAAGTCATATAGAGGGAAAAGAGATGAGAGTCCAGGGCTGAGGGACACCGTCGTTAGAGGGCATGATCTGAAAGAAGATCCAGCAAAAGATACAGAGAAGGAACTGTCAGAGAGGAGAACAGAGGAAAAAGTGGAGTCCTGGAACCCAAAGAGGGGAGAGTATCAGGGAGGAGAGAGGGGTCAACAGTGCCAAAGGCTGCAGAGGGGTCAAGGAGGCTGAGGATGAAGAAAAGATCAATGGATGTGGCAATTAAGAGGTCATTAGTAACTTTGGAGAGAACTTATTCAACTTCTGGTGGAATAAGTTCTGGAGCCATATTTTAAAAGATTAAGAAGAGAGTCAGAGGAGAGAAAGTAGAAGAAAGTATTTTGAATGACCTTCCTCAGTTTACCTCCAATGGGCAGAAGAGACATAGGATTATAGTTAATGGGGATGGAAGGCTCAAGTGAGGGATTTTTTCAGGATGGAGCATACTTGTAGCCAGTAGGGAATGAACCAAAAGACAACAAATAATGGTCAAGGAAAATTAAGAAAGGACAGAATTATGAAAAAGGAAAAAAAAAACCACCAGAGGAATGCAAACTTAACCAGCTCTCACAATTTATGCTAAAGCAGTAATTATAAAAATGTATTAGAAAAACAATAAAACTAGAAATAAACAAACACGTAAATAAAACTGTAAAACAGTAGTTGTAAAAATTGCTTTAAAAAAGAATAGATAAATAAGTCAGTAGAACTGAACAGAGAATATAGAGAAAGAACCTCAGTATATAAAGAAGGTCTATGTTTCATAAATCTAGCTTTAAAATGGTGGGGGAAGGACTCTACCTGATAAATGTTGCCAGAGACTGAAAAAAATGAGTTTGAAGTAATACCTCATAAAGTATTCCATGGTATGCTTTACGAGGACCTTTCATATAAATATAAGAAGAAAAAGTATGTTCCTGTCAGCCTCAAAAAGGAGGGACAATATTATCAATTAAATAGTCATTATTCTAGACAAACATAATGGGTGTGATTATATGAAGAGAAAAAGGATTTTTTACACAATAAAAGCAATATTAGGAACCTTATAGAAGAATATTTCTTTTTCCAAGTCAAGGCTAGGATGATGTCTTAGTGATTCCCTGCAAGTCGCCATGGCTTGAACTACTGGTTCTGGGAGCTCTACTACCTGAATCCAGAATGAAAAGGGACAAGTAAAACAGACCAAAACCCTAAGCCCCATTTTCAGGGTGAAGAGATGGTAACAGTCTTTCCCCCAACCCAGTTTAGTTTTTGGTACTCAAGCTGTGGATGAACAGGATCTTCTACCCTGGAGACAGATGGAAAGTCTGGTGTTCTAAAATGTCTGATGGTTTGAAAAATACAGCCTGCTCTAGCTATGTGGCCAAAGAGTCTGACCTCACACATGTGGTAGGGAATGTGTGATATCTTCTCCCAGAAGTAGATATTTGCCTTTGCCATTGTGGGTGTCTCCATTTTAGGTGATCTAGGCATACACAGCAAAGTCCAGTTACATATACTTTCTACAATACTCCTGGGGGAAGGGCAAGGTCTACCATCTTCATTTCAGAGATGGGCAATTGAAGCCCAGCTAGGTGGAGTGATATGTAATCACAGAGTAGTAAAGCCAGTAGAACCAATCTCCTGATTCATACCCAGGAGTTCTTAGTAATCTTAGAGAAAATGCAAGGAAGTTGTCCTCACAGGCAAATATGGCCCCTCAAATTCCAGCTGTTCTGCCAAAGTCAGCCAAGGAGTCTTCCACAGGACTCCTAGAATACTTGGCCAGACTTTTGCCATCCCAAGGGGTGACCAAGGAAATTCAAGGCTTTCTGATGATTTCCCTGACTTGTCAAGGTCGTAGGAGTTAGAGTTAGAGATTATCTAGTTTAATCCTTTCATTTTATAGATAAGATTATTGTGACCCAGAGAAAAGCAACTGGTCCACAATTATTCAGGTAATAAGTGAAAGAGATGAGATTTTGCCCCACAGCCTACAACTTGAGATCCAATCTTCTTTCAAAAAATGAAAAGGACCAATCTTTGAATCAAACGAAAACCAAAGAAATCCACCTCTCCTGGCTCCATTAAGTACTTTGGAGATAATTGGTTTAGTGCAGGGAAAGCCCAACTAAATCCCTTTCTCCTCTGACTGTGTTGTCTTTTAAGACTGTGACAAGGACCCACTGCTCCTTGTCCTGCACATTTGAAGGCCTGATGCTTTACTCAATTAAAGATTTATACTGAACTGGTGGAAAGAAGTTCTACAAGGAGACTGAATATCTAAAAACAGGATAAGAATTAGTGAATTTCCTTTCTTTTACCCAAAACTAGTGACAAGAGAATTTCCTGAATCAGGCTTGAGCAGCCTTCACCCATCTTATAGTCAGAAGTGTGAGCTGAGCAAGATACTGTTCTAAAATGCTGTTTTTATCTTGGCAGCAACTCCACCTCATAAAGACATAAATTCTTACTCCACTCTGCTGCCAAAATGATCTCTTTTTCTAAATCATATGTCTGATCACTTCATATTCCCTATTCAGCTAATTCCAGGAGCTCTACATCAGGTCCAGGATCAAATATAAACTCCATTTGGTGTTTAAAACTCTTCACAATATATCCCCCTCCTGCTTTTCCAGTTTTAGACTGTACTCACCTTCATACTCTCCACGATCCAGTTACACTGACTTACTATTTTTTAAATAATATTTTATTTTTCCCCAATTATTTGTAAAAAAATTTTAAATCTTTTTTTTTTTAAGTTTTGAGTTCCAAATTTTATCTTTCCTTGCCTTCCTTCTCCTCTTTCCTCCCTCTGACAGTAAGCAATCTGCTACAGGTCATACATGCACACTCACGCAAAACGTATTTGCATATTCATCATTTTGTGGACAAAAACTTGGACCAAAAAAAAAATGAAAGAAGGAAAGAAAGTGTAAAATAGTATGCTTTGGTCCATATTCAGATGCCATCAGTTCTTTCTCTAGAGGTGGATAGCATTTTTCAACATGAGTCCTTTGGCGTCGTCTTGGGTCCTTTGGAATTGTCTTGGATAATTGTCTTGCTGCGAATAGCTATGTCAGTCACAGTTTGTCATTGTATAATATTGCTGTAACTATGTACAGTGTTCTCCTGGTTCTGCTCACTTCACTCTGTGTCAGTTTCTATTAAGTCTTCCCAGATTTTTCTGAGATGATTCTGCTTGTCATTTCTTACAGCACAATTATATTCATTAATCGTATACCACAGCTTTCATCCATTCCCCACTTGATGGACATCCTCTCAATTTCCAATTCTTGGTCACCACAAAAAGAGCTGCTATAAATATTTTTGTATAAATAGGTCTTATTCCCTTAGAAAAATCTCTTTGGGATACAGAACTAGTAGTGGTGTTTGAGCTTACTTGTACCTTGAATACAAAAGCCCATCTCATTAACTTTGCACTGGGCTGTACCACGATTCTTGGAAGATTCTCCTTCCTCACGTTTACCTTTTAATTTTCTTAACTTTCTTCATGATTTAGATCAAATTTCACTTTCTGCAAGAGGCCTTTCCAAATCTTCCTAGGGGCTTGTACCTTCCCCTCTGAAAAATGAGATATCCAATGCCCCAGATGTGAGCAGTAATAAATATGGGATACTGAGGATTCTTTGCAGCAGTGGAGGCACGAGAGAGGAATAATCTGGTGCCAGAGGCTCAGGAGAATTGGGCCTCTGGTCCTCATTGACATTTTTTCTCCAAAGACCAAGAATTTGTTTTGGCTTCATATTCAATTTACTGAAACATATTCAGGAAAAATTTCAAGCTCTGTGATTAGGTTTCTAAGTTTACTGTCTCTTAATCCCATGCCATGGTGCTGTTATTTAAAATATTTTTAGTACTGAGTATTTGGAGATGAGAAGTCACTTGTGACGATAGCAGCATTTAGTCATTATTTGGCAATGAGCCTTGGTTCTGGGTGACTTGGCGATTGAGCATGCAGTTCACAAACTGTGCTTTAAAAATAATAAGGTGCAAATTCTCCAGACTTGGAAAAAAGACAGATTTCAGCAGCCTTCTTTGGAACTCTTACATGAACAAAGAAAGGTGACCAGCAGCCTAAGGTATCCAGGACCCTAAGACATGTCAAAGGAGAAGCTATTTCTTCTGAGATGATGGGAGTGGAAATTAAGAACTCAGCCAAATTGTTAAATTGCTTCTGTCTGGAAGATAGCCTGCAAGCAAATGAAAGGGCCTTTAGAGGCCTGCCCAACACCCCCTTCCAGTTAGGTCAAAGCTAAAAAGCAAGTGCGTCATAAGAACTCTCATCAAGAATTTGCTAATCAGGTCTTCCCTAACTCCATTCTCCTTAAAGCCATAACCCATACCAGCTTGGCATGTACAACTGTTGTTGTTACTGTTCGGTCATGTTCGACTCACCCTGACCCCATTTTGGGGTTTTCTTAGCAAAGATGCTGGAGTGGTTTTCCATTTCCTTCTCCGGCTCATTTTACACAGAAGGAACTGAGGCAAATAGGGTTAAGTGACTTGCCCAGGGTCATACAGTTAGTAAGTGTCAGAGGCCAGATTTGAACTCATGAAAATGAGTGTTTCTGATTCCAAGCCCAGCGATCTATACTCTGCAACACACCATGTACAACAGCATAACACATAACAACAAAAAATATTTTTTTCTTTAACTTTTCATGTAAAACCAAATACAATCTCATAGCCTTCCTTTGTACCTCTGAGTTGAAAAGAAAGGCATAGACAAACAGAAGTTTCCCTGAAGCCCAACACTTGAAAAATAAACTAAGAAGCAATGAGAAATAGGGGTTGTTTTTCAGCAGTTAGTTGCAGTATCTAATTTCTTCCTTAGAGGCACATAGTAATTTGTAGTTGTAAAGAGGGTCTTGCTTTGTGGATTCCTGTCTCTACCAAGCATACACATATGCATGCATAGCCACAAAAACATCTCTTCCTTTCAAGAATTCTCTTTCCCTAAAATAATCTCATTACTTAAAAGTAGGCTAGTTCTACAAGACAGTTAGGTGATCTAGTGGATAGAGCCCTGGGTGTGGAATCAAGAAGACCGAAATTCAAATCTAGTCTAAGATATTGCTATCTGTGTGACTCTGGACAAGGCATTTAAGCTCTGTTTGCTTCAGTTTCCTGTAAAATGGGGATGATAATAGCACCTACCTTGTGATGTTTAGCACTGGGCAGCTAAGTGGTGCAGTAGATGAGTGCTGGCCTTATAGTCAGGAAGATTCATCGTCCTGAGTTCAAATCTGGCCTCTGACACTGTGTGACCCCAGCCCTGTTCCCCTTAGTTTCCTCATCTGCAAATGAGTCAGAGAAGGAAGTGGCAAAGTAGCATCTTTGCCAAGAAAACCCCATATGGGGTCAAAAAGAGTCAGAAACGACTAGAACAACAAAACTTAGCACAGTACTGGGCAGATAGCGTGTACAACCTTGTAGCCTTAATCCTCAGTTTCCTTATATCTTTTATCCTTAATAAGGATAAAATACTACCTACCTCACAGGCTGGGTGAGAGAAACAAATAAGATAGAAGTAAATTCTTTAAAACTTTAAAGCCCTCTATGAAGACTGACCCTGGAATGAATCAGGCGTTCCTGGGTACAAGCTCTGCCTCTGTCGCAGTGGGTGTGCGATGAACTGTGGACAAATCTTGTAACCTCTCAGTGTTCCCAGACACTTTTTGTGATTATATATCTCAGAGCAGGTGATGAATTGCATTGTCTGAGGAAATTTTCTTGCCAGTAATTCCCTATTGTTAAAGGCAGGGTGGGGCAAAGACTGTCTATAAATGTCAGTTATCATCACAGAAAGCAAGGGATTAATTTCCCTACCTGGTAGCTTCCAACAGAAGGAAGCTTCTTAGGAACAAGAACTATATTATTACCTCTAGCACAAAGCCTTGTACACAGAAGGTGTTTAATAAGTCTTTGTTGAATTGAATTAAAACAATCCAAAGCTACTCACATTAGTAGACCACAGGTAGCTTCCATTCAATTCCTTATTCATTAATTATCTCTATATTAGCAAAAGCATGATATGGTTATTTGATATCATGACAAATGCTCTGATTATTCATATAGAAATGTGAATTGTAAGTTCTTTGTAAATCTAAACCATAAAATATTACACAAATATAGGTTCTCTCACTAATCATTTCTCCTGAAATCTCAAAAGAGAGTAAGGATACCCTTCTGCTACCCTCCCCCACCCCCACTCTCCACCAGGAAAATAACATTTAAGAGTAAATCTCAGATAACTTTGACCAAGCATGCCTCAGGGGACCATCCCTCAATGGTTAGGGGCTTCAGTGATGATTTCCCACACAGCCAGGGAAAGAACTCCCTAGTTCCACACAAGGGTTTTAATTAAAGTTCTGGATAAACATCATGGTGTTTAATACTCACTTCAGCTTCAGGATATAATTGAGCTTAGGAAAACAAAGGGGTTGGGAGAATTTCAAAAAAAGAAAAACAAATCATGGGAGACAGGCTGTCCAGTTGAAAGTCATTGCAGGGCCCTGTGAGCTTTGCCACTGTTAACAATACCCTGATTTTCATAAGGTAATTTTTATCAAAGTTGTTGAAGTTGGTTGACTCTTACCAAGAATTTCAGTTTTTAATAATACATTAGCTAGTGAACTAAAATGTAATGTTCTTATTTACTTCTGAAGCTCACACTTGGCTTTGTCCATGAGTTAACCTCAGGAATGGAAGATGGTACCATTTTGAGGTGTCCGCCACAGTGATGAAGGCCAGGTCAGGATGACTTTTGTTCTATTTGTTGAAAATTATTAGCCAGAACTGGGAAGTACTGCAGAGGCCATCTAATCTAATCCTTTTATTTTACACATGAGGAAACTGAGGTTTAGGGTGGTTACATGCCTTGCTAAAAGTCACAGAGCTAGTTATCCTGCTAGAGGCAAGATTTTGAATGCTAGTCTTTTTGACTCCATGTCCAGTACTCAGTCCACTATACTGTCTGCTTCTCACCTCCCTTCACTTCTCTTTTCACTGATAGCCAAATGAAGAAGCATATCAACTACTTCCTCCCTATCTTCTACCTCCAAAGCATAAAAAAGAAAAAAAAAAGTTATAGCCCCTTTTCATAATTACAAGTCAATCATCTTCTGTATTTCAGAAAAGCATCCTCCTTTGTGTATGTCCATATCAACATCTATTTTAGTAAATAGCATTTATTAAGTATCTATTTGCAAAGCAAGTAGGTGGATGACCAGCTTTTGAATTAAGAAGACTTGGGTTCAAGATAAGACTTTGACACATGCTAGCTGTGTGACCATGTGGAAGTCACTTAATATCTCATGATCCCAGCACACTCTCCAAGTCTTTAAGATTTGAAGTTCCAGAGGAACGACCCATCTAGTAGATGAAATATCCATGCAAAGAGCTTCCTACTAATGAGGAAACTGCAGGTCCACCATTCCTCTCTTTCTCCTCCATCATGCTAGGTGCTATGCTCCATACATGGGATACAAAACCAAAGACATGATATTGAGGGTTTGTTCTCAAAGAGCTTACATTTTGCTGAGGTAAAGATAAGTAACCTAAAAGCAATTATAACCCTTTTGGTGGGGTATTATTGGCAATAAGATCTGGGTTACTTTTTGAAGGGCCTGAAACTTGAGAGATAGTTTCAGTCACCATCTTGAAAAGCAAACTCATTTACCCTACCAGGAACTGCAAACACCTAACAGGAAAATACAAGATGGAAATGCAGTGAAAGGTTATGGTAACACTTTCCCAAATAGAGAATTCTTTCATTCATTCTTGTTTTTTATTTTGCTTTTTTCCATTTAGTAGTATTTAGTATTTTATTTTTTCCAATTACATGCAAAGATAGTTTTCACCTATAACTATAACTCATTTTTGTAAGATTCTGAGTTCTGAAGTTTTCTCCTCTCATTTCCTTTCTCCCTTTCCACCTCCCCAAGAGAGTAAGCCATCCTACATAGGTTATAGACATACAATCACGTTAAGTATATTTCCACATTGGTTGGTTGGCTGTTGTCCTTCATTCTTGAAGGGTCAAAATGATATCACTGTGCTAGAGTCATGTTTTATTGTGTCTGACTGTGACTGATCAGACCAATACAAGCTTGGAATGCTCTACCATAGGTCCTGCACAAACACTCTGTGTGAACATTTGGGGTGGATACTCTAAGTTTGCACATCCAGTCTTTCCTTTGAACTGTTTCAATTCTGCTTTGCTCATAGAGCACAGCACCTTTTCTGATGTGGGTACACCATGCTGAGCAGTCCTGTTCCATTGCCTCCCATATCACACAATCAATTCCAAAGTTCTTAAGTGAGAGCTTGAGAGTGTCCTTGTATCATTTCCGATCACCTTGTGAATGTTTGTCCTATGTGAGTTCTTCATAAAACAGTCTTTTTGGCAAGCGTATGTTTTGCCTTCGAACAGCATGGTCAACCCATCAGAGTTGTGTTCTCTGAAGTAGAGTGTAAATGCTTAAGGCATTTTAGTTCATGTAAGACCCGCAGTGTCTGGTACCTTATCCTGCCAGGTGATCTTCAGAATTTTCCTAAAACAATTCATATAGAAGCAATTCAGTTTCCTGGCATGGTGATGGTATACTGTCCAGGTTTCATAGGCATACAACAATGAGGTCAGCACAATGGCTCTGTAGACCTTCAGTTTCGTAGTCAGTCTAATACTTCTTGTCTCCCATACTTTTCTTTGGCATCTCCCAGACACTGAGCTACCTCTGGCAATGTATGGGTCAGTTTCATTATCAATGTGTACATACCTGGAAAGTACACTACCAGGGTAAGTGAACTTATCCATAGCATTCAAAACTTCTCCATTTGCTGTAATTTAGTCATTGCTGGCAAGATTCTTGCCAGAGTCCTCTTTAATAGACTGATCCTTCACCTGGACGATGATCTACCTGAGAGCCAAGTGTGGCTTCAGAAAGGGCTGAGGAACAGTTGATATAGTGTTTGCTGCCCAACAACTCCAGGAGAAATGCCAGGAGTACGTTTGTAGATCTGATCAAGGCCTTTGATACTGTTAGTCCTGAGGGTTTATTGAAAATTATGCCAAAATTTGGTTGTCCCACAAAGTTCATCAGTATTGTGCATCAAATTCATGATGACATGCTGACCCAGGGTCTAGATAATGGACAATGCTCTCAGGCCTTCTCAGTCACCAATGGGGCGAAACAAGGCTATGTGCTTGCTCCCATGTGTTTTAGCATGATTTTTTTCAGCCATAATATCAAATACTTTTAATAAGGATGAACACTGTATCAAGGTCAGCTACTACACTTCAAAAGGCTTGAAAAGGCTACAAGCCAAGACCAAAGTGGAGGGAGTGTTGGTGCATGATTTTTGGTTTACAGATGATGGTGCACTCAATGCAGCTTCTGAAGCCGAGATGCAGCAAAGGATTAATTCTCTGCTGCTTGCGCTAGTTTTGGCCCAAAATTAATACCGAGAAAACAAAGGTGCTCCATCAGCCACCACCACACCATCCATATGTGGAACTATCTGTTATTTCCACATTAGTCATATTGTGAAAGAAGAATCAGGACAAAAGGGAAAAACCACAAGAAAGAAAAAACCAAAAATCTGATTGATCTGCACTCAGACTCCATAGTTCTTTCTCTGAATGCGGATAGCATTTTCCATCATGAATCTTTTGGAATTGTCTTAGATCCTTGCATTGCAGAAAAGAACTGTGTCTATCAAGGTTGCTCATCCTACAATGTTGCTGCTCCTGCATACGATGTTTTCCTGGTTCTGCTCACTTCACTCAGCTTCAGTTCATGTGTTTCTGGTTTTTCTGAATTCTGCCTGCTCATCAGTTCTTACAGTACAATAGTATTTCATTACATTCATATACCACAACTTGTTCAGCCATTCCTCAATTGATGGACATCCCTTCAGTTTCCAATTCTTTGCCACTATGAAAAGAGTTGTTATAAATATTTTTGTACATGTGGTTTCTTTTCTCTTTTTAAAGATATCTTTGGGATACAAACCTAGTAGTGGTATTGCTGGATCAAAGGGTATGTACAGTTTTATAGTTATTTGGGTATAGTTCCAAGTTGCTCTCCAGAATAGCTGGATCAGTTCACAACTCTACCAACAACCTGTTAGTGTTCCAATTTTACCATATCTTCTTCAACATTTATCATTTCCCTTTTCTGTCATATTAGCCAATCTGATAGGTATGAGGTGGTACCTCAGAGTGGTTTTGATTTGCATTTCTCTAATCAATAGTGATTTAGAAAATTTTTTCATATGGCTATAGACAGCTTTCATTTCTTCATCTGAAAACTGCTTGTTCATGTCTTTTGACCATTAATTAATTTAGAAATGACTTGTATTCCTATAAATTTGACTCAGTTCTCTTCAAAAGGCATTTAAATAACTAATTTGAATTTTCCAAAAGTAATTTACAGCACTCAGTCTAGTTCATTCTGGAACCTGTCTCTATCCTGGTTCATAATCCTATGAGTTCATCAGAATAATTTTTCTCAGTTGCTGCATATGGAAAGATGTCTCATCTACAGTCTCTGATCTACCACCTCAGCTTTCTTGGGCATAACTATTAAAAGTCTTAAGATGTCTTTTTTGTCCAATAATTATTTTTTAAAATAAATTTTATTGATATCATTTTTATATTGCCTACACTTCCCCTGTATCCCTTTACTTCCTCCCATATAGCTATCCTTTACAGCAAAAAAAATCATAATAATACAAAATAAAATTAAAGAGGAAAAGAAAACAAATTAGCAAAACTATTCAACATATTGAGAAAAAAATCTGATTTTAAAAGCTATGTTCCAGAGCTTTGGACCCTGTTCTCTTTGAATGAGAGGAGAAAGGGAAGTACGTATCTTCTCATATCTCTTCTTAGGGTCAAACTTTGTGAGTTTGCAAGATCCATTTTTGCTTGTTTTTGTGGTTGCTGTTTTTCCATTTAAATTGTTGTCATTATTGTGTATATTGCTTTCCTGGTTCTGCTTAATTTATTTGCATTAATTCATCTGTCTTTATCTTTCCATGCTTCTCTGCACCCATTTGTTACGATGCAGTAATATTCCATTACATTTATGTACTAGACTTTGTTTAGTCATTTCCCAATCAATGAGCATCTGCTTTGTTTCCAGTTCTTTGCTGCAATGAAAGTGCTGCTACAAACATTTTGGTATACATGGAACCTGTCTCTATGTCACTGTCTTCCTTGAGGTGCCTTCCTGGCAGTGGAATCCCTAAGTTAAGAGGTATGGACATTTTAGTCCTTTCATTTACATAATTGCAAATTGCTTTCCAGAACAATTGTACTAATTTACAACCACCAAGTGTTACTATGCTTGTTTTTGTAGTTTTTATTTATTTTGCATTTTGATTTACTTTTAACATTCATTTATAAAAAATTGAGTTCTGAATTCTCCCCTAACCTCCAGTCAGTCCCCCACACATCGAGAAGGCAGGCAATTTAATATCAATTAATCAGTAAGTCATGCAAAACATATTTCTATTTTAGTCATATTGCAAAACAAATCAAAGCAAAACAATAAAAAGCAATAAAGAAGAAAGTGAAAAAAGTGCACTTCAATCTGTGTTCAGAGTTTATCAGATCTCTCTTTGGTTGTGGACAGTATTTTTCACCATGGGTCCTTCGGAATTGTCTTGGAGCACTGTGTTGATCAGAGTAGCTATGTACAGTGTTACTGTGTATAATGTTCTCCTGGTTCTGCTCAATTCACTTTGCATCAGCTCATATAAGTCTTTCCAGGTTTTTCTGAAACCACCCCTCATCAAGTATACTTGTTTTTCCACAACCCCTCTAACACTGACAATTTCCATCCCTTGTCATTTTTGTCTGCTTTCTGGGTGTGAGTTGGAACCTCAGGGTTGTTTTGATTTATCTTTCTCTTATTATGAGTTATTAAGAAAATTCTTTCATATGATTGTATAGTTCTTATAAGCTCAGTGTATCCTTATTCCCGACTTCCACTTGCACTGTTGAGTTGATACCTCTATTTATTTCTTTAACTTTTGTTATTAAAGGCCCAGTTGAGTCAAGCCCCTTTGGGTACCAGGAAGGGTGAGATTAAAAGAAGTAATTTTGACCCAAAGTCACCATCAGTTTTTTGTTGTCTGTGTCCAACTCTACTTTTTCTTTGACTTTCCCTTGCTTCAGGTCACCCTGTGCTCATCAATAATTTGTTCATCTGGATCATCCTTCACGGTCTTGTCTTCTAGTCTGTGGATCCTGGATTCCCCTGGCTCCCAAGAAAACTCAGCAAATGGACTCCACCTAATCCCTGACTGATAGCAAATAGTTTTTAGCCTCTGGGCCACTGAGGAGAATCTCTCAGGGAGATGGTATATTGCTTATAAAGAGCACTGCCTCTGAAACCAGATGACCTCTGTTCAAATCTTGCCTCTGATACTTGCTATCCAAGCCACATTTGGCAAAATGACCTCTCTTAGGTCTCGGTTTACTCATTTGAAAAATGAGGGAGTTAGCCTGGATGGCCTCTGAAATTTCTTCCAGCTCTAGATCTACTATGCTTGTTCTAAACATCCCACTTGCTGGATGCACATGAACTAGTATTTGAATCATGGGGGCTTTTCATGTAATAACTTACTAAGCTTGGCTCATTTGGTGCCAATCCATTAAAAAAACAAGAAACAATTGGGAACTTCTTCTGTTCATTAACTCAGGTTTAGATATTCAGTCGCTCACCATTCTAACAGACCTAGGCAAAGAACATCACTGAAACAATAAATGTTTAATTGGGACAAAATTCATTTCCACAAACACTGAGGAAGTCTGGTGTAGGAGATAGAGAGCCAACTCTAAGTCAGAAAGATTTGGTTCAATTCTTGTGAATCTGGACAAGTCCATTAAACTATCTTTGCCCTTAGGGAAATAAGACTAAAAATTATAAAATAGGATCCTATTTACACCCTGATCAAAAGTTCTTTATGCCAGTGAAATAAAAGGTCTGATTTTTTTTTTTTAACAGTGTAAGTTACTAGGGATACAGAGACAAATGTTAAACAGTTCCGGTCCTTAAGGAGTCTATGTTCTATTGGAAGATGGGATGGAGTCACATTATTTTTCCTGAGGGAGGAATGCTTTATTTGCATCTTCCATTTTCAGAGTTTCACAGGAGTTTTAAGGAGTCAGGCTGTGAAGAAGCCAAAGGAAAGGAGGCGAGCTTCCATATCCCAACACCAATTGTAGGGTGAGGTACAATCCAGCATTATGTACTTTAAAACTGACATCATGGGGACATCAGGGGACAGTTCAGGTTGTGAATGGGCAGCAGATCTTGTCCTGTAGGGCACTGTGCTTACCATCAGCCATCCTGGGGACAGCAGGCATCTGGAAAGGGCTAACCAGGGAAGAAGGCCTGGTCAAAGTCTGTTCAAGGTTATATAGGACTGGCCCACAGATGCCGGCACAGACTGCGGTTAGGACTTCTGCCCTAGATTGGAAGATTCAATTTAGGTTCCTGATGTTACAGAAATGTGAAACTGGCATCATGGGGATTTCAGGGGAGGAGTCACATTTTATAGAAACAACATAATATGAGAGAGAAATCACTGGAAACTATGGATCAGAAAAGGTTTTCTATAGATGGTTTCTACAGATGGAAATGAGTCTTTAAAGAAGCCAAAGTGGAGATGAGGTAGGAGTGCATGCCTGCCATGTAGAGCAACTCTTGCAAAGTCATGGGTGTGAATGAGTCCAGTGTCCTCGTAGTCCTTCCTGCCCTTACAGCCACTTGGGAGACAATTTCCTCCAAAAAGAAGACTGGACAAAGGAAGGCTCAGGCCCAGATGCCCTCCTGAGCAGGTTCTGGGGGTGGAAATTTCCAGAAATGGTTGAGTCTGTTTCTAGGATCACCTGCTTCTCCTTCTGTCTCCCTCTATTTGACTCCCTGGGGCACTGTCTCCATGCAGGTCCCAGCATGGCTTTCCTCACACTGTTCTCCATTCACTGCTCATCTGCTTCTGCAAAGTCAGGACGTTTAATCAACTTGCTCAGTTGTGATTTTACAGTTAGCTGTTAGTTTTCAGTTGGTAATTTAACCCTTACTCAGCTCTATGACCCGCCCCCCCAAACATCCACTGCTCCTTCATCCACTTAGTGGGAAAAAATACATCACTCTGTTATTCCCCTGAGAGGTGGGTGAGAGGGCCCTACTCAGCCATAGGTCTAAGGGACAGAATGGCTGTTCCTTAGCTGGTATCCTAGGAGGAAGCGGGGGGCAGAGAGGACAGGCATTTTCCTTTCCCCTCTAGAGAGGAAAGGATAAAGGAGTTCCCAGGAGGTGAGTGGATTTGCTCAATTAGTAAAGGACCCTCTACACTTGGCTCTCTGCTTCCCTCACTTGTGCTCCAGAAAGCTGGGGAAATCTCCTCCTCTACTCTACCAGCTCTCATCATCTGCAGCATGCTGGGTAGCAGAGGGGACAGCTGGGCTCCTGAGATGTGCTGGGGAGTGGGGCTGATAGGCAGGGGGATCCCATTGCCCAGAGTTAGATTGCTGTCAGCAAAAGTAGAAGGAAGTAGGATTTCCTGCCAAGCCTGGGAACTTTCCCACTTTGTTCCTCTGGTGGAGAATTTGACCTAAGAGCAGAGAACTGGTAGAATTTGTCTATTTTAGCTAGTGAGCAACGGAACTGGACAATAATAATATTAACAGCTAGTATTTATCTAGCTTTAAGGTTTGCCAACTGCTTTATATATTAGCTAAGGCAACCAGGTGGTAGTATAACCACGAGTGCTGAACCTAGAGTCAGGACGACGTGAATTCAAATACCACCTCAAGCATTTACTAGTTGTGTGGCCCTGGGCAAATAATATATCCTCTCTCACCTTGATTTTCCCCATTAGTAAAATGGAAATACTAATAGCACCTGTTTCCCAGGGTTCTTGTAAGGAGCAAATGAGATAACATATGTAAAGTACTTTGTAAACCTTAAAGTTCTCTATAAATGCCACCTAATATTTAATCCCCACAACATCCCTGTGAGATAGGTACTATTTTTAACTCCATTTTAAAGATTTGACAATTGAGGAAACTGAGGCTGAAAGAGTGATTTGCCTGGGTCACAAGCTAGTAATTGACTGAGGCATGATGTGAGGTCAGGCCTTCCTAACTTCAAGTCCAGAGCGCTATCCACCATGCTACCTAGATGTCTCCCTGAACTAGGGAACTGATCAAGCAGGCTTTAAATGGAGAGCTTTGAGATCAACAATTGGCAAAATTAAAGCAACAAACCAAAGGCACAAAAGGAAATCTTGGTTTTATAAAACTTGTAATTCTTCCCATAAGGAAGAAACCAAACTTTGCTGAATTAAAAAATTTCCTTTAAAAATCACTCAGAACAACTTTTACTAACAGAAGAAGTTACTTGCTTCCTTAGCCTCGCTTATTGCCAAATTGGCCAAAGTGATAAGACTATACTCTTCAAAGAAAACCTTGGGATGCCGGACCTGCCCAAGAGTGAGTGTTTGTGATCACTCTTTCCCTTGCCTAGGTTTCTTCTGCAGGAGTTGGCTTTCCAAGTGACTGCAAGGGGAGGGAGAACTGGAAGGACCCCACACTCATTCACCTCCATGACTTTGCAAAAGCTGCCCTGCACACCTGGTACACATCCCGACCTCATCTCAGCCTTTCAGAAGTCTTGGCTTCCCTTAATGCTCGTGATACATGCCACATTCAAAAACAAACTTTTTCTGATCCACAGAGTTGTTAGTAAACTCTTTCATACTGTATTGTATTATCTGCATAAATGTGCTCCTACTTCCCCCGTGTTCCTCCGTAGAATATAAACATCCTCAGGGCAGGGACTGTTGGTGATTTTGTTTCTGTTCTGTGAAAACTTGAATATATTTGCAATACTTACATGAGGTGTCCATGTAGGTCATATATGGGTCCATATGGTCTGTCTAGATGTGACTTAAGGGAGACTTTGATTTCTGCTAAGTAGAGAGAATTAGACTGGGGCTAAGAGACTGGTTGTTCTGCTTTCCTCAGAATTATGCCAATCATATGCTAATTATATCCTTCTAAATATCGCTAGGCTAAGGATAATAATTTTTAGATTCAAGATATGCTCCTGATCACTATCCCTTTAACTGGGGAGGAGTTTCCCAAGCTATGTATCTAAAGGTTGATTCCCTTCCCACCAAATACTGGTTACACAAAGACTGTCACTTAGTCACTATAGTAAATAGCAAATAGACTCATTTATCTAAACCAATAATAGCAAACAGAAATCAGAGAAGTTATGCAGATTAGGATATATCAAACAATACACATAGTAAATGAGTTCTACTAGGAGTGAGCAATAATATCCCATCTCAACCAAGAGACAGTCCCTGATCCCACTGAAGGAGAAATTTTTTGAACTTTTTAGTGTGATAATCTAGTGTGGTAACCAGGAATCAATTGAGGGTCATCCACATGTTGGTTTCTTCCTGACATCTCTTTCTCACTCCAGAGACCTGAACAGAGATTAGATCCTACACTTTTCAAAGCTGGGAGCTCAAAGAACTAGAATCTCTCCTCTCCCAAACTCTTACCAACTTCACCATTCTTATACGCCAAGAGCATTGAGGAATCATTCTCCACTCTTGGAAAAAGTCTTTGGAAAGTGGACTTGAAGCTTAGGTTACATATATTTCTTGTCTCCTGCGATGTTAAAGGTATAAAATAATCTTACCCTTCAGCTTTTTGTCTTGTATGGTTGGAGTTCATGTCAACTAAATTTAAATCATTGAAGCAAATATTCATTAAGTATCTACTACATGCAAGGTCCTATGCTAGTTGTAAGGGACCCTTGTCCTAACGTTCATTTTTATTACTTCCTCATCGATGGAGATAAAGGCAGGGCAAGCAGTGTGGGGGAGAAGGGACAAACTCCAGACTTCTTAAGTCTTCTTTGAGGCTCACCAAACTTTAGGTTCCTTTGGATCCCTTTCAAATGTTGAGTTTCTTTGAGTACTCCTGGCTTCCAGAAGCAAGTAACTTCTGAGATGAAAGATGGAGGAGACAACCCCACTTCAGACTGTTGAAAGGAGAAACACTGACAGACATGAGGGGAACTGCAAGTCTCCATCATGCCCCTGTCCCCAGCTTGCTGCTCTAGAGACTTCAGGGAATTTCTCCTTCAGTGAGATCTAGGACCCTCTCTCTTGGTTGAGTTGAATTACTTTGCTCCCAGTGGAAGAGTTCCTCCACTCTGTATTGTCTGGTATATATTCCCCTATTTGTATATTCTGTGATCCCTGTTTTGCTATAATTTGGATAAATGAATTTCTTTCACTACATATGTTCATTGTAGGTGAGAAAGGGGTCAAGTCTTGGAAAGAGAGCTTGTGGGTCTTTCTTCCCCCAACACACAGGGACCATTAATCATATTAAGTTTAATCATATCCCTTAGACTAACAATATTTAAGGGAACAGATAGATATAATTCTATCTTGGTACTCACTTCTCTCTGAGGAGAGCAGAGTGACCTCTGGCCCCAACTTCCTACTTCTCCTGTCAGGAGTTAAAGTCTCCCCAGACAAGGATGGAAGGAGAAGAAGCTAGAAATGTCCATTCTGCCACACAAGGCTAGCCCCCTGCTACAGGAGGTGGGGGAAGTCCCTCATCACATGTGGGGCTACACTAATACATGTGAGGCCTTGCCATTATAACCCAGAGACAAGAACAAATCAGTCTGGGCCCTCAAGGAAATGGCATTTAAATGGCAGGCTAAAACATACATTTTAGTAACTATAGAGCAACAACAAAACTCTAAGCTACTGAAAACATTAAGGAAGTCTTCATACTGAAAGTAGCATATGTGTTAAGCCCAGAAGGATGCCAAGGTTTCTGAAAGGCAAAGATGAGATAGGAGTTCAGTTCTTGTCAAATGCAGAGACTTTCTCCAAGTAATTTTATGCTCTAGAAGTGTTTGAACACTGGGCTGCTGTTTTCAGTTGCTTCTGTTTCTTATCTGTTTTACAGAATGATTTTTCTATTTTTTAACCAGGATCAAATTGTTTCAATGATTTCTACTTTGTTACAAAAATTGAGATCTGGTAATGCTAGTCCTACTTCATTCCTACTTTTTCAATTATTTCTCTTGATATTTTGGACCTTTTGTTACTCCAAATAAATTTTATTATCATTTGGAAGATGAACACTCTGTCAATTATAGGATTCTCTAGAATGTGTTCTCTATCAGGGTCAGGAAAGCAATTTCAAAGAAAAATGTGATTTTCTCAGACTTTAAAATAAAGTTTAGTCACTGTGTGGAGTATCAGAAAAGATACTGAACTGGGTGTTAGAAAACCTGGGTTCAAATCCCAGTTGTTCTCCTTTCTTCCTATTTGATGCTGCTCAAACTATTTCCCCCTCTAGACTTCTGAAAGATAAGGAGGGTGGATTGGATGACCTGTAATGACCTCGTAGCTCCAAATCCAATCACTCAAAAAAGGAGAAACAAACATTGAGCCACTTCTCTTGTCTGCACACAATATTTTCGGATCATATCAGCAGAATCTAGATATCTATGTCTACTTTTGCGGTATCAGTTTCCAGCCATCTGCAAACCATCCTGCCTATTCTCATGCAGACCATCATCTCTGCTGGGGCAGTTAGGTGGTACAGTGGATGGAGAACTAGTGCAGGAGTCAGGAGGACATGAGTTCAAATCTCACCTCAGACACTTGACACTCACTAGCTGTGTGACCTTGGGCAAGTCACTTAACGCCAATCACCTCATCCTGGGTCATCTCCAGTCATCCTGATGAATATCTGGTCACTGGATTCAGGTGGCTCTGTAGGAGAAGTGAGGCTGGTGACCTGCACAGCCCTCCCTCACTCAAAACAAAGTCAAGTGCAAGTCACGTCATTATTTCTCTGATGGCATAGTCTTCTTTGGCAACAAAGGATGAACTTACACATCATTCCTACCAGAAAAATGGACTATGTTGCTGGAACCAGTCAGGGCTCTGACAGCTGAGCTTTCACCTTATCTTGCCTGCATATGACATCCCATCTCCAAACCATGGAGACCATTCTTCCCTTCCAGGTCCATCTTATGTGCTATCTTCCCCTCAAGCTCCTTGAGTGTAGGGTCTTGCTAGCTTCTATTAGTTTTTACAATGCCAGGCTTATGGTAAGTGCTTCATAAATGCTCTCTCTCTCTCTCTCTCTCTCTCTCTCTCTCTCTCTCTCTCTCTGTCTCTCTCTGTCTCTGTCTCTGTCTTTTCTCTTTCTTTCTCTCTCTCCTCTATTATTTACTATCTATCTCTATCTCCACCTTTCATCTATCTCTGTTATTTATCATCTATCTTTGTGTCTCTATCTCTCATCTGTCTCCATCTCTCACTTACCTCTCCTCTATGTCTTTATTATCTGTCATCTATCCTTGTGTCTATCGTCTACCTATCAATTGATCTTTTCCTTTTTCTTCCACTGAACTCTTCCTCCATTCTATGAACATGGTGGCAGATTGGAGGTGGTGCTAGAAGACTTGGAATACAAAATCCTACCTTTCTAGATACACATTTTTTTAAATGCTACGTCTCTCTCTATCTTGAATCCATGACTGCAGTTGTCCTGAAAAATACCTGTTTTGTTGTCTTTCAGTGAATTATAGCCATGTTACAGTAGCAGGAGGCAGGTCTCTGAGCTTTAGGAACTGGCATAATTCAGTGCTAGAGGGCATGTCTGGCCCTGAATGCTGCTGGTAGCCATGATGGGAAAAGTTTTGATAGAGGCTTATAAAATACCAAAGAGCAGGAAGTCCTGCTGTGTGAATTTCCAAGCCTTTTAAATGAATCTCCTCTTATTGCTGAAATGTGGTTTTTCCCAGAGCTTTAGAAGTAGTTTCTCCCTACACAGTCATATGCTTAGCGAAATAGTAGCTTTTGTGGTCCCCACTGGGGATTCAGTAAATGGAGAAGTCAGTATAATAGCTTATTTATATAACACTTTTCAGGGTTACCAAGTGCTTTTTCCGCAACAATAACGTAAAGCAAGTAGTACAGGTATTATTCATCCGCCCTGAGCAAACGAGAAACTGAGGTCTAGAAAGATTTGGTAATTTTCTGAGCTAGTAATTAGAGTTGTGATTGGGACCCAGATCATCTCACACTACCAGGGCTCTTTCCATTATACTTCCATGCAGAGGCATCCATAATAGCCAGAGATTCTAGCTGTGATAAACACTTATTTTTTTAAATGAAAGACCGAGTACAATGTCTGGCAAGTATTGACTTTAGTAGAACTAATCCCTCCAGCGGTGCAGTGCCTTTTTATCTCGTATGCCTCTTGTCAGTTACATTCCATACCCTCCACAGAAGGTTCACCCAACACACAGAGCTCTTTCCCCTTGATCTTGGGACATTACATACCCACTCATGAAGCATCCAGCAATCCATTATTGCTGCATGATCTACTGGCCCATCTCCTTCTCAGTCCTCCATCTCTTTGATGATAATGTTCATGCTACTTTGCATACTCAATTCATCATTTGTAATAGGCTGCACCCTATTACACTGACCAGGTGTCTCTCTATTGTCCTTTGGGTATCTTGAAATTTTGATTCCTCAAGATTGCATGTTCCATGATTTGTGGCCTCATAGCAACCCTAGAAGAAGAAGGACAAAGAGATGGGGTTTTACTTTGAGAAGAAGCTTGAGGTCATTCAAGGCATTGCATTATTCCCCAAATGAAAACCAATCCACTTTCTTTTTTCCATTCATTTCTGACATTAAGAAAGAACAAAGATGAGAACAATGGCTTGACTGAATCATTAATAAATAAATAAGGAGTAAATCCTATTGGAGGAGATATAATTGTGAGACCATTGAGCAACAAATTTGAAGGGCATGTAAAGGTATGGAAAAAGTCTTGGATATTTTTGATTCATATTAAAAATGTGACCAAGAATACCTCAGTAACTATTTCTACTCTCCTAGTTATACTTAAAATCTTTATGAAGGCTATCTATATATAAATTGAGGGCATATTTAGTGAGTGCTTAGGAGGGAGCAAACAGGCTTTCTCAAACAATATTCAAGTGGACCAAATCTTCACCATCTCATAACTGATATAGAGAATATAAGAAAACATTGTGCTTTTTATTTGTTGATTAGGAAAAGAAATATTTGACTCAGTGGAACAAAATACAATCTTACAGGATCTTATATAGCAAAGTGTTTCTCATCCTTATAGCAATCTCATTTAAGATTCTTTGGAAGCTATAACAATGGAAATAACCCTGTTCAATGCCCTTCTGATAATAATCATCAGATGTGGCATAAAACAGTAATGTGTATACCTGCCAAAAGTATTCCTTTCTGGGATGGAGGAGAGTCTAGGTCTAAGGCTGATTCTCTGTAGATATGAAGTCCTCCAGATGTTCTCTTTGGCAGATGATATTGGGTCAAGCACATCAAGTCGCAAGACAAGGAAGAACCTTCTGGAAGAGATCAGAATCACTCCAGGGAATTTGGCCACCTCATCCACACAGGATGAAGAATGAGACCTAGAACACCACAACCTCTGAAGAACTGAATGTGAGTATAGTAGCATTGAGAGTAATGGAAAGGCGCATGGTGGGTGTCATAAGGCTATATAACATAGAACCAGTGAAGAAAGGAAAAAAGGATGAGCTCAAAGAACTGTGTGGCAGAAGATGGACTGGTTATATGGTAAGAGAGATGGATGATAGGTGGATAACCATATTGCACAACTGGTATCCTGTTGATGTGAGCTAAGTTTGTAATACCCCCGTATGGTGACTGGGCTAATGGGTAGGCATGGATGGTTTGCCACCTGCATTGTTGGAGGAAGTTTTCAAAGCAATGAGATCACAGACATATTTGAGGATCTGAATACATAAGCTACTAATACTTTTTAGGTATTAACCTCTTCTGGGCAGATTTGAGACCACTGAATTTTAAGTTAAAAGGAGAGGTTTGACATGAATTTATACCAGTGGAGAAAAAAAGAAACCTATATTTTTAATGACCTTTGGGACTTGCTCCATTTCCCTACCTCATTTTGATTTTTTTTCCTTAGTCTTCCCCTTTTCCCACATCTCTGCTTCCAAATGCATAGAAAAAACTATTCACAAACCCCAGGCAGCAAGCGAAACACTTTAGCTAAAGTACTGAATTCAGAGGAACTGTTTTCCTTGGTACATCTGTTCAGAGTCTGCAGGTACCGTTAAGTTTACTTTTAAAATCTCTGTTCACATTGTCATCCATTTTATGCTCCATTTCATTTCTCCCTCTTCTATCTCTGTGTTTAGCTCTCACTCTTTCCCCCTGATTTTTCTGCTTTTCTCAGTTCCTCCTTCTTTGTCCAGTTCTACCAATGCTTTCTCCACCGGAATTTTTATTTTATTTTTGACTTCTCTACCATGAATAGAATTTATTTTTATTATAGGTAATTCTTCCTTCCTCTAACTGAAAGGTATCAGTATTCATTAGAACAGCATTCAGTTAGTTCTTTGTTCATCTGCCAATTATTAGCTGACATTTTATCTTTAGCCGCTGCTCAGGGTGTGACAGTTGAGATTTGAACAAAGCTGGGTCAGAAAAGGGACCAAGGCCAAGCAATCTGGAATACCCAGAACAATTAGCTCATTTATCAATTAGAGCGGTATAATTTGTAGTTCTATTGTGTGGGATACTCATTTGTTAGCTTAAGCAAGATCTTGTACCTTCATTCAAATAACTGTTGTTCTTTGAGCTGGGTTAACTATAACATGGAGAAACAGAAGCCTGGCCTTACATGGTAAATCAAAACCACATATCCTTCCCTGACTATAATCAACATCTATAATTTAACCATTTCTTGGTAGCTATCTCCAGATTCATGGGATTGTAGCATTAAGTGGTAGAAGAGACCATAGAAATAATCTGGTTCCACTACTTCATTTTACAGGTGAGGAAACTGAGGCCCAGAAAGTTAAATGAGTTATCCAAAGTCACACAGGTGGCAACTGGCAGAAATGGATATAATCCCAGACTTTCTGACTCAAAAATCCAAAGTTCTTACCACTGTACAGAGATGCCTACCCACAAAGGGTCGTCATTGGGCTCAACAGTCATTGCAGTTGTGTTGTTGATTTGTAATGTTGGTATTTTTCAAAGACACTGATATTTTTCAGGGTCTCCAGAAGCTTTGTTCTTGTGCTGAAAGCAAATGATCCTGTGAGAAAGGTGATATTTTTACTCCCATTATTCATTGAAGAAACTGAGGTTAATGACTTTTCCAAGGTCACAGAGCTAATTAGTATCTCAGATTGGATTTGTATTCAGCTCTTCCTGACTCTAGGTCCAGTGCTCTTTTCACTGTGCCACCTAGCAACCTATCTACCTCCCTATCTGGGCACTTCCCTACCTGTCCCGGATTGCCTTTTGCTTACCTATCTCATGCTACTTGACAACTTCAGTAACCCAGCACTGGAGGCCATTTTGCTGTGCCCAGTTGTCATGACAATAAGGAATGACTTCGTTTGCACCCCAGTGTATCACAAATAGAAAGTGCTACAGAAATGATAATCACGTATGGAAACCCAGAAGGGTTTTCCTATCTATTGAATGAAGCTGTGATGTTATAGGAGGGGAAATTGAAAGGACAAGTGAAGAATACTGCCTTAGAAAACCACAGTCAAGGGAAGTGGTATCATGGATGGAATGCTGGTTTTAAAGTGGGAAAGACATGATTCACAATCCTGCCTCAGATAGTTACTTGTTATGTGACCTTTGGTAGGTCACTTTTTGTGGCTTGATTTTTTCATTTGTAAAATGAGGGGCATGGACTTTATGGTCTTTCACTCTATTCTAGATCTAAATTTATGATTTTCCCCCCACTTTTTGATCTTGCCCAATTTCAGTGAATTGAATTCTCTATCTCCCTCCTCAGGAGAGTGCTGATCACAAGACTATCCAGAGACTTTGCTTATGGGGGAACAAACAGGAGTACTCAATTCCAGTGGTGGGAATCCTGAAGGGGAGTGTTTTCTTATCTTCTTGTATCTTTGAGTACAAGATCTTTCCTAACAATAATGATGATAGCTGTCATTTTTATAGCATTTCACATATATTATCTCATTTGTTTCTTGAAAGAGCCCTGTGAAGCATTGCCAGAATTATACCCATTTTATAGATGATTAAATGAAATTGAAGCAGCCATGTGGTACAGTGGATAAGATACCAAGCCTAGAGGCAGGAAGAGTCCTCTTTTTGAGTTCAAATCTGACCTCAGACATTTACTAGCTGTGTGACCCTGGGCCATTTATTTAGCCCTGTTGGCCTCAGTTTCTTCATCTGAAAAATGAGCTGGAAAAGAAAATGGCAAACCACTCCAATATCTTTGCCAAGAAAACCTTAAATGGGTTCACAGACAGTTGGACATTACTGAAAAACAACTGAATGACAAAAATCAAATAATGACTCAGAAAGGTTTAAGTGACTTGTCCATGGTGATTTTCCTTGACCAAAGATTTTTCCCTCCCTCCACTTAGTAAACTCCAATGGTTCCCTATTATAACTCTTCTGGGTTTTAAATCCATTCTTAATCTGTTCTCAACATCTTTTTCCAGCCTTATTGTTCCCCTCCAGATTGGTTTCAGAAAAACCTTGGGAAGATTTGTATGAACTGATGCAAAGTAAACAAAGCCAGGAGAATAATTTATAAAATGACAACCATCTGGTAAAGACAAACAACTTTGACAGAATTAAGAACTCTGATCAGCATAATGACTAACCGCACTCTTAGAGGACATCCGATGAAATATGTGTCTTACCTCTCCACAGAGAAGTGAAAAACTTGGAGTATAGAATGAAACAATTATTTGGACATGACCAATGGAGAAATTTGTTTTGCTTGACTGTACATGTTTGTAATAGGAGTTTTGTTTTTACTTCATTATCACTTGGGGGTTGGGCAGGTGGGAGGAAAAGAAGGTAATTTTTTTCTAATTGAAAAAAAATATAATTAAAAAATTATTCCCTTTCCTATGTAGTCTATATTCCAGTCAAATTGGCCTTTCATGTTCTACATTTGTTGCATTCCATTTTCCATTTGTGTGCCTTTCTACTAACCATCTCCCAAATCTGGAATATCCTTCTACCTCATCGAATACTGTCTTCAAGGTGCAACTCAAACATCACTTTTTATAGTGATATATGAAGTTTTCTTGATTCACCCAACTGCTAGAGCCTTTCTTCTCTAATTGTTTAGTTTTTAACTATTGTGTATTAATTTTATGTTTATTTTGTATGTAATTATTGTCTCCCCCAATAAAATGTCAGATCCGAGGGAGTAGGGATTTTCTTTTTGCTTTTGTCTTCCAAGCACTTACTCCAATACACAGTTCACAGTAAGTTCTTATTCCAGCCTTGTTGGTTGGTTGACCAACTGATTAATCTTCACACAACCAGTTAAGTATGAGAGGCAGAATTTGAACCCATATCCCTCCTACCTCCAAGTCCAGCACTATTTTCTCTATGCCTTACTGTCTCTGTAGTGCAGGTGGCCTATGAGAAAGTGGGAGAGAATTCTCATGGACAAGCAGCTCATTCTTTGCCATCTACACTTTTTCTACCTCTTCTTTCCAGGACAGCCCAGCCATGGAAATCACCAAAACTTCCCATCTCCTATCCTCATTTGTAGTCTTATCTTGATCTCCTCTCCTCCATGCCAGAAAAGAAAAATTGTCAGTTACCACTCATATCCTACACATATCTCAAACACACACACACACACACACACACACACACACACGCACACACACACGCAGAATGACACCACCTAAGTACATAGTCTGGGACCATCTGATGCTTCATGTTTCAAGTTGAACTTCATTGTCCTTCATCTCTGTCACCCTCAAGAGGAGTCTCAATTAAGCCAGCTTAATCAGAATTGAAGTTGGGAGCAGTTGAAGAGTGAGACCATTAGACAAAGTGTATCCCCAGGCAGAAGGTTTTTACTGCCGGCATGTGCCTCCCTCCTGGGAACAGATCCTTTTCACAACTGATGATGCTGTCCCACTGAAGGAGAATGCAGCCTGGTGAACTCTGTACCACATCTGTGTGCTCATTAAGCCCTGAAGACTGGGCAAAGTGGGTGGAGGATGAAATTAAGTGTGACAGGTTTTGATGGCATTCTAAGCACCCATATGTGCTTCCCGGACTACTGAATTAAAATATTCGACATTTTTCTCTATTCTTTCTTAGGTGGGTGGGTGGTTTTTTTTTCCTCCCTGAGCTGTTTTGATTTAATCTTGACTTCCTGGCATTGTTGAGTTTGAAGTTTAAAATGAATATCATTTTAAAGGAATTCAGTTTCAGGCATAAAGGAATGTAACACAGACACACACACATACTTGCTTGCTTCCTAATTTCTTTTATCTGTACTGTACCAACATTAAGGAATATTTCCTGAGAGCCCACAGGGTTCCTGGCACTGAGAGCTTCAGGAAAATGTATAGATGGGAATCAGAAATGAATTTGGTCCTGTCCATTAGAAACTACCAGGAAGTACTGAACTGACATTAAAAAAAAAAAGAAGACAGCTAGAGATGAACAAGCATAATAAAGGCATTGTCCTAAGTTCCAGAGGGAAGATAGACATTTAAAACAAAATCTTCTTCATCTCCATCTCCTTGTCCTTGTCCTCCCCCTTCTCCCACTCCTTCTCCCCCTCCCAGCCCTTTTCCCCCTTCCTCCTCCTCCTCCTCCTCCTCCTCCTCCTTCTTCTTCTTCTTCTTCTTCTTCTTCTTCTTCTTCTTCTTCTTCTTCTTCTTCTTCTTCTTCTTCTTCTCCTCCTCCTCCTCCTCCTCCTCCTCCTCCTCCTCCTCCTCCTCCTCCTCCTCCTCCTCCTCCTCCTCCTTCTCCTCCTTCCCCTCCTCCTTCTTCTTCCCCTTCAGGTTTTCACATACATACAAGTCAAGCAATCGCCTAGTATCTACTATTTTACTCCAACATTGTGGTGTCACTGGTCCTCTTCAGAAATGAAGGACGAACCACAACACATGACATGGAATCAAGGACTTTCCTTGTCCTGTATGTTACCATCCTGGTTGAATCTTACCCCTTTCCTCACCCCCTTACCCACCACCCCCAACGTTCAGATGTCCTCCACTTTATCACTCTACTTAAACCATGGTGCTCAGAATTGAACCTAGTGCTCCAGACTAGGATAGATGACAGTAGGACCATCACCTCCTTATTCCTGGAAGCTGGGCCTTTCTTAAATACATCTTTAAATTCATTAATTGCATTAATGCATTAAAATTCATCTTTTTTCTCCTAAGGCACTGTGTGCCAGTGTACAGATGGATTGTGTTAGTAACCATGGCCTCTGTGAAGCAAGATACTTCTGGGTAGGAGAATGAGGTAGAGTTAGTGTTGATGACAACATCCAGCAGAGGATGAATGCATGAGATAGTGGCTTCACACAAAGCCTACTTTGTTACTTGTTATGAACTAACTGAGGCCACCACCTGCTATGACTGGGTCAGTTGATTTCTAGCAGACCAGCAAACGAAGTGAGATATCATAGTTGAATATTCTTTACCCCATCTGAACCTACAAGAAATATCTTTCTGACCATGGATCTCATCTGTACGGTTTCCCTAACTATTTTCTAGGGGAGGAGATTCAAATCTCTTGAGGGTGAATGTGAAAAGCATTCTTTTGTTAGTTATTTTAATCATAATTAAATGTCTTACTTTCTTAAAAAAATGGGATCATAGATATAGAGCTGGAAGGGACATAAGAGATCATCTAGTCCAATTCTCATTCATCTTCCCCACTTACCAATGAAGAAACTGAGGCCTAGAGAGGTGAGTGACTTGCTTAAGGTCACAGATAACCAGCATTAGAGTTGGGATTTAAACCCAGGCTCTTTCAGCTATAGCCCTTTCCGTTCGTATCCATTGCTCTTGGCATGTTCTGCTACCTTGGTACAAACAGTTCATATGATTTTAGAAAGGTCCAGTTAATCTGAGTTAGAGGATAGAATGAATCGAGGTAAGTATGTTTCCAAAATACATTGTGATGAACCCAGTCATCCATGGGAGCATCAAAAGGGAATGAAAATGTATACTGGAAATAATAGAAGGCAATGGAAAAGGAACACACATTTATGAAGACCCTAATATGTGCTGGGCACTGCACTGTGCCAAATGCTTTACAATTATTATCTCATTTGGTCCTCACAACAACCCTGTGAGGTAGGGACTATTACTATCCTCATTTTACGGTTGAGGTCAGTTGTTGTCCTTCCTTCTTGAGGAGAACCAAAATGGCATCACGATGTTAGAGGCAAGTTACAGTGTGTCTGACTGTGGCTGATCAGCCCAATATGAACTCAGAATGCTCTACCACAGGTTGGACACAAATAGTCCATGTGACATTGGGGTAGATACTCTAAATTTGAAAATCTTGTGTTTATTTTGAGCTACTTCAATTCTGCTTTGCTCATTCTGCTTTTTTTCTCTGATGTGGGCACACCATGTTAGGTTCTCCTGTGCCAGTGCCTCCCATGTCACACAATCAATTCAAGAGTTCTTAAGAGAGACCTTGAGAGTGTCCTTGTAATGCATCTTCTGGCCACCATGTGACTGATTAGCCTGTGGGAGTTCTTCATAAAATAGTCTTTTTGGCAAGCATACATTTTGCATTCAAACAACGTGGCCAGCCCACTAGAGTTGCCCTCTCTGAAGTAGTTTGAATGCCTGGCATTTCAGCTCAAGAGAGTATCTCAGGGTCTGGTACCTTATCCCAGCAGGTGATCTTCAGAATCTTTCTAAGACAGTTCTGATGAAAGTGATTCAGTTTTCTTGTATGGCGCTGGTAGACTGTCCATGTTTCACAGGCATACAACAATGAGGTCAGCACAACAGCTCCATAGACCTTCAGTTTGGTAGTCAGTCTAATACCTCTTCTCTCCCACACTTTTCTTCAGAACCTTCCAAACACTGAGCTAGCTCTGGCAATGCGTGCGTCAACCTCATTATCAATGTATACATCCCTGAAAAGTACACTACCAAGGTAAGTGAACTTATCCACAGCATTCAAAACTTCTCCATTTGCTGTTACTGATGGTTCCATGTATGGATGGTGTGGTGCTGGCTGAGGGAATACCTGTGTTTTCTTGATGTTAATTGTTAGGCCAAAATTAGCACAAGCAGCAGATAATCAACCTATACTTTGTTGAATTGCAGCTTCAGAGATTGTATTAAGTGCACAATCATCTGCAAACAGAAAATCATGCAACATCTGAGAAAGAAAGAAGTTAAGTGACTTACCCAGGATCACAGAGCTAATAAATGTGATAAAATTCTAGGCAGAATTTGAACTTGGACCTTTCTTTTAGTTTGCAAAGTCCTTGAGGGAAAGGAATTTTTTTTGCCTCTTTTTGTATCTCCAGAGCTTGGCACAGTGCCTGGCATCTGTTATGCACTTCATAAATGTTTATTGATTGATTCATAGCTCAATTTCCCCCACTGTATTCACTGGTACATTTAGCAACAGGCAACTAAAGGATAATTTGTGTTACAAGTTATAAACATTGATGAATTTTGGAGATAGGAAAGATTATGTCAGGGAAGACAATGGAGGAGATGGGATTTGATTTGAGTCTCAAAACGATCCATATACTTGGATAGATGGAAAGGAGATGATTGGACAATCCAAGTTAGGGGAACAACGTTAATGAAGGTGGGAAGGATCTTTGTAAGACTGGATTTATACACAGCCAGTATGCTTAACTCTGGCCAAGTAAGAGTTCGTTTATTCCTTCTTGTTTGGGCCAACTGTACGCACAGGAAAAAAGATGGATGAGCAATTATTATCAGTATTGTTATTTTGTTTATATAAATGGGGGAGTGCATTCGTATTTGTGAGTATTGAATCACAATTCCAGTAAAACCAAATCTAGAATTGATACTTGAACCTAAACCAGTCTTGTTTCTTCCCAAGTTTTGTGGGTCAGGAAGGGTAGTAATGTCAGTGGAAAGGAGAGGAAGTGGAAAGGAGAGAGGATCTATCTTGCATTCATTTTGCAAGAACTTCCTTCACCCCTCAGTCAATCAATTAAAAAGCATTTATTAAGTCTCTCCTATGTCCCAGGCTCTGTGTTAGGTGCTAGAGCTAGTCAAGGCTAAAATATAATAGTCCCTGCCCTCAGGGGATACTAGATTGTCAGGAGCTTACATTCTACTGGGGGAGAAATAATGTTCATAAATACATGCAAGATACATACAAAATAATTAAAAAGAAAATCCCCTCCTGGAGTTATTTGATTCAAAGGCCCTGGATGTTCTACCCTTACTTATAAGCCATTTTCTCTATCTCTTTAAAGCTTATATATAAAAGCTACTTTTAGGGGTTAGCTTTACTTTTCTGTGAAATTAGATTTCTTCACCAATTCTTTCAACCTATTAGTTTTCTTAGTAGCCATGTACCTTGATGGTGAGTACCATCTCTACAAGGGGAGAATTAGCTTGGTGGCAAGCCTCTCAGTCAGTCAGAGGCACATTCTTCAAATCTTAGAAGTCATCTTGACCTTGAGGTCATCTTTAATTCTTCACTCTCATTCTCACTTTTTGTCCACTAAGTTGCTAAGTCCTATGGAATCTACCTCCATACTATCCTATCCCTGTTTTCTATGCGCACTCCCCCACTGTATCCCCTTTCCCCCCTTCATACTGTCATTGCCACTCACCTGGACCATTATAATAGTCTCCAAACTGATCTTCCTTCTTCAGCTCTCTCAGCCATCCTTTATGTAGTGGCCAAAAGTACAGGTGTGATCATGTCTCTCCCTTACTCAAAACTCTTCAATAGTTCTCTATTTCCTTCAGAATAAAGGCTATTAACTCCTTAGTGGAGCACCTAAGGTTCTCCACAATCTAAATCCAATATATTTACAGTATTATTTCACATTACTTCTGTTTGTATACTCGATGTTCTAGATAACTAGATTACTGGCTGGTCCCCATACTTGACATGTCATCTTCAGTCTGTAGACATTTGCACAGTCTCTCCCAAAAGAAGCACAGTGTAGTGGAAAGAACGTGCACGGTAGGCACACTGACTATGACAAAATAAATAGAAAGAACAATAAAATGAGATGGAATATTATATAATTATATTCAATCCTCAACTTTTGAGGGGCTAACATTCCTAAAAAGCAGCATGAAAATAAAAAACATGAACACTGATACATCAAATCTATGGGAAATGGGGGTTCCTGTGACCATTAAACCTATAATCTTTCACTAGAGATTGCTGAAAATACATTTTTCTGCATAAAATTCTTTACAACAAAACATAAATTCTGATAATATGTACTTTTTCTAACACAGTAACCATGAAGTAACCCATAAGATGCAATACACAAAATAAAACTGGCAACAGGCAAAATATTTTTTTTACTAGTAATTCAAGAATTCTGTAACCTTTTATGCTAGCATCTTGTAATGTTAATAGAATAGAAAGATCTTCCCTATCCATTAATAGGCCTAACACATGGAGCCTGAGTCACATGGAACTCAGACTGGGAGTAGATTGCCCAAGGAGAAGAGAGGAGAGAGAGAGAGAGAGAGAGAGAGAGAGAGAGAGAGAGAGAGAGAGAGAGAGAGAGAGAGAGAGAGATCACAAGCAGAGAGAGAGAAGAAAGCTGTGAATGGGCAGAGGGAGGAATTTGTCTAGAGGAACTTGTTTTTGTGGGGAGACCTGAAAGAAGGTTTAAGATGTCAGCACTCCCTGGATTAGTGATAAGTACCCTGTTAAATCTTACTTCTTGATATTTCTAATGATGTCCCAAATAAATATTTTGGTTTTGCCTTTGAGGAAGACAGTTTATTATATTTTGCAAATCTACCCTGAAAACACACATGCATACTCATAGCAGCTGCTATGGCTATCATATTGGTGCTACATATCTCAATAAAAAACCCATTAGTTTCAGATAATATTCACTTTTCATAACACTTGAAATCTACTGTACCATAAATACTATACAGCAAATAAAATTCTTCAAACAAAAACATTTTTTTTAACCTGAATTTTACTTTCCACTGTTCCAGATGGCAGTGTGAAGGCATTGTACTACATACTATACTGCTATTAAACCTCTCTATGTTGGCCACTCTCTGAAAACCAAGGGAGAGTTTGCTGAGAATTTAGTCAGTGCTGTCAGAAGACTCTGTGAGGTCTCTACGTAACTTCTGACATTTTATCCTTCAAGGCTGGTGGATGGTGTTGGAGATCATGAAGGAAGCAACATCTTGAAATAATCCATTAGATGTCTGCTTGGAGGACAGTTTGAGATCCTTAAGGGTCTCCCAGATGACAATGACTGAAGACATTCCTGCATGAAGTTTATATAACTCCTTTATTTTCTCATTAAGTCATATCACTTACTTTGCACCCTTGTTTGGAGACCAAAATACTTATACTGTGCTTTGGGAGCATAATTGTAACACAAAACTTGAGTTTTAAAAGCAGACACAGAAAAAATTCAACAGATGTATGGGGAGATCTTTAATCTGATGGTGAGGTGAACAGCAATGGTGAAGCACTTAGTAGGATACCAGTGCTTAACTTATACGCCTCATTTCTCTCATTTTTTCTTTATTGTACACAGTTACAAATGTATGGGCTGCCAATATGAAAGTGAAAATGAAGTTACTACAAGATGGTGGAGTAAAAGCAGGGACTTGCTTGAGCTCTCCCCCAAAGCACTCCAAATACCTGTAAAAAATGACTCTAAACAAATTCTAGAGCTGCATAACCCATAAAATGACAGAGAGAAACAAATCTTCAGCCCAAGACAACCTAGAAAGTTGACAGCAAGGGTATATCACAACAGTCAGGGAAAGGAGCTAGCACAGACAGGTCGGAGCAGGCCTCAGGGGACTGAATCACCAGCAGCTATGGCACTTTCCAGATTTCTCAACCCACAAATGCCAAAGACTTTATGGAAGGTCAGTGGGAAAACTCTGTGGGAAATGGGTGAAAGAGGAGTGCATGGTCTGGCCCAGAGCCGTGGTGATGCTGCAGTTGCAGTGGGCAGCAGTAGCAGCAATAGCTACTTCTGGAGCTTTGGGCCAACAGATGATGGGGGATCTAGTGACTGATACACTGAAGCCTGGGACAGTACACCACCCCACCCCCACTGGAAACAAAATTCTACCTTGACAAAATGTTAGAAAGTCAGGTATTTGGCTGGGAAGATGAGTAAACAGTGTAAAAAAAAAACTCAGACTATAGAAACTTACTTTGGTGACAAAGAATATCAAAACATACAGCCAGCAGAAGATAACAAAGTCAAAGTTCCTACATCAAAAGCCTTCAAGAAAAATATGAATTGGTCTCAGGCCATGGAAGAACTCAAAAAGGATTTTGAAAATCAGGTAAGAGAAATAGAGGAAAAATTGGGAAGAGAAATGAGGGTGATGCAAGAAAATCATGAAAAATGAGTCAACAGCTTGCTAAAGATGAAGAATGCTGAAGAAAATAATACCTAAAAAAAATAGACTAACTCAAGTGACAAAAGAAGTCCAAAAAGTCAATGAGGAGAAGAATGCCTTAAAAAGCAGAATTGGTCGAATGGAAAAGGAGGTCCAAAAGCTCACTGAAGAAAATAATTCCTTCAAAATTAGAATGAAACAAATGGAAGCTAATGACTTTATGAGAAATCAAGAAATTATAAAACAGAACCAAAAGAGTGAAAAAATAGAAGAAAATGTGAAATTTCTCATCACAAAAATCACTGACCTGGAAAATTGATCCAGGAGAGATAATTTAAAAATTATTGGACTTCCTGAAAGCCATGATCAAAAATAGAGCCTAGACATCATCTTTCAGAAATTATAGAGAAAATTGCCCTGATATTCTAGAACCAGAGAATGAATAGAAATGGAAAGAATCCACCAATTGCCTCTGGAAAGAGAAGCATGAAAAGGTAAACAAGAAAGAGAAATCACAAGAGACTTATTAAAGTTGAACGGTTTACATTCCCACATGGAAAGAAAGGCCTCAGGGGACTGAATCACCAGCAGCTATGGCACTTTCCAGATTTCTCATGGAGCTTTGGGCCAGGCTCTATTTTTGATCATGGCTTTCAGGAAGTCCAATAATTTTTAAATTATCTCTCTTGGATCAATTTTCCTATGATGTTTGTAACTCATGAGACTTTTCTCAATATTAGGGTAGTTGGAGAAAATAGCTAAATAGAGAGATAGATAGATGGATAGATAGCTAGATAGGTAGATGGATAGCTAGATAGTGAGAGAGAGAGAGAGAGAGAAACAGAGAGAGAGAGAGAAACAGAGAGAGAGAGAGAAATAGAGAGAGAGAGTACAGGGTAAGTTTATATAAAGGGATGATATCTAAAAAATAAAATTAAGGTTAGATTTATCAAGTTCTGAGAGGTGGAGGTTGAAGTCTCCCACTAGTATAGTTCTGCTGTCTATTTCTTCCTATAACTCCCTTAACTTCGAATTTGGATGCTATGCCACTTGGTGCATGAATGTTTATAATGATATTATTTTATTGTCTATGGTGTATTTTAGCAGGATGTAGTTTCCTTTCTTATCTCTTTTGATTAAACTTATTTTTGCTTTTGCTTTGTCTGAGATTGGGATCGCTACCCCTACTTTTTTCTACATCAGCTGACATGTAATATACTCTACTCCAACATTATACACAGTAACAACCACAGTATGTGAGGACTGTTTCTAATAGATTTAGCCCTTCCCAACAATGTAAGGACCTAAAACATTTCCAAAGTACTCTTGATGCAAGATGCCACCCACGTTCAGAGAAAGAACTAAAGAGTCAGAATATAGAATGAAGCAGACTATTTTCTCTTTTGTTATGTTTTGTTTTTTTCTCATGGTTTCTCCCATTCATTTTAATTCTTCTATGCAACATGACTAATGTGAAAATGTGTTTAATAAGAATGTAAGTGTAGAACCCATATAAGATTGCATGCCATCTTTGGGAGGGAGGGGGAGAAAATTTAAAATTTATGGAAGTGATTGTTGAAAACTGAAAACAAATTAATTTACAAAAAAAAATAAAATTAAAGGAATGAAAGAGGAATATATTGGGAGGAGAAAGGGAGAGATAGAATGGGGAAAGTTATCTCACATAAAAGAGGAAAGAAAAAATTTCACAATGGAAGGGAAGAGGGGGGAGGCGAGGAAGAATGTGTGAACCTTACTCTCACAGGATTTGGCTTAAGGAGGAAATAACACACACACTCAATTGAGTATCTTACCCTACAGGAAAGTGGGGAGGGAAGGTGATAGAAGGGGATGATAGAAGGGAGGGCAGATTGGAGGATGGGGTAGTCAGAAGCAAATACTTTTGAAAAGGGACAGGGTCAAAGGAGAAAATAGAATAAGTAGGGGGCTGGATAGGATGGAGGGAAATATAGTTAGTCTTTCACAACATGAATATTATGAAAGTGTTTTGCATAACTACACACATATAACCTATATTGAATCACTTGCCTTCTCAATGGGGGTGGGTGGGGAGGGAAGAAAGGAGAGAATTTGGAACTCAAAGTTTTAAAATCAAATGTTAGAAAATTATTTTTACATGCAACAGGGAAATAAAATATACAGGCATTGGGGTATAGATATCTATCTTGCCCTTCAAGAAAGTAAAGGGGAAGGGAATAAAAGGGGGGAATGATAAAAGGGAGGGCAGATTGGGGGAAGGGGAAACAGAATGCATGCCATCTGGGGTGGGAGGGAGGGGAGAGATGGGGAGAAAATTTGGAATTCAAAATCTTGTGAAAATGAATGTTGAAAACTAAAAATAAATTAATTAATAAACAAAAATACTAACAAAGAAAAGAAAAGAAAATGAGCTTACTATAAACTCAGAAATGCTTGAAGTTGTGAAAGTGAAATGGTAAATGTGGAGTACTGACTGGATAAAGGCCAGGTTTGTCCCTAGAGAAGATCTGAAGCTCCCTCCTTCCTTCATTACAGGGGGGAAGATGATGGATGTAGTGTATGCTATCAGGCATGATTGATGTGTTGGCTGCCTTTGCCGATCTGCTTTTTCTTTTTCATTTTTAACCTTTGTTACAAGGGAAATTCTGTTGACCAGCGGAAATAGAAGGGATCTATTGAAAAGTGAGTGTGATATAAAAAACAAAAATCTTCAATGATTTTTTGAAAAGTAATAACCATTCCACTGGATAGCCTAAATCTTAGATCTGGGAGGAGCTATAGTTCTGTCCCATAAATTTCCTTTGTCGTGGCTTCCTGTGTTGCACCCTGGGCAGTTGCCTCCCTGGTTCTGACTACGGGTTTATGAAGTAGATGAAGTTTGTCATCCAGGACCGTTCCACCTTTGGATGCCTAGTTTACCTTCAGTTATCTGTGCTTTCCTCTACTCTACCTCCATGCTGGGAGCCTTGGCAAAGGAAAAAGGAGAGGTGCTGTAGAGTAGTTTAGAGTCTGTCCTGAGTCTTTGGCATAAGCCCTCAGGGGCCAGGATGGTGCCTGGTGAAAAGTATGAGACAAATGCTGTTGGCTCCTAGATTGCTAACCATTCCAAGGTCTGGTGGCTACTCCTGGTTTTCAAGCTGTTTGCTGCTTCTGCACAGTTAACAGACAAGAAGAATCTTTTTACTAGCTTCAGAGCAGTATTTTGGGAAGGTAATGACAAATAAGATAAATTTCATCCTCCCTGATTATAGCTAATTCAGACAGGAGGCTGATTCACTAGGAAGGATTTTGCCTGGAGTCTGAGGTTCAAGTGAAGGAGGTAGGTGCTGCAGAACAGACTCACAGCTAGAGTAGGGCAAATGAGGCTTTGCCTCAAGGCGCTGAAATTTAGAGGGGCACTCACTGTGCATTTATTTATTGTGCAGCACAGAGAAACTGAGTTTAGTGTCCAGTTAGTAAGACTAATTAGTTAAAATAGAAAGTTATAGATGGTTTCCTCTTTCCACACCCCCATACCCCAGATGACCTTCTTTCTAACTCAGAACCACCCACCTTTCTCCCTACCTTGCTGCTGGAGTAGCTTCTCACTGACACAGATTCTCCATTGTACTCTCCCAAAGCGAACTGAGGTCACATTTTGTGCTTCTTGCTCTAAGCGTGTTCTGAACCTTTGCAAAAATGGGAAGTTATGGTTCTGCTGGAGTCAGAGAAACTGCGTTCAAAACCCACCTCTGACACTTAATATTTGTGTCATCTTGTGCAAACTACTCAACCTTCCTGGGCCTCACCTGTAAAATGAGAGGCTTGGATTTGATGGCTTTTGGGGTTCCTTTCAGCTCCGTTACCCTAATGGTTTAATTTTCTCTCCAACTCCCTGACTCCAGCCATCAGGAGTATCAGTTTGCAGCAGGAGCCTGATAGATTTGTGGGGGAGAGAGTTTGGAGGCCCACTGGCCTAGGGCAGCTGCCTCACCCATCCTGCCCTTTCCCCCTCCCAGAATAGCACACATATCAGAGGCAGCTGCCTGGGTCACTCTCTTCTCTCACCCTTCCTTCCTTCTGCCTGACTCTTTTACATCACAAGTCAAGCCACAGCTGAGAAAGAAAGCATTTGTGCAAAGGGGACAGACATCCACTCCCCCCAGCCCCAATCCCATCCTCTCCCCAGCACCAGTCTGAGCACTAACATGAGAAGGCAAGTCAAGACTCCATAAGCTAGTCTGTCTTTTTCTTTTCTTTTTTTAAGGGATGAATTGGCAATAAAATGTAATGAGAAATATCATCAAGGCACACTGCTAATTACACGATGAGAGCCTTAGCACATTTAATAGCACTTTCCTATTAAGGCATGATTAAAAATGTGATATTCCTCCCTGGTTCGATGGAATGGCAGCTCTTTCTAAACGCTCCAGTTTCCAATCAAACCATCTCGCTTTAATCTAGACAAGGCATGAAGCTGCTGCCAGGCAAGCAGTGAGTCTGAGAGATGGTACCACAGGTGGGCTTAAGAGTCAACTTCCCAGGCGTGAGCCAGGAGAATACCATCTGGAAATTATGTTCCTGACTTCTCAGCAGACTGTGGCCCTGGTGCCATTTCTTCAGTATTGGGAATTTCTCCAGTCATACTCTGAACCACCCGCATGCTAGCATTTGCTTGGGAAATCAACTTTGGAGCTGTAATTTTTCTCTCCAGCTGGTGCCTGCCCAGTCCCACTCTGGAGAGGAGCTAATTATTTGATCTGACTTCATGCAGGGGCATGATGAGTATTCCTGCCCCCTGAGAGGTGGATGTAAAGCTTTTTTTAATTTCATTGGAAATACTGGTACCATCACATAGGTTTCATTCATTTAAGTAAAAATTTTAAGCCACAAAATGGCAGCTCAAAGGCAGTGAGTATGATTTTTTAGTTTATGTTGGGACACATGGCTTCTAGGAATAAAAAGACAACAATCCTGCTGAAATCAGTTCTGATTAGATGTCACCCAGACTATAGCATTCATTTCTCTGGGGTCACATTTTGGAAGGACCCTGCTAGACACCAGACAACATCCAGGTACAGAAAGACAACCAAGAAGGTGAGGGGGGGTCTCAATTTCATGCCTTTTGATGACTGATTGGTTTAAGGTACTGGGGGTGTTCAGTCCAGAGAAGAGATCATTAAAGGGGAATATGGTAACTGTGTAAGTATGTGAAAGGCAATCATATGGAAGGTAGAATAAATTTGATTTGCTTAACTGCACAGAACACGAAACAGCAAAATAGAAGGGAGAGTGAGACAAATTCAGGCTAGATTTAAGAAAAACTTTCCTAACAGAGTAGCCAAAAAGTGGGATGGAGACTGCTTCAGGAGGGAATGGGGCCCCCTTTGTTGGAAGGCTTCGAGTGAGATGTACTTGTCTACTTGTCAGATACAATTTAGAAAGAAGGCTTAGGTTGAATTAGATGGCCACTGAGTTCCCTTCATTTTCTGAATTTGATTGATTTTCTGATTCTTTGATAATGTGGAGCAAATGCTTTTCTGCATAGCACAGTACACTAATGGACTCCGAAGGTTCCCTCTCAGATATCCTGTAAAAAAATCAAAGGCCCCTGATGTGTGCAGGAATCTGTATATTTAAAACTAGAGCAACTGGCGTGAGGTGGAACAATCTTGGGTGGAAATTGGAGAGGCAAAGATCAGCAACTGATTATTAGGCAGTTATCCAAGACCCTGGTAGCCCAAGGCCTCCATGTTCAGCTGGATTACAGAATGAAGTTTCCCAGCAGGAGAATGGAGCTGTGTGCTATTAAAGGGTTGGGTGTCAGTGCCTAAAAGCTAATTGGCTGCGTTCCTTCTCTGGATGGAGGAACATCCTGAGTTCAAAGCTGGCCTCCGATACTATCTGTGTTACCCAGGGAAAGCAATTTCACCACTGTCTGCCTCAGTGTCCTCAATTGTTGTGAGAATCAAATGAGATGCTATTTGTAAATAGTGCTTAGCCTAGTGCCTGGCCCATAACAGGCACTATATAAATGCTCTTTCCTTCGCTTCCTTTCCCTTTCCTTTCCCTCCCTTCCCTTCCCTTCTCTTCCATAACATACATTTTTAAAAAACTGTTCATAACAGAAGTTCATTGTTTCATATTGGCCGTTTGGTTCTTTGTGTATTGTAACATTCCTGTTTGCTTATGATAATTGTGTTCATAAATAAGTTCAAGAAAGAAGAAAGGAATGAAGGAAAGAAGAGAAAAAAGAAAGAAAGCAAAAAGAAAGAAAGAAAAGAAAGAGAGGAAGAAAGAAAGAAAGAAGACCATTCTAGTTGGAGCAGGTACGATTAGTCCTGGGAAGCTGGCTGAGAAGAGGAAACTAGTGATCTGAACGACCCAGCTGTCTTTCTGTTTTAAGTTTCTTTTAGGGCAAGCACTAAGGACACCTTCAGAAACCTTCTTTCCTCTGCTGTGTAATTGTAGACAGAGGTGGAATTAGATGTCCTACTCAAGCTGAGTTTAAGTCCCTTAAATCACGGAGGTGGTGATTGATACTGTCATGAGATGTGGTATTTATATAGTTGGACAATAGTGAAAAAAGATCCCATCAGACTACATAAATCTCTCCCTGTAGGTATTTTGGCAACTTGTAGCACTAGGTTTTCCCAGCTGCCCTAAGTCCACATCCACAAAGAGCCTCTTTGGTATAAATAAAGACCTTCCAGGGAAGAATGAAGTCTATCTATTTTTAAAAAACCTATCCTTAAAGGGGACAATATAGTATATATGTTTGCGTCGGTACATATAAAACACATTCATGTGTATATATATTTACATATACGTGTGTGTTGTTAAAATCACTGTAATATCAGAACAGGCTAATGCCAGGAGGAGCCAAATCAATCAACTATCTCACTGTTATCAGTTATTATACCATATATCAAATGTAGGGTACTGTGGGATATTTTCTCCCTTTCTTCCTTCTCCTACTTGAGTATTGGGAGGATTCAATTTGAAGGTATACACAGCAAGAGAAAAGGAAGGAAGAAGAGTCTTTGGAATGACTTGTAAAGAGGAGAACTCTGGAAGTTTTTACCCTTGTCTTGTATGGGAAGATTACACAGAAAGACTGTGCCTGAGAAACTCTCCTTGCCTGAGAGACAGGTAGGCCAACAGGTATGCTGTAAGGGCTGAGAGTACCATAAGGAATACCAGAAGTTTGAGGGAGAGAGAGAGAGACAGACAGACAGAGAGAGAGGGACAGAGAGACAGAGAGAGACAGAGACAGAGACAGAGAGAGACAGACAGAGAGAGAGAGGGACAGAGAGACAGAGAGAGACAGAGAGACAGAAACAGAGAGACAGAGAGAGAGACAGAGACAGAGAGAGAGACAGAGAGACAGAGAGAGAGAGAGAGAGAGAGAGAGAGAGAGAGGAAAGAGAGAGGGAGAGCATGCAACCCCTGCTTCAAAGGGCAGAAAGAGGCAGGCCAAGACAGGATTTATTGGCAAAGGGGGTCCTCTGTCAAAGAAGACCTCCTTTCTAGCACAGTGATTCAGGTTACTTACATACTATCTCTGGGACTAATGATCATTCATTCAAAACTGTTTGGCTTTATTTCCTTTAATAACATTCTTCTGTAATATTGAAAATTACGTGTTTAGAAGAGGGGTCTCAGCCTCACTTCTCCTTCTCCATATGTACATTTTTCTAGGTCTTCTGAGTGGGTGGAGGGGTGGAGGGGTATGAATCAAAAGGCTAAACAATTCCTCCCAATTGTACCTTTGGTTTATGAGGGTTTCTGTCAAAAAGAGATGTACAAATATACTTTGTTGAATATCTGCATTGTGTTGAGTAATAACCATTTTGTGGTTGTGAACAAAGATTAAACATCAGCTTTCCACTAAATTCCTTTTTAAAGTTTCTTTTAGGGTAGATACCAAGGACAACTTCAGGAATCTTCTTTCCTCCAGTGTATAATTGTAGATAGAACTGGAATTAGGTCTACTACTCAAATTGAATTGAGGTCCTTCAAATCATGGGGGGTGGCAATTGGTACTATAGTGAGATGTGATATTTATATAATTGGACAATAGTGGAAAAAGATATCCTAGAAGACTACATAAATCTTTTCCTGTTCATATTTTGACCTCCTTTTGGCATGGAGATAACAGTGGATTCCCATAGGCTATTGTAGCAGAGTGTGGGCTCTGAAATGCCCTACTGTGGTAGATGTCATGTATAGACCCAATAATAATAACTAGCATTTATGTACTGCCTACTATATGCCAAGCACTTTACAAATAGGATAATATTCATTTTATACTTACCTGAGAGGTAAGTGCTCTTATTATTCCCATTTTACAGTAGAAGAAACTGAGGCAAATAGAAATTAGATGACCTATGCAAGGTCATCCAGATGGTAAATTCCTGAAGTCAGGTCTTCCTGACTCCAGATATAGAATTCTATCCACTCTACTGTCCAGCTGCCTCAAGGCAGCTTTCATTCCAAAGACTCTTCTTCCTCCCTTTTCTCCTGATACATATGCCTTCAAACTGAAATGCTATTCTCCATTATTAAAAGAGGAGGGGGGAGAGCAGGGAAAATATCCTAGCATTGTACATATGATATATTGGATAATGACTCTTAATGATAGTGAACTGGTTTGCCTCCACCTTCCACGTTTAACCTATTCTGACATGAACATGGTAATGAACAGTACATGTTAAGCCTAAATTTCAGAGAGTTCATTAACTCAGGTTTTCAATCAGGTAGGTAATGACTTTCTTTTTTGGCACAGGTGTCATGTGAAGGCCAATCAGACCAACTAATGCACATTTATTAACTGTGCCAGGTACCATGCTAAGCATGGGGATACAAAATGGGGGGAGCGTGTGCCCTCAAGGAGCTCGCAGTCCAACGGACCAACTAAAACAGGGGACGGATGGTCTGCATTGCTGCAGGTAACATCCACACCAACAAAATGACTTCTTTTGAGTAGTTAAATTTGATAAGTCATCCTGCACAGCACTGACCCTTCCCCTTTCTCAACAGAAACCTGGAGGGTTTCCAATGCTCATGATTCAGATACTGTATATAAGAAGTTTTCTTACAACTGGTCGTTGTCTTTCGCTCTTGAGTGGTTTGCATTAGGGTTGGGGGTTGGGGAATTAATGATTAAGTCACAGTTCTACAATCTCTGTCTTTACTCTTCGAACTTCTCAGTCAGGGACTTGCCTCTCTCAACACTCCCTGCAATGATTCACAATTCCCCTCTTCTCACAAATATCACAGCTGCTGCACTGTCCTACACGTGCTGTCTCCAACACTCTTGAGGGGTCACCGACTCTTGGGACTCCTTGTTAAAAATTTCTTTTTTCTTATGAATTTTGAAAATGTCAACAAACATGGAATTTTAAATAAAGAAGAAAGGATCATTTATGAAACTACAGGCTTCTATTATATACAGGTTTTTCAAAGTGTATAGTAAGTACTGCTTTGATTATCTGTGAATTTCTTTCTGTTCTCTCTGTTTTTCATATTTCTTCCTTCCTTCCTTCCTTCCTTCCTTCCTTCCTTCCTTCCTTCCTTCCTTCCTTCCTTCCTTCCTTCCTTCCTTCCTTCCTTCCTTCCTTCCTTCCTTCCTCCCTCTCCTCCTCCTTCTTCTCCTCCTTCTCCTCCCACATTGCCCACTACTCCCCCACAACAATACTTTTCTTGTAACCAATTGGTATAATCAAGCAAAATAAACTAATGCATTGGCCAGATCTGCAAATGTGCTGTCTGTGCCATTGGGTACCTCCCGTCTAATACCTCTCTGCCAAGAAGTTAGAGGCACACTTCATCATCAGTCATCTGGAGTCCTGAGTGTTTATTGCATTGATCTGGCTCTGATGTGGCTCTTTTCATCATTCCATGCTTATACCTCCCAGGCTGGTCGTCAGTTTGCCAAAAGGCATGGCTTGTAACAGCTGGGATACTTTCTGATAAACCTAAATACCCCTCATGGAATTGCAATCACTTCCTTCGCTTTGCAGCTGTCCCACCATCCCAACTCCAGCAGCAGAAAAGGGAAGGATCTTTTTATGAAAAGGCCACATCTGTGTCTCTCTCACTCTTAGTCCTGTGGCATCTCAAGCTTCTGATAGAAGTAGAAGTGTGTGTGGGAGTGAAGGGAGGGGGGCATGGGCATTAGCACAAATGTATGGCTAAGTATCTGTTATAAACTACCAAATTAATGTTTCCTTAAGTAATAGACTCTGATTTCCCCCGATGGCAAATTTATGTGTCCAAAGTATTCCTTGTACAGAGGTGATAAATTCAGACTCATACGATATCTAATCAGATTCCTGAATAGGAATATAGAATCAAAATTTTAGAGTTGGGAGAGACCTTAGAGGTCATAAAAGTTAACTCCATCATTTTATAGATCACGAAACTGAGGCCCAGAAAGGAGGTGACCTGCCCATTGGTTACTGAGATATTAAGTGGCAGAGCATGATTCAAAGCAAACCCCTCTGACTTCAGATTCCACATTTTTTTGTACTGCAGTATACTGGCCTTCACTCTCCCTTTTAGCACGGAGGTAACTTGGAACACCAGATTTTCTACAAGAGTCCTATGTCTCTTTCTTCAGAGTGAATTCCTGCTTATCATTTTCATTTCTCAGCTTACCCTTTGGGTAATGGTTTGTCACAGGGGATGGAATGATACTTTAGGTTTCATGTGATATTTTCTTAATCACTGTCTCTCGCAGTCAGGCAAATAACGTTCTCTATAGGTCTCTGAATACAAATTCCATTGTCAGTGACCAACTGTATTTTAGCTCACCTTGGACTTCACAAGGGACCTGGGTTGTATTCTATGACTTGAATGGTGACAACTTCTCTTGTACTTTTGTTTCTAGCACTGTTATTGCCTCAATGACCATATGGTCAAGCTCATTTCCTGGGAAGCCCCCCTCCTCATTTCCCCCCTCACCACCTGCCACCAGCCCTGCTGTGCTTGCTTTGGTATGACAGTGTGTTTTTGTTATTTTTGCTGTTCAGTCATTTCAGTCTTGTGTGATTTTTCATGACCCTATTTGGGCTTTTCTTGCAGGGGTTTGCCATTTCCTTCTTCAGCTCATTTTACAGATGAGGAAACTGAGGCAAATAGAGTTAAATGACGCACTCAGGGTCATACAGCTAGTAAGTGTCTGAGACGGGATTTGAACTCAAGTCTTCTTGACTCTAGGCCCAGCGCTCTATCAATACTCTATCAACGCTCTATCAATACAAGGTCCCTACCACAATGCTAAATATATGGAGAATGTAGTGGTCCATATAACCTTACAGAATGAAGCAGGAAATTCCAAATCTTCATCCTCATACCTCTCTAGATTTCCATCCAGCCCAAACAAAAAAGATTTCCTGCTGAGGGGAGAGAGCCTTCACCCCAAATTTACTTCCCTACAGTGGGGATCTCCTACCCTGCACCCAAAATGTACCTAGGGATGAAGCATTGACTTACATTCTATTGCTTTCATAAAGTCAATCCATACCTACAGAAAAGGCAAGAGAGACAAAAAGAGCAAAACACTCTGTTCCCATAGAGTTACCAAGGTAACAGTGCCCTGCCCCTGCCCAGGAAGAGTTGGGTTGGAATCCTGGCTCTGTTGCTCACTGCTCTGGTGACCTTAAGGGAATCATTTAATTTTGCTGGATCTCAGTTTCTTCATCTGTAAAATGAAGGGATTGGACTGGATGACTTCTAAGGTCCCTGGAAATAGCTCTAAAGCCTACAATCCTAGGCATAAGTCACACTCTTTTTTAAATTTAAAATTTGATTTTTCTCCAGTTATATGTAAAAACTATTTTCCACATTCCTTTTTAAAACTTTGAGGTCCAAATTCGCTCCCTTCCTCCCCCTCATTGAAAAGTCAAGCAATTCAATATAGGTTATACATGCGGAGTCATGCAAAACATATCCATAATAGTCATGTTATGAAAGAAAACATAGACAAGAAAAAAAAAACTAAAGAAAAATAAGGTTAAAAAAGTATGTTTCAATCTGTATTCAGACCCTATTAGTTTTTTCTCTGAGGATGAGTAGCATTTTTCATCATAAATCCTTCAGCATTGTCCTGGATTGTTGTATTGCCAATAATAGGTAAGTCACTCACAGCTTACAACATTGCTGTTACTCTGTATGCAGTACATTTTACTCTGTATCAGCCCATGCAAGTCTTTCCAGGTTTTCCTGAGAGCATCCCACTCATCATTTCTTACGGTACAATAGTACTCCATCGTAATCACATACAACTTGTTCAGTCATTCCCCAACTGATGGGCATCCCCTCAACTTCTAATTCTTTACCCCAAGAAAAGAGCCATTATATATATTTTTGTACATATAGGTCATTTTCCTTTGTGTTTTTTATCTCTTTTGAGATACAATGTCATACTCTCAGGGAGTATCAGAGGATTTCCTAAGATAAAAGCCAGCACATCAATGAAGTTTGTAGCCATGATGGGTCAGTTGTCACTGGGGGAGAAGCCAAGTTTTGACATTGTTTGAAGTTATTGTTTTCAATGAGGCTGTTGTTCTGTCTCTGTTGTCACCATAATAAAAGAAAAATCACATGATTACAAAGTGATTTTTTTTCACAATAATCCTGGGGGATGGATAGTGGAAGTATTCTTATTCCCGTTGTACAGATGAGAACATTGAGGCTGAGTTGAAATGACTTAAATCCACATGGATGCTGTCAGAGCCAGAACTCAAATCCAAGTCTTCTGACCCCAACTTTAGTGTCCTTTTTTCCCCCTGTTTGAAGATTCCTTCCTACTTGATTCTAAGCAACTTGAGAATAGGTATTGAATTGTTTTTCATCTTTGCATTCCCAGACTGCACCACAGCCTTGCTCAAAGTAGGTACCTACTATAACATTTATTGAATTATTGAAAACTCTCTATCAATGACCTAGTTGTTGTTCTCTTGTGTTTGACTCTTTGTGATCCCATGGACTAAATACATTGTCATAGAGCAGTTAGGTAGTGCAGTGGATAGAACACTGGGTTTGGAGTTATGAAGTCCTGAATTCAAATTCAGCCCCAGACACTTACTATCTCTATGACTGTAGGCAAGACACTTAACCCTGCCTGCCTCAGTTTCTTTGTCTGTAAAATATTCTGGAGAAGGAAATGGCAAGCCACTGTAAGTAAACTCCAAATGGGGTCATGAAGATTCACACATGACTGAACAACGAAAATAACAAGAAGACATTGTCATACCCAAGTAAGCACAGCAAGGAGGGCTACTAGGAAGTAAGCCTGACCAAATGGTCACTGAGAACAATATTTTCTTATTTGTTTTTTTAAATTTAATTAATTTATTTTATAGTTCTTAATATTCACTTCCACAAGAATTTGAATTCAAAATATTCTTCCTATCTCTCCCCAACCCCAACTCCGGGACAACATGCACCCTATCCACCCCTTCCTCCAGTCTGTCCTCCTTTCTATTACCCACCCTTCTTTCATCCCCCTTCCCCTCTATTTTCCTGTAGGGCAAAATAGCCTTCCATACTCCATTGCCTGTATAGCTTAATTTCCAATTGCATGCTGAAACAATTTTTAACATTCATTCTTAAAGCTTTGAGTTCCATATTCTCTCCCTCCCTTCCCACTCACCTTCACTGAGAAAACAAGCAATTCAATATAGGTCATACATGTGTAACAATGCAAAGCACTTCCATAATAGTTATGTTGTAAAAGACAAACTACATTTCCCTCTGTCCTATCTTGCCCTCTATTTATTCCATTATCTCCCTTGACCTGTCCTCCCACAATAGTGCTTGCTTCTGATTATCTTTTCTTAATTTGCTGTCCCTTCTATCGTCTTCCCTCTCCTATCCACTTTCCCCTTGCCTTCCTGCAAGGTAAAATATATTTCCATATCTAATTCCCTCCTTAAGCCAAATCCCATGAGAGTAAGGCTCACTTATTTTCTTTTCTCTCCCCCCTCTTCTCCTCCATTGTAGAAGCTCTTTCTTCCCTCTTGTATGTGAGATTATTTGCTACAGTCTACCTCTCCCTTTCTCTTACTCCTAGTTCATTCCATTCAACAGTAAATTTTATTTTTTTAGGTATTCTTCCTTCATATTTAGCTCACCAATGTGCCCTCTATGTCTATCTATCCACACACATACATATACACATGTACATATGTACATATAAATACCTACATATATATAATATAAACATACATACCAATACCTACCTGCATATATATTCCCTCTAACTACCCTAATACTGAAAAAGGTCTCGTGAGTTACAAATAACATATTCCACCTAGGAATGTAAACAGTTCAACTTTAATGAGTTCCTTAAGGCTTCTGTTTCCTATTTACCTTTCATGTTTCTCTTGATTCTTGTGTTTGAAAGTCAAATTTTCTATTCAGCTCTGATCTTTTCAACAAGAATGCTTGTAAGGGCTGCACAAATGTGCATACTTAATACCACTTCTAGGACTGTATCCCCAAAAGATCATAAAAATGGGAAAGGGTCCCACATGTACACAAATATTTATAGCAGCACTCTTTGTGGTAGCCAAAAACTGGAAATCAAGGGGATGCCCATTAATTGGGGAATGGCTGAATAAATTGTGTTATATGAATGTAATGGAATACTGTTGTGCTATAAGAATGATGAACAGGAATACTTCAGAGAGACCTGGAAAGACTTGTATGAACTAATGCTGAGTGAAAGGAACAGAACCAGGAGAACTTCATACACAGCAACAACCACAGTGTGTGAGGATTTTTTCTGGTAGACTTAGAACTTCATTGCAATGCAAGGACTTAAAAAATTCCCAGTGGTTTCTTAAGGCAAAATGCCTTCTGCATCCAGAGAAAGAACTATGGAATTCGATTGCAGAATGTAGCAGATCATTTTCTTTTGTGTTATGTTTTGGTTTATCTTATGATTTCTCCTAATTCTTCTATGCAACATGACTAAGGTGAAAATGTTTTTAATAGGAATGTATGTGTAGAACCTATATAAAACTGTATGACGTCTCAGGGAGTGAAGGGGGAGGAAGTGGCGAAGGAGGGGGAGGGGGAACAATCTAAGTTATATGGAAGTGATTGTAGAACACTGAAAACAAAAACAAAACAAAACAAAAAAAATGAAGTATTAAACTGAAATGAAAAAAAAAACCAAGAATGCTTGGAAGTCCTCTATTTCATTGAAATTCCATTTTTCCCCCTGAAGTATCATATTCAGTTTTCCTGGATAGGTGATTCTTGGTTTTAATCCTATCTCCTTTGACCTCTGGAATATCATATTCCAAGTACTTCGATCCCTTAATGTATAAGCTGCTAAATCCTGTGTTACCCTGATTGTATTTCGACTATACTTGAATTGTTTCTTTCTGGTTACTTGTAATATTTTCTCCTTGACCTAGGAACTCTGCAATTTGACTACAATATTCCTAGGCGGTTTCCTTTTGATTGGTGAATTCTTTCCATTTCCATTTTACCCTCTGGTTCTAGAATATCAGGGCAGTTTTCCTTGATAATTTCTTGAAAGATGATGTCTAGGCTCTTTTTTTGATCCTGGTTTTCAGATAGACCAATAATTTTGAAATTATCTCTCCTGTATCTATTTTCCATGTCAGTTGTTTTTCAAAAGAGATATTTCACATTATCTTCTATCTTTCCATTCTTTTGGTTTTGTTTTATAATTTCTTGCTTTCTCATAAAGTTATTAGCTTCTATCTGCTGCTTCATTTTAAGGCATTCTTCTCCTCATTGACTTTTTGCCATTTGGGTTAGTCTATTTTTAAAAGTGTTATTTTCTTCAGCATTTTTTTGGGTCTTCATTAGCAAACTGTTGACTTGCTTTTCATGATTTTCTTACATCGCTCTCATTTCTCTTCCCAATTTTTCCTCTATCTCTCTTACTTGATTTTCAAAATCTTTTTTGAACTCTTCCATGGCCTGAGACCATTGTATATTTTTTTTTTGGTGATTTTGGATATAAAAGTCTTGACTTTTATATCTTCCTCTGATGGTATACTTTGTTCTTCCTCATCAATAGGATGGAAGTAAATACCTTTTCACCAAGAAAGTAACCTTCTATAGTCTTATTTTTCCCCCCTTTTGGACATTCTCCCAGCCAGTTGCTTGACTTTTGAGTCCGTTGTCACGTGGAGGGTATACTCTAGGGACCTGTAAGCTCTCAGCTCCTCCAAGGTGACAAAATCAAGGGAGAGGAGTTTACTCCTCTCCTGGCCTGTGCTCTGGTCTAGGAGCAGCTACAAGCTTCTCTGCCCAGAATCTGTGAGTAGGATTCCCTCTCCAGAGCCTCTACCAGCTCCACTGTGCCAGCACTCCTCCTCACCCCAGGACTGCCACTCAGGACTGAGACCCAGATCAGCTGCTTGATTTCCGCAGGACCTTTAGACTGAGGACTCCAAAAGTGGACACTGCTGCCAGAGTGGCTGCTGCCCTGGGGCTGGGGCCAGAAGTCGCTCCCTTTTCATCCTAGTGAAAGAACTTTCTTACTGACCTTTGAAGCTGTCTTTGGTGTTTGTGGTTTGAGAAATCTGGGAAATGCAACTGCTATCCATGATTCTGTGCCTTGAAGCCTACTCCAGTCCTATCCATTCCATGCCTTGCCATGCTCCATGGCCAATGCTAGGCTGCCCTCCACTCTGAGCCTGATGTGATAGACCTTTCCTGTTGGTCTTCCAGGCTGTCTCGGGATGGAAATCTCTTTCACTCTGTCATTTTGTGGCTTCTGCTGCTCTAGAATTCATTTAGTCATTTTTTACAGGTATTTTATAGGCTATGAGGGGAGAGCTACAGCATATCCATCTTTCTACTCCACCATCTTGGCTCTGCCCCCAATATTTTCTTAAAAAAAGAAATATTGCCTCCCTTGGTAGAATGTAAACTTTTTGAGGGAAGAAATTGTTCCATTTTTTTCATTGTACCCTCAATGTCTATCACAGTGCCTACACATAGTAGGTGCTTAATAAATGCTCATTGATTACTATTTTAACATCATAAAATTCATTTGTGCATATATTTATTTTGTGATGTCATGTTTCCTGTATTGCAGGGAAGTCTCAGATTCGTTAGGAGTCAGTAACACTTAATAGGGACTGATTTTTCAAACCTTGCCAATGCTATCCCAGCTCAGATCTGGAAGAAAAGAGGTGGGGGAGAAATACGGGACAAGGAAAATTGTACATCGCCTGCCAAGATTAAAAGGCTAGCTAAAGAAAACATAAACAAATTCATTTAGTAGAAGCTTAATCTTCAATATTGAACTCTGATTCGCACGGTTATCAATTGCTTTTCCATTGGCATTTGACTTGATTTTCTCTGCAAAGTGCCAGGGAGACTCAGAAGAAGAGAGTCTCCTGATTGCTCAGATTTTCTGTGTAGTCAAGTTTGGGCTCAGTCAGAGGTCAAGAATTACTCAGCAGCTCTTGAATCCATTTCAGGATTCTAGGTAGCAACAAACAAGCTCCTAAAACTCCTAAGTAATAATAGGAATAGATGGCATTTCTATAAGGCTTCAGGTTTTACAAAGTAATTTACACATGTTATCTCAATTAATCCTCACACTAGGAGGTGGGGATATATTATTATCTCCATTTTACAGAGGAAAAACTGAATCTCAAAGAGGTAAGTGATGTGTCAAGGGTCACACAGCTAGTAAAGGTCTGAGCTGAACTCAGATCTTTCTGAATTCCAAATCCAACACTTTTTCCACTGTACCACCTACCTGCCTCTGGTGCCCAACAGGACGTATCTATCCCCATTTACATCAAATATATGAGCATGCCATCTCTCTCTTTCTCTCATTTTTAAATTGTATTTATTTTTAATTTATGAAATAAAATAAGCATTTCCATAACAGAATAAAAAAGGATGACTGTACATGAAATGGAAAATTATTACTATTCGTTACATAATTAAATTATCATGAAACTTTGTTTTTTCCCTCTCTCCCCCAAGATGGCTACCATTAGACACAAATATTCATATATATAAATATACATACATATGCATGTAAAATCATTCTATACGTACTTCTATTAATCAGTTCTTTCTCTGGATACAGATAGTCTTTCCCTTCATATGTCCTTTGCAGTTAATTTGGGTACTTAGAATAGTCAAAATGACCCAGTGGCTCAAAGTTGTTCTAAAAACAACATTGCTCTTATTGCATACAACGTTTTCTTCATTCTGCTCATTCTGCTCTTCATTATTTCATACAAGTCCACCCATGTTTTTCTAAAAATCAATGAGCTCATACTTTCTTATAGCATAGTAATATTCCATTACATTCATATACCACAACTTGTTCAGTCATTGCCCAGTTGATGGGTTTCTCTGCAATTTCCAGTTCTTTGCCACAACAAAGAGAGCTGCTACAAATATTTTTAGAGCTTATAGGTTCTTTATCTTTTCCCTTAACTATCTTTGTAAGAGGCCTAGTAGTGATATTGCTTGGTCGAAGGGTATAGGCAGTTTAGTATCTTCTTGGGGTATAATTCTAGATTGCTCTCCAAAATGATTGGATCAATTCACAATTCTACTCAAAGTGAATTAGTGTCCTAATTTTTCTATATCCCCTCTAACATTTATTGGTTTCCCCTCCCACTATTTCAGCCAATCTGATAGGTATAAAATGATACCTCAAGGTTGTTTTAATTTTAATTTCTCTAATCAATAATGATTTGGAGCATTTTTTTGTATGACTATAAATTGTTTTGATTTCTTCATCAGAAAACTGCCTCTTCATATCCTTTGATCCATTTGTCAATTGGTGAATGACTGGTACTCTTATAGATTTGACAAAATGCATGTCTCTTTGTAGAAAGAGATCAGAAGAAAAAGAAGCAGTTTTTCTGATCTGGACTCATCTGAATCTAGGGTTGGATCTTATCAAAGCCCAAAGACAGGCAGCATCCGATAGTGGAAAGAACATGGATTGTGGAATGATAAAACTTGGGTTCAAATCTGTCTCTGTCAGCTCTGTGTCCTTGGCAAGGCATTTATTTTCTCAGTTTCCTCTTCTTTGAAAGGACGAGATAGGACTAGATGGTCTCTAAATCTACATGGTAAGGGCAGAATGCAATTTGAATTTAAATTATTGTAACTTTGGCTGCTGAGACTGAGAGGAGGTCATGGAGAGAATAAGCATTTCAAGTCTTTTGATCATAGATCTTGAGTTTGAAGGGACCTCATATATCAGGAGATGAAACTGAAGCCCAGAGAAGGGGGAGAAAAGGAATAAGATTTTATTACACACCTACTTAAAATGTGTAGGCACTGTGCTAAGCACTATTCATTATATTATTTGATCCTCCCATTTTACAGTTGAGGAAACTGAGGAAGACAAAGGTTGAGTGACTTGCCCAGGGTCACATAGCTAAGAAGTGTCTGAGGCTGGATTTGAACTCAGTTCTTCCTAATTCTGGACTCAGTGCTCTGTGCACAACGGTGCCACTTAGCTGCTGACATAAGAAGAGACTTTACTTGCCAGATTAAATAAGTAGTAAACATCAAAAGTGGGATTTGAATCCTGGGTTCCAGGAGCTAGCTCATTTCCCATTTTACCATGCCCATTCCTCTCAGTCCTTATAGTCTGTCTCATAATTTAATGCCTAATCATATTCTGTCTTGTATAACCTTTTAGAGGTTCATATGTGTTAGTCTTGTTTCTCCAGCAATGCTATAAACTACTTAAAGGTGGGGGCCATGTTTTAAGCTTCTCATATCCTCCTCACAGTGTCTAGATGGTTCTGGGCACATAGTAGATACTCAATAAGTAAATGGTGATTGATTCACTTTTCCTGCAAGAAGAACTGAGAGACTATTGCTAGATATTAAAGAGTCTTGGCTAACTAAGATGTAATCACTGTTTTCAGAGTGCTGCTGTTCAAACGAGAGTATAGGATGACAGATTTATAACTGGAGGGGACATTAACATCATCTAGTCTAACCCCCTCCTTTCAAAGATGAAGAAGCTAAGTTCAAGAGACGTTAGGTCCCTTTCTCAAAGTCACACAGCTTGTAAGTGGCAGAGCCAGGATTTCAATCCCATACCAAAGAAATGATCCTGAGTTGTACAAATGGAAGGTAGTGTTATCATTGCAACCTCTGCCTCTGTGCCTCAGCCTGGGTTGCTTTGGTGGCATAGATCTCCCAGGTGCTGCAAGTGGTCTTTTTGTGAGGGCGGCATTTTCTCTAATTCCTGAGAGGTTTCAAGCAGAAAGTGCTCTGAATACTGGCCAAGGAGAATGTGTATCAGGTTAGGGGGGGAACTCTGTAGGATAGTTGGCTGAGAATGCCATCTGTGATGACCCCTGAAGACAGCTGGAGTAGTGTCAGATGATAAGCCATCATGACCCGACGTGTGTGGGCAGCTGCAGATTCATAACAAAGGGGATTCTGTAGCAGATGTGGTCTTCAGCTTTGAGTTCACTACTCATACTTCATCCAGACCTAACTGTTCATAGCAATCTTTTCATTCACCTTGGATTGACTCCATTTCCTTCCCTGTAGCAACAGCTTCAAACTTTTTTCTCTTCAAGTGCCCAACTCCATCTCTTTTCCACATTTTCTCTTAAGTATATAATTTTTTTCTATTACTTTACCAAAAAGGTTGAGGTTATCAGAAATGAGCTCCCACTTTTGTCTTTCTTTATGACTTAATTTCCCTCCATTTTCAGAGCATGAGATGATGCTTTTCTTTGCCAAAGTTAAGCTTCCAGTTAAAGCTCATTATCCCATCTCCTCCTGTCTACCCTGGACTTTGCTCCATCCATCATTGCCCCATCTTTCTTCCATTTGTGATTTCTTCATCTCTTTTGACACTTTCCCTTATGCCAAAAAGTATGCTCAGGTCCCCCTACCTGGCTAGTTTTTCGGGAATTCTTTTCTCCCTTTTACTACCAAGATTCTAAAAAAAGTCATCTATACTTGCTGCTTTCACTGCCTTCTCATTTCTCAGTTCTCTTCAATTTGGCCTCCCTTTCCACCATTCTGTTGAAATGATTCACCATCAATGACTTCTTGCTTGCCGGTTCCAGAGGTCTCTACTTAGTCTTCATTATGGTTTACTTTCCTGTTGCATTTGAAACTGTTGAAAATTCTCTTTTTCATTGCCTCTTCTCTTGGCTTCTGGCACTCACTGCTCTAGAGTGATTCTACTGTATTTCTTGGTTTGCTTTGTCAGTTTCTTTCCCTTCTTCTGCTTCCTAAGTATGGTTATTTCCTCAAGACTCGGTTCTTCACCTCTTTACCCCCCCTTTCTATTTTTTTCTCCCTGGGTAATCACCAATACTAGTATGACTTCAGTTATCACCTCAACATGGATGATGCTCAAGTCTGTATTTCCATTCCCAACCACTCATGTCAAATTTTTCACATCTCCTTCTAGATGTCTTGCAGGCACTTCAAATTTAACATGTCTGAAATTTTATATTTATATAGGCATATTATATACAAACTTATATACTTACATGAAACTTAAATAAATAAATTTACATATAAATATATTTACATATTATAAATCACCTCTATTCTAACTTGTCTTTCCTAATTTCTTTATTTTTATAGATAATTTCTCCATTAGATAACAATAAATTATTCTCTATTTAAAATTGTCATTTTAATCAATCATTTCCCTAGGTTTAAAATTTCCAAAGCTGCCTTTATTCTTTGACTCTGACCTCTTCTATTCTCTTGCTGTCTTCTCTCTGACTATCTTGACACCTGGACCAGACATCATTCCATAGAGAACTAAACTAACTCTGGAGGCTCCTTGGTGTCCTTATTGGGGAACCTTGCACATGGCCTACTATATCTAGATCAGGTTCAGGAATGCTTCCTTTTATTCCCCAGCCATCTTCCCTCTAGTTACCCGGCTGCCTCACATGCCTCTTCCATTGCTCACCCCACCCTTTCCAGTTCTGGAACCAATATCTAATCCACATTTCCATTGCTACTGAAAAGGATATGCCAATCTATTCCCTTTGACTCCACTCACCACCCCTGTAATTTTCCAAACCAAAAATACCTTTGACTGACCACAAATCCCCCATGAACATTGCTTCCTTCTCTGAAAATGTACATTCCTTGTGTCTTATTCTCTTCAGTTGGTTGTAAGTGATCTCGTTTTTATATTTTCAGTACCCTGGACAATGCATTGTACACAGAAGTAATTTAATAACTGTTTGTTGAACTGAAGTCATGAAACATTAGCGGTAGTCAATGACTTGTGTCATCTTAAAGCCAAAGGGAAAATGGTTGGCTTTTGGCATATTATAACCTAGGCACATTTGCTCCAAAGAATAGTGTTAATGCATTGGATCTAGGGAGACATTCTTCAGTTCTCATGGAAGGCTGTAAAATCTGTATGTACATTATTCAAGTCTAACAATACTCCTTTCTACAATTGCCCTATGTGCTCTCTACCTATAGTAGTTAGTCAATAAACCTTTATTAAGCATTTGCTATATTCCAAGTAATGTGGTAATTGTTGGGTATACCGAGAAAGGCCAAAAAAACCAATGTCCCTTTTCCTTAAGAAGCTCACATACTAAGGGAGGTTGGCAAGCAGTCAACCATGTACATACTAGATACAGACAACAGAAGTGGAAGATCGTCTCAAGTACGGGCTATTGTTTAGAAAATCTAAACTAGTGAAATATGAGGAAATTATTTAGTATGCTTAGGAAATTCATTTATCTAATTATATATACATCTAATTTATTTATCTAATTTTAAATATATATATGTATATATATAATCTATTTAATTAGAAATATTTAGAAACTAAATAAAAAAGGTATAGGGTCAGCTTGAGGGTAAAGCAGATAGATTGTAGGTCTTGGGGTGAGGAAGGCCTGAGATGGAACCCTGACTTGGATACTTAGTGCCTATAGGACTCTTTACAAGTTATTTAAACTTCTCTCTGAGCCCCAGTTTCCTCATCTGTCAAATAAGAATAATAATATCCCTAGCCTCACAGAGTGTTTGTGAAGATCAAATGAGACAGTGTATGAAAAGTGTCTTGCAAACCTTAAAAAGATATATCAATGCTACCTACTACTATTGTTATTATTATAGGAAGTTAGTGAGTGTGATGAAGTCATTTTATAGCTTTATTTTTAAACTTCATTATAGTCTAGTATTGGGGGACATGAGTCCTGACAGTACAGCTATAAGGAAGGTGGTAGATACACAGAGATTGCTTGAGGGAAATTGCTTAGTTGCCTTGTAGAAGAAATTGTAGACTGAGACCTTTTATCTTTGCTCAGTTACTCATTTGGCCCAGAATGTTAAAAGCATTCTGATTTTTAGGAGGCTAGGGGTATCTATGGCAGCTTTGTTTTCATTGAGGTCAAAATAATCCTATTTCTCCTGTTAGGATGGAAGCCCAGGATATCCAAGTCCTAGATATATGTATATAAATATACATATGTCTATGTATAAATATATATGTTTTTTAAAATTAAGTCCTAAGGCAGCTTGAAATTTTATAAATTTAAGCTTCCTTGAAAAGTTGTGGTGCTCGTCAAAAGTTAAGCAGTAAAACCTCAGGTTATTTGTCATAATCAGTAAATGTCTATTTTGACATACCAACGAATCTGTGATTACTTCTATACTGCCCGCCCCTCCCCTCCTGATTCTCCAGTCTCTTCTATCTCCAAACCAACAGCCTTCTCATCCTAAAGATGCCTCCATTTGATGCCCCTCCTCTGATGGGTGAGTTCCTGTGGAGGGCCACTCTTTCATGAAGAACCTAGGCCATTCATCAGTTCTCTTCTGGCTCTGCTCCTAACTCTCTAGGGTTTCCAACCTTGGCCAGACATAGAAACCTCCTTCTCTGTCCCCAGTTCTGACTCCCTTCCCCACATTAAACTCCCTGAGGGTAAAGACGATTTCACTTTTGTTTCTGTATGCCCTGTGCTTACTTAGCAACCTGCCCCAAGCAAAGGAAGTGCTTAGGAAATGCTGATTCCTCTTATGTTCAATTTGTATTTGAGACCAAGAGAGAAGAATATCATGAAAATTGCACCAGTCAGCATCCTCACAGACCTAGGACAAATCCATAAGGAAAACAGCAAGCAGATTAAAAAAAACCAACCCACAAAAACTCTGGAACTGACAGTTATATAATTGAGTGGATGTGGAAATGGGTCGTTAGTACCTACATATGTTTGAATGAATACTGCAAATGGGCCATAAACTGGTCCCAGAACTGAATAGAAGGAATATTGTATATATTATATATATAATATACACATAATATATATTATATATAATATACATATTATATATGTATGTGTATATACATGTGTATATATATATCGTGTATGAAGTACTGATGGGAAGGAGGCCACTAGCAGCTGGGAAAACCTTCGTGTGGAAGGTGATATTTGAGTTGAGAGCTGAAGGAAGCCAAGGGTTCCAGCGAGCAGGGAATACATTCTAAGCAGAGGGACCAACCAATGGGAAGACACAGAGATGGGCAACCTTGTGATTGAGGACAAAGGGAGCTTTTCAATATATTTCTAAAAGGCAGCTGGTTTGAAGCAGCAAGACTGGCTTCAACTCCTAATCTGAACATTCTAAAACATTAAAGACTTTCTAGCCCCTTAATATCCAGAAGATCAAGAGACTGATACAACCACTGACCTTGAATATTATTCAGGTCTGTCAGGTTCTGGCTCCCATTACTGAGGGACCTTTGCAAGAGGCCAGAACTTATGGGATCTCATTTCCATCATTGCTTCAACAGATTGAAGACACCATCTGGAATCGTCACCACAGCCAGATTAGTTTATGAATGGGTACTGGGGATAGAGAAGAGATACACAATGGGGCTACATTCTTGACAGACAAATCTGTAATGGAAAGGTTTAAAATAGGCATCATTGGAAGTAAAAGCACCATAAACCTTTTATTTCAGATGCCCAAAGAACCTAAAATGCTGCTGGAGGTCACATAGGTGATAAATGTTTCTTCAGGTGACTTGTTCTTGTTCATGTTAATATGGACAATTTAAAAAAGTTTCCTTAATATTGAATCAACCCTACATTTCCAACATCAATCCAACCTGGTCATATTGTATAATCTTTATGATATTATTAAAATTTTTACATTCATGTTCAGTAAGATATTGGTCTATAGTTTTCTTTCCCTGTTTCAGGTCTCCTTGGTTTAGGTATCAAAACTAATATCAAATATATAGAATAAATTTGGTAAGATCCCTTCTTTTCCAATCATTTTATATAATATTAGAATTAATTGTTCTTTGAACATTTGATAGAATTTATAAATCCATCTGGTCGTGGCTTTTTTCCTTGGGAATTCATTTATGAATTATTCAGTTTCTTTTTCTGAAATTGGGTTGTTTAAATTCTTTAACCTTTATTCTGTTAGTCTGGATATTTTATATATTTTTAAAATATTCATTTGTAGTGAGGATATAATGATAGGTCTCTCATTACACTCTCTCAGGGCCAGGTCTGCTGTATCTCCTCTCCTCTCTCCTTGCTCCTCCCCCTGAAAATTGCTCAAGTATCCTGAGAGAGTTGGGGTATCACCCCCACCCAGTTCCATTTAACTACTTAACACTGCATAACTTCAACAACAGGATGTTTATTTTAGATATAGGAAGAACAAACTTTAAAATGCTTTCCCCAGCATCTCCTTATACCACCTGAGTCTTTGGAGGATAAGGAAGGAATTAAGCTCATAACATAGCCCAGATTCCTATATAGCCCTGGTCTTATCAAGTTCATGTCCAGATGAGCCTGCATCTCAGTTATTGCTGTCCTAGATTCCTAGAGGTGACTTCCCCAAATTGCTCCTAGATTGCCTGAACTGATACTCTACTGACTGTGAAACCTAGACTCTGGAATGATAGAACGCTGAAGGAGACTCCCCTCAATGCGTTGGGGCATTGATGATCCTCTGACTGCAAATCTGAACCGAAACAGTGAGGTGTCAAGAAACCCTCTGGATCTTTGGAACTCTCAAGGTTGTAGACTCCACTCTCTTTACAGGCACTCCCAGAACTGCCAAGGCAGGGACTGTAACTGAAATTGACACCACTTTTGAAATGCTTCCATAGACAGAGTTTTCTTTTCAGCAAGTGATTAGCTGACTGCAACAAGTTACAGAATGACTATGTGTGTTCCACATGGCTATCCAAGGCATTTCCCTTACATTTTATCACAACTCTCTTAGAAGAAGCCCCTTAGAGACCTCTCCAGGAAGAAATGCCATCTCAGGGGCCTGTACACGCTACTGTCCTCCTTTACACATCCATTTCATTTAAATTGTTGGTTTTATTGGCATGTTTACTGACCATGATGTCATTATCTTCAATGTACTGATCTATTGTTTCTATGACTTGATCTTTGACTCATCAATTCTTTAGGATCAAATTATTTAGTCTCCAGTTAATTTTTAATCTTTTCTTCATGGTTCTTTATTGAATATAACTGTTACATGGTGGTCAATAAAAAAATGTGCTTAGTATATTAGATTTTCTGAATTTAGGGCATTTTATGGCTTCATACACTGGCAATTTTTGTGAAGGTACCATGGACAGCGAGGTGGCACAGTGAATAGAGTGCCAGGCCTGAAGTTAGGAAGCTGTATCTTTGTGAGTTCAAATCTGGCCTCAGACATTTATTAGCTGTGTGACCCTGCACAAGTCAGTTAATGTTGTTTTTCTCAGCTCCTCATCTGTAAAAATGAGCTGAAGAAGGAGATGGCAAACCACTCCAGTATCGTTGCCAAGAAAACCCCTAAAATGGGGTCACAAAGAGTTAGACACATCTGAAACAACAAAACAACATGTACATTCCTTCCTATTCCCATTAAATAATCACCAAAGGGCTATCATAACTAATTTTTCTAAAATTCTGTTCAGATCTTTAATCCCATTATAACTACAATGCTATTTTGGGCCTAGAGCTGAGACTACCCAAATGACCTGGTCAGGGCTCAGAGCAAAAACATTCTTTGCCCTTTTCGGAGCTTAGGAACTGAGTCTCAGCTTACCTTTTTTCTATAGCTCCTGCCCTGGTTACTTCCCTGTGGTTCTACTTTGTGATTGGGGTAAGAAAGATCTACTGTAGTTTTTCCTTAGATTTTCTGATTGCTACTCAGTTTGAGGCTCTTCTCAGGTCATTGTTGGAGTGGTTATGGAGGAAGTGCAACTGTGCTGATTCCTCCTACTTTGGCCTTTTTTCTGGTCTCCCCTTCTGAATGATTTTGGACTTTATTTAGGAGGCTCGCCAACATTCTGTTTACCATCAGCACTATGTCATCTGCAAACAGGAGCATTTGAAGAGCTTGACTATTTATGAGGAATCTTTTTTCATTTTGAATCGGCACATCGTACCATGACAATGGTAAACAACTCTAACAAGCATACATATACTTTTATGCTTCATTTAATATTAATAATCAGAGGATGATTGAAAAAAGTTACTTATGTTGCCTCTATCAAGGAATTTTATATTATTTTAACACATGCAATCTTGTTAGAGGTAACTTCTGAGACAGAATTTTGCTTTACTAAACCAAATGTTTATTCATGGTCACTAAACAGTAAGCATAGGGGCATTGTTTATTCATAGCACCTTTTAGATCTGAATAACTATGAAATTTATAAGATCATAGCAACAGTGCTGGAATTAAATTCAGAGGTCATCTAGTTCAACCCTTCATTTTACAGATGAGGAAACAGAGGCCCAGGGATTTTAAATGGCTTCTTCTAGGTCCTATAGGTAGTATCAGAGGTGGGATTTTAATCCACTTCTAGTTCTCTGAAACCAGAGCCATTGCTTTTTCTATTATAATATAGTGACTCCTATTGGTTTGCTGTAGAAAGTCAAAGCCTGTGTCCTTATGATGCTTTCATTAAAATATCCTCTGTACATATGTAAATGATGCTCATAAAGTTCCTGTAGAAATGGGAAAATAGCCCCTGGGTTGATAGCTATTAAAATCTTTTTGATTATAAAAACATCTTCTCAATGATTTGATACCTTCCCTTCTTTTAGCTATCTTGAGACTCATGATTTTGCACCTTATTTAGACGTCTCTGCAACATTCTGTTTACTATCAGCACTATGTCATCTGCAAACAGGAGCATTTGAAGAGCCTGACCATTTATGAGGAATCCTTTTTTCATTTTGAAACATGTTATGATGTGCTGTATCCAGCTCAGAACTGTCATTGAACTGTCATTGTTCCTTTTATCCCTCTTGATTTCAAATTTTCCCCCTTTTCTGGTTTTCCAGGTCTGGCTTTTTAGTATAAAACCTCATCACCAATCACATGGTGTCATGTGAATTGGATTCACTTTTGGAAGTAATTCTCTGTTAATCATATATGATTTGAGTGCTAACCTGAGTTTCCTCTGGGATCATAAGAATTTGGTTTGTTTTTGATTTTTTTACACCCATCCAGGGATTTCTTTAGGAATATCAGAATGTGACTTGTCTGAGACTTAACAAAATCAAAACCAACATGAAAATACAAAGAAGCAAAAGAAAGCATTCAGTTTAATAAGACACAAAATAAAGAACCAATCACCAGATAGACAACACTTGGGATTTCCCCCCTGGATCAATAAAAATCCCAACTCCCTTTATCTCTCTTCTGTGCTTCCACCACTCAAACCTATACATCTCAATCTCCCCTTCTCTCGCTCCACTCTACCCCGCCACTTACAGCATATTCCTATGTGGGGGCCCCCTGGTTAGAGCAAAGCACTCATGTTTGCCACATAACTGTCAGTCTTCTCTTTGGTGAGCACTATCTAGGAACATGCTGGTAAATGTTTGACAACCTAATCTGTGTTATTAAAATTTTCTCCATCACTTAAGTCTAGACAATCAACAAAACAAGAAGTCAAGCCCTAGTTGGCATTGTTTACTAGTTTCTGAGAATGTAAATGTTCACATTGAAAATTTAGCATTTGATTCTTCCTCACTGGCTAGCTCCAGCATACTCCTAGTCCTACCTACGTAGTCTTGCAAAGTTACCCTAAATACTTCTGTAGGTGTGCACTCCCAAGAGGAAGGAGCTTACTAGGATTATTAAGGAGCTGAGCAACTCTGTAGTACGTATAAGCCAAAATACCAACAAAAGCATAGATGGGGTGGCTGTCCCTCACGCTAATCTTTCTTTCCTTTGGTGTTCCTGGGTAGTGATAGCTCCCACAGCTGAGTCCTCATTGTTCTGTTTTCTCTGTCTGGTGCCAGTTCTTCTTCTCCTGAGGGAACACTAGATTTCATTGGCTTGCCTCAAGATCCTGTGGTGTCTGTGTCTATCTCCGTCTCCCAGTTGGTCTGTGCCACCAGCTGGTGTGGGTTCCTCCATAAACATGGTTCCCTAGATGGCTATTCAGTTGCCAAGAGGACCCATGTAGAGGCACCCACCTCTCTCCAGGGACCCAAGTCCATATGTGGAGCTAGATGTTCAATCTCTGTCTCCAGTTCTCTTGAGTCTACATGTTCTTTCAAAAGCAAGTCAAAAAGCACAGCACAGATGAGTGAACTACCTATAAACTCAGTGACGATGATAAGAACAAAGGCCTTGTTAATGAGGTTATGAAGATTTCACATTTTGTGAACAAGGGGCATATTAGGGATGTGACAGGGGAAGGAATTCTCCCTGAGGCCTGCCCGGTCATGTGTATTCCATGTTATTTCAGGTAAGATTATTCCAAAAACATTCATAATTTAAGTTTCCCTGGAAATCTGGTGTCTGGGACTTGTTAAGCACTGTAAAAGGGTTGCTGAGATTTGATTTTGGGTAAGAAAGCAGTCATCCTATTTCTCTATTTACCTGCCCCACTGGGGCAATGATCTAACAAGGCCCATCTGCAACTAGAGGCCTGATTTCCTGCCTCTCAGTCCTAAGATCCCACTAGTGATTAAACTAACTCTCTGATACCTTCTAAATCTTTCTAATATCAACCCAGACTCCCCTTCTGCATTCAGGAAAACAAACAAACAAGGGAAGACACATAGCTGTAATTAAGGCTATTTTCATAGCATATAGATTTGAAGCATTTTTAAATGACTACAATACCAAAAAGCATAATGACTGAGGATTCACATATAAATAAATTCATATATTCAAAAACATTGTTGGGGAAACAATCGGTGAATGCTGTTACATCACCCCACATTTGTGAGCAATAGCTGAATCTGTACTTAATTCACTCTTGCTTAATATTGTCTCTATTATGCTAAGTCTCCTGATGGAAATGGACAGCTGAGGCACTTTTGTTGAGAGGCAGCTGACTAACTTCCAGCTGTTTCTCCTTTTCTTCCAGGTTGAGCCAGTTTCATTTTGAGAACCTGAGATTCCTTAGGTTAAAGTAATCACATTCATGTCTTCATCACCCCGCTGACTATTTCATGAACAACATATTTCATCTCTCTGTTTAGGACATTTTCTCTGGACATCCCTCCTGCCTAGAATGCTCTCCCTCATCTCTTCAGGGAGAACTGAACCTCCCTGACTTCCTTTAAGTCCTGACTAAAATCTCACCTTCCTCAGGAAGCCTTCCCCAGGCCCTCTTACTTCCAGTGCTTTCTCTCTTTTAATGATTTCCTATTTATCGTATATATAACTTGCTTTCTATATATTTGTTTGCATGAGACTATAAGCTTCTTGAAGGCAGGTACTGTCTTTTGTCCCTTTTTGTAACATCAGTGTTTGGTACAGTGTCTGTCACATAGTAGGTACTTAACAAATGTTTATTGATTTTTTTTCCTGCACCACTAAAGGACGAAACCCAAGTCCCCTGAGTCACTCAGACAAAGTCAAGACTGCCAGAACTCTCCTTTTCCACTTGCAGTGAATTTGAATGTCAGCTAGGTGTCAATTCCTCAGATGTATTTCCTGCCTCCACCTCCCAGTATAAATCAGCATCAATCCCCAAATCTTCATCAGCACCCCAGGTCTCCCTCTCCTTTCCCCAAATGTCTATTCCTGCCTGACCCAGATAAGAACCCTGTAACAACACACTAGGCTTCACCCGTTTTGACACCGACAGGAATACCAGCAGATCTGACCTGTTTCTACCCACCCTGACTTGGCCCTTTCTTATTGTGAATATTTCTCCTCATTAAAGCTTGCTTGCTTTACTTTCTCTATGTTGGCTCTCATCTTGGGCCATGTTTTGTCTTGTGGTGATCTTCCTCTCAGTCATGCCAGTTTTCTCCTTTAGGAACATCAGCTATTGACTAAGGCTGCAATAAATGGTGGCAGATGTCCCTACTGAAGCCATGTCTTGGGCAGATTTTATAAAAGACTGGATCAGGAACCAGTGCCTTGATAATAGAATCTCCGTCTTTGCTCCTTCTCTGTGACTCTAGAGGTCTCCCCTGAACCCTGTGTCTTGAACTCTTCCTCTTACCAATACATATATATATATATATATATATAAAATCATAACATATATCATATATATATTATTATGACATATTATATGTAACATGACATATATACATATATCTAATATGACATATATATATCTCTTAAGTGATGACACTACCCCCATACACACACACTTGTACTGTCTTGGAATCAGGAACGTCATTACAAAACCAAAACAGTCAAAATTAGAAGGAAAACAAGAAACTGGGGAAATTTTTATGCAAATTTCTCTTTGAAAAGGTCTCATTTCTCAAATATAAAGGGAACTGAGCCAAATTAATAAACCCGAAATCCATTCTCCAATCAAAGATATGAATAGGCATTTTTCAGAAGAAATCAAAGTTATTAATAGTCATAAGAAATGCTCCAAATCACTAACAGTTAGAGAAATAAAAATTAAAGCAACTCTGAGGTACCAACCTCACACCCATCAGATTGGCTCCCATGACAAAAGAGAAAAATGACATGCAGGAGGGGATGTGGAAAAATAGATATATAGTAATGACCTGTTGTGAATTGATGATTTATACCATTCTGGAGAACAATTTGGAATATGCATATGGCCAAAGGTCTATAAAACTGTACATATACTTTAATCCAGCAATATAACTGCTAGTCTGCACCCCAATGAATATAGATAAAGGGAAACGATCCATATATACAAAAATTTTATAACATCTCTTTTTGTGGTAGCAAAGAATTGGAAACTGAGGGGATGCCCATTGACTGGGGCATGGTTGAACAAGTTGTGGTATATGACCATGATGGAATACTATTGTGTTGAAAGTAATGATGAAATAGATGAGTTCAGAAAAATGTGGGAAGATTTATATGATTTGATGCAATGTGAAGTGAACACAAGTAGGAGAACAATGTACACAGTAATATCAATATTATAAGGACAATCCACTATGGAAGACTTAGCCACTCTGATCAATACAATGTTCTAGGATAATTCCAAAGGACTCCTGTTGTAAAATACTGTCCATCAGAGAAATGATAGACTCTGAATATAGACTGAAGCATATTTTCTTTCATTTCTTGGCTTTTTTGCCCTTTTGCAACATGGCTGATGTGTAAATATGTTTTACATGACTTCAAATATATAATAGATATTGTATTTCTTGCCTTCTCAAAGAGTTCTTGCCATCAATGAATTTCTTGCCTTCCATAATTTTTCCATTGGTCTTTCACACCATTTTATACCTATATGGTAGTGATGATGGATCAGATAATGTCGGTCATCTGTGATTCATTATGCATCCAGTCTTGTCAGCCAATGGATATTTTGGCCAGATCTGATTTTTGCCACAACCTGAGTGTGTGCTGAGTGTTCTGATTTACACAGTTAGAATAAACTGTAGTATCCAGGTCCACAAATAAATAAGTTATTTATTTATGTTACTTCTGTTTGGTTTTTTTTTTTGGTCAAGAAGAATCCTCTTTAGGTTGAAGAGTATAGAATGTAAAGGGTTAAGGAACAGAAACTCAAGATAAACAGGAAGTTAACAGAAGAGTACCTTGCTACCCTTAATGAGTTTGGGTGATCTGACCAAGACAAATTATCTTCTTTGTAATTTATGGTTACTGAAAGAGCTTAGAGATGAGATTGCTGAATCAATGTTATTTTTTGAGAAATGGGGAGAATTTGAGAGATGTCAGGGAGCTTGAGACAAACAAATGTCCAATTTTCATAAAGGTAAGGTGTAGGATTTGCAATATGTAAGATGGCAAGCTTGATATTAATGCACAGTAGGGTTATAGAAAAGACTCTAAAATAAGTAATTAATAAATGCTCAGAAAGGTAAACAATGGTCACTGTGGGTCATTATGAATTCATTAAGAACAAGTCATGCCAGACTAACCTGACTTCCTTTTTCACAACATGACTAGCCTTAAGGAAGTGCTATAAATGCAACATACTTGGATTTCAGCCAGCCCTTTGACTGAGTCTCATAAGTTGGAGAAATGTGGGCTGGAATTAGGTAAAATGCTAAATGGTTGAGTGATCAGTAACAGAATGTTGGTTAATGGATTTTTATCAACCTGAAAAAAGATCAAAGTGCCATGATAATAGGATTATGCCCTGTACTTTTAGGATATTATACAAAATGAATAGGAATAAATAGACTGACATGGATAGAATGTTAGACGTGGAGTCAGGAAGATCTTAGTTCAAATCTGGCCTCAGACATTTATTTACTAGGCAAGTCATTTATCTTGTTTTTAATTTGTAAAATGGGCGTAATAATACACCTACTTCCTAGGGTTGCCCTAAGGATTAAATGAAACAATGGTAGAGTGCTTTGCAAATGTTAAGGAGCTATGTAAATGTTAGCTATGATTAATATAATAATTTCTACCAAAATCCAAGAACCAGTATTATATGTAACATAGAAACACTAAAACTCATTTAAATAAGACCAGGGGTCAAGGAACAATGTACATTATCACTGCTATCATTTGGCACACATCTAGAAATGCTAGCTATAGGAATGACAAAGAAAATTGAAGAAATAAGCACGTGCAAAGGGAAAACAAAACTACTGCTTTTTTGGTGACATAATAGTCAACTTAAAGAACCCCAGATATACAATTAAAATTAATTAAAACAACAACTTCATCAAAATAAAAGAACACAAGATAAATGCATGCAAGTGATTAGTTTTTCTGAAAATTACCAACAAAACCAATCAGGAAGAAATAAAAGGACACATTACATTCAGAATAAATGCAGAATATACAGATTATTTGAGAGATCATTGATTAAGACACAGATAGGAATTTTATGTTGTAACTGTAAACTATAAATAAAGCTACTATAAATAATTGGGGAGGAGCTAATGTCTTAGTGCTACCTAAATTTATTTATTCAGCTCTATACCAATGAAGCTACTGAATGGTTACTTTCTAGAGCAAGGCAAAATAGCATTCATCTGGAACAACGAAAGGTAAAGAATTCCAAAGAAATGAACCACTTGATGAATCAACAACTTTTTACGATATACTTGATGGAATGGCTCGAAGACTGGATGTAGAGTTAGGAAGCCGTGGATCTGAATCCATCTCACCTATTAGCTGGCAATGTGACCCTGGGTAAATCATTTAACTTTCCTAGGACTCAGTTTCCTGATCTGTATGTAATGGGGGCCTGCCTGCACAGAAGGACTGGGATGGCATCCCTCCATATTTTAAACCAGGCACACTGACTTTGTGGAAAATTGCGATGTCTTATAGACATTTTGTAACTTGATGCAGTCAGGTAACCATGTTTTGAAGAGAAGACGTTCTGATTGATTTTCCACAAATCCATTCAAACAGGACTCCCAGCGTTAGTCCCCTCCTCTCTTTGCCTCATTCTCCTTTTCCTTAGTTCTCGGTCTGGTGAGTGATCATGCCAACACTGCAAGTTTAAAAAAGGCAGGAGAATGGGCCACAGGGATCTGAGAGTCAGAGTTTGGGTCCGGTTTCATGCTACTACTTCATTGATGCCCTAAGGAGTAAAGAAACACTTTGAGTGTGATTTTTGGGACTCCAGCCCAGTGGCACCTGGAATATCACCTTATCCAGTAATCATGCCCCATCTGGATATAAACCTGGTGAAACTGAACAAAGTTTTGAGCCTACTCACCCAAAAACCAATGTGGTATAAGGGAGGGTATGCCCTTGAGGTGCATATGTTCATGCTTGTATGTAGGTAAAGTAAATTCCCCTTCGTAGAAGCTAATGAATATTAAGTGGATGAGTAGGACTGGAATACTAGACACAGGCCCCCAACAATGTGGGGGGGAAGGGAATGAAGCTAGTGGCAGCTTGTGTTAACAGCAATAAAGAAGAGAAACCCCAACCTCTCAGAGTTACACGCTACAATCCTGAGGGACTATGCATTAGGCCTGGCTCGAGGAGAGAGTCACCGCATAAATAGCCTACGTAACATAAGTCTGCTGAACTTGCTGACCTCTCAGATTGCTTCCAGCTCTAAATCTATGAATACATGAGCTCATGATTATTTCCTGGCCGTAAAACTCTGTAATGGCGTGTGGTGTGAGAGCACCACAACCAAAGGGCTTTGGAATTAGGAGAATCGAGTTCTTATCATGCTTTATCCAATTCCTGCCATGTCATTTCAAGAAAGTCACTTATTTTATTTGGGTTTCAGTTTCCTTAGTTACAAAATGTCTAACCTATAATTTAGGGATCAAATTAGAAAATACATATGAATGTATTTTGAAAAAGCATCAAACAAATGTTGTGTATAGACTAAGTGGTATTATGACTATTCATAATAGCTATGTAACAAGACTCTGGAGACAAGGTCCGCCAGTGGGCTTTATCTCCTGTTAAAAAAATAACTGACTTTTAGGAAAGCCTATTTAGTCTCTAGGTTCAACAGCTAAGGGACAACAGAAATTAGGAAGTTAAAATCTTTACTTTGATAAATTGGTAGATTTGTGTTCTCACCTACGTGTGTACTCCACTGGTTAGATGGAAGCCTCTTCACACATTCTCATCTTGCATAACTAAAAAAAATTAATAAAATTTTTTATTAATATTTTATTTTAATAATTTTAATTAATTTTAATTTATTAATATTTCATTTCTTATATTACCATAGTATGTATCCCTCCCCTTCCCTGTGCCCCTTCCCTTTCTAGAGAACCATCCATATGACAAATAGTATTTTTTGGAGAGAAAAAACCAGTACAACTGATTGATAAATTGAAAAAGTTTTAGAGGTGTCTTTTCATATCTCTTTGAGTCCCACTTAATCTTTATAATTTGTTACATAGTTTTGATATTTTTGGTGCATCGTTTTTCTTTCCATTAACTTTGTTATTGTCACTATGTATATTGTTTTCTTGCCTATGATTATGTCATTCTACATCAATTCATATAGATCTTTCCATGTTTCTCTGTATTCATCACATACATCATTTCTTAGAGCACAGTAATATTCCATCATGTTCATGTACAATAATCTGTTATTAAATATTAATGTTATTATGCTATCAAATTATTAATTATTTAATTAATAATTCTGATCCAACCCATTAATTTATTTATTTAATTAATGTAATTTAATTTTAATTTAATTAATAATTTTAATAATTATTAATTATTAATGTTATTATGTTATTAAATTTGTCAATTTTATCTTTTGTATTTGCCTCTATCTCTATTTGTTAAGAATCCATCTCTTATTCACAGCTGTGAGAGGTGTGTGATCTCTTTCTTGTCTAATTTTTTTTTATTTTTAAGTAATACAGTCTGGTGCAGAAGAGGAATTCAAATTTGGCCTCAGACACATACTAGCTGTGTGACCTTGGGCAAGTCACTTATCCCTGTTTCCCCATCTGAAAAATGGACTTAAAAGTAGTACATGAATTGTTGTGAGAATCCAATGACACAAAAAATTATAAAGCACTTAACGGTGCCTGGCACTCTACAGTAAGCTCTATATTAATCTCAGTTATCATCATCATCATTATTGTTAATTATGAATTGTATTGTAAAGGATTAATCTAAGTTTCATTTCTGCCAGGTTGTTTTCCAGTTTTCCCAAGAATTATTTTAACTGATTAATGAATCCTTATCTCAAAATCCTAAGTATTTATACTTGGCAAATATGTGGTTATTTTTCTTATTTGTTGCTATAAACTGTATGTCTACTCAATTCCAATGATTTACCTTTCTATTTCTTAGCCAGTTCCAGATAGTTAATTAAAGTTTAAGATTTGGTACTGCTAAATCTACTTTCTTTATAACTTTTTTCATTATTTCCTTTTATATTCTTGGCTTTTTGTTTTATTAAATGCATTTTGTTATTATTTTTTCTAATTCAGTAAAAATTTTGGCAATGTAATTGGTATGGTATTACATGTGTGTGTGTGTGTGTGTGTGTGTGTGTGTGTGTTTAGGTAAAACTGTCATTTTCATATTGACTCTCCCTACCTGTGAATAATTAATATTTCTCTATTTAAATCTGATTTTATTTGTATAAAGAGTTTTTTATAATTTTGTTTATATAGTTCCTGGGTTTGTTTTGGCAAGTGTACTCCCAGGTATATAACCATTTAGAGTTATTTAAAATGGAGAATTTTTAGTATCTTTTCTTGCAGATATTTGTGACATATAGGAATACTTATAATTTACGTGGATTTACTTTATAGTCTGCTACTTTGCGAAAATAACTGTTTCATCTAACTTTTTAGTTGAGTCCTTGGGATTTTCCGAGTATACCATCATATCATCTGCAAAAAGAGATAGTTTTATTCTGATTTGTTCTATTTCTTTTTCTTCTCTTATTGATATTTCTAGGATTTCCAATACAATATTGAATAATATTGGTAGCAGTGGACACATTTTTTTTCCACAATGGTTTTATTAGGAAAACTTCTACATTATCCCCATTACAAATAATGCTTGTTGATGGTTTTAGAAATTTTTTTTATCAATTTAAGGAAAAATCCGTTTATGCCAATACTTTCAAGTGTTTTTTTTAAAATAAAAATGAGTCTTTTATTGAAAGTTTTTTCTGAATCTATTGATATAACCATATGATTTCTTAAAACTTTTATTATTGTTGTAATCAATTATGTTAATAGTTTTCCATATGTTAATCATCCCTGCATTCCTGGTTTAAATCCCACTTGATTAAAATGCATAATCTTTGAAATATATTTTTATAATCTTTTAGCTAGTATCTTTTTTTAGGATACTTCATCTATATCATTTATAAATTGGTCTATAATTTTCTTTTTCTGGTTTTACTCTTCTTGATTTAAGTATCAGTATCATATTTGTTTCATAAAAGAAATTTGGTCAGCTCCCTGTTTTTACCTATTATTCCACATAATTTATTTGATATTGGAATTAGTTGATCTTTAAATGTTTGATAGAATTCTATTGTAAATCCATCTAGTCCTGGTGTTTTTTTCTTAGGAAGCTCATTTATGGCCCATTCAATTTCGTTTTCTAAAATAAGTCTATTTAAATATTCTATTTTCTCTTCTATTAATGTAGGGAATTAATATTTTTGTAAATATTCTTTCATTTCCTTCCTTCCTTCCTTCCTTCCTTCCTTCCTTCCTTCCTTCCTTCCTTCCTTCCTTCCTTCCTTCCTTCCTTCCTTCCTTCCTTCCTTCCTTCCTTCCTTCCTTCCTTCCTTCCTTCCTTCCTTCCTTCCTTCCTTCCTTCCTTCCTTCCTTCCTTCCTTCCTTCCTTCCTTCCTCTCTTTCTTTCTTGTCTTCCCTAAAACCTTAGACTCAGTGCACGCTGAAGCCCACAGATTGAATAACAATAGGTCTCTGCCCAAGCTCCACTCAATGACTGTTTTTGACCCTCCTGGCTTAGATCGAATGTCAGTAATAACTGTCTCTGGGAAACAACAACCCTGAGGATCCTGCCCCCACCCCCCACCCCCAGCTTATTTATTTATTTATTTTCTATTTAAAGGGGCCATCCCCTGACTACTTTTTAAAGAGGACTGTTCACTGAATGAGCATTACCTCACTTTAACTGAGTACCCGAAAAGGCCTTAGCCTAAAAGGCCAGGGTCTTTCATTGCCCTTGGCCCATCTCCAGTCATCCTGATGAATATCTGGTCACTGGATCCAGATGGCTCAGGAGGTGAAAGTGAGGCTAGTGACCTGCACAGACCTCCCTCGCTTAAAACAAAGTCAAGTGCAAGTCATGTCATCATTTCTCTGATATCATGTCTACTTTGAAAATGAAAATCCTCTCCTTATTCTCTTATTCCTTTTTTTATCCAGCCCTCTAAAAATTTCTCCCTTATCTTCTCTCACCATTCTTCTAATCTCAACCCTATACATCCTTCTAAAAGTCCCTCTCACACTCTATCCCCCAATTTTTCTCATCTCTCTAGAAGTTAAGAAGACTTCTAAACCTCTTTATATGTATACTTTGTTTCTTCTTCAACCCAGATGAGGGTAAGTTTCCAACATAACCCTCCCTCTGCTTCCACCTGTTTCCTCAGTGTTAGTTCTTTCATGCAATGTTTTTATAAGATGATTACCCATTTTTACCTTTTCCTACACAATTTTGTTTTTTAGAATGACCCAATCATACACAACCCAGCCTCAACCTTTCTTTCAAACTATGTTAGTAATGCTAACAGTTTTAAGAATATGGATAACATTTTCATGTATCATAGATAGTCTGACCTTTATCAGTGCCTTATGTGTCTTTAATGATTTCCATATATTTCTTTTGGATCTTTTATATAGAATATTCCATTGAGTTAGGGGCTTTTGTCACAAATACCTGAAAGTCTTTCATTTGTCAAATGTTCATTTTTTTCCCTTCAGGATTATACTAAACTCTGCTGGGTAAGTTATTCTTTGATGTAACCCCAGTTCCTTTGCTCTTCAAAATAAAATGTTGCAAGACCTATAGTCTTTTGGTGTAGGAGCTGCTAAGTCTTGTGAAATCCTAACTGCCTTATGCAATATTTACATTATTTTTTATTGTTGCTTGCAATATTTTCTCTTTGACCTGGAAATTTTGAAGCTTGGCTATATTCTTATTCCTATAACTTTTCTGCTTGGGATCTCTTTCAGGTGGTGAATGGTAGCTTACTTTTATTTCTATTTTGCCCTCTTCTTCTAGTACTCCAAAGTAATTTTCCTTAATAATTTCTTTTAATGTATCCAAATTCTTTTTTTCATAACTTTCAGTCAGTCTGATAATTCTTGTACTATCTCTCTTTAATCTGCTCTATGTATCAGTTGTTTTTCTAATGATATGTTTCAGATTCTCTTCTATTTTTTTCTAGTATTATTTCTTGGTTTCTTATCATGTCATTTGACTCTATTTTTACAATTCTAGTTTTTAAGGAGTTATTTTCTTCCTGAAGATTTTTGTGTTTCTTTTTCCAGTCGGCTAACTTTCTTTTCATCATTTTCTTTTATTGCTTTTAGTTTATTTTTAAATTCCTTTTTAAGTTCTTCCAAGTGGCTTTTTTTAACCTTACTCTCTTCCTCTGAATATGAATGCAGATCTTCTTTAAAACCCAAGTAGCTATCTATAGTCAGATTTTTTTCCTTTGCTTACTTATTTTTGTTTCATTTTATTTTCTTTTTAGCAGCTAATCATCATCATCATCATCATCATCATCATTATCATCATCATCATCACCAAGTTTTAATCCCTAGTTGTGGGTAATGTTGTCCCAGCCTTTAGATTTTTCTCACTATTATTTTCTTAATTCTATCTTGGGATTCATACTCAGGGATTCTTTTCCTTCTCCCTTAAGCCATAGTTAGGGCTTCAGCCACACTTTCCCAAAAATATTCTTGTTCCCTGTGGCACCACACTTACCAGGTCTGTGTTTCCTCCTCCTCTCCCATAGCCACAGCCTGGAAACATGTCTGGTTGGCACTGCCAAACCTGACTTCTGGAAATGGTGGTGGAGGGGGTAGTTGTAGTGGAAGGTGATTCAGCCATCCGCTGTTCCCTAGATGAAAGTTTGTGAGGTAAAAGTTCCTGAGGCTATGAGGTAAAAATCTTGAAGTGAAATTTCTTGAGATCATGAGTGAGGGGAAAGTTGGGGTGAAATTTCTTGAGGCCCATTCAGCTTCTCCCAGGACCTGTTGTTTGTCAATTCAGTGGAGTTTGCCTGAGGTGTTTACACTTCACTCAGCCCCTGGAGTCTTTTCTGAGTTCCTCTCAGCTGTTTTACCTTTTTATTTTTGCTGCTCTACATTTATTTAGTGGTGATTTTCTCTCTGTGGAGGAAATCTGGACCTATTCCACCAGAATGCACCTGCATGTAATTTGTAAAAGATATATAGGCTTTTTCTGCTTTTTATATTTGTTTGTGATATCTCTGTGCCCTAGGACATGGCCAATTGTTTCTAAAAAGTTCCATATCTTAAAGAGAAATGTATCTATTCTCTTATTATCCTATTTAGAAGATGACATGAGTCTTTTAAGTATTTTCTTCAGAAATTTGTTCAGTTCCATATTTTCCATTTTGTATATCTTTCTGTTAGACTTATTCAAAAATGACAAAGAGATATTGAAGTCTCCTGTCACTATTGTGATGCTCTCTATGCCTTCTTGAAATTCAGATAATGTTTCCTTTTTGATTTGTATAATAAGGCATTTGGAGTGTATAGTTTATTACAGATATTTGTTGTCTATATACATGTTGTCTTTCAACATAGTATTATTTCCTTGTTAGTCTCATTTTATGTTTTGAATGTTTAGTTTTGCTTTGTCCAATAAGATGATGGCAATTCCTGATTTTTTGGGATTCACTTGATGCATAGCAATTTTTTTTTCTATCCCTTGCTTTATTTTGTAGATGCTTTTGTTTTTAAAATGTGTTTCCTATAAGCAACAGGTTGTAGGGTTTTGTTTTTGTATACAATCTGTCACTATTTTCCATTTCATTGGATTATTTAATTTATTTACATTTAAAGTTAAAAAGAGTTAGGTTTATATTTTCCTCCATCACTTTCTAAAATTGAGGATTATTTCGACTCTTCCACTGTAAACACAAGTATGTTACTTTAATTCTTTTTTTTAAAGATTCTCTTTCTCTCATCCTTGATCCTCTCTTCTCACTTGTTACTCTTCTCCCTTTAGAGTTTTATTTCTTTATTCCTCTCTCCTGCTTTGATGGAAGCTAGGTGGTGCAGTGGATAGAGTGCTGGCCTTGGAGCCAAAAAGGAGTTCTCTTACTCTTTCCATCACCCATCTTTTGTTTTCTTCTGCTTACTCTGGACCCTCATTCTCTGATTCATGACCCCTACAATCATCTGCTCTCTCTCCTTTCTCTGTATTCTTCATATAAACCCAAACTTCCAAGGTTTCCATTCCAAGTTTTCTCCTCTAGCCACTTTTTGCCAGTGCCTTGACAGACTCATTCCATGGATTCTCCTTTTCATTGTGCCTCATTTTCAGAACAATTCCAATTATTGCAGTTATCATAGAGGACATTGTCCCATGATAGGGCATCTCTTCCCTTCTCTCCTCTTCCCACACTGATTCTTACCCCCTTTTATTGACCTTTTCTCTACATTGGCCTGAACATTTCCTCTCTGTGTCCATACTCTCCCATTCCTTCTGGTGCCAGGGGACTCTAAGTGTTCCAGTTCTCCACCTTCCAGGAAGAGGCACCAAATCCCCCAAGTCTCATCCAGTGTAAGGCTCCCATCTTCCTCCACCCATAGAGCATTCATCAGTGGAACCCCTCCCACCTCCAAAGTAAGACCTCCTTCTGCTCCTCTCCTTTTCAGTCTTTACTCTTCTTCCTTACCCATTCCCCTATAGGTTCTTCTCCTTTTGAGACCACAGAGGTCATCTTCCCCAAAATGATAGCCATTGATTAGGCTCCAGAGCATCATTTATTCCTTCTTATCTCCGTTTTCCCTTACTACCCTTCAGATACCCTTCTATGCTGTATTATTGTCCCACAAAAGAAGTATCCACCTGTATGCAGGATGTCACCAAATTCTATCCATAATGCCCCCCCATTCACCACTTTACTGTTACCTCAACCATATTTCTGCCTTTTCCCCTTGTGTACACTTTGAAGGAGGTCTCCTACTGGTCTCTTTTGTCACTATTGCTCTTGCTGTCTGCATTTATTCACTTCTGCAGTTCTGTTGTTTGAGGACATTTAAGAAGCAAATTCTCTCTTCAGTTCTGCTTTTCTTTCTGAAAATATTTTAAACTTTTTTTTATTATTGAACATCCATCTTTTATCCTGTATGGTTAAGCTCAGATTTGCAGGGTCGTTCTCCATGGATTGCATCCTGAGCTCCAGTGTTCTTACAAACACATTATTCCACTCTCCTCTCCTTTTTCTAGTGAGTGTATAATAGTCATGTGTTAGTTGAATGTCCCTTCCTATGTTTTTTAAAGGTGTTTCTTTTAATGATTTGAAGAACCAGTTTCTGAATTTTATTGTTAAATTGAACTACTATTTGTCTTGACGTTTGCAAACTTGAGTTGTTTTCTGGAGATGATCTGTGTATTTTTCAATTGAGATTTTATTTTCTAATGTTCAGAAGATTTGGATGGTTTTCTCCTATTATTTCCTTCACTGTGGTATTAAGGATTTTTGTCCTGTCATGTTCTTCTGTGAGGTTTGTGATCCTTAGGTTATCTCTATGCAACCTGTCTTTGCTTGCATAGTAACCATATATTTTCTAATGATTTTATTTTCTGCTTCTCTTCTTTAAGATTGTCCTTCACTTCTGTGTATTTGCATTTCCAATGTACTGTTGTCTTTTTTGTTTCTTTGATGAAGCTTGCTGCTGCAGATTCAATTTCTATTCTGCTCATTATTTTTGTTGGGTAGGACATAAATTTTGCTCTCACTATTCCCAGTTCTCTTTTAAACTACTCAGGAATAGTGAGTTGTGGTTCCATGTTCTATTCAAATTCTACGAATTTCCAGGTTAAAGAGAAGAGTGGGGATGATAGTGGCAGGAATCTGCTAGAGAAGATGAAGATGCAAAGGAATGGTCAAGGGTAAATAGAGAAAGATTAGCCTTGGCAAAGAGGAGGGTGCTAGTGGCAGAAGATATTGAGGGATGAGGAGGAATGGAGAAGAGGTAACTTGGTCAGTAGCCTCAATTTTTTAAATGAATTTACAACAAAGTTCTCAGCTGAAAGTGTAGGGGTTGTAGTATTCTGGTAAACTTGACCAGAGATAAGAAGACTTGGAATGGTAGCTATGGAGAGTGGAATAGTGAATTGATTGGCAGGAATACCCACTTTTCTATGAAGAGGGCCTTGCTTAGATTACATGAGAAGTTTGTAGGGCATTCACTTGGCATGCTTTTGTGATTTCCTCCAGCTCCTTTGTAGTAGCATATATATGCTAAAGAAGTAGATAGTGAGTATAGGATTAGGATTAGTATAGGATAGTGAGGATTAGGATTTGGCAAAGCGTGGTTGGTGGTAGGATAAGGAGGCAAAGATGGGCCACTTTGTGTTTTGTTTTTGTACCTGCATGTTAGACAATGTGCTTAATGATTGCTTGATGAATTGGTTTAAATAATTAACAGTGAGGTTTCCAGAGTTGACTACTCTTAATGTGATATATTCTTGAAATAGCCCATTAATGAAATAGACTTAATTGTGTGTGTGTGTGTGTGTGTGTGTGTGTGTGTGATTTCAAGATAAAGATTGCTTAAAAGCTATGCTAGGGTATTATTGTTGGCATATTTAGCAATTTGGATCACTCACTCCAGATCTTGTCCTATTTTCTTTTTCTTCAACCCTTTGCCCATGAAATAGATTCCTCTTCCCTGCCTTCTCTATCTGATATCACCCTTCCCCTTCTTAAAGGTCCAGTTCAGGTCATTCATGAAGCCTCCTCTGACCCTCCTTCCCACCTTTCATTCCATTAGACGTGATCTCACTTTGCCTGTAGCTCTCCTATGCATTTAATAACCTTTGACTTTTCTAATGCACTTAATAATTTTCTAATCTGCATCATTATTATTTGTCTATATGTCTCACCCAGGTATTAGTGCTGTTGGTGTTCATCCTTCGTTTTCAAGGAAGACCAATGATATGTTTAAGTGATGCCTTGACTTTTTTTTTCCAGAGTCATCAAAGTCCAGTGGCAAGACAGAAGTCAGGATGATTGGTGATGGACCAGGGTGCAGCGGTGTCTTCATTGTCTCATCAAGCTCTAAGCACTCCACGGTGCTTGGCCTGCTTCAGTCACTTTCATAGTTACTGGAACAAATTGTTCTCATCCACTCATGCCATTGGGGGAAATCTTCGTATGTTTAGGGCAGACATGCCCCTAACTCACCAATGGATTTGAAACCTGTTGGCGATCCTCAATATGGTTTAGCCTGTAGGCTTAGGTAGTGTCGCTGCTGTACATTACCACTTCTTGGAGCCACAGGTGAAAGCTGGGTGACAAATGGACACCCAAGTTAAGCAGTCCTAAAAAAGACTTGGGAAGAGGTGCTAGTCCTCCCTGAATACCCCATACACTCCTCTATTAGAGTACAAGCTCCTTGAAAGCATTCTTGCTTTCATTTTCACTCTTGTATCCCCAGGGTTAGCATAGTGCCTCCAATGTGTTATCGTTCAGTCATTTTCAGTTATATCTGACTCTTTGTGACCCTTTGTGACTCTTTGGGATTTCCTTGGCAAAGATACTGGAGTGGCTTGTTATTTCCTTCTCCAGATCATTTTACATTTGAAGAAACTGAGGCAAACAGGGTTATGTGACTTACAAGGGTAATATAGCTAAGTTAGTGTCTGAGGCTACATTTGAACTCAGATCTTCTTGACTCCAGGCCTGGAAATCTATCCATTGTACCACTTAGTTACCTCTAATATAATAGTACCTTAATAAATATCTTCTCAGTTGTGTTGAACTGAGTACACTTGAGTCCAACTCAACTTTCAATGTGAGCCATTGTATAAACTAACAGAATTTGCTTGAAGGTCATTAGACCTGGTTTCTTGGTGTTTGGGAGGAGGAGATTATTTACCAGTCATCTGGAAGTAAGCTTTGCCTCAGATCATCAAAACAACGTAGTATCATGGATTTAAGTTTCTTACATGCCATCGAGTCTGAGACATAGAGAAGTTAAGTGATTTGCCCAAGGTCATACAGCTTTTTAAGTGTCTGAGGCTGAATTCTTTCTCTTTATGTACCCCTTCATGCTTACTTCCCTCACATAAGTGATGAAGGCCTGAGCCATACCAATCTGGAGGGAAAAATGTCTTTAAACAGCAAACGCCTTTCAAATATACCATGAATAATCCATGTGTTGACAGAGGCCATTTTTGTGATGGGCTGAAAAAAATTAGGAGGTGGGTGAAATTAAGGGGTGGATTCTTTATGAAAATTACTTATGATGCATGATGTAAACTATCCCAATGACAGTGTAAGTTGTGGGAAAGATGGGACAACCCCCACTGGATCCTTGATCCTTTGCTGGGGTGTTCCAATACGCTTGGGCCCAATTTCCAGATTTTTCTTGTTATCTAGGAAGTAGAAACATGGAATTACAAGATATTAACATAGCAACAGAGTTGTCATAAATTTTAGCCCATTGAGAAGATGTGTGGGTATGAGCACGATGACTCAGAGTGATATGTATTCACTTGCAGGCCTTGCCAGTACTGTACAATTTATTTTCTTAAATGTGTCTATTTCTAATAATATCACTAGAGTAGGGCAACCAGCTGGAAGATCACACAGAGCTTCCTCCCAGCTCCTTCTCCACTAACCGAACATATGCTCAACTTAGGACAGGTTGATTCAAGTCAATAAATGTAATTGGGTACCTTCCTCCTCTGTGCAGAGTGCTGTGCTGGGTCCCTGGGGATCAATATTGATGAATAAGACACAATTCCTTTGTGCATTTAGCTCACTGGCAACTCACCTTCATCTGGTGCTTTCAAGTTAACCAAATGCTTTCCTTGAAATGACCCTGGTACAAATATGTCATCTCTATTTTAAAGATGAAGAAACTCAGGCTTACAGCAGTGATATGACCTCAGGCTTACAGCAGTGATAAGAACACATGGCCTCTCAGTGTCAGAGGAGGTATTCAAACCTCGGCTTCCTGCTTCCAAGTCTGGTGCTTTTTCCATCCTATCTCACTTACCATCTAGTTAGGAGGGAAATACACATAACAAGAAGGAAGGAAAGAAAGAAGGAAGGAAGGAAGGAAGGAAGGAAGGAAGGAAGGAAGGAAGGAAGGAAGGAAGGAAGGAAGGGAAGGAATGAAGGAAGGAAGGAAGGGAAGGAATGAAGGAAGGAAGGAAGGAAGGAAGGAAGGAAGGAAGAGAAGGAGAGAGTGAGGGAGAGAGGAAAGGAGGGAGGGAGGGAGGAGGGAAGGAAAGAAAGATTTATTAAGGATGGGAAGACATTGGTATGTATATGTAGATAGCAAGGAAGGAACAGTAGATAGGGAGAGATTGAAGATAGGAGAGAGTGGGGATGACAGGAGCAGGAATCTCATGGAGAAGACAAAGATGGGTAGGAATGGTGCCATTGCCTTTTATCTGCCCATGTGACAGGCACTCTGCTTTATGAATGTTTTCTTATTTGATCCTCACAGTAACTCTGGAATGTAGATGCTATTATTATCTGTGTTGTACAATGGAAGAAACTGAGGCAGGCATAGAAAGAGCACAGGCCAGAAATTTGCAAGTTCAAGTCCTGGTTCTTCTACTAATTTTATGGCTGTTGCCACGTCAGTCAGTTGTTTAGTCAACAAGCATTTATTAAGTGCTTAGTGTGTGCAAGACACTGAGCTAAGCAATGGGGTTAGAAAGGCAAAAACATGGCTCCTGTCTTTAAGGGGCTCATGTTCTCATGGAAGAGTCAGGGCATCAAAAATGTACATATAGAATTTGTGCAATGTAATAAAAAGTAATTTCAGAGGGAAGGCACTGGGTAAAGGAGGACTGGGAAAAGCTTCCTGCGGTAGGTGTCATATGAACTAAGTCTTGAAGCAAGGAGTTAAGGTATGGAGGGTGAGCATTACAAGACTGAGATCTGAACTTAGGTCTCCTGACACAAAGTCTGGTACTTTTTATATCAAACCTTGCCACTAGACACAACAGTCAATCAGTAAGCATTTATTAAGTGCTGACAATGTTCCAAAAACTGTGCGAAGTGGTACAAATACAAAGAAAGACCAGGACCCCACTTTCTAATGAGAAAGAAAGCATGCAAATAAATATGTGCCTATATGATACATATGGTGTGATTGGATGATAATCTTAGATGGAGGCATAAGCAGTGATGACAGTGGGATGAGAGTGGGGAACCGAGAAAGGTCTCTTGCAGAAGGTAGGATCTGAACTGAGACTTGAAAGACAAGGCAGTCATAATGCAGAAGTGAGAAAAGGGAAGTATAATTTGAAAGGTAGTTTCAGAGCGAAGGCTTTGGGGATGTGCATGTATGAATGTGTTGGACTGGGAAAGGCGTTTTGCAAGAAAAAGTGAGGAAGGCAACAGCCCCTTGGGTGGATCCCCATTGGCAAATTTTGGGGAAACAGAGATAAAAGTCATGTAGCATGAGCAGGCAGCCACAGGCTGTGATCTGCATTTCATTGGAGGGAACTCTTGAACTGATGAGATCACAGATCCAATAAGGGGATATGGAATAAATCATTTTAAAAGATGTGTATGCATGTGTGTATATATATATATATATGTCTAGTATTTATATATACATACATATATATATATATAGTCTGTATATCTGTATATGTCTATGTCTGTCATATATATATGCCACCAATTTATTTGCCACTCTACTTCCTTCTAGGCTTATATCAGATGCATCTTCATGAAGTGTTTTCATGAGATAGTTATTGCTTAGTCATTTCCTAATCTTTGTGCCCCCATTTGGGGTTTTCTTGGCAAAGATATTGGAGTGGTTTGCCTTTTCCTTCTTCAGATCACTTTATGGATGAGGAAACTGAGGCAAAAAGGGTGAAGTGACTTGCCCAGGGTCACACAGCTAGTAAGCATCTGAGGCCAGATTTAAACTCAGGAAGAGGCGTCTTCCTGACTCTAAGCCCAACATTCTATCCACTGCACCACTAGATAGCCTTTCACAAAGTACTAGGATCCAACTGTTTTTCATAATTATGAGCTAATCTCCCCAGCTAGAAAGGGTTCTCTCCCTCACATTCTCTTAGAACCTTTTACTCTACTTCTTACCTCCATTACTTTATTCTACTCATCTGTTTTCATGTCATGACTCTCAATCAGTCAGCAAGTGCCTACTATATACCAGGTACTGCGTTCTGAAGGCAGAATCTGTCTTTTTTCACCCCTCCATCCTCCCAATCCACTGCACAGAGCCTGGAACAGAGCAGACAAAATAAATATTTGTTGAATTGAATTTTACTTTGGCTTGTAATGGAAGAGAGAACATCTTTCAATTGCTTACTGTCTCTGGAAGATAGGCTTTCCTCCACCTCCTAGAAATACCTGTGTTTAGCTAACAGTCTTTTAAGTGGAGGAGAAAGACAGAAGATTACAAAAAGTATTGACCTGCAAAACAATGAAAAAAAAAACTAAGAGTGAGAAAATGAACATAGAGATGTAAGACCCAACTAACCCAGATTTTCCTGAAAGTATCCTTATGCAGCAGTTAGACAGAGTTGATTATCTCCAATTTATCCTCTCTATGGCTTGCTTTGATAGAGTTGTTTACATTCTAGGTGGCTCAATGGGTAAAGCACTGGGCCTGAAGTCAGAGAATACTTATTTTTCTGAGTTCAAATCCAGTCTCAGACCTTTATTGGCCATGTGACCCTGTTTGCCTGTCTCCTCATCTGTAAAAATGATCTAGAGAAAAAAATGGCAAACCACTCCAGTACCTTTGCAAGAAAACCCCACGAAGAGTTGGAAATGACTGAATTACAAGGACAACATTTGCATGTTGTCTCTCCCATTAGATTGTGAGCCCCTTAAGAGCAGGGATTCTCTTTGTCTTTCTTTGTATCCTCAGTGCTTAGCACAGTTCTTGGCACAAAGTAGGTGCTCAATAAATGTTCACAGACTATTTATTATGTATATTCCACATGTAAAGTGGGAGCCACAGGGAAGGTCCTGATGCTATAGTTGTAGATAGTTTTGGAAGCTTCCATACTACTGAAGCACCTGCCTCTCAAATATTATCTCAGATGAAATAATATTTGCAAAGGACTTAGTACAAAGTCTGACACATATGGACAATTAATAAATACTTGTTCATTTCTTTCCTCCCTATCCTTTCCCCAACTTCATCCTGTACGAGGTTTCTCTAGGCTTAGGTCAGGGTTTAAAATGAGAAAACAAAATCATTTCTATGCAACATTTCTTAAACTGATCACCATGTTTACTCACTGTGCCTGCTTCCATTTGGAACCTGGAGAAAATCTCTGAAAATGTAGTTTGTGCCTCATTTCTCATTAATGTTCTCATCTCTTCATTCACTTTGTGGAAAACAAAGAAAAACTGATCATATTGATATAATTTAGAATGCTTTTTCTGCAAGAAATCCTAATGAAAGGATGCAAAGTCAAGCTCCAAGGTGTATCATAATTCAGGTCAAGATCAGTCTTCTTCATGGACAGCATTTAAAATGGGGCCATTTTACAGTTCTGATGATTTCTTCTCAGTTCCCTATTTCTGATTCCTGGAGTGGGCTAGGTCTCCATAGAGGAAAGATCCATCTGCACAATCAGCGATTATGTTTAGATGAACGTGGAAGGTAGATAACAAAACAGAGGTGAAAGGGAAGATTACTGCCAATATTTTTATAGCAACATATTCACATCATTGATGTTGGTGGAAAACCACAAATTGGATCCCAAGATCTCAGTACCCAACAGACAAGGAAATAGAAATGATATTCAATTGAACAAGCATTTATTGAGTGCTTATTATGTGCTTTGGACACATTTAGGTTAGATAGGTAGCACAGAGGGTAGAGTGTCAGGCTTGGAGTCAGAAAGACTGAGTTCAAATCCAGCCTTTCTGGCTGTGGGATCTCAGCAAATCACGTAACCCTGGTTTGCCTCTGGTTCTATCATCTGTAAAATAAGCTGGAGAAGAAATGGCAAACCACTCCAGAATCTTTGCCCCAAAAACCTCAAATGGTCACAAAGAGTTGAACGTGACTAAATAACAGATTGCATACTTGCACCATGGTAGGTGCTAGGGATATAAAGACAAAAAAATTAATGTCTTCTCTCAAAGGTTTACATTTTCCCAAGGGAAAAACAGGCACATAAATCAGTATGTACAAAATACAGTGGTATGTGAATTATCAATAGTTTTGATATGGTTTCATTTTGTGATGTCAGTGGTCATTGGTCAGCTTCTTCTGACACTGGGCTATGAACTTGATTGAATGATACCACATTCTGCTGGTTTCTCCACTTTTAGTTAGTTCTCTGTCAGCTGAATGCTAGGTTCCTTACTATATATACATATTTTATTGCTCTCTTTTATGTTCTTAATTCTCTGGATATTACTGTAGGGAAATATGTAAAAGTTGTAACTCTTAAAGAGGTACTTCAATAGCTATTAGAGACCTTGCATCAGAAAGTCCAGGATGATTCAAGCCCATAATGGAACAGGATCAGTTACACTGAATTGCAAAGGAAGTGCAAATTGGATGTGAAAAATTATGTCAAGGACTGAAAACAATTGCTGCAAAATACTCTAATTAATCTTTAGAAAACAAACAAAGACCTTCAGAGGGACTTGGTAGCTGGAGGGGTTGTTAGTGATTCTTCTACAATATAGCATAGACTTCTTGAAGTAGGAACAACAGAAAAGAATAGTTTTAAGTTGCAAACCATTGCTATCAAGAAAAAAACTTGTTATGGGCTATGATTTTTTACTTAAGAAATTTACTTTTTAAATCTGCTTTATTCTAATTTTTTTTGTTTTCACTTTTATATTTTGTGTTCCAAATTTTTTCTCCCTCCCCTCCATCCACCCCAAGATGGCATGTACTATGATTTAGGTTGTATTTTATAATCGTATTAAATATATTTCTATATCAGTCATGTTGTGAAAGAAGAATCAAAATAAAAGGGAAAAACCACAAGAAAGCAAAGAAAAGAGAGAAAATAACATGCTTGTATTTGCATTCAGACTCCATAGTTCTTTCTCTGGGTGTGGATAAAATTTTCCATCATGGGTCTTTTCAGATTCACTTTTAATAAGAAATGAGAAGCAGGATGATTTCAGAAAAACCTGGAAAGTTTTACATGAACTGATGCAAAGTGAAGCGAACAAAACCAGGAGAACATTATACACAGTAAATGCAATATTATCAATGAAGAATTGTGAGTGATTTAGCTATTCTCAGCAATACAATAACAATACAAAAAATCCAAGACAATCCCAAAGGATTCATGATGAAATGTGATATCTGCCTCCAGAGAAAGAACTGATGTCCCAATATAGACAAAAGATACTCTTTTTCACTTTCTTTTTTGTTCCAATTTTCTTGTTCAAAATGAATAATATATATTCATGTTTTACATGATTGCACACATATAACCTATATTGGATAGCTTACTATCTCAGGGAGTGGGGAGAAGGAGGGATAGAATTTGGATCTCAAAACTTAAAAAAACCCCAAATGGTAAACTTGTTTTTGACATGTAATTAGAGAAAAGTAAAATATTATTTTGAAATATTTTTAAAAATTCACTTTTACATTAAGGCTATACAAAAACTGTTTTCAGAAATCTATGTGAGCCTGTTAGATATGCTTGTCTTTATTAGACATTAGCACCTTGTTCGGTCATTCAGTTGTGTCCAACTCTATGTGATCACATGTCCATGAGATTTTCTTCGCAAAGACACGAGTGATTTGCTATTTTTTTCTCCAGTGTATACCCATTTTACAGATGAGGAACTGAGGCAAATAGGGGTTAAGTAACTTGCCTGGGGTCACACAGCTAGTAAGTGTTTGAAGCCACATTTGAACTCAGATATTCCTGAATCTAACCTCAGTGCTCCATCCACTGTGTTACCTAGTTTCCCCAAAAATGTTTAGGGGATTTATATTCCTAAAAGGGAATGGAATACTACAAAACTGCAAGACATACTCAGCTGAATGCAGAATTCCAGAGATGAGCTAGGAGAGATAAGGTTTTCTTAAATGAACAATGCAAAGAAATAGAAGAAAACAATAAAATAGAAAAGATAAGCAATCACTTCAGGAAAATTAGAGATAACAAGGAAATGTTTTATGAAAAAATGGGTATGATAAAAGATAAAAATGGTTGGGACTTAACAGAAGCTGAAGAGATTAAGAAGTGGTAAGAATACACATATATATATACACACACAAAAAAAAACCAACCAAACAAAAAAGAACTTAACAGCACTGATAACCATAATAGTGTGATTACTGATCAAGGGCCAGACATCATGAAGAATGAAGTCTTGGGAGGCCTCAGGAAGCATTGCTAACAATAAGCGTAGTAGAGGTGATGCAATTCTAGCTGAGCTATTTAAAATCCTAAAAGATGAAGCTGTTAAAGTCCTATACTCACTATACCAGTAAATTTGGAAAATTCAGCAGCAACCACTGGATTGGAAAAGTTTGCATCCCAATTCCAAAGAAGGGCAATGCTAAGGAATGTTCAAATTACTGAACAATTGCACTCATTTTATACACCAACAAGGTTACACTTAAGATTCTGCAAGCTAGACTTCAGCAAAATTTGAACTGAGAATTATCAGAAAAGCAGGCTGGTTTTCAGAGAGGCAGAGTAACCAGAGACCAAATTGCCAACATTCAGTGGATAATGGAGAAAGCAAGAGAGTCCCAGAAAAATATCTACTTTTGCTTCATCAACTACACAAAAGCCTTTGACTGTATGAATCACAACAAAATGTGGCAAGTCCTCTAAGAGATGGGAGTACCAGATCATCTTATCTCCTGAGGAACCTGTATACAAACCAACAAGCAACAATTAGAACTGAACATGGAACAGCTGATTGGTTTGAGATTCAAAAAGGAGTCCAACAAGGTTGTATACTGTCACCTTATTTATTTAACTTATATGCAGAGTATATCATGCAGAACACCAAGCTGGATGAATCAGAAGCTAGAATTAAGTTTTCAGAGAGAAATAACAGCAGTCAGATATGCAGATGACACCATTCTGGGGGAGAAAGAGAAGAATTAAGAAGTCTCTCAATGAGGATGAAAGAGGAGAGTGTAAAAACCTGCTTGAAGCTTACTGTAAAAAATAAAATAACACACTAAGATCTTGATAACTGGTATCATCACTTCCTGGCAAACAGAGGGAGGAGAAATGGAAGCAGTGTCAGATTTTATTTGTTCTTGGGTCCAAAGATCACTATAGTGACTGAAACCATGGAATTAAAGGACATTTGCTCCTTGAAAGGAAAACTATGGCAAATCTGGATCATATTCTAAAAAGCAGTGATATCACCTTGCTGACAAAGGTACCTATAGTCACAACGATGTTTTTCTAGTAGCAATATATGGCTGTGAGAATTGGACTATAAGGAAAACTGAGTGCCACATAACTGACACTTTTTAGTTGTGCTAGAGAAGACTATTGACAACAAAGACATCAAATTAATCGATGCTTCAAGATAATAGTTCAGGTCATTCAGCGAAAGGTTAAATAATGAAGCTGAAACTTAAATACTTTGGCCACATAATGAGAAGATGGGACTCACTGGGAGACACCTCAATGTTGGAAAAGACTGAAGGCAAAAAAACGGGGGACAGCAGAAAATGAGATGGATAGATCTACTCATGGAAACAACAACCATGAACTTGGATAGCCTTCAGAAAATAGTGGAAGACAGAAGAGCCTGGTGTGCTATAGTCCATGGGCTAACAAAGAGTTAGACACAACTGAACAACTGCGACAAATACTATAGCACAGCTTTGTACCATGCTATCTATTTGAAAAGATTTTGAAATTTATCCAATGGCTGGGGAATAAACATGTGTCAATACCCTGGGAACTAGGCTGATTTAAATTTTGTTGAAAAGCTAAGGGTATCATCAAGGCTGGTTTAGGAATAGTAACAGTAATTTCATAACCAGTATTCATAAAGTCTTTTAAGGCTTGGAAAGAGCTTTGCAGATGTCATCTTTATACGTTATCTTGCAAAGCACTTTACATAAGTTATTTGATAGGAACTGACCCTAAAGTTTCATTGGTATAGGAGACGCTGTCTGGTGTAGGGAGAGAAATAAGACTGATGTTGAAATGATCTCACTCCCCAAGTGATTCCTTTTCAGGAACTTAGCTAGAGGCTTCCATCATGAAGATGCTAGACATTAAGATACTCTAGTTTTTGAACTGACTTTCTATTTTATATATAACTCATGGGCCATGATCAAAAGTCCTATCCTGATCCAAACACATTTCTTGTGCAACATCACTCCAGTTCATCTATTAGTTTTCAAGGATATCTAAACAGATCAAAAGCGTTTTTTGCACTTTCTTTGATTAATTTATCCAATGAAGAAGAGTTTTCACCCAGCTAAAGTATTAAGGCATAGCATTTAGTCACTTATTTTAAGTAGAGTAGGGTTATTGATGGACACAATTGATCCTCATCTGTACAATCCCATGGAGAGACAGAGAATAAGGATGAGGAACACATATGTCCAGGTTGGTTATATTATGTTTGAGACATCAGTAGGACATATAAGTAATGTGGGACTGGAGTACTTTGATTTGAATATTGTAAATCAGAGTATAGATGGAACAGAAGCATCTTTCTCTAAGAGTTAATTTTATGGGCCCTTGAGTTTCAACGCACAGCACATTAATTTAGAGTAGTTTCTAAGGATAGTATGTCATGTGCTCTTCTCTGGGATAATAGTGACAATAAGTATTCTCAGCCTCTTTTTTTCTCATATAAACAGAAGCCAAGTAACTGAGCTGGTCTTCATGGAAACTTCATCTCAGTAAATCTTCAGTTAGCCAGATGTTGGTAGCCTGAAAGCATGTGGAAGCCCGAGGCGTGTGTGTATGTGATAGACTCACATACTACCTTCCTATTTGGGAGATTAGTGGATATCAGATATATTTGCAACCTTCACAAATTTTATTTTTGCAAGTTTTAGATATTCATTCTGTAATTAGACTCACCACATAACTTGGGAGCTGAGAATGAAACATGGAAAAATCACCTTGCAGCCCATGATAATTAAGGATAGTCTGAAAGCAAGGATAGCAGAAGGCCTATCCCTGGTCTCACTAACTTACTCTCACTGTCAGTCTTCCCATTATTTCCCCATTCAAACACACTCTTCTTCCTTTCCCTCAAAACTGGGGTGAGCGTTCTGCCTTTGTGAGCATCCTGATGAAATGGAGTTGCATTTCTCAAGCTCTACAGGTTCTAAGTCTCTGTCACCTCATGAAGTACTGTCTTGTACTATTTCCTGTTGTAAGCTGGAGGGTAAACTCCTAATGGTCAAGGTTGGAAGGGAGCCTAGAAACCATCTGATCCAATCCCCTTATTTTACAGATGAAGAGAGTCCTAGGAAGGTGACGTGACTTCCTCACGGTGACCAGGAAGGAAGTGGCAAAAGTGGAGTGTGGTTCCATGGCCTCTGTCTTCAGAGGCAGTACTCCTTCCTGTACCATCATCCGTGGAGCGATGAGGAGGGAGGCATTGATATTATTCCTTCTTCACAGAATAAGATCCTGAAATTCAGAGAGCTTTTGCTTGTGTTTTCCAAAAGCCATTTAATTTGATTCAATTAAAAAAAAACAACATATATTAAGTGCTTACTGTGTGCAAAAAACTGTGCTCAAAACTCGGTTTGAGCATAAGACCTTTTCAATTTAAAGCTGTTGTTTTATATAAATACTAACATATATACTGTCTATATACTCTATATATTCATATCTATATATTCACTGTACTGAACTATCTTCTATGTTACAGAACCATACATAAAGGTTTATACAAGATATTCTCAAAGTCTTACTGTGGTTTTAAGTTTTATTAACTTTAGAAGCATAAATGTTACAAGCTTGTAAAGTTATCATTTGAAAGGTTAATTATTTAAATTATAAAATATTGATGTTTCTTATTAAATTTCAACCATGCTACCATCTTGTGCTATGCACATTTGTAATGTGTAATCCTATCCTTAATATTATCCAAAGAAGTTTTGGTGCATATTAAAGCAATCTGATGTGACTCCAATGAAGAAAAAGTCGAATGAGCTAGAGCAGATTTTAAGAAAGACTTCCTTTGCCCATCTACTAGCCTGAAAAGGTGTCATCAAGAAACTCTTATGTATACATTACTTATGTATTATATCCTGTTTTACTAATATTAAAATGAATACACATTGCAGAAAATTAGCAAAATCAAATGAGTGGAAAGAAAATTTAAATAACTAAACCTCTAAATGATGTTTCTTTTTTAAAATTATGAGGTTATTAAAAATTAAAATTGCCAGTGGTAATAGAGGTAGTAGTAGTAAAAATGGTAATAGTGGTAGTGGTAGTGATGGTGGTGATGGTAGCAATAATGGTAGTAGTAGTAGTTGGGGTGATAGTAGTAGTAGTAGTGGTAGTGGTGGTGCTTGTGGTAGTGGTGGTGTTAGTAGTAGTAGTGGTGGTGGTAGTGGTAGCAATAATGGTTGTGGTACCAGTGGTAATAGTACAAGGAGGAAGAAGAGGAGGAGGAGAACTGTTTAAATTATGTATGCTCTCTCATTTGATCCTTACAATAATCCTGTGAGGTATGTACTTTAATTATCCCCATTTTACAGAAAGGAATCTGAGGCACAGAGGTGAAGTGATTTGCTCAGGGTCACACACCTAGTGTCTGAGGTTGGATTTGAACTCTTCCTGATACTGGGTCCAGGATTCTATTTACTTACTTTATTTACTTGCCACACCTAGTGTACCATAGTGCATAAAGAGATTGTTTTGTGGTCAGAAAGACCTGGATTCAAATTCACATATTCTGGCTGTGTGATCAAGTTTCTGAGACTATAAATTGTAGAGGAAATGTTGATAGAGTAAAGTCTTCACTCAAGACCCTCTAAACCAATGAAAGCAGAGGTCTGCTTTGAAACGAACAAAAAGGTTTTGGTTAAGTTTTTCCTCCCTTGATTTCTCTGTGCTGATTTGAACGTGTTCTAGGGTTAGATAAATTGGGAAGGGAGGCTGTAATACCAGGGACAATTAATACTTATTACAACGTGTGTTAATCATCACACCAATTTGCCTAAGGCTGCCAGCTGAATCACATCCAAGCCCACGCCCCTGGGCAGGGGAGTAGATGATCTAAGACTGACATCTAGTGGATATCGGCTATATTTGCAACCTTCACAAATTTTATTTTTGCAAGTTTTAGATATTCATTCTGTAAACATTTATTTCACCTAAAATTATTTACAAAATCCTCTCCTTTCTCCCTCTCCCCTAAGTTAGATTTAATATTTATTTACCTATACTCAGTGGTCACTGGACCTGGGTTTAGACCAGAGGGTCCCAAATATTCAACATCTATCACGTACTAGCTGTGTGAACTCTAGGAAGTCACTTAACCAGTGGGTCTCAGTTTTAAAATCTGTTAAATGAGAAGGGGAGGGTGAGCTACATTATCTCTAAATTTCCTTCCAGTTCTAAATCTATGATCTTTCTCTATTTCCCTCCAACCCCATTATTTGTCTCTAAATTCTCTACCTCATTCTAAACTCTTGACTCAGTTGGCATCACTAATACCATCTCCTAAATTCTTTTTGTGCCTTAGTATCCCTCATTCACTTTCTTTTAAAAAACATACATACATATTTATTTTACATTATGCAGAAATATACAATATTTTGTATAGCACATGTGGCATACAGTAAGATATATAAGCTAACAAGACATCTTAATATGCCATTAGTAATACTTTAGATTTAGTCTTGGTTCTGCCATTAACTAACTACATGACTTTGGGCAAAAAAGGGAAGTGTCCTTTCTCTGGGCTGTGAAACTTTCTTTGTAAAAGTAGTAGGCTGGACTCAAACTCAGTGATCCGTACAGCCCCTCCCAGCTCCAACATTCTAATTCAATCACGCTTTTAGCTGTATTCATTCTGGGACAACTGTCTTTAAAAATCAACCCCTTTGTGTTATAGCCAAATGTAATCTCTGATCAATCACGTGTTTATTTACAGAAAGATAGTCGTTATTGCCTTACTGGTATTTTCCTTTTTCTAGCAGGCTTGAATGATTTCTGTTCACAACAGAAATTGTCTACCAACCCAAGTACTTGGGCCATTAGGAATAAATGTGAGATTCAACCAAGATGTATCAATGACCGTTTTAAGAACACTTCAAGCTGTGTAATTCACCAGACAGTTCAAGGAGATCAGAATCTTCAGAGTGGGCTACCAGTTTCTGAGAACAAAGCTTGCCAAGTGAAATCTCTACATGATCACCTTTGGAGTCCAGCAGTTTATCCTTTTCTCAGATTTTTGTCTCATAGTTTCCTGATTAGATTTCAGCTGGCCAGCTTCCTGTAAGCACCGAGGATATGTCCAAACAAAACATTTGTATCTCATTCACTTTCCAACCAATTTAAAGCTAAACTTCTCCCTTTTGTCCTTGGCTTATTGCATCTATAACTTGATACACTGAATCATTTGGTCAGGAGAAAGTTCAAGGTTTAAGCACGTTCTTGCTTAGAGACCCTGCAGTCAGTCATCATCTATTAAAAACCCCTACTATGTGCCAGGCACTATGTGAGCTCCGGGGGGTTGTTATTTGTTGTTCAGCCGGTTCAGTTGTGTCTGACTCTTCATCACCCCATCTGGGGTTTCCTTGGCAAAGACACTAGAGTGGTATGCCATTTCCTTCTCCAGCTCATTTTATAGATGATAAAACTGAGGCAAACCAGGGTAAATGACTTGCCTAGGGTCACATAGCTAGTAAATATCTGAGGCTGGATTTAAACTCAGGTCTTCCTGATGCCAGGCCTGGTACTCGATCCACTGCCCCACCTAGGCAAAACATAGTCCCTGATTTCAAGGAGCTCATAATGCAACAAGGGGTGAGAGAGCATTAAAAAAAAACCAAACAACTATGTATAAACAAGCCATATATATATATATATATATGTATATGTGTGTATATATATATATATGTATATGTATAGGGTATTCGGAATTAGCATTAAAAGGGGTCAGGAAAGGCTTCTTATAGAAGGTAAGATGATAGCCCCATCTATAGGAAACCAGCGAGGTCAGGAGACAGAGGTGATGAGGGGAAGAATTCCAGGTGCTGGAGAGACAGCTAGAGAAAATTCCCAGAGGAGAGAGACAGACAGACAGGAAGGAGGCCAGTGTCACTGGATGGAGAGGGGGAGAGGAAGGTGTGAGAAGCTTGGAAAGAGAGGAGAGGCCTACGTTACGAAGAGCTTTGAATGTCGAACAAAGGATTGTAGTGAGGTGTCTGCCAGATTATTAAATATCTCAGGGCAAAGGTTTTCAGAACCACCCCCAGGAGCCCACTCCAGCCTCCAGCCCCCTTTAACTTCAGAAAATGTTTCCAGTCCAAGCCCCAGTGAAACTAACCACCGCCACAAATAAATACCATTTCTAATAACATCACAGCAATGCAGCTTGTTATAGAAACCTAAGCTTTACGGTAGGTTTCCCTCACAACAACGCTGCCAGATAAGTGTTATTTATTAAATACTTGTTTGCTAGGAGCAATGAATGAAGTGAATGAACAGATCTAGAACCGGTTATAATAATATAAGATGTTATTGTTGAGTTTAAAATGGCCTGGGGAGACAATCAAAAAAAATCGAAAAATTGAGCAGAGATTGTCAGAAGTGTGGGACCCCATAGGTGCTGAGGCAGCCCACAGCAAAGCTACGATAAGAAAGGTTTATTGGAGGAGAAATTCCTCCAGGGTCTAAAGTCTCATCTGACTGATTCTGGCTTGCTTTTTCCAGGTTAAGTGTAGTTGTTTCAATCAATAAATTACGAAAATTATAGCACGAGTCCCCATCCAGTATAGTATTTTTTTACAATAGTATATGAAACATCAATCCAACAGCAAAATTATTTAAGATGACTATAGCTAACATTTATATATTAAATGCTATATACCAGGCACTGTGCTAAGTGTTTTACAACTATTATCTTGTTTGATTCTCATAACCCCTCTGGGAGGTAGGTGTTAGTATTATCTGCATTTTATAGATGAGAAAACTGCTGAAAACAGAGGTTAAGTAACTTGTTTAGTATCACAGAGCTAGTAAGTGTCTGAGGTCGGTTTGAACTTAGGTCTTCCTGCCTCAAGGCCTGGGCATTCCACCCACTGTGCCACCTATCTGCATAAATGTATCATACAGATAGAGAGATGTTGCTGGTCAGTCATTTCAGTTGTGTCTGAAACTTTATGACTCCATTAGGGATTTTCTTGGCAGAGATATTGGGTGGTTTGTCATTTCCTTCTCCAGCTCCTTTTACAGATAAGGAAACTGAGGCAAACAGGATTAAGTGACTTGCCCACAGTCACATAGCTAGTAAGTGCCTGGAGCTGAATTTGAACTCAGGTTTTCCTCATTCCAGGATGAATTTGAACTCAAGTCTTTCTCATTCCAGTGCTCTATCCAGTGTGCCACCTACCTGCCTATATATATATATATATATATAATATATATATGGGTGTGTATGTATATATACACACATAATGTATATATACATACAATACACATATGGATATGTACACTTACCTACATATATACAACATATATGCAGAGGCACACAATACATATATTATATATTGTAAATTTTATAAATATATTAAAAGATATATAAGCAGTATAAATGATGAGGAAATAAGTTGAGTAATAGAATTATTCTCTGTCCCTCATAAACACTATGGTGCCATTCCTTACAGTCTAGGGGGAAACATAAGCCTAATTTTCCCCTAGTCACTGTGTTAAGTGCCAGGGATAAAAGTATAAGCATAAAGGGAGATGCTCCCTGCCCTCAAAGAGCTTACACTGTAATGGGGGAAAACAAAACACAAAAGGAAGCTGGAAAGAGCTGGGGCATGATAAGAGAGCTCCTCATTGCCCCCTGATCAGAAATAAAGAGTAGGTGACCTGGGTACCACCTTAAATGGAGGTTCTGGAGGAGCTGTCCAGTCGGGAGGAGGGGCCGAGGGGGCAGAGGGTACTTCCCAGGTGTGAATTTTAGGGTTGAAGTGAAGAGTTTTGGGGGGTGCATATATAGTCTGGTGTACTCCCTCCTAATTATCACAGAATATTTGGAAACGCAGTTGTTTCAAAACTCATGACTCCAGCATTAAAAACTCAGAATTCAAGACTTTCTGCCCCTTGGCAGTAGATTAGGATATAGCACAATCTTTCTGCTTGGCTCTGGAATTATCAGACTTGTTAGGATTCCTGCATTCGGGAGAAAATGGGTCTCACACTTCACATATTAGTTGTGTGACCTTGGGCAACCTCTCTGTGCCTCAGTTTCCTCATCTGTAACATGGGGATAGGGCAGTTAGGTGGTACAGTGGTTAAAACACTAACCTTAGAGTCAGAAGACCTGAGTTCAAATTTGACCTCTGACACTTACTAGCTGTGTGACCCTGGGCAAGTCATTTAACCCCAAGTGCCTCAAAAATAAAATGGGAATAGAATAGGACCTACTTCCCAAAGTTAGAGGAAATAATATTTGTAAATATTTGTGCTTTGTAAATCTTAAAGCTATTTTAAATAGCTTTAAATATAAATATAATATATAAATATATTATTTAATATATAACTATATATTACATAAATAAGTAAATATATTATAAATAAATATAAAGATAAAATAAAGTTTTATGATTGTTGTCACCATTACTGACATCTTTTGGGTCCCTTCAGAAGTTCTATTTCTGTCTGACTTCTCTCTGCTTAGTGCTGCTCAGGAATATCCCAGGATCCCCTTGTTACCCAGTCCTCCTTATCTTCCCCTTTGCAGTTTCCTTTTATTTTTTCCAACTTTGTGCTTCCTAGTATAATCCTTAACCCAGACTCAAGGTCTCATGGGAGTCTGTATCCTGGAACTTTTTCCAATGATCAGAAGCTTGCCTGCCTTGTAACTATGGATGCTTGACTTCATGCTGAATAGATCCCCTCCAAAACAGTCACTCCCTAATTCTTGAATTGCATTTCAAAGGCATGGATTGATGGAAGGAAGGTAGAAAGCAGTATTTCTGCAAAGTTTCACTCCAGGTTTTTAAATTTTTTTTCAAATGTTGAGGGAGAAGGGCATGGTAGAAAGAGCACTGGCCAGAGAATTGGACAGGATCTGGGTTCTAATCCATATTTTCCCTCTAGTTGTCTGGATGGGTTTAGGCAAACGACATCTCTCTTAGCCTCAGTTTCCCCATATCTACAATACGGGGGTAGTACTAGAACAGGAATTCTTAACCTGGAGTCTGGAAACTTATATTTTTAATATTTGATTTAATACTTAACATTTAGTTTATAATTATATTGACTATATAGTTCTAGTTAGTTTAATTTGATTTAATATTTAGTTTTTAATATTACATATTTCAATATAATTGATTTCCTTTTAAATCCGATCTATTTTGTGCATTTTAAAATATTATGAGAAGAGGTCCATTATAAGCCCCCCAAACTCCTACATATTAAAAATGTTCTAGCTCTACCATTTGATGATTCTTTCACAATACCTTGATGTGAAAAATGCCCCAAAGAGCCGCTAGCCAGAACTCCTGAAGAAAACAGCCACAGATTCCTCCTCACTCAATTGAACTATGCTGCATCTTTGACCTAATTGCAGCCTGCCTTGGGCAGAGGATCAAATCTGCAATCTATGTGCACATTATCCTAGGGGTCTCTTTCTTCCAAGCAAGCACTTCTCCTCCTTCATTTATTCAAAAAAGAGAAGCTGAAAAAGTATGGAACTGGATCTAAGTTCCTCCAGGACCTAGTCTGAATTCATTCTGGGCTTAAATATCTCTTCATCTCATCCCCAAGGAGTTACGCTGGAGGAGATGTCAGTCAATGGGCTGTGTATTTTTTCACCTGTTAAAGGACTGACAGTTGGTGAGGAATGTAGCTGCCCCAGGACCCATAGGACTACTTACTGCTCCTTGACTGATTGAATAGTAATTTTTAACCCAAAGACATGAAATGTAAACTTCCCTTCATCGGCTCCCTGGCCACAGAAAGATGCCAGCTTGAAAATTATGAGCTTTTTATTGGTGCTTGCAGAGTGACATTTTGAACCATGGCGGTACTTATTCATTTCTGGTTATCAGCATACTGTAATGTTTTCAAACTGGCAGTTGAAAGTAAGAGATAAACCGCAGCCAACTTCAGACTGAAAGGCGCCTGTGACGTATTTCACAGATTGTTGATTCTTTTCTTTTAGAGATTATAAATTTTTGACCCTAATAGGGTCACCTAGAAATAGCTCATCCAGGGACTTGAAAGGAAGGCATAAAAATGAAAACTGAAAGGCATCATGAACTCTATTCTCCAGTTAGGTTAATTTCTGTAGAGAAGGATGCGATGAGGGAAAAAGAGGGCTGGATTTGGAGTCAGACGACCTGAATTCATATCATAGCTTGGTCACTCACTTCCTGTGTAACTTTGGACAATTCAATTAATCCCTTGGGTTTCCTCACCTGTACAAAAGAGATGGTTGGGTTAGGTTGCCTTTGAGGTTTTCCTCCCGATCTATGACCTAATGATGTAGCAGAGAGACAATATGATCCAGGGTACTTTGGAAATGAGCCTGGTAGGGGTGGGAGAGGGTAATAGGTATAAGTGTTTGGGATTTAAGTGTGGTAGCTTTGTACTGACTATACTTTGAGGAAGAGGGGCAGCTAGGTGGTGCAGTGGATAGAGAGAGCATCAGTGCATGAGGCAGGAGGATCTGAGTTCAAATCTCACCTCAGGCACTTGACACTCACTAGCTGTGTGACCTTGGGCAAGTCACTTAACCCCAATTGCCTCATCCTGGGTCATCTCCAGTCATCCTGATGATAATCTGGTCACTGGATTCAGATGGCTCTGGAGGAAAAGTGAGGCTGGTGACCTGCACAGCCCTCCCTCACTCAAAACAAAGTCAAGTGCAAGTCATGTCATTATCTCTCTGATGGCATGGTCTTCTTTGGCAATGAAGGATGAACACACACCCACACTTTCAAGAAGAAGGTAAAGAAATAAAACTTTCTTTGGGAATATTTATGCTATTGATAAGAGCTTACTAGTTCCTACTTAAATGTGCAAAATAGGGCTTTAATAGGATGGCAAGTTTAGAGTTTGAAAGGAGCTTAGAAATCATTGAGTCCAGTTCCCTCACTTTATACATAAGCATCCTTAGAGATGCAGTTAGGTGGCACAGTGGGTAGTTGTGCAAGGCCTGGAGTCAAGAACATTCATCTTCCTGAGTTCAAATCTAGCCTCAGACACTTCCTAGCCATATGACCCTGGCTGAGTCACTTAACCCTGTTTGCCTCAGTTTTATCATCTGTAAAATGAGCTAGAGAAGGAAATAGCAAACTACCCTAGTATCTCTGTCAAGAAAACTCCAAATGCAGTCATGAAAAGTTGAACGCAACTGAAACAACTGAATGAGAACAATATCTTTAGAGAAGTAAAGTAAGAGTCAGTGTAACATAGAAGACAGAGTACTGCAGTTGGAATCACTAATACATTCAGATCCCACCAATGGTATTTATTTACAAGTTATATAACCATGGGCAAGTCTCTGAGCCTCAATATCTTTATCGATAAAATAAGGATAATATTGGCAATACTTTTCTTGGACTTTTTGGGAGTTTTCAATGAGATAATATATGTTAAATACTTTGCAAGTTTTAAAACCCTATATTAATGTATATATGATGTATAATGCATATTATTATTATTATCATATGTGGGGGGGAGAAAAAAGAAATTTACATGATTGCTTTATATTTAAAAGAAAAAGCAAATTGTACATAATAGATTTGCAGTTTCATGTACAATCATCTTTTTTATTATGCTGTTATGGAAATGCTTGTTTTATTCCATGAATCAAAAATAAAATAAGCAAAAATGAAAACCCCTGTGTTCATATGTTTTGTCATCATTATTTCCAGAGATCATACAACTGGTAAGTGGCAGAGTAGCCAGGATTCAAACCCAGATGCCCGGAATTCCAAGCTGGTGATCATACAACTACACGCCTATGCCCAGGCAGAAGAATAATATTTTTCCCACTCCAGTCCTAGCTAGGTGGGGATTCATTTTTTAAGCCCCTTCTCTGTTTAACCACTGAAAATAAGGCTCAGAATTGATCAGCTGTGACTCTGCTTTGTGGCAGCCCTTATCAATGATCACCTCTAATCATGAAATAATCTGAAATAAATTTCAAACCAATTCTAATCTCATTCTCCCTTACGCAACCACACATTGATTCTTCCTGCATAAAAATGATTCCCTATGGTATGACTGGCGGTCCTGTGCGCTGTTGATTACAGTCAGTATAATCCCAGATCTCTGTAACCAATCCAGGTACCAAATACTATCTGGATCAATTTAAAATCATAGCAGCCAAGATTATTTGAAGCTGCTGTTTTATTTCAAAATGGCAGACCAAATCCCCATGTGGGCCCAAGACACACTCTAATATCATTTTAATAATGTTCCAAATTTGGTTGAATCACTCAACTCCCTCAAAGAGACTGTGAAACAATAAAGGAAAGGATAATGATTTTAAACCTAGAGGACTGGTTTCGAATTCTGCCCCTGAGGCTTACTATTTTTGTGATCTTGGGCAAAGCACTTTAATTTACTGCACCTCAGTTTCCTCATCTTAGAAAATGAGCGTATTGGAAACAATTCTCTCTGAGACCTTTCCATTCCATGAGTCTCTGAAACAGAGAAAGGTGAAATGGTCAAACTGAAACAGATTTCACTGGGTTTCATCAAACCCAGCTCTTGGAAACAACGAACAACTTTGCACTGGCACTGGAAGAAGGATGTTTTCTTCCAGTTTTGCGGAGTGAATAGGGAACTATAGCTGCCATTCAGTAAGCCAGGGAAGTAAGCATAAGAATTGACAGTCTCAGGATAGGGCTGAGCAGTCTCACATCAGCAAGGCAGACAGGCAAAGCATTTCTCTTGGGCTACCAGCTAAAACCAGCATTCCTGTGACCATCCAGGTGCACTCTGTCCCTCCTTCCACCAGCAGGTAGCCCAACCCACCAATCCTGCAGATAGATGAAGGGACAGATGGCTACATTGCTTTTTGCCTGTCTTCCTCTAGGTAAATTATGGTGCCTGAGAAATGCAGAGAAGCATCTTCAGGAAATACACACACACTGGGCTCCATAAAACACTTTTGCAGCTATATACATTCTGTTTATTTAGGTTTTTTTTTTAAAGGTGAAAACACATTAGAGTAAACCACTTCCCCACCACCCCCTCCTCCCCCCAGATTTTTATCTTTCTTGGTTTTATTGCCATCTTCGAGTTTCAGAACACACAGCTCTTCTTGGCACGCAATTTAAATTAAAGGAGAGAAAGGAAGGAGAGGAAGGAGGGGGAAGGGGAGAGGGAAGGAAAAAAGAAGAGAATGGAGGAGGAAGGGGAAGAAGGAAAGACAGGAGAGGGGGAGAGGAGAAGAGAGGAAAAGAGAGGAGAGGAAAGGACGTGAACTCCTTTGCCAAGGGAAGACAATAATTGTGAGCCTGTATTTTCCTATTCTTATACAAAATGTAACTGGTATTGGCGCCGTTCTGCCTAACAGGGTTTTTACTCCTACTGGCATTGAATCTAGTTTGAACACGCCCAGGAGGAGGTCATGCTGGCACATCCCAGCAGGCAGCTTTTCAGCAGTAACTTGGTGATTACCCAAGGTGCACCTACAGCCAGGCTATTCACATTCCAGTATTGGCCAAAGCAGAAAATGCTGACCCATAAGCATGGCAGGAAGGGGGTGGGGGAGAAGTGAAGGGGGAAGAGCTTAAGTAGAAGTGAAATCCCATGACTACTGGGAAGGGATACTGGACTCAGAGAGATTTTTCGTGGGCCCACAATTTAGGACCACTGAGTTCTGACCAACACTTTTCTAGTAGACCATTCCATCACCTGTCCCTTGACTCATAACCGCGCCTACTGCAGTTTTCTCAGCACAAAAATGAGAGAGAGAGAGAGAGAGAGAGAGAGAGAGAGAGAGAGAGAGAGAGAGAGAGAGAGAGAGAGTTTCACCTCAATTCCTTATTTTCAATGAAATCATAGGTCCTGTCAATAATAAATACCTGCCCCCCTCCACAATGAAGCCAGAATTAGGATAGTAGGAGAAAAAGAAGTGGAGTTATTATTCTTGGTGATAGCTTGCTTGCTGACTACTTTGCTTGCCAATAATTTTTTTTTTTTGGATTCTAAAATGAAATCTGTAGGCTCAAGATAGCAGGCCACAGATGCATGAGAAACAAGGGGACAGGGCAGGAGAAAGGGCCTGTCTTGCTATCATTCACCAACTTTCTGCTGGTCCCATTGCCAGCTTCTCCTACCATCTCTTTCCAACGTGCCAAGGGACTGAGGATAGCAATCTTTCTGTCTCTGATTATATGTCAGAATAAATGAGTAGGGAAGAAGATGAAAAAGAACAGGGCAATAGCAAGGAGCAAGGGAAGGAGGTCTAGATTTGGGGTCAGAGGATCTCATTTCAAGTTCTGGCTCTGCTACTCCCTGGGTAACTTTGGACAAGTCACTTAACCTTCAAGGCCTCCGTTTACTCATCTATACTGAGAAGGTTGGACTAGCTTTCCTCTAAGGTTCCTTTTCAACCTAAATCTGTAATTCTATGAAGGTGAAGAAATTCAGTGGGACAGTGAGAGGGGGCACTTTGGAATACTTTCCATTGGTTTAGAAGGGAATCGGGGAACTAAAAGCTTCAAAAGACACACGGGTTACTGACCGCTGACCTCAGGCTCAGGTAATCCAGGTGAGAAATAGTTCCACAAAGATAAGGCAGTTTGGGAAGTTTTGTCCAAGCCAAAAGACTACTGTTGTATAATGTATAATGAATAGGCATTAAAAATATGAAGCATAACATTCAAAATTATTAAATGTATACAAAGCAGCTAAATTCAAGGTAATTTGGAGAGAGATCACTAGCAATTGGGGGAATCAGAGAAAGGAAGGAAAGAAAGGAATAAGCATTTATAGAGCACCTACTAAGCACTTTTACAAATAATTGCATTTGATTCTCAGGACAACACTGAAAGATAGGTGCTGTTATTTTCTCTATTTTACAGTTGAGGAAACTGAGGCAAACAGAAGTTAAGTGACTTAGGATCACACAGAAGAAGTGAAACTAAGTGAAGCTAGAATTGAATTCAGATCCTTTTGATACCAGACCTAGCACTCTATCTCTTGCCTCTTCATGCAGATGGAGCTGTGTCTTAAATGAAAAGGGAATTCTAAGAGGTAGAGGTGAGGAGGATTCCTTCTGGGTCCTTGGAACTGGTATTTCAAGCATGCAGAATGGTCAATGCAAAAGCATGGAGATTGGAGACAGGGAAAAGGAGAAGCCAGTTTGGCTGGATTAAAGAGTACAGGAGAGGAAGTAATATCTAATAAGGAAAGACAGGAAGGGCCCAGTTTGTGTAGGACTTTAAAATCTCTATTTTTGTATATTTCATCCTAGATGCAATAAGAAACCACTAGAGTTGTTTTAGCAGAAGAGTCACAGGACCAGATCTGTTTAAGGAAAATTATTTTGATGACAGTATGTAGGATAGTAGAGTGGGGAGAATTGGAGGCAGGGATAGCAATTAGGAAGGGTGTTATAATCTAAGTGAGAAGTGCTGATGACTTGAATTAAGATGGAAAGGGGAAGAGAAAGGGTTGGATGTGAGAGATATCTTGAAGACAGAAATAACAAAATTTGGCAGCTGATTGAATATATGAGGTGAGAGAGGAATCTGGTATGATGCTTAGATTATGAGCCTCAGACACTAGAAGAATGGTAGCCTTCTATAGGAAATGAGGAGAATTTACTAGGGAAGACCATGATTTTAGCTTGTGATGTGAACTTCGGATGTATCTAAGGACATCCATTTTGAAATGTGCAGTAAGTAGCTGGTGATACAAGACTGAAAAGTCCAGCGGAGAGACTAAAGCTGGATAGATAAATTTGGGGAATCATCTGCATAGATGGGAGCTGATGGGTTAGAGTAGAGAGGGAGGAGAGAAGGCCTAGAACAGTACTTTGGGAAACATCCATGGTTAGGGGGCTTGACATGGTTGATGAGACGGAAAAGGAGGCTGCGAATTGTCCAACAAATTGGAGGTAAACCAAGAAAGGTCTCAAAATCCAGAGAAGTATTTGGGAGGAAAATGTTGTGAACAGTGTTAAATGCAGCAACTATTTTGAGAGGCATGAGAACTGAGGTAAGACCACCAGTTATGTCAATGAAGAGATCATTAGTTACTTTGGATGAAGTATTTGAGTGATGAAGTCTGATAGCAGATACGTAGGGTGAGGAGTGAGAGAAGGTGAAGCATTATGAGTGGGCAGATTTTTTTAAGGAGTTTGACTGAAAAAAGGCAGATAGGACAATAGTTTGATGGCATGATAGGGTCTAGTGAAGTTTTTTTTTTAATGAAAGGGAAGACTTGAATGTATATGAAGGCAGTAGGGAAGGAACCAGTTGATAGTGAGAGGTTGGGAATTCAAGAGAGGATGACTGAGGGTTCTACTTGCTAGAGAAGTTGGGAAGGGATACAACCAGGTGCACACGGCAAGAAGGGCCACCTCTGTCGGAGACTGGGAGAAAAAAGGAGAGAGCAGAGGGCTGATATCGAGGGGGGAGAAGTGGGAGCTCACGCCACATGGTCATTGGCTGAGAGAGAGGAAGTCAGGGGCATATGTGGGGCTTGAGGAAGGAAGAAAGCGTTTGGAATAACTTCTGCAACAAATGAGATAGAAAATTCATTATGGAGGAATAAAAGACATGGCAGATAGAGAGCTACCTTCCAAGCCAAGAAGACCTACCCCTGATGTATGATCCTAGACAAGTCCCTTAACTCTTGGTGTTCTGGGCAACTCTCTCACTAGAAGTAGCAGAGAAGAGGCTGATCATTGGCTGAGGGAGTGTCTTTACCTGGGAGTCCACTATACTGGCAAAGTTACAGTTCCCTTTGTCTACAGAGCACCAGGCTGGAGTCCTGTAGGGGTCAGTTGGACAGCAATTCATTGACCGTGGGCTGTGCTAAGAGCCTACAGAGCTAGACTTTCTCACCCATCCTAACTCTGTCTTTCTCCTTAGCCTTGGTCCACTTTCTACTTCACTTCACCGTGGGGACCCAAAATGTAGTACATCTGGGGACATCTGGGTAGACCTAGAACTACACTAACATGGAGTTGTTGCTGTTTTCCAAATGAAGACAGGGCTCTAACAAGGAACGCTGCTCTCTTAGCCTCATTTGCCATAGTTATTGATTCTCACTGATAAGGAAGACCTGGGACGTCTGATTTGATGACAATAAATGACTAGCATTAATATAGCATTTTTAAAGTCTGCAAAATACTGTACATAATATTATCTCATTTGATCCTTACAATCACCCTGTGAAGTAGGTGTATTATTAATGCTCATTTTATAGATGAGGAAACTGAGACTGAGAGGTTAAGTGAAGATTGACCAGGAGACCTTTTGTAGATTGTTCAGATTCTCAGGGAAGTCCTGGTTAAGAGAAGCAATAAAATTATCAAGGCTATCAAACCAATATGTTTTATGACACCATGAGCCGTAGAGGTGGACATTGAACTAACTTGTCATCTAACGAATTCTGAAGGACTTTATCACCTCCGGATTTCTAGTCAGGCAATGCCACATCATGTGGGCAGGACATCAGGCCTTATTTTGTATGCTAGTAATGGAGGCTTATGGGAAAATACATGAATGGATGAGTGAAGCCTGATTGCAGACAAATCCTGGACTCACAAGGCTACAAGGAGCCTTCCTTGAATGGTCATTGAGTTGAGAATATCTCTTTGCCTCTTGGAGAAAATAACTCTCAAATCATCCCAAGGAAACAAAACAAAACGAAACAAAAAACTGTTAGTCCTCGTGACCTCTCTGAGTAACAGAATTCCATGTCTAATTACCCTTACTGTCAGGCAGTGTGTGTCCTTGAGACTAGCCCATCTCTTCTGTTGCACATTGGGCTTGTCCCCTATGGGCCTGTGCTCCGTGAATACATTGAAGAGTTAATTTTCATCACTTATGGATGGGGCCCCAGTTGTTTCCTTTGAGGGCTTTGCACACAGCTGGCTGCTGTTTGCCTCATACATCCTGCTTCCTCCATTCCCACAAACAGACCATTCAGAATAAACATCCTTCCAACAGGGTGCTCTTTGCTATTTCCTCCATCCCTTGAAAGCAAGAGGTTTTTAAAAATGAAGGAGTTTTTGAGTCATCAGAATGCCAAAATCACAGAGAATTAAATGCTTTGAGCAGCAAGTGGGAGTTTCTATGTGTTGATTTGTGTAAGTTAAGGTGGCAGGGACAGTAAGTCAAAAAGTGAATAAGGGTAGAGGTATCTGGAAAAGATGACAGCTTAGGTAAGCACCCAAGTTAGAAATTCCAAAACTGAGCTCTGATCCCAGCTGTGCTGATGATTAGCAACTTCAAGTTAGTCAGCTAAGTATCCTGAGTCTTGCTTTCCTCATCTTTAAAATCTGGAAAATGGTGAACTTTAAGATCCCTTCTTAGAGAGGGCAAAATGTAAATTTCACTTTCAGATGACTAGAAAGAATAATAACTTTTCAAGAATGTTCTCTTTGAATATAGAATGTCATGTAAGTCTGGATGGAGAAGATGTTACCTAACCCTGAAACAGAGCATCCAAAGTTACTGGCCCATCCTTTCCAAGATGTTGAAGAGCATTTATTAAGCACCAGTTATGTGCCAGGCAATGTGCTAGCATCTGGGGATTCAAAGAAAGGAAAACAAAACAAACAAAAAGCCCAATCTCCAGTTAAAAGGCCTTTCTAACAAGGAACTCACAGTCTGATAAGGGAGACAACATAGTCAGGAATAAACCACAAACATGAAGGATTAACTGGAGATCATCTCAGAGGGAGAAGGACTGGGAAAGACTCCTAACCAAAGATGGAACTTTCACAGAGGCTTGAAGGAAGGCAAGGAAGCCAGCAGGTGGAGATGAGGAGAAACAAAAAAAGAAAATATTGTTACTCATTTGGCAGAAAGAGTTAATTACCTTCTGTGAATGTGGAAAGTAGTTGATTCCAATATCACCCCAATCTCTGTCATTACTAGGGTCTAGACAGGTAGCAGAAGGGGAATTGTATTGATCAGGGCAGTTTTCCAAGAGGTACGAAACATCCAAAGCTAATCACGTAAATGCAGATTATATATATATATATATATATATATATATATATATATATATATGTAATTACTATATATATATATATATGTAATTACTATATATATATATATATATATATACTGTTTATCCATATGCCTTTACTTTTTTTTGCTAGACTTGTGATTTCATCAGCATAAGGACCTTTCCTAAGAAAAACTCTTATCAGATTGGCACCATCTCTAAATCTAGGATTTTTAGAGAGCTGCCTGAGGAAGTAAGATATTAAGTGACCCAGGGTCACATAACTAGTATGTGTTAGAGGTGTCAATATCTATAAATTTATCCAAATTTTTCATTATTATCACTATTAATTTTAGCTAATAATTGCAATCAATGGGGTAGCTAGGTGGCACAATGAGTAGAACACCAGGTCTTAAAACTCATCTTCTTGAGTTCAAATCTAACCTCAGACACTTACTATCTGTGTGTCCCTGGATAAGTCACTTTACCCTGTTTGCCTCAGTTTCCCCATCTGTAAAAATTAACTGGAGAGTGAAAAGGTAAACCACTCCAGTATCTTTCCCAAGAAAACCTCAAATGAGGTCACAAAGAGTGCTCACAAATGAAATACCTTAACAATAACAAAAGCAATAAATATTAATAATAGACACTTCTATGATGCTATTAAGTTTGCAAAGTACTTTATAGACATCATCTCATTTGACACTGGTAACTTCTCTGTGAGGTAAATAATACTACTTTTAAGAAGGAAACAAGCATTTGTTAAGTCCCTACTATGTGCCAGGAATTGTGCTAAGTGCTTTACAAATACTATCTCATTTGGTTCTCACAACAACTCTGAGAGGTAGGTACTATTATAATTCCTATTTTTACAGATGAGGAAACTATGGCAGACAGCAGTTAAGTGACTTGCCCAGGCTCACATAGCTAGTAAGTGTCTGAGGTAAGATTTGAACTCAGATCTTCCTGACTCCAGTCCCAGCATTCTATGCACTGTATCACCCAGCTGCCCCTAGAAAAACTAATATTTGTAAAGTGCTTAGCACAGTGCTTGGTACAGTGTGCAATTATTGCATGCTTGCTCCCTTTTCTTTCCCTAATATTTCAAGAATTTCACAGGTACACTATGAAACAGACTATGCCTGACTATGGATAGGGACATCTGAGTGAAGGAGCCTGGATTATTTAGAATCGTAGATTTAGAGCTAGAAAGAATAGATAAATCATCTAATCTAGAAATGTCAAGCCGCCCTGGGCTGTGGCCCAAACCATATTAAATGTAGTGAAGAAATATTTAATAAAATAAACAAAAATACAATTAACCATAGATAATATCGCATTTTAAAAACTAAGTCAATCTGTGACCTGCAGGGATCTTCATGTACAGGTGAGGAGCCTCATTTTCATTTGAATTAGACACCACTGCTCTTGTGCAGTTCTTTCCTCCTCCTTCTCCCACTTTATAGATGAGGAAACTGAGAAGTTCCATGACTTGGTAGGAAGGAGAAGAGCTGCAAAGCCACAGGGGAGTTTGTCCCAGATACCAAGCACCTTCCTAGTTTCATGCTCGAATACGGGATTCTTGTTTTAAATGTTTTCACAAATTTTTACATGATTGCACATGTATTACCTGCAACAGATTGCTTACTGTCTCAGGGAGGAGGCAGGGGAGGGAGAGAGTTTGAAACTCAAAACTTTAAAAAAAATTTCCCAAGATTGTTTGTACATGTTAAAAAATATATAAAGTATGCATATTCCAGGAAAAAACAAAGTGTTCTCACAGACTTGAACACAGATCACAGAGGTAGTGTGGTATATTTGGCACCCCTAGTCAAGCACTGATTCTGTGAGTGTGACTGGGCTTAAAATGATCTATTATCAGTTTATTAGCTATCATCATTCAGTGCCAATAATAATATATCTATATCCATATCTATCTTATTGTTGCTTAACTGTTTTTAGTCATGTCTGACTTTGTGACCCCATTTACAGTTTTCTTGGCAAAGATGCTGAAGTGGTTTGCCATTTTCTTCTCCAGCTCATTTTACAGATGAGGAAACTGAGGCAAATAGGGTTAAGTGACTTGCCCAGGGTTATGTGGTTAGTAAGTATCTGAGACTGGATTTGAACCCAGATTTTTCAAACTTCAAGTCTGGTACTCTGTCCACTGCATCACATAACTGCCAAATCTATTCATATCTATCTATATCTGTATAAAGAAGTTGTAAGTTCAATAACCTTCAGTAACTCAATAACAAAGTAACATTTGTTCCCTGTCATTTTCTAACTGTTATACCTGGATTAAGAAAGGTAGTATTTCCTACTGAATGGAATGCTGGACTTGGAGATGGAAAAATTTGGGTTCAAGCATTGCCCTTGACACTTAATAGTTGTGTGACCATGGACAAATCATTTAACTGCTCTGAGTCTCAGGCAAGGACCAAAGGCTTATCTATTCAATATAGACAGATTGATAGGGAGATAGATAGTTATAGATGTTATAGATAGTAGTTTGGGAGGATAGACAGAGTTGGAGGTAGGTCCTGAACCAAACTCATATGATTGGGTCCAGATTCTGTTTGGCTCAGGAGTTATTGATCCCTCCTCCTCCTTTTGCGCCGCCAGCAAAGAAGGAAGATAGTGATTGGTAAAGTAGCCTTTGCCTGTGAGTGTGAGGCATCAAACATCTAAATGAGGAAAAATTTCATTCAATGGATCATAGGATTTAGAACTGGAAAGGACCTTGGCCATTATTTAGTCTAACCTACTTATTTTACAGTCCAGGAAACTAAGGTCCAAAGAGGTTTGTCCTAATCATGTCATAGCAGAGTTCAGATTTGAATACAGCTCCTCTGACCTCAAGTTTAGCACTCTTTTTACAATGAGCTAGATATTTATTCTGTGTAATGTCAGACACCCTGATATTTGGAAATTCTCAGGTAATAGGCTTTTCTAATTTTTACCTGAATAATGTAGATACAGTTTATAATTATATAGATACAATATAGATACAGTTTATAATTATGTAGATATCATATTGATATGGCTTATAATTATATAGATATAATATATAGTTTGTAATTATATAGTTATAATGTAGATATAGCTTTGAATTACATTGTAAATATATAATTTTGGAAAAGTGGACTGATTTTGGTTAATTACAGTTAATAAGCTCTTGCTACTTTTGAACAGGAAGGGAGATCACTCAATCACATGATAACATAGGTAGAATTGGGGGAACTTTCCATTTAAAATGCCTGTTTCTTCTTTTTTTTGTACTCCCTGCTAAAATCTGGGGACATGGTGCTTGGAGCTGAAGTGATTGGTTTGCTTTGGGTTTTCAATATTTTATTTTAATATTTGATAATTTTTTCGAAGGTGCTTAAACCCATTATGGAACATAGAAAGTTGAGTTGATAAGTACTCTAAAGAAAGAGATTATTTGGGTTGAAAGATTCAAATGTTATCCCTAGTTTTCTACTGTGCCTAACTCAAAGGCAAATAGACACTGTTTTACCCAGTGTTGGCATTTGTTAACCTCTTGCACTCATATACCAAACTTCTTTCTCACATCAAGATAAGAGGCAGGTCATGGGGAAATGCTTAGGATCACATGGCTAGTAAATATGGGAGGCTAGATTCTTAAGTTGTCCTAACTCTAGACTCAGTTCTCTATACTCTGTAACGCCTAGATGACTTAGTTCTACTGAATGCCTAGTGGGCCACACTACCAGCCCAAATACCATCTATGTTTGTCTATATGTAATGGAAGACTGGCCAGCCTGAGACCAACATTTATAAATATGTGTCATGTACACTTATGCAATTCTTTACTTGGGAGAGGTGGAGGAGCCTACTTCTGGGATACTATTGATACATATGTAATGGAAGCACTTTTTCTAGCTGACACTGTGTGGCTAGTTCTGATCTGCCAGGCTCTGGCTGAGCTAGGAGTGAATTCAACAGGTCTCACTCATGTAGACCCTTGATATCTTTTCTTTGTGTGACTTCTTCTTGGCTGATGGTGTTGAGAGAAGAGAGACCATCCTGTGAGGTCAATAACATGGTCCGTAAATATGGGCCTTGGTTCTTTCTGCCTTATGTTTGTTTTTTGTTTTTAGATGAAGTCAATGGTTGTGATCTTGTGAGTTTTGAAAGACAAGAATTCCAGCCACAAGGAGTCTGGCAGTCAAATCCCATGCCAGATTTTTCATCCACTACATTATCAGTATCATGAGGATTTTAGGACCTTCAGGACCCAGCCCAGCAGAAGCTGAGATGAACACTCATTTGGAAATTATGGCACATTTGGACCTGAACTTTTTGCTACTGATGCTATGTAGGAACTTCTGTGAGTCTGAGCCCACTTTCCCCATAGATTGAGATTGTATATGGAAGAGTGTATTCTCGAGGTTCTGAGGGGGAATATTTGTACTTTTGGTCTTGCCACATCTTTAAATTAAATATCTCTTCGTAAAAATTAATTGATGATAATTAGATAAATGGAATTGAATCACTGGTCACTGAAGTTTAACAGTAGGGGGGCCTAACCAGAATGGAAACTGAAGCATTAGAAAAGAGCCACTCCAGCTCCTCAGGGATACATACCTCTAGAATTCTGAGTAGTAACAAAATGGCACAGTGAATAGACCATCTGGCCTGGAGTCAGGAAAAGTTTAAATTCAGCCTTAGACACTTAGGAGTTGTGTGCCTCTGGGCAAATGACTTCGTCTCTATTTCCTCATCTGTAAGATCAGGTTAATAATAGCACCTTCCTCCTGGGTTGTTGTAAGGATCGAATGAAATAAAATTGCAGAAAACTTAGTATATAGTACCTGGCATATAAAGCATACTATAAACATTAGCTGATATTATTATTGGGAGGGAAATGGAGCCAGCTTTGCTTAGGAAGAAAGGTCAGGGAACACTTACTATATAGAGAATAAGAGTTAATGAATCCCCAGTGATTGCATTGAATTAACACCATTTGTGTGTGATTCAGTTGGTGTTAAGTGAACAATCTACTGATGTAGACAACTTATCCATAACTTAATAGATGGGCTTTTATAATCACCATGGTCAAGAAGTTCACTAACATGGTGGCTCTTATAAAGTCCTGGCTCCTCCTGATCATGGGATAGGCTGGCTACATTTTCCCATCCTGGTTGCACTTTTCACTTATTATACTCCTCAACTGACTGGTCGTTAAGGAGTCCTTATAATCTTTATTTCCCATTATCACTTACCTTCCCTCTCTACTCATTAGATTCAGGGACTCCCTATTACCTCCAGGATCAAATATAAAATCTTCTAGATTTTAAAGCCCTTCACAACCAAGCCCTTTTCTATTTTTCAAGTTTTCTTGAACTTTACTTGTGTCCACATACTTTATGACTTAGGGACATATTCCCTGGATATGACCCTCCGTTTTATAGACTTTGTGTCTGGAATTCTCCCTTCATCTCTGTTCCTGGCTTCCTTCAAGACTCAGCTCAAGTGCCATGTTCCACAAGATGTCTTTCCTTGTCCCTCTCCCTCCTTTCCTCCTCCCCACTCCCCACACTGCTAGTTCTTTCCCTCTGAGATTATCTTGAATTCTCCCTTTATCCCATATCTACCTGTATCTACCTTTAGAGGTACATAGTTGTTTGCTTGTTTACTCCCCAACTATGATGTGAGATCCTTGAGGGCAAAGGCCCTTTTTTACAAACCTTTCTTTGTACTGGCAGTGCTTAACATAGTAGGTACTTAATAAATACTTGGGACTGTTGCTGAATGATATAGAAGTGAGCCTCTCTGAATTTAGCTCTGCTGGTTTTCAGACACACAACACAGGAGGTTGGGCTGATCCATATCCTTATTCCTATAGTACAACCTTCAGGAAGTAAAGGATGAATTATATGATCTCTAAAGACTATCTATAAACTTTTGAGATCTTTGAATGAATGCTTGCCCATTGGTTGGATAACGCCCCCTTGAAAGACAATTCATAGAGATGAAGGTCAGAGAAGAAATGGAGGTTGGCATAGATAAAAACCATTTCTTTCTCTGATTGTCTCTTCATTCTGTTGGATGTATACTTCCCATGTAGCAGTGTTCCCATGGACTATAAAGGATACCACCACAACAAAGCCTGCTGAATACACACTAGTGCTTGTTCATTTGCTTTTCTCCTACACCACCGTGCAATGTTGTATTACTGCCTGGCAACTCAAGAGAGCTGGCAAATAACTCACTGCAATTTTCATAATCTAGTTACATTGCGTAACTGTTGTACCGGTAATGGAGTCACAAACAAATTATTCAGGGCTCCGTGAGCAGAGCACCTGCTCCTTTCAGAAGAATGAACCTCCTTTTGTTGCTCTTAGCATTAAGGGAGTACTAGTAGTACATACTAGTAGCACACAGGAAAAGCAGGCTTTCAACTCCTTGCCTTATTAGCTGTTAGTTAAGACAGGCTCTACAGACTATAAGCTCCATGAGGGCAGGGACCTTTTTGTTATTTGTTTTGTATCCCTGGTGTCTAGCACACAGAAGGCACTTAAATGCTTATTGATCGATCAAAATGAATTGGTATAGTGGTGAGTGTCATCATAGCCAAATTGAACTTGAAATGGAAACCATTTCCAAGTCATCCATAAGAAGTTCATAGTTTTTCTATCAAAAATGAATGGGGATAAAAGGTCACAGGAATTATTTCATTCTGTACTCTTACAGACCACCTTGTGGCCATGGAGAAACTTCTGTCCTGGGGCTCCACCATTTTGGCTGATGTCTATCCTTTCTGGATCAATCTTTCAGGAAATCCTTATCTTACACACTTTACTTCATTTCCTATACCCTAGCCTTCTCCTCTTAAATATCCTTCTCCCTGCTCTCTACCAGACCAAATTTACCCTTCCCTTTCTAATTCCAGAACCATAAACCATACTCATCAAATCAATTGTCATTAATCCTGAATGGAGTGTGTCAGACTAATTGCCCTGTTAACCTACTTACAATCCCTGCAACTTTCTGGACCAAGTACCACCCCACCACTTGGCCACCACTTCCTCTTTTATGTTGTCTCTCTCATTATAAGGAAACATCACAGAGGGCAAGGATTTTCTTTGCTTTTGTATTTGTATCTCCAGAGCTTAGGACAGTGCCTGGAATGTAATAAGATGTTAATTCCTTTCCATCCATCTATCCACATGCATAGTTCATGTATCCACTCATTCGCTGAAGCTCAATCAACAAGGACTAAATGTTCCAAAGTTATTCTGAATATGGTGTTACAAAGTTGGACCAGATATAGTGGATCAAGATGGATCAGAATGAACTTATCTTGGGAATCAGTATGAATCCTTAGCTGTAGCAGTGAGTAGAAATATACTAATATCAAAGGTAAATCTCCTGAGATCATGGCTTTATCAAAGCTAAGAACTTGAACTTTGAGCATACAGAAAAGAGAAACAGAGGTAGGCAGAAAGAATTAGGAGATATGGCAAGAGAGCTTGGAGAAAGATGACATTGTTGCCCATTTATCTCCATCAAAGCATTTTAAAGACATAGCTTACTGAACCTCCTGATATCTCCAAAGCATTGTTAGGAATCTCTTTGAAACTAAAGGATAAAGTGAGTGTTGGAGAGGATAAAGATCACCAATATAAGGCTACTGGAGAAAGGTTAAAGGAACTGGAAAATTGTAGCCTGGAGGAGAGGAGGACAGCTTTAAGTCCTGGTAGGTTAAGACATGGTGCTGAATTCCTGAACTGCAGTTCCTCATTTCTCTAAGATATGGAGAATTTCACTGGATAAGAAACATGCTACAAGGGAGGAAATAAATCAAGACTGTTCTTAAAGTTTAACAGAAGTGAGGACATTTTTTTTCTCCATGAAAAAATGACTGCTTCACCCATGACTGCTTCTGCACTTTCTCTGATGATGTCTTCACTTCCTGGTCCTGATATTGGTCATGGACATTTCCAAACCCTATTGTTCATAATATTTCAAGGACTTGAGATTTTATGGATGTATTTTCTGGGCTGGATCTGAGTCAGACCTGTCCTTTGGTTTGATATTAGAGTAAAATGAAATGTATATAGGTCATTCAACAGTTAACAGAAAGGAGGTTTACTTAGACATAGTGGGAGAAGATTATTCAGCATCAAAGCACTTTGAGTTGATTCAGCTGATCAAAACTCTGTTGCCTCAGTTGTCCATTGATGTCTGCCAAGCACTATTATGTGCCTGGAGTTTCTTGGGTCTATTGGTGTGCAGATGACCAAGAAGTAATGTCTATTGAGTCTCAAGGACCATCTCAAAAAGGCTAACCATCCATCAGCCATCATTATGTGATAAGTCCCACTTATCTGGAGCTAGGATGTTTCTTAAATGACAGGTATGCAAGCCTCCCCTGAGTCTGAACCAGAGGGCTTTCCAATGCATTTGTGCCTGCAAGAGCATATACTATGCTGGCATAGCCTTTGAGAACTCAGGGTCATGCCTATGCCATGATGAGAAAGCAGAGAATATGAGGAAAGGATAATTTAAAATATTCATGTGTTTTGGAGTCAACCATTAATAGCATTCTTGCTTTGTCTTTTCTCAGTCTTCATCCCTCTTTTTAAAAAAAAAATTTTAAATAGTATTTTATTTTTTCCTCAATTACAAGTCAATATAATTTTTAACATTCATTTTTACAAAATTTTGAATTCCAAACTTTTTCTCCCAAAAGTATGCTTCGATCTACATTCAGAGTCCATCAGTTTTTTTTCTGGATGTGGACAGTATTTTCCTTCATGAGTCCTTTGTACTTGTCTTAGATTATGGTATTGGTGGGAAGCGCTGAGTCATTCGTAACATTCATAAACATAAAATGTTTCTGATACTGTGTACAATATTTTCCTGGTTTGCTCATTTCACTTTGCATCAGTTCATACAAGTCTTCCCAGGTTTTTCTGAAATCTGTCCATTATTTCCTAATGCACAACAGTATTCCATTATATTCCTATACCACATCTTGTTCTGCCATTCCCCAACTGATGGGCACCCCTTCAGTTTGCAATATTTTGCCACCACAAAAAGAACTGTTGTAAATATTTTTGTACATGTAGGACCTTTTTTCCCTTTTTTATGATCTCTTTGGGATGCAGACCTAGTAGTGGTATTGCTGGATCAAAGAGTAGGCGCAGTTTGGTTGTCCTTTGAGTGTAGTTCCAAATTACTCTCCAGATTGGTTGGATCAGTTCACAACTCCACCAACAGTGTATTAGTGTCCTAGTTTCCCTATATCCTCACCAACATTTATCATTTTCCCTTTTTTGTCATATTAGCCAACCTGATAGGCATGAAGTAGTACCTCAGAGTTACTTTAATTTGCATTTCTCTTAGCAAAAATTATTTAAAGCACTTCTTCATATGCCTACACATAACTTTGATTTTTCCATCTGAAAAATGCCTCTTCCTATCCTTTGACCATTTATCAATTGGGGAAGAGCTGGTATTCTTATAAACTCGACTCACTTCTCTACATATTTGAGAAATGAATTGTTTATCAGAGACACTTGCCGTAAAGATTGTTTCCCAGCTTTCTACTTTCCTTCTAATGTTGATTGCATTGGTCTTGTTTGTACAAAAGCTTTTTATTTTAATATGATAAAAATTCTCCATTTTATACTTCATGACGCTTCTTATCTCTTGTTTGGTCATGAATTCTTCCCTTCCTCATAGATCTGACAGGGAAACTATTCCTTGCTCTTCTAATTTGCTTTTGTGTCACCCTTTATGTCTGAATCATGTACCCATGATATACCTTATCTTGGTATATGGTGTGAGATGTTGATCTATACTTAGTTTATGTCTTATTGTTTTCCAGTTTTCCCAGCAGTTTTGTCAAATAATGAGTTCTTATCCCAAAGAACGGGGTCTTTGGGTTTATCGAACACTAGGTTGTTATGGTCATTGGTTACTGTGTTTTGTGTACTTAACTTATTCCATTGATACCAGTCCACTTCTTAGTACCAAGCAGTTTTGGTAATGGCTACTTTATAATACAGTATTAGATCTAGGATGGCTAGGCCACCTTCTCCTACATTTCTTTTCATTAATTCATTTGATATTCTGGACCTTTTGTTCTTCCAGAAAAATTTTGCTGTTTTTTTCTAGCTATATAAAATAATTTTTTTTGCTAGTTTGATTATTATGGCACTGAGTAAGTAAATTAGTTTAGGCAAAATTGTCATTTTTTAATATTGGCTTGACCTAAACATGAGCAATTGATATTTTTTCCAATTGTTTAGATCTGACTATATTTATGTGAGAAGTGTTTTGTAATTGTGTTTGTATAGTTCCTGTGTTTGCCTTGGCAGGTAGACTCTCAAGTATTTTACCTTGTTTATAATTATTTTAATTTTTTAAATTATTTTATATTTATTTTTTATATAAATATAAAATATAATTATTTTAAATTTTAAATATTCTCTTTCTATCTATTACTGCTGGGTTTTGTTGGTCATATAAGGAAATGCTGATGATATAGGTGGGTTTATTTAATATCCTGTAACTTTGTTAAAGTTGTTACTTATATCAAGTAGTGTTTTAGTTGATTCTTTAGCATTCTCTAAGCATACCATCATGTCATCTGCAAAAGGTGATAGCTTTGTTTTCTCATTGACTTTTCTAATTCCTTTGATTTCTTTTTCTTCTCTTATTTCTATAGCTAACATTTCTGGTACTATCTTGAATAATAGTGGTGATAATGGGCATTTTTGTTTCACCCTCTATCTAACTGGGAAGGCTTCTAGCTTATCCCCATTACAGACAATGCTTGCTTATGGTTTTAGATAGACAGATACTGTTTATCATTTTAAGGAATGCTTCCTTTATTCCTGTGCTCTTTTTAAGGACTATTTATTCCTATGCTCTGTATTTTGTCAAAAGCTTTTTCAACATTTACTGAGATAATGATATGATTTCTGTTGCTTTTGTTGTTGATATGGCCAATTACATTGATAGTTTTAATGCTGAACCAACCTTGCATTCTCACTAGGTCATAGTGTATATTTCTTGTAATATATTGCTGTAATTGCCTTGCTAGTGTTTTGCTAAAAAAAATTTTCAGTAATATTCATTAGTAAAATAAGATAATTTTTTCTTTGTTTTAGCTTTTCCTGGTTTAGATATCAGTCTTGTATTTGTTAGATAAAAGGAGTTTGGTAAGATTTCTTCTTTGCCTATTTTTCCAAATAGTTTACGTAGTATTGGAATTAATTGCTCTTTAAATGTTTGGTAAAATTTACTTGTGAACACATCTGGCCCTGGGGATTTTTTCTTAAGGAGTTCATTGATCATTTCTTTAATTTCTTTTTCTAAGATGAGGTTATTTAGGCATTCTATTTCCTGATCTGCTAATCTGAGTAATTTATATTTTTGTAAATATTCATCCATTTTGCTCTGATTGTCAGATTTATTGGCATATAATTGCACACAATATTTCCTGATTGTTTTAATTTCTTCCTCAGTGGCAGTGATTTTACCCTTTTCATTTTTGATACTGGATTTTTGGTTTACTTCTTTTTATTTTCGAGAATCAAATTTATCTGTCTTATTGGTTTTTTTCCATAAAAAAAGTTTCTGAATTTATTTGTTAGCTCAGTTTTTCTTTTTATTTTCACACTTATTAATCTCATCTTTAATTTTCCAGATTTATAATTTGATGCTCAACTGGGGATTTTTAATTTGTTCTTTTTCTAGTTTTTTTTTTTTAGCTGCACATCCAATTCATCGATCTGTTCTTTTTCTATTTCGCTGATGTAAAAATTTAGACAAACAAATTTTCCCATATGTACCATTTTGACTGTATCCCATAAAGTTTTGTATGTTGTCTCATTGTTTTCATTTCCTTTAATGAAATTATTGTTTCCATGATTTGTTCTTTGACCCACTTATTCTTTAGGATTAGATTAGTTTCCAATTAATTTTTAATCTCTTTATACTACCCTTTGTTGAATGTAATTTTTATTGCATCATAATCCAAAAAGAAAACATTTAATATTTCTGCCTTTTTACATTTGATTTTGAAGTTTTTATGCCCTTAGTACATGGTCAATTTTTGTACACAGGTGCTGCTAAGAAAAGGTACATTTTCTGTTCCCTTTCAGTTTTCTCCAAAGGTCTCATACCTAACTTTTCTAACATCCTATTTATCTCCTTAGTTGCTTTCTTGTTTATTTTTTAGTTAGGTTTACTGAGTTCTGAGAGGGGACAGTTGAGTTCTCCCATCAGTATAATTTTTCTATTTCTTCCTATACTCACATAATTTTCCTTTAAGAATTTAGATGCTATATCACTTGGTGAATATATGATTAGTATTGATATTACTTCATTGTCTATGGTACCTTTTAGCAAGATGCAGTTTCCTTTCTTATCTTTTAATTAGTTCTATTTTAACATTTACTTTGATATCAGGATTGCTAGCCCTGTTTTTTTTCCTCAGCTAAAGCATAATAGATTCTGCTCAAGCTCCTTGCCTTTACTCTCTGTATGTCTCTCTGCTTCAAATGTGTTTCTTATCAACAACATATTGTAGGATTCTGGTTTTTGATTCACTGTACTATCCACTTCTGTTTTGTGGGAGAATTCATCCCATTCACATTTACAATTATGAGTACTTCGTATTTCCTTTCATCTTATTTTTTCTCCTATTTGCTTTCTCTCTCCTTTCACCCTTTCCCTCCTCACCAATGTTATGCTTCTGTCTACCACATCCCCCAATCTGCCCTCCCTTCTGTCAGTCTCCCCTTTTTCCCTTTCCTCTCCTCCAACTTCCCTGTTGGGTAAGATAGATGTTCAACTGATTGGGTGTATTATTCCCTCTTTGGGTCAATACTGATGAGAGTATGGCTCAAATGGTGCCCATCACTCACCCTCCCATCTTCTCCTCCACTGTAATAGGTCTTTTGCACCTCTTCATGTGAAATAATTTACACCATTCTACCTCTCCCCTCCTTCTGTACCCAGTTCACTCCTCTTTATCATCCCTTAAGTATTTTTATGTCATTTCTTCAAATTCACCTTATACCCATACCCTCTATCTATGTATATTCCTTCTAGTTGTACTACTACTGATACAATTTTTAAAGAATTACAAGTATCATCTTCCCATGTAGGGATATAAACAGTTTATCTCTATTGAATCATTGATGTTTTCTTTTCACTTTTTACCTGTTTATGCTTCTCTTAGGTCTTGATATTGGAGATCAAGTTTTTGGTTTAATTTTGGTCTTTGTCTTATGAAAGCTTGAAATTCTTCTATTTCATTGAATGACTATTTTCCCCTTGAGGTTGTAATCCTAAATCTTTGTCTTCTAGAATGTAATGTTCTGTGATCTCCAATTTTTTTAATGTTGCAGCTACTAAGTCCTATGTAATCCTGATTATGCCCCCCTGATATTTGAATTATTTCTTTCTGGTGACTTGTGGTATTTTTCCCTTGACCTGATGGTTCTGAAATTTGGCTATAATGTTCCTTAGAGTTTTTATTTTGGATCTCTATCCTGAGGTGGTTGATGGATTCTTTAAATGCCTATTTTGCACTCTGATTCCAGGATGTTAGGGCAATTTTCCTTGATGATTTCTTGAAAGATGCTGTCCAGGTCCTCCTTTTGATTATGGCTTTCAGGTAGTCCAATAATTCTAACATTGTCTCCCTTAAATCTATTTCCCAGTTCAGTTGTTATTCTCCTGAAGTATTTTACACTTTCTTCTATTTTTCCATTCTTTTGAATTTGTTTGGTTGATTCTTGATATCTCATAGAGTGATTAGCTTCCACTTTCCCAATTCTAACTTTTAAGGAGTTGTTTTCCTCAGTTAGCCTTTGTACCTTCTTTTCATTCGGCCAATTGTACTTTTTAAGGAGTTTTTTTTCCAATGGATTTTCGTATCTCCTTTTCCATTTGGCCAATTTTACTTTTTAAGCAGTTGTTTTCCTTTTCCAAGCTGTTGACTCTTTTTTCATAATTATCTTGCAACACTCTCATTTCTTTTCCCATTTTTTCTTCTATCTCTCATATGAATTTTAAGCTTCTTTTTGAGCTCTTTCATGAGTTCTTTCTGGACTTGAGACCATTTCTCATTTTTCTTTGAAGCTTTGCCCATAGGTGTTTTGACATTGTTTTCCTCTTCTGAGTTTGTGTCTTGGTCTTCCCTATCACCATAATCACTTTCTATAATCATATTCTTTTTTCTTATTTATTTATTTATTTTTGCTCATCTCTTTTGGCCTTTACCTTTTCTTTTAACTTTGAGCCCTGCTCCTGGGATGAAAGAATCACTATCTCAGGCTTATTGTGCCAGGAGTTGAGTCCCTGGCTGTTATCTGGTGCTGCACTGATGTTGTCCTGAGGCCTATAAGGGACCCTTGTGTCTTCACTGAGAGAGTAGGGTGAGGGCGAATGGTGCTGCTGGAGGCTTAGTGGTCCGGCAGCTAACCTGGTGCTGAGTTAGGGGTCCTAGCACTTGTGTGTGACCTGTGCTAAGGACAGTGGCATGTTTCTGCCTTTCTCTGGGGATACACTGAAACACATGTTGCTCTGGCCATTGGTGGCTACCTGTTTGCCCAGGGCTATGCTTGGTAAGTGGTTGACCCAGCACTGGAAGCTGCCTGTTGGCTTAGGCAGGCATAGGGCTGGCATCTGCCTGTTTGCCCAAGGCTATACTGAAGCACAGGGAAGTTTGGTCACTGGAGGTTTTCCTGTTTGCCCAGGGTTATGCTGAAGCACGTGGAAGTTCTCAGAGCTGGAGTCTACCCATTCTACTGGCTGAGCTGAGGTGCTTGGTGGATCCTGGTGTTGGCACTTGCCTGCTCTACTGCACTGGGTCTCAGGATTGATTGTGGTTGACTGAAGTGAGGCTTGCTGGGATTCTCTCTTTCCTGTACTGCACTCCCCTTTTACCCAAGTGAGACAGACCTTTCTGGACAATCATTCAAGTTTCTTGGGCTCAAAGATTGTTTCAGCCTTTCTTTATACCAGTTCTGCTGTTCCAGGATTTGCTTTGGGGTGCCATTTTATGGTTGCTTGGAGGTCATCATTGAGAGAGTTATAGCCATTTACTGCTTACTCTGCCATCTTGTCACCTGACAGTCCTCTTCATCCCGCTTGCCCTCTTTGCTTCCTATGACACCATTTCTTCCTGAATTCTCTGCTCTCCAGGTTTTCACGATACTACACTTTGCAGGCTCCATTTTGCTTCTGTGACCACTCTTCAGCCTCCTTTGCTGGCTTATTATTATGCAATTAGGTGGCACAGTGAATAGAGTGTGGGATTTGAAGTCAAGAAGAGCTCAGTTCAGATCCTGCTTTAAGCACTTACTAGTTGCATAGTCCTGGAGAAGCCAATTGACTTCTCAGGCTGAGTTTCCTCATCTGTAAAATTGGTATAACCATACCTTCTCACTCCCTAGGTTCTCCAAGACTTGGCATAGGATTGTTGTGAGGATCAAATGAGATATTTGTAAAATACTCTGCAAATCTTAAAGCTATATAAGTATTAGCTATTATTATAATTCATAGCATATCCCCTAGCTGTGGGTATTCCTCAGGACACTGTCCTATATTCGCTTCTTGCTCTATTAGACAATAAACGGATCTCTCTCAGTAACCTCATCAGGCTCCATGGGTTTAACTCTAATTTATATGTTGATGACTCCCAGATCTATATATCTAATCCTTATTTCTCCCTGAGATTCAGTCCTGAATAAACATAGCACTTTAAGGTTTGCAAAATTTAAATAAATATTCTTATTTTTCTTTACAATGACTATTGATGGTAGGTACTATTATCATCCACACTTCTCAGATGAGGAAACCTAGGCAAACAGAAATGAAGCAACTTGCCCGGGGTCACAGAGCTAGTAAGTGTATGAGGGCAGATTTGAACTCAAGTCTTTCTGACTCTAGATCCAGCGTTCCATCCACTGCACCACTGACTTGGACCAACAACTGCCCATTTGAGCATTTCAAATCAGATGTGCTAGAAATGTATTGAACTCACTGTGTCCTAAAGAGAGCTCATCATACCCCTCCCCCAAACTCAACCTTCTTCCAACCTTGCCTATTTCTGTAGAAGGAATTATTGTTTTTCCAGTCTCCTTAACCTAGGGCCCTCACTCTATGTCACCTCGTAGATCCAATTCAGCTTCCAAATCTGGCTGCATCTACCTTCCCAACATCTCTTGCATTTAAGCTTTGTTTCTCACCCCACACTGTCACCATCTGGTTGTCTCTCACTTTCCTTCACTTATCTTTCATGGCCCCAGCCCATCTTTCCAGTCTTGTACATACTCCATCCCCTGACATCACCACGCCCACCTTGATGCAGTCAAACTGGCCTTCTCTGTCTCTGCTTTAACTGCTTTTGCACCCGTTGTTCCCCCCCTTCCTGCTTCCTGCCATTCCCCCACCCCACTAGAATCTACTTGCCCTTCACTTCCTTAGAGAAATTTTTTTCCAGTGTCAGTTCAATCACATGAAGCTTTTTTATCATTTCTCTAACTGTTAATTTCTTTCCCTTCCTAATCTCATTGTATTTAACTACCTTGTACTTACTTCATATATACATACATATGTACACAAGTCTATGCACACCTGTTTACATATGCACAGAATAAATACACGATGCACATGCCATATGATGCAACATACATATACGTGTACAGATAAATACATATGCACATATATGTTTATACATGTATGTATATGTAAACATACACATGAGAAAACTGAGACACAAAGAGGTTAAGTGATTTATCAGGTTTCTCTAAGGAATTGCAGAATTAGTACAGTGCAGATATGGGGGAGAGGTACAAAGGCAGAGAAAGCAGAGACAGAGAAGGCCGGTTTGGTTACCTGGAAGACTGTGAAAAGGAGGAGGAAGAATGTGCAAGTCTGGATAGATAGGTTGGGGTCATGAAAGCATCCACACCAAGACACCTGTGTACACATGTACGCAAATGCACATGCACATAAACATACACATGCACATACATATAATCTGTTTGGCCACTGCACCCTCATGACCAGGGGACCTTTCCATCTAACTTTTAGCTAAGGCCTCCTATGCATGTTGTCCTCCTCTATCATGATGTGAACTTGAGAGCAGGAACTATCTTGTTTTTCTGTCCATATCTCCAGTACTTAGCACAGTGCTTTTCACATACTAAGGAGTTGAAAGACACCCATTCATTCATTCATTCACTGTACTCTTTCCCCCAAGTAGAATGTAAGGTACTGAGACAAGGAATAGTTTCATTTTTTGTATTTGTGTCCCACAACACCCAGCATTCCTGGTACGTGGTAGGTGTTTGATAAATGCTTGTTGAGCAACTTTCTTTGTTTCTGTCTCAGTTATCCTGCGCCTTTTTGTTTCTGCCTGGTTCTCTCTCTCTCTCTTTGGAATTCTTCAGACAGAGGCTTTCATGAATTAATATCTAGGCCTCTTTCTGGTGGTGTCTTGGATTAAGATAACCATGATCTCTAGGCTGAAGGTTATCACACTCTCGGTTGAAGACAGAGTGACCTCTTAGGGGTCAGGCTGTGACTTAAAATTTGTCAATCTGGAGTCAAACTCCTAGCCTTACCAGACTTATGTTTTTTCCTGGTTAGATGTGATATTCCAGAATTAGAGTCAAGCAGATAGAGCAATAGACCCCTAATTAGAAACCTGGATATGCCGCTGAAACCAAGGACAGCTCACAGAATGGCTTTGTGCCTCAGTCCTTGCATACAAAACGATGAGACTATTGGTGACAGAATACCCAAGCAGTTACTAAAAGTGAGCTGACACTGAGAAGGGGCTTTAGGCAAACTGTCTTATTTAATCCTTCTTTCCTTCCTTCCTTCCTTCCTTCCTTCCTTCCTTCCTTCCTTCCTTCCTTCCTTCCTTCCTCCTTCCCTCCCTCCCTCCTTTTTTCTTACTTCTTTTCTTCCTTTCTCCTTTCTTTCCTCAAGTCTCCCTCTTTCCCTCCCTCCTTCCATCCTTCTCTTTCTTTTTTCTTTTCTTCCATTGTCTCTCTCCTTCCTTCTTTTCTCTCTTTTCTCACTCCTTTTCTCCTTTGTCTCTCCTTCCCTCCTTCCTCTCCTTCCTCCCTTCCTCTTTTTTCCTTAATTCTATTCTTTTTCCTTTTATCTCTTCCTTCTTCCCTTTCTTCTCTCCTTCCTTTCTTCCTCCTCCCTCTCACTTTCTCTCTCTCTCTCTCTCTCTCTCTCTCTCTCTCTCTCTCTCTCTCTCTCTCTCTCTTTCTTCCTTCCTTCCTTTTTTCCAACAATGGCACACTGTGGGTCAAAGTGAAAGAGATATGATCAGCATTACCTGGTACTCCTGGTGCTAGTAAATACAAGCCAAAGGATGGGTTCCATGAGCAGGGGGAAAAGCTATTAAGTGAATGTCAAATACCCACCATTCCAGTCTCTCCTACCACCTCCCCCCACCTCCTGTTCCAAATACACATGGAGGGTATGATCATTGACCATTAGTGGCATCTATATACATAGGGGAGATAACTTGCCACCTATGCTAGAGGAATGCTGTAAGTTTTCTTTCATTTGTCCATATTTGGATACTGTCTTGGATTTTGCAAGTGAAAAATCCCAGAAAATTTCTAAAAGTGATTTGTATTCTCTGTAGAAGATGAAATTGTGTAGGGCACTGGAGATGCCAAATAGGTACCTCTGTGGGCTTCAACTTTTCCTAAGTATTTTCACAAGGAGGACCACAGGACCTATGATTTCCTATACATGGAGAGCCAGAGTCCAAACCCCTTATTTTCAGATCAGCAAATCAAGGTGTTAAGAGGTCCAATGACTTGCCTAAAGTCATGTAGGTAGTGAGTGGTAGAATCAGAATTCAAACCCAGGTCTTCTGACTCTAAATCCAGTGCTTTCCCCACTCAACCATGCTGCAAATTTGATCCTGAATATAATCCTCTGGGAGTAGGATATATTCTATAATGGATGATGAATACTTCATTTTTATAGTATGATGATGATATATTTAGTATAGTACTATATAGTACTAAAAACCACAGTGCTATTTTAAGCTTATTAAAGCACTAAGACTTTTGGAATACTCTGTATTTCACTGTAAAATATATATTTGTATATAATATAACATATAATAACATGTACAATAATAATATAATATATATGTATAATAATGTATTCCGTCGTCTGCTAGGGTATTTGATCAATAGATTCTTGTAGAATTGAATTGCATTGGATTGAGAATGATTTCTTTGTTATGTTTGGAGTCACTTAACAAAAAATGGTGCCAGATTATTACCTAAATAAAATGCCCCTGGGGTTCACTTAAAACTACTGCCTAGTTTTACTCGAATGTTTCAGTCCACGTTGTCTTGGGATACATGACGTAATATAGGTATGAACTAAGCCCCAAACTTTTTGCATGGGTTTATCAGTCTAAAGTTAAGGATAATGGGCTCTAGGCTATGCTTCCTGCCATCTTCTTGGGAGGTCCCTCTCCTTCAGGTGAGTGTACAGAGAGGACTTAACCAGAGGACTACTGGATCCCACGGTTTGTGATCTCTTTCCCTTTGCTTCCCTTTATTGAGAGAGAGGTAAGGAAGGGGCAGGTGACTGGTCTGGGGTGCTACGTGGTTGTACAAAAGAACATCCCCCCTCCTGAGATTAGGAAGTATGTCTATGAGTCAGGGCAGCTCCTGTGCCCCCTCTGAGGCCCTTCTGCACTTGAGATAGCCAGGGGAAACTTTCTCATTATCACTCCTGAAAACCTGGGCCCCATCCCTGCCCAGTTAATCATTACTGCCAGAGAGCTATATTGCTGAGGATCTCTGACCTGTTTTGCAGCCTCAGCGGGTTTATTACTGGCTAAGGGGCCTTGGCTGGTATTTGGATTGTGTGTTGATAGACAGCCAATTGGCTCCACTTCAAGCTTCCTTTGATATAAGAATCCCAGGGGCCACTTTTGGGAAATTGAAGGGGCTCCATTTTTAACCCATCTCCAGATGATGACTGGGAAGCTGTCAGGGTCCAAAGACAGCAGTCTTCTAATTTCTTTCTTGTAGAGGCATTGAAGTAGAAGTCACAGTCAGGGACTAAGCAGGCTCAATAGTCATTGACGAGAGTCTGGAAACCATGGAAGTGCAAAGATGCCCTGGAGAAGAGAGTCACAGCTCAGTTCAGGGATGTTCTGCTTCAGGGTTCAAATAGATATGACCTAAATTTATGGAGTATTCTGAAATTGTCTTATTGTTCATATACTAATTTTCTTTCTCTATCTCACCCCACACAGTAGTCTGAATATTCTATTTGCCTATAAACCAAGGAATATTCAAGGAGCAGTTGAACCATTTTCCTTTTGGATGGACCCTTAGCTTTTCTCTTATTCCAACCCTAATTCAATTCAATTAACATTTATTAAGAATCTAATACTTTCCTGGCACTATACTAGGTGCTTTGGATATAAAATATAGGAAACATAAATTCCTCAAGGAATTTACAATCTCCTACTAGGGGAAAACTAGATGTGTACAAATAAGAATAAAATAAAATACGTAGTAGCTTGTGTGCCTGAGTGTAGAGTTTTAACAAGGGGCATGGGGAAAAGCCCTGTACAAGGTGGGAATTGAGCTGAGTTTTAATGGAGACTAGGGATTCTAGGAGGCACACAGGAGAAAGGACAACATCCTAGGGTATCTCGGAATTTGGGGAGTAACCAGAAGGAATGTTAACATGACTAAAGCAGAAATACATTTTCCATGACTTCATATTTATAATGGATATTGTATTTCTTGCCTTCTTAATGAGTTATGGAGGGTTAGAGGGAGGAAGAAAATTTGAAACTGAAAAGAGAATAAAATAGAGTTTTTGTAAAAAGAAGTTTTAACATTGGCTTGATTATTTCTCTCTCCTGTTCAATAATCTCTAGTGGCTCTCTATTACCTTTGGTAATAAAGACAAACATTTCCATTTGACATTTAAAGCACTTCACAAACTGATGCCAACCTACTTTTCTAACTTTATTATATATCTTTCTTGCTTTCCCTCTCTCTCATTCCCTCTCTCTCTCTCTCTCTCTCTCTCTCTCTCTCTCTCTCTCTCTCTCTCTCTCTCTCTCTCTCATACACACACACACACACACACTCTTGCTGTCACTCTCACTTTCTATCTCTGTCCCTCTGTGTCTCTGTCTGTTTCAGTCTCTCTCTGTATCTCTGTGTCTCTGTCTCTGTTTCTCTCTCTCTCTGAAACACACACACATACACATACATACACACACACACACACACACACACACACACACCTCATTCCATCTGACATCTTTGCAGGTCTGTCCCCCATTACTGGAATGGACTTCCTTCTAACCTCAGCCTCAGAATTGCTTGCTTCCTTCAAAGGTCAGCTCAGGCTGAACCCTTCCTGATCCCTTTAGCTGCTAGTGCCCTTGTCCCCCATTCCCTTATACATGCTGGCCTTGTCCCTCTTCTAATTTTCCCAGATGACACTCTCAGATTCTAGTGGGAAAAGTGCTGATGTACACTAATAGAGGAAGTTCCTTACCAGAGCTTTTTGTACTATAGACATCTCAGGTCCAGTTTAATATTTGTAATGAATAACTCCCATTTTTTCAGAATATTAATTCAAAAGTAACTTCCCACCTCCACTATGTGACTGTGACAGGTCATCCCACCTTCCTTATACCTTGGGTGTAGATATAAGGAATGTTCAACACTGCCAGTAGAATACTCCTTAGTTCCTCTTAAATAGTCTGTGTTCCTTCAAAGGAACAATCTTCTCAAATGTTTTAAACTTGTAAAACCCTTTATTCTTATGATCAATGTTTAAAACAAGGGGGGAAAGGAAATATGCATTGGGGAAGAATTGCTGTTTTTCCTTCTTTGCATCAGTTTCAGTGCTCCACTCGGGGTGTGGGACAAATCTGTTCTCTCATTCCCCCATCCCTTGGCAAGCCCATTGACTCCATATAGCTTTTTCTGGACAGTTTGGGTGAGTGCAAATAGAGATGAGAGGAAGAAGCAAGGGGAAGATTGTAAAATTACCTTCCAAAAACATTTTCATGTCATTAAAAAGTTAAAAAGTTAGATCCTAAATAGTTGGCAGGATGAGGGGTCAACTTATCTCTCAAAGTGAAACTGTCATAGTGCGTGTGTGTGTGTGTATGTGTATACACTCACATACATATACACACATCCCATATACACAAGTATATATGTATGTGGGTATATGTATACACACATATGACTTGTGGGAGACTTTTTCCCAATTGATCACCACTGGTATTCAGCAACCTTTATGGATAAAGGACAGAGATGGGTTATTATGAATAGATAATAAGATGTCTGAACATCCAGGATTAATTTCTGGTGCTGTCCTAGTCACATCACATGATGATGGCCATCCTTCCTTCGTTTCTTCCTTTATTAAAGATCCCTTTCCTTTTTCTTCCATGATTATTATCATAGCCTCTTAATCAGTCTCCCTGATTCCGGACTCTTCCTTGTCTCATCCGTATTATACGTGGCTTCAATAGTAATCTTACTAATGTATAACTCTGATGCCATCATTCCTCTGCTCAAAACCTTTCAGCAGTTCCCCAGTGGCTATCAAATAAAGTCCAGAATCCTCACCTTGGCATTGAAGACTTCTGCCATCTGACTCCAGGCTGTCTTTTCAGAATTTCTATCACGCCAATTTCCTTTATATATTCTTTGCTCCATTCATATCAAGCCACAACATGAACCCTGTAAAAATCTTGACATTCTACCCTCTTGTTCCTTTGCTCATGCAATTCCTTCTTCCTTAAATAGACTGCCTATGTTTTTCTACCTGTTTAAACCCTACCCAGCCTTCATAGCCTGTATCAGTTCACATTTATTTCATGAAGCTTTCTCTCATCTTTCCAGCACAAATGATCTCTTTGCCTTTGAATATTCCTAACTGGATGATACCTACCTTATTCATTTTGTTATACTCTATTTTTTATTATAATTATCTGTGGTCATGTCTGATCCTCTCAGGAGGAACTTTGGAGAGCACATGCATAAGATCACAAGGCAAGAAGTGGATAAAATCTGCCCAACTGGGTTATTTACATGATACTATCAGAGTCGCTGAGCTTCCCTCTAGATTTTAAATTCTTTGAGGCAAAGACATATTAAAATTATTTTTGCATTTTATGACCCCTCTGTCACCTCCATTCTTTCACTTAGGATGATGTATTGAACATAGTTGGTGCTTTCGTTGTTGAATTTGCCAATGGAATAGATATTAGATGATATTTCAGGTTCTTTTCTGCTCCAAATGGGACCACAGTCTGACCTTAAGGGGTAAGTGGTCAACTAATCAGATGATGGGAAAATGGGTTGTATCTCTCCCTTGTTGACAATAGACAATTGTGGCTTCTTTCCAACATAACTAAGCTACCTCCTTCATGCATTATAGCTCAACATTACCTCTTTACGCCTACTCTGAATGTTGGTCTTCTGTGGCTGGGCCAGTTATAATCTTAGCTCAACCCAGTCACCTTTACCACCTGCAAGTCAACCTTCCCCGGGACTCCTGGGACCCTCCCCCACAACACACCATCATTCCATGACTACTGTAGGCAATAACCAATGAGTAAGACTCTACCCTCTTCGTTTTTCACTTTTCAGTGAAAAAGATGGGTAGCACAGGATGAAAAAACACAGATGGATTATGACCTGTCTTTCCCCTCAAATCCAGTCTTCTTCCTATCTATGCCTCCTTTCCCTCCTCCCCTCAAAAAAAAAAAAAAAAGAATCCTCAACTTTCCTCAGCTCTTTGAAGCCTTCGATGCTGTTGACCACCCTCTCACCCTGGATGCTTGTTTTCTCTTCTCTGGGTTACCAAAAAGTATGTAATCATGTCACCTGTAAAAATTCTCAATCTACACATTTAAAAAACTTAAGAAGAGAATTTTAACCTGTATAAAGATCTTACAAAGAATTTCAATTTTGAACCCATTTGTTAAATATTTTAAAAATTCTCCAATCTGTTTGTGAGAACAACTGATCAACAGCAAGAAAGATGGGAGTTTGCTCACCAAATTCCAACAGAAACCTTGAAAAATTGCCATGATTTATTAAGTAGAACCAATGATATATGTCTTCTATTCTAGCTATATATCTTTGTGAGGCATCTTTTTCAGTATAGAAGACACAATTCATACCATATACCAAAATAAGCTGAACTTAGAACCAGAACCTGGAATCACTGCATATTAAACCAAGATTTTAAAAAATAATGAGGCATATTCAATCACATTGCTATGATTAAAATATAATTATAAATAATTTTAGTAAAAGTGAGCTTCATTATTTATTATAAATAAATTATTTTGGAGATATTCTACCTTTGTCTCATTCTTTTTAGTGTCTTTTTATGTATCTGTTTTCTAATCTACATAGTTATAAGTATGACAGGACACGTACAATCTATGAATAAACAAATATCTGGCAGCTAGGGGGCGCCATGGATATAACACTGACCTGGAGACGGGAAGACCTGTGTTCAAATGCAGCTCAAGACACTTGCCAGCTGGGACCCTGAACCAATCATTTAACCTCTGTCTGCCTCAGTTTTCTCAACAGTAAAATGGAGATAATAATACCACCAACCTCCCTGGGTTATTGTGAAGGTCAAATGAGATATTTGGCACAGAGCAGGTGGCATGTAAACGCCAGCTAATACATATATACATATTCAGGAGTATACTGGAAAGAAGTTTGGAGACCATCCTTCTTGTAATTAGAATGGTGATCTTCACGTGAAGATAGAACATGTAAAGAGGTGTAGATCTCTTCATCGATCTTGTCCTCCCTAACAAAGTGTCCAGTTTTGGTCCCCTAAGGATTAACCCCATCCTGGTCCTTGCCCTGTGGGGAGAGAAGCCAAGAGCTGTGGAATGTGGGATGTACCTTCCTGTACCCCAACCACCCTCCACTTGGCGCTAGTTCCAGTTTAGGACTATTTTTGTCCCTGGGCAGCGGATGTGAGTCTTTGGCCTCTATACGCTGGAGAAGATAAAGAAGTATAGACACATACACTGCCTGAAAGGCCTCTTTCTCTTTCTCAGACCCAGAGTTCAGTTGAAAGAGAACCCTTGGATACAAAGTGGTGAGAGGATTATTGTCGAGAAATGGTACCAGGAAAGAGGCAGTGTGGTGTTGTGGATAGAGAACCAGCCAGTTTTGAGGTCAGGAATGATTTGAATTCAAATCTAGTCTGGACATACACTGCTCCAGATAGCCCCTTAGGATTATAAATTTCAGAGGTTTGCAAGGAGACTCCCTGGGAAGCTACATCAATGAAATCACAAGAACAGATTGCCCTTCTCCCTTGTGCCCCCGACCCCAAATGACCAGAAATCAACAAGGTCCTTAAAGACAATGAAGAGATGAAACTTTTCAACTCTCTCTCTCTCTCTCTCTCTCTCTCTCTCTCTCTCTCTCTCGGGTTTTCTGTACAGGCTATTTGCGAATAGGTGAATTTGTCATTATAGAATAAGACTGCTTCCTCAGTTTTATGACACAGTTGATAGCATGAGTTTCCTCTGTGATTTCTTTTATTACCCTAAATTTTTATTAATCTTGTGGTTGTCTGTGATAAAGATCTCATTAAAAATAACAACCCTCCTCAGTGATAACATTTGGTAAATAACAGGTTGAGCTATTGCTCTGGAATCCATTTTGCTAAATTAGAGGATGTCTTTTGGCTTCCTAAAAAAAGACACTGGATTATTAATGTGTGAGTTTCTCCTGCTTTATGTTTATGGTGATTATCTACATGCTCCTGCTACTACACACAGCTTCTTACAGTAAATGAAGAGCCAGTAAGGCCATTCTCTGCCCCATAAAGTTTTCAGTTTAAGAACACAGGCTACAATCAAGATCAAAAGGAAAAGTCGGAGATGCTGCTTTTCCAGGGCTTTCAGACTGTGTCTAGACACAAAGTCAAGAAGAGAATTATTGATTACGTGTCTGGTCAATTTGTTCAGTTCATTAAGAGGATGCTGGCTTGAAAATAAAATCAAATCTCTTTTGCCATCCATGGGAGAGTTGCTGATTTTTTGTTCTGTTGAATTATTTTTGTGACTGCCTTACTATTACACCTCCCTCTGCTTGTACAGACACAGCCATAGTGTACCTCATAGATGAGGTATGTTGCCCTCCAAAAGATGCCAATAATCCTAGGAGGGTGATTCTTTCGCTCAGCAGCCACACTTATGACCAAAAACATCCATCAAGGGAGAGGCACACCAATCTCAAGCCAGGGGAACCTCTCTCCTATTCAGCAACTATGGCTGGGTCTTGCCAGGAGATGCAAGGAATGGTTGCACCCAGGGGAATGATCCTCTTTGAGCTGGGTGGAGAACACAGTATTAATAGGAGAAACTAGTTCACTTCAACAAGTTGATGTTGACATTTTGTTGGCATATCAGCTTCTGTCTTCTCTGATTTTACTCTCCTGTCCCATCTCTCCTCTCCTCTCCTTGCCTAATCCTTACCCAGAACATAATAGGTTTGACTTGCAAGTCTAGATCCTCTGGAATATAAAATATTGTGGGGAAAGGTAATGACTGAGAGATAGACTACTACTCTTTCTAGAGTAGATAGATGGCCAAGTCTTTTTCACTAACTGCCTCTCATACCTGAAATACTCTTCCTTTTCACTTATGCCCTCTCAGTTTCCTTTCTTCCCCTTCACAGCAATGCAAGGACCTAAAACATTCCCAAAGAACTCTTGAGGCAAAATGTCACCCATATTCAGAGAAAGAATTATAGAATCGGAACACAGAATGAAGCAGAATATTTTCTCTTGTGTTCTGTTTTTTCTCATGGTTTCTCCCATTTATTTTAATTCTTCTATGCAACATGACTAATGTGAAAATGTGGTTAATAAAAATGTATGTGTAGAACTCATATAAGATTTCATGGCATCTTGAGGAGGTGGAGAGAGGGGGAGAAAATCTAAGACTTAGGGAAATGATTGTAGAAAACTGAACACAAATTAATTAAAAAAGAGTCAGCTGAAAGTTTCTCTTCCTCTGATCAACCAGTTCTTCCTGGAGCTTCCATCTTAATGGGGATTCCTAGGCTAGTCATGACTTCATTCCTCTTCTGGCTGCATTCTTGACTCTTTAGACTTTTTTCTACCATACCTCTTCTCCCTTCCTTCTCCTTTTCAGTTTTCCTCCACTAGAATGTAAGCTTTTTGGGAACAGGTCTACCTTTCTTTCTGCTTGTAGCAAAATATCTGGCACGCAGTCAGCACTTAACAAATGCTGGCCGTCGGGCAGCCAGATGGTTCAATGGATAGTGATCTGACCCCGGAGTCAAGAGGATCTGAGTTCAAATTCAGCCTCAGACACTTACTGACTGTATGATCCCCTTGCCAAGTCATTTAGCCCTGATAATCTCAAAAAAAAAATGTTCATTGACTTGACTAAAAAAAGTCTTTCATGTTCTCTCCCTTCACTGACCTACTTTTCTACTCTGTTAATGGCTTCCATCTGAGAGTACTACCAACCTTTCTATATCTTATTTGCATGTAGTTGTTTGAATATCATCTCCTCCATTAGACCATGAGAGCTGAAATTGTCTTTTGCTTTTCTTATGCTTAGAACAGTGCCTGGTACATAATAAATGTTTAATGAATTCCTATTGACTGACTTTCCCTGATAACTGCTATAACTGGAATGTAAATGGAAGGGAGGAAAATACAATTTGATGTGATTTTTTTTTTTTTTTTGTGAAATGCAGAAGTGACTCTGTGAGGAACTTGGTTTTTCATTCATGGAAATGCATCAGTGAACCCATGCTCAAGATGAACATCAACACCCCACTGAAACTGAATGGGAAACCCATTAGAAAGGGATTTCCCTTTCTCTGTCAGGGGCTGCTTATTTGGAAGCTAACAATCTGAGAACAAGTATCAGTCACTGTTCTAGATGTTGGGGATGCAAAGACAAAAGTGAAACAGCCCTTGCCCTTGGGAGCTCACATTTGATCAGCACAGACAATATGTACCAAGATAAGTACGTATAAATTAGAGAGGATTTTTTGGCAGAGGGAGTGCTGGTATCTGGGGATTTAGGCAGCCTTCATGTAGAACGTGTCACCTGAAGGGAACAAGTGTTCTAAGGGGTGACGGGGGAGTGCATTCCATCCACGGGGGACAATGCAAACGCATGGAAACAGGAAATGGTGTGTCATGTGTGAAGAAGAGTAAGAAGGCCAGTTGAGTCATACTGGAGATTGCAAGTTGAGAGTCGTGAGTATTGGATAGGTAGGTAGGTTGTGAAGGGCTTTAAAATCTAAACAGAGGAGCTTTTATATCTGATCCTAGAGGGAAAGGAAGCTATTCAAGTTGACTGAGTAAGAGATTAGCATGGTCAGACTGGTACTTTAGGGAAATCACTTTGGCAGCTGTGTGAGAATGGAGCCAAGAGACTTGAGACAGGGGATTAGAGGAAGCTACTGTAATAATCCAAGTGACAAAGGCCTGAACCAGGGGGTTGTAGGTAGACAGAAGAGGAAAGATGCTAGAGGTATAGAGCGGTAGGAGCAAAGGTCTCCCCTTCTGAAATCTGGGTTTGACAAGGGGGTAGTGGTGCTGGCCACAGCTCTACACAAACCTTGCTCTTGGCAAAAAGCAATTTTTGTTTTTAGTAATCTTACGAGCAGTGGGTGGGTGTAGAGGCAGTGATATCCATCCAGACAGATCTGGTAATGGTTAAGAGTGAGAACCAGGGTGCCTTCACAATTAAGAGGGGTGAATCAGTCAGTCAATAAACTTTCATTAAGTGCCTAATTATGTGCCAAGCACTGTGCTAAGTCCTGGAGATAGGTAAAAGACAGTCAAGGAATTCAAACTAATGGGGGAGATAACATGCAAATAACTATACAAATAAACTATATACAGGACAAATTGGAGATAATTAACCAAAGGAAGGCGCTGGAATTAAGAGGGATTGGGAAAGGCTTTCTGTCACAGGTGAGGTTTTAGTTGGGATTTGAAGGGAACCAAGGAAACCAGGAGGCAAAGGTGAAGAGGGAGAATATTCCATGCATGTGAGACGCAGCCAGGGAAAATTTCAAGAACTGAGAGACGATATGTTTTATTTCAGGAATAGGCGGGAGACCAGTGTCACTGGATGGGAAAATACTGGGGAGGGGGGAGTAGAATGGAAAGGTATGGAGGGACATAGAGAGGGCCAGAGCACAAGCAAAGTCCCCGAAACCCCTTATCACAATCTCATTATTTGGGAAGCTGAAATGCTTTTCTTTTCTTGGAGTGACTTGGGTCCGGCCTATAATTTCATCCATTTAGGGAAGAGCCAGTATGGAAATTCTCTTCTTCCTAGCAGCTCCCTCCCTCTGAGTAACTCGTTTGTCTCTTCCAGTCTTAGCTTCCTGAAGAGAAGGTAGTTGACTCATCTATGGCCACACAGCTAAGAGGCCTCGAACCCAGATATTCTTGACTGCCAGTCTTCTAGAGAAGAGAAATAAGGGTTTTTATGTAGGCCTTCTAAAGTTATGAAATGCTTTGCACACATTATCTCATTTGGTCCCAGGTCATGCTAAATAATGCTTATTGATTGGTCTGTTCTAAAAACATACCTAAAAGGTAGTTACAACAGGTAGTATTCCCATTTTACAGAATTGCCTCAGGAAAACTAAGGCTCAGAGAGGTTGATTTCATTGGGTTACAGGATTATAGATCTAGGACTTGAAGGGACCCTTATTTTTAAAATGAGTAACCTGAAGCCCTTGGATGTTAAATGACTTGCCCAGGTACTACAGTTAGTAAACATTTGAATCAGAATTTGAACCCAAGTCTTTCCCGACTTTAAGTTCAACACTTTTTCTACTAAGCAGTCTCTTAGTTGATGGAAGTGGTGATATCATCATTTATTTCCCATATGTCGATGACTCCACCATGTACCTACATTGTCTGGTTCATAGGGTTGGGTTAGTGAGTGATTATCAGATCCTACACCCACAATTCACTCTCCTCTCTTCCCTCCTGCTTCTCTCATAATGTCCCAGGAACAGGGTGCTTTACTTGTACAATTCAATCTAGCTATTCCCTTGACATGCTCCTTCTGTCACTAACATTAATTTTATTATCCATTCATTGACTGCCATGATGTTTTAGGTCATCAGCCTACATTTAAGTAGCATGTTATCTCTGTATCACCTTGCATTTATACCCACTTTCCTCAAGTGAAAGTTAGTATCTTGTCAATAACTTCTTTTTGTCTGCTCCTGACTTACTTTGCTCTGTGAGAAGATCGTAGTATTACACCAAATTTAGCAATGTATGGGTTAATAGTTGTGTAGGTTCTATGGAGATGCTCACTCCCCATTCTTTGCCTCTTTGTAGTTTATTTCAGCCAAATATGGTTCTAGGAACCTGAGGTAGCTCCTAAACTCTTTTCCTTGACTGATTAATTCCAAGGGATGTGATACGACATAGCATTACACCACCAGGAAGGTCTTCATCTATCGGGCCTTCATTTTCTTTTTTAAAAATTTTTTTATATTAATTTTATTTATTTTTAGTGTTCTACAATCACTACCATAAAATTTAGATTTTTTCCCCCTACCTACCTCTCACCACCCCCTCCCTCCCTGAGATGGCATACAATTCTATATAGGGTCTACACATACAATCCTATTGAATACATTTTCACTACAATGCTGTGTAGAAGAACCAAAATAAATGGGAGAAATCATATAACAAACCAAAACATTAAATGCACACGCAAAAAAATGATCTGCAACATTCTGTGATTGAATTCCATAGTTCTTTTTCTGGATGTGGAAGGCATTTTGCCTTAGAAGATCATTGGGAATTTTTTTTTTTAAGTCCTTACATTGCTATGAAGTTCCAAGTCTACCAGAAAAAACTCTTGCCCACTGTGTTTGTTGCTGTGCACAAAGTTCCCCTGGGCTCCTTTTGCTCAGCATTAGTTCATATAAGTCTTTCCAGGCTTCTCTGATGTCTTCCTGTTCATCATTTCTTATGGCACAGTAGTATTCCATTACATTCATATACCACAGTTGATGGGCATTCCCTTGATTTCCAGTTCTTGGCCGGACCTTCATTTTCAATAACTTCTTCTAGTCAAATTCTATCCCCAAAGTAGCTTTCATAGCAGCTTTTTAATATCATGTTTATCAAACAAAGTTGTGATTTCTCCTTTTTTTATTGTTTGGAGTCTATGGATGGGAGATATTTGCAGCTGAAATCTGGAGGGAGAGGTAGTAAGGAAGCTGGTAATCAGATCAAGGTATTCATCTGCCTCCTTTCCACCAAACAGGCCATCTTAATTTTCCTCTCTGTTTCCTCTAGGTAGAGAACAAGTGCATGTTACCATTTTCATTTTTCAGAGAAGAAAACTAAGGACCAGAAAGCTAATTGACGTGCCCATGAAGGACAGCAGAGTTCTAGATCATAACTCAGCTGCCTACTTATCTTGAAAGTTTCCTTGTATCCTGTGGCCTTCTCATGCTGGGACATTCTTCTACTCCCATGGCTTTCTTCTCTGATTGATGAGTTCTTTCCACAGGCTCCATTTTGAGGAATGGACCAGACCAAGCATCTTTCCTTCCTCTCCCAACTCTGTTTATGACTCTCTAGACTCTGCTACCATGGGCCACGCAGGCACCTTTCACACCTCCCTTTCTCCACAGTTTCCTTTCTCTTTCCCTCATTAGAATATAAGCTTCCAGAAGGAGGAACTGTCTTTCTTGTTGGTTATATCTGTATTCCTAGCACTTAGCACAGTGCCTAAGCACTTTATCAATGCCTTTTGACAAGTAACATTTAAGTTTTCTCATCCAGTCTAACTCAAATACAATCTTATTCCATCATAGAAGCATACATTATAAACAAGGCAACCTGGCATAGTGGATAGGGAGTTGATCCTGGAGAGAGTTCCCTGAAAGCTTCAGCATAGCCCTGGCCCTATGTGTCAGACACTGTATTCTCTGCACAAACACAAAATGACATATAGTCCTAGCCCTTGAGGAACTTATATTCTATTGAGAGGATAAATATCTACATGATAATTTAATGGAAGAGGAAGAGAAGGAAGCCAAGAGAGGCTTCCTGTAGGAAGGATATGAACTTAGCCTGAAAGAAGGCTATAGATTCTTAGAAGCAGAGGAGGGAAGGAAATCCATTCTAGACATGGGGGTAATTAGGGAGAAAGGACTGACTCTAGCATTTGGTGACTAAGAAAGTCTTCATGGCCAATAGCCATTTGTAATACCCTTTGAAAGAATTTCTCCACCTTTCCTGTTGCTATTAAAGACTATATCTGAGGATATTATACATGCCCAATTTTCCCTCGGCATTTCTCCTACAACTTTCCATGGAAGTATTTTGCTCTTTGCAAAATGAAGATCATCTCCTATGCCCTCCCCTCTTGGAAGCTGTATCAAGATCCTTTCTTCTTTAATATGGATAAAAACCCCTGGATGATAAGAGAGGTAAGATAGCATATGAGATAATAGGATTAAAAAAGGGAAGGTGCCTGCCTTGGATGATGTGTGAGACTTGTCCAGTCCACCTAGGCCTTCAAGGGATGAGATTCTAGCCACACTTCTCTGATTCCCAATCAGTGCTCTCCCCAGAACCTAATAGCCCAGCCTGATCCCAGGCAGAAGTGAGGTTAGGCTTCTGAAGCTAGTGCACAGCTCTGAGACCTGAGTCCTACCATCATGGAGGCAAGTTTGTGGCACATTGCATGGACTCTGGTAAGGGTCTTGCAGGGGGGTCTCACTGTGTGGCCTGATAAGGAGCAGTGGGAAAAAAGTCTAAGGTTAAAAATGAGATTTTGCACCTGCCTGAAAGTGGAGCACACATGTAGTTACACATTAATAGAGGACCAGGGCATGCCTGGGACCCAGGACATGCAATAGAAAACCAAATGAGTATATTTATTGCCAGGAGAGTCATAATAAATTACTTTTTTCAGCCCCCAAACCCTTTCCCCCACTTTTCATTTGGGCCTGTCACAAAGCTAAAATGACAGGTGAGCAAACAGCAGTCCTGAACATACAAGGAAAATCCTGACTCTTCAGTGAGGTCATGGGTGATGCCCAACCTTGTTTCCTGGAAGCAGTCTGGGAATGGACAGGGCAGGAATACAGAGTGGAGAGAGGAGAGGGTCTGAGGAAAATGAGTTTCATCAGTGTAGGAAAGGTGGAAAGAGAGATAGGGAGAGAGGAAGAGAGGGAAGGAGAGGGAAGGATGGAGAGAGAAAAGGAGAGAGAAATGACCGACCAATGGCTCAACGTTTTACAGTGCTTTGTGGAGTCTATGTATAATTAAAAAGCAAAACATCATGGTTATGATAAGTGTGTTAATATCTCTGTTAATAAAAGCCACACTAATAAAGACAGTCAATAATCACATAGTACTGGGTAGCAAAACATTAAGAGATTCTCAAGTGTCATATATGACAGCAATGAAAATGGTGATGATAATAAAAAGAAATGAGAAATCATTTTCAGTGGGTCTACAAATGACATATGATCCAGGTCCATAATGGGCATGTAAATGTGTAGGAAAAAGCACTCCTGACTGGCCCCACTCCACTACTACCATAACCCCCTGCTTCCTGAAGCAGGGCTTATCCCAGAAGCAACGGCTTATCTTTTTTTTTTTTTTAGAGTCTTGTCTTTTTTCCCCACAAACTCTTGCTCCATTTTATAGGACTCCTCCCATGAGGAGTTTGGTTTGGCAACCTCTCTTTCTGAGAATGTTACAAAACCAAATTACCAAACACTTTCACACAATTGGCAACATGTCAGGCAAGTGAAAAAGCCTATGGGACCCTGTAGCACTGTGGAAAGAGAGGATGGTTTCCAGGGAATTGTAAAAGGAGACCCTAGTACTTTGTTTTGGTGACAAGGGCCAACATGTTATACTTAGAATTCATGACAAACTGAGAACAGAAGTCCCTGTACAGAAAGCCCTGAGACAGCCCCGAGGCAAAGGGGAAGGACAGTCTGGCTTCTATAAAGCTTGTCTTTTCATGCCCACCTCTCTTCAAAGGACAAATCAACCACTACTTGATGTCAGTGTGCTCTAGCTGCTCCACTTCAAAAAGGCTGGAACTCTATTTCCTTTGATCTATCTTCTCCAGACTGTGTTTAGGGGCATTAAGGATGGGGTAGAAGAAGTCAGGGAGGGGGAAATCTGGCAAAGTCTTCTCTGTCTTTTTAAATCTTTCCTGCATTCTCCCCTCTGCCACTTTCTTTTGGTCTGTAAGATCTGGGTCAATAGTGTTAATACATGGAAAAAGAAAGAAAATGACAAATTTTACTTGGAAGTATGTATGCAACATTGTCAATTATATGAATAAAAATCTCCAGTCATTTCTTGTGATACATAAGAATGAATTGTGACTTTCCAAAAAAAACTTCACACATTTGTGACCTTCAATCTTGTTCTAAACCAGGGATTTTTAACCTGAGATCTATGGACTCCCATGTAGTTTCAGAGGGTTTGTGAAATTAGATAGGATAAAACAATGACATTTATTTCAATATAAATGGAAATTCTTGACAATCCTATGTATTTTATTTTGTGCATTTGAAAACATTATTCTCAGAAAGATCCAAAGACTTCACCAGATATTCATGAAAGATACTCATGACACAAAAAATATTAAGAACTCATATCAGATATTGTTCATTTGTCCTACAAGGAATATTCTATAGATTCTCTTTCTCAGTTACCTGTATCTCTGGACTTTGAGGCCCACCTGCTGGGCTTCACCCTTCTACAAGTCTGTAGTTCATGTAGATTCTTTAAAGGTCTCCCAGCCCGGGATTATCGAACATGGTTCCTGACTTCTCCAGTCTGGAAACTGTTGCCCATGTGAAAAGAGGACTTATTGAAAGATGACAGATTGTTCATTCTAGCCTTTATTTAAAGAGATAAATTAGGTTACCCATGCCAACGAACCATTTTGGGACATCCCACTTACAACTAATTGAAGCCCCAAACCATGTAACTATTGATTTAGTATGGGACTCTGATACCTCAGAGTGGAATCTTTTCCTCTCTGACATTTCTAAATATCAGTTGAGGATAATAATTCCTATGAGTTAGTGGAGAAAGATAATGAATTCAGAATAGATAGGCATTCTTAAAGGAAGGAGAGAGATAAAGATATAGATGGCAGATCAAAGTATGTCCTAGGATGACTAGCATGATAACTGAATATCATTTGGCTATTTGGCCAATACCAATGGCCAAATCTCATCTGGCCATCCCAAATGCCAGTCAACTCAATGCACATCACAATCTTCAAAAATATCTTTATCCTACCTCTAAAAATGTATACGTCACTCATAACTCTGTTCTCCTCACTACCATTAATAGACTTCCAGTTCTGTTCTCTCATTTCCATTGCTATCTTCATTCAATATTTTTACTCCAGAGACCACATGTTAAAGGAGCACTGTTGAATATTGTACAAAACAACTTCGATTACACAGTCCACAGCCCATAGATTGATATCTGGTTTTCTTGTAAGGTAAGTAAGAATAGAGGGACTATCCATTTCATATTCACCCAAAGATTCCCACTACAGTGTAGTGACATCATAACTCCCCATGTACCTAGTGCTATGGTAGTTAATGGAATCACATAGCCCAGTGATAAGATTCATACAATGCTGGACCCCCACCTACTCAAAGAGCTTGTTGTCTACGTAAGAAAAATTGATACAGAAAAACAAATAAAATATGTTTAGATTCACAGACAAACACACAATAGTGAAAGCATGGAAGATGAAGAGGGACAAGTGTGTTGTTCATCCTCCAAAGGGGGTAAATAAAGAAGAAAACACCCACCACCTCATTTACAGAGTTAGAAAAGACTGTTGCAGAGAGATTGGCTATCGGGGTGGGGGGTGGGGTTTGAAGAAATGGGTTATTTAGTCCTGAAGAATATTCATTTACAACTTATTACTTTTTAAACAAAGTATCACAAAGAGTAGAAGAAGAAATGGAAGAAGCTTTTTCTTCATCAGGGCTATTATAAAAGTGTTGACGAAGTGCCAGACTTGGAGTCGGAAGACCTGGATTGAAAGCTTGCCTCAGATGCTTGCCAGGTGTATGGCTCTGGGCAAAGCATTCCATCTCTCTTAACCTCAGTTTCTCCATCTATTATTTGGAGATAATGGGAGATAGAGCACATTTTGCAAATTTTAAGGCACAATATTAATGCCAGTATTATTATCCTGAGCCAAGCCTTGGTTCTTTTATCATTAAAGAGAATAAAAGGTATAAGGTAATAATGTTGTTTTATCTTAATATTTTTCTCTTCTGTTTTTTTTTTCTTTTCTGTCTTTCTAGCCAAACTGAATTCATTCACAAATGCTACCTTGAATGCCTACAAATGCATCCATTCATCCAACAAATGCTTATTGTGAGCAATTGCTGGTTTGTGTTTGCCTTAATCGGTTGAAGGCACTATGCCGGAGATTACAGGGGACATAATATTGCAAAACACAGCTACCCTCCTCAGTGAACTTATAATCTACCTAAATATTTTTAATTAAATTAATTAAATCCTATACCCCTTCTCATTAAAAAAAAAGTCTTCTGAACGATTTTGTTTAAGTACTATGATTTATATCCAATGTTTACACAAAAAAATCATCTGGGAAGGTATCAGAAGGGATATCGCTTAAGAAGCTAAATTAATTTCTCATGAATTACAAAAGTTAAAAACCAGTATTTATAACATCAGAGTTTGTGATGCGCCATCAAAGTCCTCTCTTCCCTGAACTCATTCATTCAATCCTGTTAGTTTACTCTGTGGTAACAGATGATACTTCATTTTTGCATAGTTTTTTATTGACTCCCTTTCACATTCTTCAACCACCCCCATCCCCTTTTGTCTCTACTTTTCAGTTTCTCTATCATCATAGTGAATTTCAAGAAAGTGGGGAAGGGGAGTGGTTTCTGGCTACAGGTAAGATCCCAAGCAAATTCAACTAATCTCTGGGCTTGGTGAAACCTCTTTGCTCAGAAATTTTATGGCCCACTGGAATTGATGGGTTGTGTTTGCTCTTTAAATAAAGGAACCTTGGAGTTATAGGAAGGTTCTTTTCAGGGGAGCTGCTGACTTTTGAAATCTCAAGTCCTGTTCCTTATCAGGCCAGTTTATTACAGGTTTCATAAATGTTTTATTGAGGGACTAGTGAGGCATTGCTGACCAGGGGTGGTGGCAGCTGTCTCCAACTTTCTAGCATTGTTGACAAGATCAAAGGACAGATTTACCACCCTGATAAGATCTGGAGGATAAGATAGGACAAATCTCAAACTGACTTCTTGCCTCTCTGCCCCATGGATAAACAGCCAGAGTTTGCTTTCCTGAATCTCTTTTCCCTTGTGTCCAGTCCTTTGTTTCTGGCCTTGATGGCAAAATCAGCTGGACTTCCCAACACAATTCCCTACTCCACTCAATCAACTGCTGCCTTTTCTCTATGATCCCAAACCCTCCAGGAATAGTACTGTTTTGTTTCCATCAACATGAAGAAAATTATCTTTTCTGCAGCAGACTTCTTAGGATTAGCACCCATACATTGCCACAAAGACCACTGGAAATAGAAATATTTCAATTTAACACTGAGACAGTCAATAAGCAGGTAGCATGGTGTTGGACAATGCTTCTATGAGGCTATAATGAAAACAACATGGAATGAGACTTGGTCCTTGCCTAATAGACCTACCATCTAAATCATTATATATCCTAATATGATGTAGCAGAACCAGTTCAGAGGCAGCATGTGTCCAGGAGATACTGGATACCACAAGTCCATGTCCTCGTCTGATCTTAGGTTTCTGAATTCTTTCTGAGTGTGTGAGATAGGGGGAAGAGAATAACTACCTGGAAGGGTAGTATTTTTAATCACTCTAGTTCCAATCTTATTCAGGGTACCTGATTTCCCTTAGATTCTCAGTCTGTTGATTGGAACACTGAGTTCTCATGGTCTTGGGAGTTAGAGGATCTCCATTAGAATCCTGGTTCTGTGTAACCTTGAGCAATTTGTTCAGCTGCTCTGGCCTTTGATCCTCTGTAAAATGAGCCAATTGGACTAAAGTACCTTAGAAATTTAATATCAGATTCCTTAAATTGTGAACAATCAGAGCTATGGTCCAGGCTTGATAGTTGCCAGGGCCAGCCTCAGACAAAACTGTGAAGCAGATTAAGCGTTTCTCATTCAATTAAATTCATTAAACATTTATTAAGAGCCTACAATGAGCCGGACTATATTTTCTTAATGTCCTTCCATATTTTTTTCTCTCACCCACCTCCCCCATGTCTTCTTGATGCTCTTAGTCATGCTTCATACTTTGGGACTTTCTCTGGTTCTTCTTTACTAAAAGTGACCTGTCTTTTGTTTTTTTCCCTTATAGAAAGTTGTCACTTTGGAAAGTAATCCGATAACCAAATTTTCACTAAAGTAATAATGACTGATAAAGAGATTTGTTTCCCCCCCAAGAATAGGTTGCTTTTTCAAATGAGGACTTTTGCAATTCATACCTTAACCAAAGGGATGAATGAATGTAAGGCATTAAGCAGACTAGTGGTAGGAATGTGGGGGATGGAGACAAAAAGCATTTAAATGCTTCTCCAGTCAGATCATCTATGATTTCACCCACAGAGAATACTGGCTCTGACAGTTGATCCTGGTATGCCTGTTACCTCTGAAGGACATACTTAGACTAGTTCTGAGCAACCATTTGCATTAGAAACCAGTCATTAGCAGTCCAGGATGTGGTAAAAGCTTAGAAAAGTCTCCTCACCTCGAGCTCTGGGGAAGTATTTTGAGATAAGCACTGAACAACCAATCTGGCAACTCTGGGTCTACTTCATGATTGTAGAGACAAGGTAGTGCTGTGGAAGGAGGTTTTGGAGTGATCTAGGTTTGAATCCTGGCTGTTGAAATTAATAAGGACTAGCACCTTTTAGGTTCGCAAAGTTCTTTCATATGTTACTACATTTAGTCTTCAGTGCTACCTGTGAGGAAGTTAGGTGGTGCAGCGGATATGGTACTGGGCCTGGAGTTAGAAAGACCTAATTCAAATCTGACCTCAGATACTTAGCTGTGTGACCTTCAGCACGTCACTTAACCCTTTAGTCAACCCAAGTGAACTTACCTCAGTTTCCTCATCTCTAAAATGAGCAGGAGAAGGAAATAGCAAATGACTCCAGCATCTTTGCCAAGAGAACACCAAGTGTGGTCATGAAAAGTTGGACCCAACTGAACACCAAGAACAACACAGGTAGGTGACTTTCAGCAGATGAGAAAACTGAGGTACAGAGTGATAAATAACCCACTCAGTGGCACAAAGTCAAAGTGTCTGAAGCAGGATAACTTGGGAAGAGTTTTGGGGGGGAAAGGAAGTGGAAAGCAGGCTTGGATGGTTGGAAAGGTGTAAGTGAATATTCAGAGGCAAGTGTTTGGGGAGGTGGTGGTCAAGCAGTTTTTCACTTATCAGCACAAGTCAGCTCTCTGTTCCCTCATTCCCAGCACATTGGAAACTCTCCCTTACGAAATTGTCACCCCCTTCCCCCACATTCCAGAAGACATTAAGTCATTCTTATTATCTTATTAATATTCTTATTAAGACATATGTATATATATGTATGTATGTACGTTTGCTCATCTTATCTCTTTAGGAACCTCATGGGAAGCAGCATGGAATATTGGAATGAACTCTTAATTTAGAGTCAAGAGACTTGGGTCTGTGCATAGCTCTGACATTTACAGGCTGACTTTGAGCTAGCTCACCTCTCTGAGGCTTAGCTTCTATATGTGTGAATATGAAGGGGCTGGATCAGATCCTAGTCTTTAAAATTATGTGATCTAGTCAATATTTGATTAATTTGTTTGTTTAAAATATTTTGTGATGACTTTCATTTTTAGATCATATTCTTTTTTTACCATATTCCTCTCTGCCCTTCCCTACCTGGTGAGCCACACCTTAAAACAAAGATTTTAAAGGAAGAGACCAAAATAAGCTTCAGAGCAAAACCAAACAACACGCTGACCATGTCTGACTCTGTACATACACAACACTTCACATCCCCAGCCCCGCCCCCCATGTCTTCTTTTATTAAGTATTGGCCCATACATAGAACCTTGTCAATGATCTAATAATTGTGCTTTAGTTGGGGAGGGAGACAACTGTCTATAAATCATTAGCTGTAGCCCAGAGCTACCCCAGGATTCCCAGTTGTCTCTGCATCACTAGGATATATTAAATGACTAAGAAACCTACTATGTGTGTGTTTCTCTAGATATGCAATGACAGATCAAATTTATTGTTTTTAAGTATTAGCACAGGTCAGAAAATTTATTTTACATCACTATTATTGTCATCATCAAAATTATCTTCATCTTCATCATTATTTGTGGTCACGACAATGATTGGAGTTGAAGTAAAAAATGACCTAGATTCTCTCTGGTAGATTAGACTGCTGCTTTTCTGAAAGAGGAGATGGGAGGAGGGATGGAAAATATTTCCCTCTCTACAAATGGGAAACATGACCTATGGCCCAACCCTTCTGCCCTGGTACTCCTGAGGCCTCCTTATCTATGATGAGGGGGCAGGGTTGGAGCTGACAAGGGACAGATACAAGGATCATGAGGCTAAGGGGATTTTTCAGGACTCCAAGTCCCTAGAACCACTCTTGAACTTCAGAAAACTCAATGCCTCGCATGCTAGGCAGGGCGCTCAGAGTCAGTAGGGTCTTAGCCATCCTTTGCTCACCTAGAGAATTCTGAACAACGGGCAAACAGGCTTTCTTCCCTCCTTATGTGGCCCAGCAGAACTTAAACATGAACTCTCCCAAACCTCAAAGGGATAGACTGGGGCAAAATAGTCACTTTGTACACACACACACACACACACACACACACAAGAAATATATAGAAGACGTTGTAAACCTTAAAGGGCTATCAAGTTATCACTGTTAATAACAATAATTCTGATAGCAATGTGAGTCATGGAATTAGAGGTGTAATTATTTTCATTTTCCAGGACATGAAACCAAGGGAGAGAGAACTAGAGACTTGAATGCCAGTTGAGAGCTGAGATGGAAATGTATGTCTCCTGATTTTGGATTTAGTTCTGGGTCTGCTCATCCCAGTAGATGCTACAGAAAATGGATATGTTCAGTACTGGAAAAAGAAGTCTAGTCTTCATTTAGGAAAATAGTCCCATCTAAAATGGGCCCAGTTTAAGGCTTGGCAATTTAGGGCTTTCAGATCATCTGAAGATGGGATCAAATCACAGGGAAGACTTGGAAAACTGCCATGGTGCCTAGCCTACCAGGCTGAGTGTCTAGGGACAGCTGTCCCTGATTATGCTTATTATATTCTGAAAGAATACAGAAAGTTCAAGACCCTTTGTTTCCCTACTCCACCCCTAAGCATCTGGGGCAGCCCACCCTGGTGTGTCCTTCCCTGGATCTCATCCAGAAGAGAGGCAGGTGTCAGGAGGTCATCCTCAGAGCTGGGTAAGGCAGATCACAGTACGGAGCAAGTTGTTCCTTTCCCTTATAGGACTCCGGTCATATTCAAAGCTCTCCGGACTTCCTTCTCTGCCTCCCCATTTAGGGAGAGAGCAGTAGTCTCTGCTGACCAAGGAAGAGAAAAAGCTCCAGTTGCTATCCCTTACGCTTTATATGGCCAAGGCCAAGGAGGCTGGGCCTGGTGCAGGGGAAGATAGGGGGGTGGGGGGTGGAGGAACTGATGGAGAAGGGGAACTTTATTGTCTGTGAAATTGTTTCCGAAACATTATCAACTGAGATTATTGGCCCCAAATTTCAGTCCCCAAAACAGAGAGTAATAGGCTTTTTACAATGTAGTAAAAAGGGTATTAACTGGTGCTAGGATTGTCTCATTCTCCATTTACTTCACTCTTTTATCAATATTGCCATAATTTGACACTTGTGAATGAAGGAGGATTGTAAAGTGTCCTCAGATCCTGTAAAACATGTTAAATAGAGATTAGTATTACTACTTGTTTTAAACCCTAGTAAAAGATAATTAAATTGACTGATGTGGCTGTAAATCTCACTTTTATCAAATCCTCACTCTCCATCCTTATGATTTTATAGCATCATTAATGCTCTGACTATATCATTCATCTTGCATGGTCAATGTTACCTGGAGGAGGAGGAGAAAATAAAAGATGGAGTCTCACCCAAATTTTCTGGCTACTTTTTCTGACTTCATGGTTGTTTCTGTTTCTATATGAAAGGTATATGAAGGGATCATACATTAGAGGGTTATAAATCTAAAGGTGAAAGGACCTTAGAAGACATCTATTTACTGCAACCTCCTCATTTTACAAATGGAGAAACTGAGACCCAGGGAGCAAGGAATATGCCTCTGATAACCCAGGTTAGAAGCTATGAGGCAGGACCTGAATTTGAATCTAGGTCCTTTCACAATGGTGGGCTGGGGCCCATGACTTGATTGTCAAATTTTCAGTGTGGATGTTTACATCTCAGAAATCAGCAAATGTTAGAAACTGGGATTAATTTCTTGTTTTGTTGATTGATTTAAGAAAATGATTGAAAAACATTATCAAACTTAAACTTAAAAGTTTGTTGTGTGTACCTCCTTCCCCCAAAAGCCAGTGGTTAAACATTTATCTGTGCACTCCTGTTTCAAACCTGGTGCTTCTTCTACTGCGACATAAATGCCATATTTTTTTCCCCATGTCATATTGCCTCTAAGTGGTCTATGTCTTTTAAAGGACTGGTCAATGGATAGGAAAACAATTAACACTCAGATTGGCTTGGTCAAGTCTACTACTGGCCATGGGAGAAGGAATAGCCAGCTCTGTCTTCTTTGGGTATTAGTGGGTCTACTTTGGCCACTTTAGGATCAAGCAGTCTTAGTGCTTTCAACTGCCACACTTCAATAAAAGTTCTTCGCAGGAGCTGCTTTCAACATTGAGATTCTCACATGTGGTCAAGGAACAGCCTCCTGTGCAAGAGGGTTGGGGTGCAGAGATAAGTAATACGTGAGGGCTGAAACATGATGGGAGAAACATGGTGCAATGCCAGAAGTCATGGTCTGAGAGTGAGAGTTGGAATTCTGGCTCTTCTCTGAGGGACTCTGGGCAAGTCACTTCTCCAATCCTGGAACCCAATATTCTCATTTGTAAAATCAGAGGATTGTTCTAACTCTTATGTTTTATGGTTCTACAGTTAGGTTAGATACAAGAAAGGAAATGAAAGAAATTTTAAAGAGACAACAGAAAACATTTCCATAGAAAACAAAGAGTTAATGACATCCCCAAAAGAAAGATTCCTGGCCTGGGGATAGGTGTGGAAAGCTAGGAGAAGAGCTTTCAGTTCACACACTAGAGTTTGTAGGTAAGGTAGACATTCCACATGGAATAGTCTATGTTGCCTCCTTAAAGGTTAGTACCAAGGCCAACCCGAAGGAATGGAAAGAGTCCTACTCCTTGGGAAGCTATCCTTTTTTGGGATTCTCTAATGCTGCTGTGGAACTCTGTAGCTAGCATTTATAAAACACTTTTAAGATTTACAAAGGACTTCACAAATCTTCTTTCATTGACTGATGATGCTGAGTGAGGGGAGCAGAACCAGGAAAACACCATACTCAGCAGTAGCCACATTGGGTAATGACTGCCTTTGATAGATAGACTTGGCTCTTCTCAGTAATGCAAGGACCTAAAAACAATTCCAAAAAGCTCATGATGGAAAATGCCAAGCACGTTTAGAGAAAGAACTATGGAGTCTGAACGCAGACCAAAGCATACTACTTGCTCTGTCTCTTTTTTGTTTTATTTCGTTTCTTCTTTCTTGTGGTTCATTCCATTGGCTATAACTCTTTTTTACAACATGATCAATGTGCAAATGTGTTTAATATGAATGCATATATGGAGCCTGTATCATATTGCATGCTGTCTTGGGAAAGGGGGAGGAAAAGGAGGGGAAGAAAATTTAAAACTCAAAAACTTATGGAACTGAATGTTGTAAACTAAAAATAAAGAAATTTAATAATTAAAAAACCCATCTTATCTTATTTTATACTCACAAGAACCCCCCAGAGGTAGGTTATGTCATTATCCCCATTTTACAGTTCAGGAAATTGAGGCAGATAGCATTTAAGTGACTTGCCCAGAGTCACATAGCTAGTAAAGTATCTGAAGTCTAACTACATTACTGTTCATTCACTTCTCCCCTGGTTGATGTGTGCATGCTCGGGTGACTTAGAATTGTAGACTATTAGATCTAGATGGGACCACAGAGATCGTATTAAATCATAGGATCCTAGGAGCACAGATTTAGGGGAAGCAGCATGGAACAGTGGATAGGGTACTAGGAAATCCTGGGTTCAAATCCTGCCTCAGTTACTTTGTAGCTAGCTGTGTGATCCCAGGCAAGTCACTTAACCCCTCAGTTTCCTCATCTATAAAAAGGGGATACCAATAGCACCTATTCATAAGGTTGTTGTGAGATAATATATGTGAAATGCTTAGTAAACCCTAAAGCAGGTAAATGTTAGTACTGCTGTTAGAGATACTGCTTTTTGCCGTTGCTGTTACTTTAAGGCTCTTGTCTAATCACCAGTATATATCCTATGCCAAATAACATTTATCATGCAAAGAATCTCTTGGTCCTCACTATGGGTTAAGAATTGTTTGGCACTGGATCAACTCCAGGGTTTGCATCCCAGTTTGGACATTTATTTAAATATATACTATATTCATACATATGTAACTGTATATATGTAGTAACGATATTCACATAGTATATGTATGTATGTATGTGTATATAAGTGTACACAGATACACACCAGATCAAACCAAACCAAACCAAACCTGAGGCTTCTCTGAACTTCTTAAACTCAATTCCTGTATCGGTAAAATGCAATGAAAAGTGTCTGCACTACTCTTTCCCTCACAGACATATTGTGAAGAAAGCATTTCAGGCCCTATTGGGTCCTGTTGTTACATTGGAGAGATCTACACCATCTCCTTAATAAGCAGGAATCTTCAAGAGTCCTACCCTGGCCAACGATATAAGGACATTACCCAAAAGGTCAGTATCCCAGTCCATACCAAAGGAAAGGCTCTCAGATCTGTATACTTTCACACATCTGTTCTTGATGTTAACAAGGGGGCTGCAAGTTCCTAAATGTCCTCTCTTCAAACAGACCTATGGTCTGCTTTTGAGGCACCTGCCTTGACTTTTGGACAAGGCCAAGTTCCCAAGCACCTCTGGGGCCCAGCAGTGCTCCTTGGATGGTCTTGATTACACAAACTGGAAAATGGAATACAAGGAAACAGTGATAACAGGCAGTCATCTGGGGAAGGTTGGATACACACATAAATGTTTTTTATTATCTGCAGTGAAGTGATAGGTGCCTTGGCTGGGTTCAGCGGGCTTAAAGTTCAGAAGATAAGCAACTCTTAGCCTGGAGGAGTACCAGGGTTAGTGGCCTAAAGTTGATTCATGCTGTTGAGAACAACTCCCCTTCTGAACTTTTAGACTGCTTGGCTTGGAGCATGTGGCCACAGTGTTCCCTTGGCCTATGTATTTCATAACCACGGACACCCAGGAGCATGAGGGCAGGGGGGGAAAGTTTTCTGGGCCGCAGCTGCTGAGCTCTTGTTTTTTTTTTTTCTTTCTGTTGCTGGGTTACCTCAATGGGGTGATTTTTATTTCTGAATCATAAATAGTCTATGACAACCAGGAGGGACAATATCCTCAACAAATATTTACAAAGCCTTCTCTGTGTGCCTAGCTAGGGGTTTGTTTAGTGAGAAGGTTAGTTTCTGCACTTAGAGAACTTATAATCTAGAGGAGGGGGTGAGATAGATAAATACACAAAGTAAGAACAGAAATTATATGTAGATAAATATACTCTTGTGCTTGGCTAAATATCCAACAGACAACAGGGGCTGGTGTCCCCAGTGAAGAAGAACACTTAGCAAATTCATGATTTAATTCTGTTTGTAGTTATTTGGTGAACAGTAATGCTACATTAGCCCAAAACAGAACCAAACTTGGATGGTAAATTTCAATTTATGAGAATAAGGAAAGCTTGGATCTCTGATACCAATGTGAATTGGGAGAATTCCAACGTGTAACTCTTACTAATAGGTAATAAAAACAGAAAATCTTAAATAAATGATTACGAGTCACAACACACATGCAATCAGAACCTCAATCAACAGTTTTACTCACTGCTCTTCCTGCTTTGGATAAATTAAGTCTTGTCCTGTGACATGTGCATGCAAAGTAGTTGTGTAGCTATAGGTACATACTCACAGAGCTATGACTAGCAATTTTTGTGCCTGGGACAAAAACACAAAACAAAATAAACTGAAACAAGTGGGTCCAAATGTGTCTTCAAATTAACTTTTAAAGACAAATTTAGTTTGAGATGGGAGACCTTGGACCACATCTCATGGGGATCTGAAAGGGAGATCCTGAGGATCTCTAAGTTTACCATGGGGTGGTGGGATGATGGTGGTGGTAAGGAGTAAGTACATCTTATTTTAACTAATAATTACAGCCATGTTCTAAAATCAATTATTTCTATCAAGTACTATGAATACTCTCTACATTTTAGTACTTTGAGTTAAAGTCTCAGTCACTTTGCCTTAGAAACTTGCTCACATGAATATACATACATACATACATGCATGCATGCATGAATATATATATGTATATTCACAACTATATTCACAGAGATTAGGGAGAGGGGCTGGATCTGAGGTTTCATAGTCAGAAAACTCCCTCTACCAATGTTGGTCAACCCTTCCCTACAACTTAGAGTCTTAGAGAGTTTCTTAGAGCATGGAGAAGATAAATGACTTGCTGAAATCATATAAAATGTGTCCAAAGTAGCCCTTGAACTGTCTTTCTGGCTCTGAGGCTGGCTCTCTATCCATTAACCCACATTGCCTCTCTGTATTCACATATGTTCAGCTTCTTAAATATGGAGAGGTAGAGTCTGAAGTTATGATTTCATCAGTGTGGAACTCTACTATGGAAACTCCCTCCACTCATGTATTCCTGTTACTTATCTCTAACTTACAGTCTTAAAGAGCTACCTGGTTTACTGGGAGATAACTTACTTATAATCACACAGCTAAGTCATCATCCTGAGTCCAAGGTCTCTCATAAAATTGTTATATACATATATACACGATGTAAGGCAAGTAGGTTAAATTGAAGTTGGTATGATAGGGTTAATGTAAGATAAGGGTAGACAAGAAAGATAAAACCTTCAAGGAAGTTCTACTGTTTAGCCCAAAGAAAGGGCAGCTGGGTGGCCGAGTGGTTAGAGCACCACTGGGCCTTGGAATCAGGAGGACTCATCTTTATGAGTTCAAATCTGGGTCTCAGGCACTTACCTCGGGCACAGGGCTGTGACACTGGGGCAAGTCACTTAACCTTGTTTGCCTCAGTTTCTTCATCTGTTAAATGAGGTGAAGAAAGAAATAGCAAACTACTTCAGTGCCTTTGCCAAGAAAACCCCAAATAGAGCAACAAAGAGTTGGACATACTGAAACAACTCAACAGCAGTAACAGCCCAAAGAAACTTGTTCATTAATCTTTGCCCAAGACATTCTCCCTGTCTGGAATCTTTCTCCTTTTTTCTTTTCTCCTACTTCTTTCTCCTCTACCCTTTTCAGAATAAGCACATACCGCTTAGTTCACCAAACTTGGTCATTCTCGACTTCCTTTGCCTGGAGAAATCATTCTGTTGGGTATTTAGTCTGAGCATACGTCTTATCAAGCCAATCTAAGAAAATATTTCTCTAGGGTCTCATTTAAATACAAAATAAATACAACTTTCCACTTCTTTCTTAAGAGGATGCCATCTTCCCATTCTAGGGATCCAGAAAGGAGGATTCAGGTGAGAGATTGCTGGGCAATCACCCAAGTCAAAACCCTGTGGATGTGGGCTAAGGGCTGAGGCTAAGCCACTCTCAGTGGTTGAAGCTAATAAACCAGACTATCTTGAAGAGTAAACACCATCTTGTTTTGCCAACTATTAGATTTTTACTACTCTCCAATAAAGAGTGCACATTATTCCATTCAAATAATATTCCACTCATTGTTTCCTAAAGAGTTCCATTTAAAAGAGATGTCAACACTTTTCACTCTTTAAATTAAGAGTAATAGGCTTTTATAGCGTAGTATAAAGATATCGCCTGGAAAAGGCTATATTTGCAAGAGCTCTATTTCGCTTTTATCTATCAATACAGCCCCAATTTGACACTTTGTGAGCAAAGGGAGCTTGTAAAGAGCCCATAGACCCCATAAAGTAGGCAGCATTTAGATTAGTCTTACAGCTCATTCTAGACACAGTAAAATGATAATTTCATTAACTAATGGGGCTATAAGCTCTTGAGTTTATCTAATTAGGTCTTTTCTCCTCTACCTCCTAGCTATTTGGGTTCTTCAGTGTTTACATTATTAACAATATCCCGGGCCATGGCTCATTTGCCTAAAGAATTGAATGTAATACAAGAGTTCAAGTACTTTCTTGCCACTGTGGTAATTCTAGCTACTTTTGCAGGTTGGCCTGGCCTTGGCCTATCTCCCAGGTATAGAGGCAGGAGATTAGGCTGGAGAGGGATCTCAACAGTCACATAAATCACCCAGGATGGAAAACTCCTACTTGGATATTCTATTTGCTTTATGTGTATATTTCTATAATTTAAATAGCCACTTACCAAGAGTCATAACAATTGACATTTATATGGGCTCTAAAGTTTGCAAAACATTTTATGTTTAACAATTCACTCATAACAAGAGGTAGTTTGACATAAGGGGTAAGGTACTTGGGAGGGGAGGGAAGGAAATCAACATTTAAGCACCAACTATATGCAAGGCACTATGCATAGTGCATTACAAATGTTATCTCATTTAGGAATATTATGCATAGCCCTTTGCAAGTGTCGCATCTGATCCCCACAACAACCCTAGGAAGTTGGTGTTATTGTCTCTGCTTTACAGTTTAGGGACTTACCCAGAGTTATACAGCTAGCAAGTGTCTAAGGCTGGATTTGAACTCAGGTTTTACTGATTTCAAGCCTAGCGCTTCATTCACTGCACCATCTTGCTGTTACTGGCCTGAGAATCAGGCAGATCTGGGTACAGATCCCAGATCAGACTCTTACTTAGTTGTATGACTCCAGGCAACTTCTTTAACCTCTTGGTGCCTCAGTTATCTCATCTGTAAAATGAGGAAGTTGGAGTTTGAGATCTCTTCCAGCTCTGAATCTTTACATAAGTTGATTAGTTAGGTATTATTATTCCTGGTTTGTTTTGTTTTTTTGGATGAGGAGTTAGAGCCTCAACATGGTTGTGTTTCAAATCACAGAGCTAACGAATGTCAGAAGCAGGACATGATCCCACAGTGTTCTGATTCCACGTTCTGGGCTCTATATATCACACGCCCTCTCAATCACAGAAGTCTTCAGCCTTCCTGAGTGAGCAAGCTTGTCTGTTCAAAAGCTGTTCCTCAGCCATTCTCTTCCCCCTGGTAATTATTTTGGTTTCTTGTCCTAAGATCTCACACATCTGCCTCCTACCTGTCAGAAAAGTGTATTTGGCTCTGCTTTAACCCATCCCTTTGTTTAGAATGAAGGTCCAACATGAGAAATGGCTTTGAGGTTTTTGCTTTTTTAGCTTTTAAAATTCTTATGGCAGCTAGGATAAAATGCTGGGCCTGGAGTAAGGAGACTCTGAGTTCAAATGTGACTTCAAATGTTTACTGGCTGTATAATTCTGGGCAAGTCACTTAATCTCAGTTTCCTTAACCATAAAATAGAGATAAGATAGCACCAGCCTCACAGGGTTGTTGGAAGGATCACATGAGATATTATTTGCAAAGTCCTATGCAAAAAAACCTCCAAGCAGAATAGAAATACTTTCTTTCTATTTTCATCTCATTTTCTTTCTATTTTCATCTCACAAGAGCAGGTCATTCTAGAAGATGATTCTACTCAAAGACTTTCCTCCAACACAGAATTTCACTTTACCACCTTTGGAACGTCCTGTATTGTTCTAGGTACCACAACTTGAGCAAATAGTTAGCTTTTCTTTAAGTTTTGCAAGGTGCTTTAGAACTATTCAGGGAGATAGGTGCTATTCCAGTCCCTATTTTACAGATGAGGAAACTGAGAGGCAAAGGGAGGTTAAGTCATTTGCCGAGGGTCACCCAGCTAGCATGTCTGAATTTGCACTGAGGTTTTCCTGACTCCAGAACTGGTGCTCCAACCACTGCACCACCTAGTTGCCTAGGATCAAAGGATCATAGAGATGGAAGAGACCTTACCAGGTCACCTCATCCAACCTCCTTATTTTATAAAGAAGGAGACTAAGCTTTTAAGAGGTGAAATGACTTGCCCAGAGTTATAAAGGTAATAAGTATAAGTGGCAGAGCCAGCAGCCAACTCCAGCTCCTTGAAGTCCAAAGCCAGGACTCTTTCCAAGGCTTCATGTTCAGATCAAAGCCAATGGATAAACTGGAATTTAACTGAACCCCTGCAGATTCTTAAGGCCATTTTGGCCTTTCAGGGATTTAAGTTCTAGAGCAAAGACATTTGAAAGGCAAGGAGCCAGAGAAGTGGTAGAGAGCAAAGGGCCTAAGTAATTTGCACCCTGGATAATTAGCTTTGGAAGAGTCAAGGCCTTATATGGGCCCTTCCCCTCAGAGTACCCCAGTCAGCCTGCCTTTATAATATCAGTAAAACTACTCTGCATTATTCAGTGAGATGATTATCTGGTTTGAAGATCATTCAGACATTTTCCTTCTCTTAGCTGTTCGTTAATACCATGACTTGAGTGTCCCCATGGACAGATGTAAATATTTTGAACCATTACATGAACATGTCTAGGACTCAGTGTATATCTTATTTGTTGCAGAGGCTGTTGACCAGACTTTACCTTACCTGGTGAGCGAGGTTATCAGTGTTAGCACTCCTGATTGTCTTTCTCCTGAAGTTTTATTGGGGAATTCAATATCATAATGTCGTGATTAATATAATTTACTAGACTGTTGCAAAATGGGTCATATGGCTGTTTTTTTTTTTAATGTAAATTCAAATAGTGGTGGAAAGACAGGACTCCTATCCGATGCAGGATGATCTCTCTAGTTCCTTCTAGCTCTCTATCTTATCAGCCTACATTTTTTTGTCCCTCTGATGCATAGAAGAGATCATTACATTGCCCCAGGCAACTCTGTAAACCTCGGAGTTACAGAACAGGTGTTCATTTGCTTTGGCAGAAAGAGTTTCCTTTGCTAATGAAATCACAGGATTAGTCTTAAAATACTATGGATAACATCTTGCCATATAATTTTTGTTCACTCATTTTTTAACTGTGTCCAATTCTTCATGACTCCATCTGAAGTTTTCTTAGTAGAGCACTGGAGTGGTTTGTGATTTCCTTTTCCAGCTTATTTTATAGATGAGGAAACTGAGTCAAACAGGGTCAAGTGACTTTCCCAGGATCACGCAGCTAGTAAGCATCTGAGGCCAAATTTAAACTGAGGAAGGTATCTTCCTGATTCCAGACCTGGCTCTCTATTCACCATGCCATCTAGCTGCCCAGCCATATTAAATCTAAGAGCAATATTAACCATTAATATAATCATTCCTAAGCTTAATTTTGCAACAATTGGGGTGCATAAAATCCTTAAAGAATTCTCAAAACAAAATTAATTTTGTTAGCTGAATTTTAAAAAGAAATATGTTCCACAGGGGGCTTTTATGAAGATCTCTGTGACTAAATCAAACTCTCCACAATTCCCAGTTACAGCTCCAGTAGGTGGGGGTCTTTCCTGGATCAGAAAACCAGGGTTATGACCAGAACCTGCTTCTATCCATAGCATTGAGAGCTGGAGAGTGATCGGCCAATACAAAAATCTCCTTATTTTTATATGGGAGGAAACAGAGAGCCCATACAAGCAAGTAAGGGGCAGAAACAGGTTTTCAAGTCAGGTTTCTTAATTCTAAATCCAGTGTTCTTGTCACTACTTTACATCAGGTTGCTTATTTTCTTCCACTCAAATGGTTCAGTTAAAAAAAGTTGACAGAAAACACACTCCAGACGTTGTCTAAAGGAGTTTACATATTAAAGTATGAAAAACTCCTTTGCAAATTATTTGCGGGGCTTGGGATCAATTGCATGCCAAACCAGAAAGTTTTGGAATTTGAAATGGAACATTGCTGCCATCTTGTGGGAAAATGAAATATGGCATGGTAACATAAAAATTTACACAGTCTCTTGGAGTTGTGTTGAATGTAAACAGAGACTGTAGAAGAAAGAGTCCTGGATTTGTCATTTGGGGCCGGGATCTGAATCCTGCTTATGATACTAGAAATGTGACTTTTAGCAAGTCAGTTAACTTCTTTGAAAGATATTGTGTTTAATTCTAGGCAACACATTTTATGAAAGCTCCATGTAAAATGGAGGGTGTCTAGACCGTGATTCTTGACCTTTTTTGGTGTCATAGTCTGGTGAAGTCCATGGACCCCTTCCCAGAATAATGATTTCAAACGCGTGAAACGAAATACACCGGATTACAAAGAAAACCAATTATACTCAAATATTGTTACCAAAATGGTTTAAAAACTAAGTTCCCAAACCCTATGTTAAGAACTTATAGTTTAGAGGACAGATAAATGCTAAAGCTCAAATACCTTGTTCTCATGAATTTAAATGCTCTTTCTAATGAGGAAGACAGGAAGCCATCCACATTCACCTATTTGGTATGACTCTTGTTTGCCACAGGGGAATCAATGGACTTGGAGTCTTCCTATCTTTCTTCTGACATTACGAAGGTGCCAGGGGAGCCCTTAGATTATTCACATCTTATCTCTCCCTATGACTATGTGACCAGCCTCTCTCTGATTCAACATTCCCCTGATGACATCCTTTGCTCTAGTTACTCAAAGTTCCTTATCTCTTATGTGTTGTAGCCAACTCATACCCCATCATGTGTCTCTGCACTGCCCTCTATGTGATAGTCATTTTTAGTTCTATGGGGACCACAATATCCTATGTCTCATTCTCATGAGACGCGGGTAGAAAATTGATATTAACAATATGGACCTTTGTTTCAAGGACTTTTGGGTCATTAAAGCAGCTTTGCCATTTTTGGAAGGCAATTCAGTTTACACTCCTCCTCCTTTTCAATTTTGGACCCATTTTATTTTTCCACTAGTACTGCTTATCCCCATATACTAATAGATAAGTTCTGTAGTTGTCCATTTATGCCATAATTTGATCAATAAACTATCTTCATCCACTTCTTGTCTTTTTTTCTGTGTAGGTGGCAAAGTCAAACTCTTTTGAGTGGTTACAGATCTCTTTCAGTAGGCTGTTTAATTCCCCCCCGGGCTTCATGCAAACAGAACAATGTTATCTGAACCAAGGAACATCTAGAGACTCATAATCCAGGCGGAATCCCTCTCAGGTTTTTAGTCTCTCCCCTGAATTTTTTCTGTGACAATGGTGAAGCCTTCTGGTGGATATAAAATGTGTTATGACTCACTTAATGTGTGTGTGCCTGTGTGGGTGTGTGTGTGTGTTCGTCCTTTGTTGCCAAAGAGGACCATGTCATCAGAGAAATAATGACATGACTTGCACTTGACTTTGTTTTGAATGAAGGAGGGCTGTGCAGGTCACCAGCCTCACTTCTCCTCCAGAGCCATCTGAATCCAGTAACCAGATATTCATCAAGATGACTGGAGATGGCCCAGGATGAGGCAACTGGGGCTAAGTGACTTGCCCAAGGTCACACAGCTAGTGAGTGTCAAGAGTCTGAGGTGAAATTTGAATTCAGGTCCTCCTGACTCCTGTGCTGGTTCTCTATCTACTGCACCACCTACTTGATATTCATTATCAGAAGGTCTTGTTGCAAGATTATCTCTGCTGCTTTGTCTTCTAAGGAATCTTAAATAATGTTGACATATGAATAGGAGATTTGTTGTTGGAAGAGAGCCTTTAAAGCAGATTTTTGTTCCATCAAATCAAGTGATTTTTCAAAATAAAGAGAGAGAGGTCTGAAAGAAGGGGTGGTAATAAGGTATCAGACCTTATTAATTTTAAAGAAAGAACAATTGAGAAAACAAAAACTCCTAATCTATGTGACTACATTCCTCAGTATAAAATTGTTTTTTGAGAATCATTTACACATGCATAGAAAGCATTCTCAATGAGGGGAAAAGGGAAGTTTTCCTAAGTGATATTCCACAATAGGTATGTTTTCCCATACAACTGACTATAAAAGATATAGAAAAGGGGAGATTCCATTACGCATATCATAATAAATACATATTGAATTGATCAGGATGGTAAAGGGTTATTTCTCAGATTTAACAAGTATGTTGTAGAGGGAATTCTCACTCGGTTGCTGTAGCTGAATGGAGAATAGATTGGAGTGGAGAGGGACTTAAAGCAGGCAGATCCACAGCAGTCTAGTGCCGTAGTCCAGGCCTAAGATAATGAAGGCCTGCCGCAGGGTGGTGACAGTGTCAGTGGAGAGAAGATGTTAGAAAGGGGATGTTGACAGGTATTGGCCACAGGTTGGCTATGGGGGAGTGAAAGATGGTGAGAAGTTGAGGCTGATGCCTAAGTTGCAATCCTAGGGGCATGGGAAAGGATGATGGTGAGGTCATGGTAATATGGAATTTTAAAGGTGCTGGGGTTTAGGGGGTAAGATGATGAATTCCATTTTGGACATGTTGAATTGAAGATGTCTTTTTGAATCCATTTTGAGATCTCAGAAAGGCAGTGGAGATGTGAAATTGTAGATTAGCAGAGAGGTTAGGGAAGTTTTAAAAAATGAATAAACAAAGGAAAAAGAACCTGACTATTGACAGGTACATTAGTAAAGAAAATCTGGGTTCATATTCAGAGGAAGATAGCAAGGTAAAAAAAAACCAAAAACACTCCTACCCTAAAGAGTAATGTCAAATGGCACAAGCCCCAAAAGACATCTTGGAAGAACGTAGAAGGAATTCAAAACTCAAATAAGAGTGAATGAGGAAAAAATTAGGAAAAAAATAAAATTGAGAATCTTCAGCATAGAAATGATAATTAAATCCATGGGAGCTGATGATATCACTAAATGAAGTATTATGGAGAAGAGGACCCAGGACAGGGCCCTATGGGACACATACAGTCAGAGGTGAAATGGAGGGGGATCAGCTAAAGGGATAGAGAAGAGAAGGTCTGATATAGAGGGGAAAAGAACCTAGACAGAAGAGTAGTAAGGAAGAAGTAATCAACAGTGTCAAAAGCTGCAAAGAAATCAAGAAAAATGAGGATTGAGAAAAGAACGCTGGGCTTGGCAGTTAAAAGATTGTTGGGATTTGCATCCTGGGAAGATAGTGGAGTAGGTAAGAAATTTCCAGGCTCTCCAGATCTCCACAAACAGAAAGAAAATTGCGATAAAATGAATGTGACACAGGAAAAATAAAGCCACAAAGCAGCTGTCCTCCTACAACATCTTGAGAGGATCTCAGAGAAGACTCCAGGTTTAGTCTGAGTGAATTGTAGACACCTTCAGGCCATCTCCACTGTACCAGCAAACAGCAGCCCTCGGGAAAAGCAAAATAGGTCTCAAGAAATTTCACTTTCAGGAACTCTCACTTTACTGCATAAACTTTCACCCCCCCAAAAAAAAAAAAATATATATATATATATATATATATATATAGCAGATGCTGGGGGAAGGAACATTGAAGGACCCTCTACTATTTCTGGCAGTCAGGCCTAGAGGTGCTGACCAGACATGATCCTGGCCCACTGAGTGCGGTACCGCAGGGAACAAGAACATTTTCAGGAGACAGTGGTGGGTCTTCAGGAAGGAGGAGAGGAGTCCCTGAGGTTGAGCCCCCAGGCAGAATTCAGAAAACAACAAGAAAGACTTGAAGCCTAGTGCAACATTACCCACAGTTCAGGATTAAAACTTAATAATGATAATACTAAACTGACAAATTAAAAATAAAAACAAGCAAAGCAAAAAGAACCTAATCATTGATAGCTACTTTGGTGTAAAAGAAGATCTGGGTTCCTATTCAGAGGAAGTTAGTAAGGTAAAAATAAAAAAAGCCATGCCTGCCCTAAAGAGTATTTTGATAGCTTTGTGGAAGATGGGTTGGTGAGGGGAAGTGCTAGAGATAGGGAGACAAGTTACATGGGAGTTACAACGGTCCAGGTGAACGGTAGTGGGGTCCTGAGCTAGGTTCAAGGCAGTTTGAGTGGAGTGAAGGGTACCGGCGAAAGGTTTATTTAAGAGTTAAAGTCAATTGAACTTAGCAATTGGATGTTGGGGATGGTCCCAAATTTTCACAGTTGGAAGGGACCTCTCTTGCCTGCTCCCAAGGAATCATCCTGTAGAACACACTTGACAAGGGGCCATCCTTGAAGACCTCCACTGAGAGGGAACCAATTATTTCTTGATGAAGTCCATTCCACTTCTGGATAGCTCTGTTAGGAATTTTTTTTCTTAACATCAAGCCTACATTCACTTCTTTGCAACTTACACTAGTTATTCTTGGTACTTCCAGTATGAACAAATCCTTTCTCTATACAGCAGTCCTTTAAATAACTGAACAAAACCTTCTCTTCACAAAGTTGTCTCTTTTTCAAACTAAAGATTCCCCAGTAGCTTCAAATAATTCTGGGTTTGAACTCTCTCAACATTATCTTTGCAGGTCAATGGATATACTCAAGCTTAGCAATGTCCTTCCTCAATATGGCACTCAGAACTTAACACAATAGTGCAGATGTTATAACCAGTCAGAAGAGAGTGAGACTCCTTTTTTTCCTTCTCTAGTTCATGACCTCTTTCAAACTATTCCTTGTCCCCAGTGTCTTCCCTCTATTGATTATCTACAATTTATCCTGTTTATAACTTGCTCATATGTAGCTATGCACAGGTTGTTCACCCCATTGGACTGTGAGAGCTCCTTGAAGGCAAGACTACTCATTCATTCATTCATTTGTGTATTCATCTCTCTCTCTCTCTCTCTCTCTCTTTCTCCCTCTCTCTCCATCTATTTATCTGTCTATCTATGCCTTTTTTTTATATCCCCAGTGCTTAACACAGTCAATGCCAGGCACATAATAGGTACTTAACAAGTACTTATTGACTTGAATATTACATTTAGCTCTGGAAGCAATGTCTGTCTTAATGGAATCCAAGACTGAATTAACTTTTATACCTGCCATATCACACTTTGGACACACGCAGAGTTTGTCATTCACTAAAATCAGCAAAACTTTTTCAGATAAACTCTCTAATCATGTTGCCTCCATCTTATATTTGTGGGGTCAATTTATTGATTTTAAATGTTTCCACATTAAATTTTATTAGATTTACTTCTTCCCATGTTCCATTCAATCAATATCTTTTTGGATATAATCATCCAATATATTACCTTTCACTCCCAGCTTTGTGATATGTATACATTTTATGTGCATACCATCAATGCCTTTATCAGAGTCATTGATTAAAATGTTTAAATTGTCCTGAGGCAAACCTATGCTTTGGTGATATGATCCACTGAATACCTCTTTCCTTATAAGTTTATTTTTATTTTTGGTTTTCAACATTCATTTCCCTAAGTTTTAAATGTTCTCCCCCTTCCTTCCCTTCCCCTCCCCAAGATGGCATGCAATCTGATATAGACTGTATATATACATTCCTATAAAACATATTTCCACATTAGACATGTTGTATAGAAGAGTTAGAACGAATGGGAAGACTCATGAGAAAGAAAAAAATAATACAAAACAAAAAAAATTGTATGCTTCAATCTGCATTTAGACTGCATAGTTCTTTCTCGGGATGTGGATGGCATTTTCTATCATGACTCCTTTGGAATTGTTTTAGGTCCTTGCATTGCTGAGAAGGGCTAAGTCTATCAAAGTCAATCATCACACACTGTGGCTGTTACTGTGTACAATGTTCTCCTGGTTCTGCTCACTTCACTTAGTTAGTATCAGTTCTTATATGTCTTTCCAGGTTTTTCTGAAGTCTGTTCATTCACCGTTTCTTATAGCACAATAGTATTCCATTGCATTCATATACCACAACTTGTTCAGCCATCCCCCAACTGATGGGCATCCCCTCAATTTCTAGTTCTTGACCACCACAGAGAGAGCTGTTATAAATATTTTTCCCATTTTTATGATCTCTTTGGGATACAGCCCTAGAAGTTGTAGTGCTTGGTCAAAGGGTATGCACATTTTTATAGCCCTTTGGGAATAGTTCCAAATTGCTCTCTAGAATGGTTGGATCAGTCCACAACTCCACCAATAATGAATTAGTGTTCTAATTTTCCCATATCTTCTCCAAAATTTATCATTTTCATGTTTTGTCATGTTAGCCAATCTGAAAGATATGATGTATTATCTCAATGCCGTTTTGATTTGCATTTCTCTAATCAATAGTGATTTAGAGATTTTTTTCACATTACTATAGCTAGTTTTAATTTCTTCCTCTGAAAACTGCCTAGTTATGTTCTTTGACTATTTATCAATTGGGGAATGACTTATATTCCTATAAATTTGACTCAGTTCTCTATATATTTTAGAAATGAGGCCTTTTTCACAGACACTAGTTGTAAAAATTCTTTCCCAGTTTTCTGCTTCCCTCTTAATCTTGGTGGCATTGGCTTTGTTTCTGCAAAAACTTTTCAATTAATGTAATCAAAACTATCCATTTTGCATTTCATAATGTTCTCTATCTCTTATTTTGTCATAAATGCCTCCATTCTCCACGAATCTGACAAATTATTCCTTACTCCCCCAGTTTGCTTACAGTCTTTATATCTAAATTGTGCGCCCATTTGGACTTTATTTTGGTATACAGTGTCAGACATTAGTCTATGATCAGTTTCTGCCATGCATACCATTTCCCAGTTTCCCCAGCAGTCTTATCAAATAGTGAGTTCATATCTTGGAAGCTGGGGTCTTTGGGCTTATCAAAAAGTAGATTACTATAGTCGTGTTTTACTATAGTGTCTTATGTACCTAAACTATTTCATTGATCTATCCCTCTGTTTCCTAACCAGTACCAGGTAGCTTTGATGATTGCTGCTTTATAATATAATTTAAGATATGGTATGGGTAGGTCACCTTCCCAAGTATTTCTTTTCATTAATTCCCTTGATATTCTGGACCTTTTGTTCTTCCAGAAGAATTTGTTGTTATTTTTCTAGCTCTATGAAATAATTTTTGGTAGTTTGATTGTATAGCAATGAATATGTAAATTAATTCAGGTAAAATTATCATTTTTATTATATTAGCTCAGCCTACTCATGAGCAACTGATGTTTTTCCAATTATTTAGATCTGACTCTATTTTTGTGAAAAATATTTTGTAATTGTGTTCATCTAGTCCCTGAGTTTGTTTTGGCAGGTAGACTTCCAAATATGTTATAGTATCTTCAGAAACTTTAAATGAGATTTCTCTTCCTATCTCTTGCTGTTGGGCTTTGTTAGAATATATACAAATGCTGTTGATCTATGTGGGTTTATTTTATATTCTGCAACTTTGCTAAGGTTGTTTATTATTTCAAGTAGCTTTTTACTTGATTCTCTAGGATTCTTTAAGTATATCATCATAACATCTGCCAAGAGTGATAACAATTTCTTCTTTGCCTATTCTAAACTCCTTCAATTTCTTTTTCTTCTCTTATTGCTAAAGTTAATGTTACTATATCGAGTAATAGTAGTGATAATGGACATCCTTGTTTCACCTGATCTTATTGAAAATGCATCTAGCTCATCCTCATTACATATAATGCTTGCTGATGTTTTTAGGTAGATGCTACTTATCATTTTAAGGAAGACTCCATTTATTCCTATGCTCTCTAGTGTTTTTAGTAGGAATGGGTATTGTATTTTGTCAAAAGTTTTTTCTGCATCTATTGAAATTATCATATTATTTCTGTTAGTTTCATTGTTGATATTATCAGCTATACTGATAGTTTCCTAATATTAAACCAACCCTGCATTCCCAATATAAATCCTACCCTTTATACCAGGTATAAATCCTATCAAAGTGTATTGTTCTCATGATAAATTGCTGTAATATTTTTGCTAATATTTTATTTAAATTTTTTGCATCTATATTCATTAGGGAAATTGGTCTATAATTTTCTTTCTCTCTTTTAGCTCCTCCAGGTTTATGTATCAGTACCTTATTTGGGTCATAAAAAGAATTTGGTAGGACTCCTTCCATGCCAGTTTTCCCAAATTGTCTAAATAGTATTGGAATTAATGTTTTTTTAATTGTTTGCTAGAATTCAATTGTAAATCCATCTGGCCTTGGAGATTTTTCCTTAGGGAGTTCATGGATGACTTGTTCAATTTATTTTTCTGAGATGGATTATTTAAGTATTTTTACTTCCTCTTTTATTAATCTGGCCAATTAATATTATTGTAAATATTCATCCATTTCATTAAGATTGTTGAATATCTATTTTCAAGTTGAAATAAAATTATTAACAACTCTTCTTTGACTTCAGTCATTCAGCCAGTTCTATATCCATCATATCTAGAGTGTCTTGAACTGTGGGGTTGTGACCATATTCTATATAAGAATAGCCATAGATATTTTATCAAATACGTGGAAAATCAAGATAAACTAGAGCTATAGAATTCTCTTGATTCGCCAGCTTAGTGACTGTCAAAAAGGGGAGACTAGCATGAATTGTTCTTAATGAAACAATGCTGAATCTTTGTGGTTACAGAGTCCTTTCCTCTATATCCACTCACCATATATTGGGACATATTCTAGCCTTAGGCAATTACCTCCTGACCCATTTCACAGATAATAATAACCCCATCCTCAAATTTGCGTGTATGTAAGCCTATCTGTCTATCCTCTACAGCCTTTGAAATGTATTCACCTAATTTGGAGCAAAAATTCTTCCATTCATAAAATTGAATAAGAAAATGAATGTTTCTTTTTTTGTTAGTACCTTTGGTGGTTTCTAACAAATCTTTAAAAAACAATGGGAAACTTTATAGCACTGTTGCATTTGTTGTTCCTTTTTCTATTAATTATTTTGTACAATGTTCAGTATACTGTCTGTCTCTTTCCTCTTGCTACATTGAGAAAACTTGTAATAATTTGGCTGAACCTAATGATCTTTAAAAGGGTTCACTTTACAGCATTCAGTATTTTACTCTAACCATTAAAAATCATTTGTTTGGACCATCATATTCAAGAAGCATGTTTTAATACATGACCTCATGGGGTTATAGATTTAGACCTGGAGAGGACCTTAGGAATCTACTAGTCCAAACCCTCATTTTGGCAAATGAGGAAACTGAGGCATAGGAAGATTAAGTTACTTGCCAAAGGTCACATGGGTAGTAAATTGCAAACCCATCCCTTTGAAGCCCAATCCAGTGACTTACCCTGTTACCATGCTTTTGCAGATGATTATTCCCTTTTTCTCTTTCCTTTTTTCAGTTTCCTTCTCATAGTATTTTTTTCATTTCACAAAGAACATCTTTTCATACAGTGGATTGTGGTTACAAAACCCTTTGCATGCGTTATCTTCTTTGAGACTCACCACCCTCTGTGAAGTTGGCTAAGCAGTTGGCATGACCCTCGTTTGTAAATGAAGAAGAAGGTACTCAAAGAGGTCGAATGATTTATATACCCACGCTCACACAAAGTTATTAAGTGTAGCAAAGTTGAGACTCAAATCTGATCTCTTGACTCCTTGGCTAGTGTTCTTTCTGCTACACTATGCTACTTCTCTAAAGCCATGAAATAAGCATATTTCGTGTGGGGAACAAATATAAATTTCTGGACACAAGTAAGGAAAGTTATATCAGTGAACTTAATCTTTGTGCTTTCTTGCACTTGGATGCCAGCAATACCACAAGTGGGACTGTTTCTAGTGGAACTGTTTGTTTCAAAAAGAAAAAAAATCACCATGCAAAATGTGTTTTCTGGGGGACTAGAATAGAAGTGTGTTCAACAGGTCAAGGCTAAAATGAACTGACAGATCTATCTGTTTTGACCATTTTTTAAAAAAAAAAAACCCAAGACTTGCTTTGAAGGTATATACATAAAAGCCAATGTGATAAGTGCTTTAATCTTTTTTTTTTCACAAGAGTCGATATGTTAAAAGATAAATAGAAAAGAGATAAATTACAAATACACAAAGATGCAAAAAACAATAAAAGCTTTGACTTTGTGTTTGTAATTGTCCTACCAAGTCAGAAAAAGTTAACACTAAAGAGTTGGAAAGTTTATAGTGACACCACCACTGCCCCTGTATAGGAAAAAGAAATACAACTTTCTTGAAACATGAAAAATTGCCTCGTAGCAATTAGGAGTGTCCAAGAATGGAATAAGCATCTACAAGATATTATCACTACGGGTGTTCAATTAGAGAGCAATTAATCATGTTAAAGATAGCGTAGACGTGTGAACTATATCAAATTGCTTGCCTTCTCAGTGGCGGTGGGTGGGGAGGGAGGAAGGGAGAGAAGGGAGAGTTGGAGCTCAAAGTTTTAAAAATGAATACTAGAAATTGTTTTTACATGCAACTGGGAAATAAGACATATAGGCAATGGGATATAGAAATCTATCTTGCCCTACAAGAAAATAGAAGGGAAGGGGATGAGAGAAGGGAGGGGTGTGATAGAAGGGAGGGCAGGTTGGGGAAGGGGTAATCAGAATGCATGCTATCTTGGGATGGGCAGAGGGGAGAGATGAGGAAAAAATTTGGAACTCAAAATCTTGTGAAAGTGAATGTTGAAAACTAAAAATAAATAAATAATGAAAAAGTGTAGGAAGGATCCTGGAAGGGTATGGCAGGAGATGAGGAAATAGGTGTGGTCTAAGGGAAAGAGCTCCAGATTGAGACTTTAGAGCCCTAACACTGCTCTTAACTAACCTTGTGATCCAGAGAAGACCCTTCTGATATCCTTGCCTCAGTTTTGCACATCTGTCAAATGACAAGCCTTGGACTAGATGGCAAAAGGTCTCTTTCATCTCTACCATTCTGATTTTGTGAGGCCTCTGAGATCCCTTCCAATCCAGATCCTGTAATTTCCCTAACAAATAACAGTGGTTCTGTTCAGAATAGAGCTCTGCACTTCAACATTTGGGAAGTCTGCTGGTTTTATTCTCAGTAAAATTATTTCTATTTATTCTGTCTTTTCTTTTAAGGCTGCCTCAGCTATTTCCTTTTGCATAATTAACTGATTTGACTTATAGCTTACTTTTCAAATAGATTAATAGTATGGTAAAAAATTGTCTCCAAAAGCAATTTCTAAATTTATTACCTAGACTTTTTTTGCATTACTCTTTAAGGAGCAACTTAATTTACTTTTGAAAAGAAAAATCCCTCTTACTTAAGCTCCTGAAGTCATAATCTCTCACAGCATCAGAACTGTTACACGGGATAAAAAAAAGGAAAAAAGTGACAAAACCACACAGATCCATGGGTGGATGAACAGATCCTCAGATATTACTCTGAAAAGGAAATAAGAAAGGGAGTTGACTTTAAAACTAGATTTTCAATTTACGAATTGACATTTCTTGAGGCTTTCTATTAGATCTTACTCCCTTTAAAGCACTGCAAAATATTTCAGAAAAAACAAAACTGGCAGAAAATGATGTATGTGCTACTCTTGCTAAATCCTCTGCGTGTCTTATGATTTGTTACCTTTACCTAACCTCATTTCTGTACCCTCTCAGAAGCAAAGGATGCCTGTTTTAATCCTCAAAATTTTGACTTGTTCCTCCTTCAAACTTGGATTATCACTTTGAAATATATGTGAAATGTAACCAAGCATTATTTCTTGGAAATAGAGGTTGAATGTTATGAAATTTTTGTTCCTTAGAATTGTATGGTAAAAAGAAAACTCTCCAAGGGACACCTTTTCTTTATGCACACAGTGAAATTCTGATATAGGTAACATCAGACAAATGAAAGGTACAGCTTTCAAGTCCTATTGACATTTGCTCATCTGTATTTGGCATTGTCTTTAGCTACATTCCTTCAGACGTAAAAGGGGACTGTTTTACACTGAGCTATGATGACCACTGGGAAATGCTTGCATTGCCCTGCAAGAAACTTTGGACTTGGACTTTTGTTACTATCTAATAAATTAAAAACGTGCTTCTCTGTACAGTAAAGTACACTACTATTTAACAACACGAAGTTGTGTGACAATAAACAATTTTGTTCCCTTAAAAAATATTCACCTAAAATAGGGGGCAGATCAGACTACGTTCTCTTCTTCCTTCCTTCTCTATCATAAACCCTAGATAAGGATGATTACTTTCCACCAAGATTTCCATCATTTCTACCACAGCAATCAGTTCCTCCATGTTGTCAAGAATCAAATCCAGCATATAATTTCCCCTTGTTGATTCCTCTACATTTGAAAGATTCACTTTTATTAAGGCAACTCAAGAAGTTGCTTACTGTTCTGCTTTTGGCATAGAGGGACCCAAGCAGGTATGCAGATATTTGAAGTTCTCTGTCATTACTACTGTGTTTATCATCTTTTTCCTCAGTTACTTATCAATCAATTTCCTGTCTCCATTCAGGTGCTCTGTGATTAAAATTGCTCCTGTTGACTTGATCTTCACCCGATGCTCCAATGTTTTGAGCCTGGGAGAATTAAGGCATCACCTGCCAAAATAGCTAGGAAAGGAATACCAGGTTTAGGGGGAAAGATGATATATTTACTTTTGAATATGTTGACTTTGAAGAGTTAGCAAAGCATCAAGGTGGAGATATTAAGGAAACAGTTAGAGAAGAGGCATTAGAGCTCAGAGGAGAGATTCAGGTTTTACAGCATGGTACAATAGCAAGAACATTAGATTTGGAGACAGAAGACCTAAGGTCACACCCTGTCTGTGTACACTCCCTGGGTAACCTTAGGCAGATCATTTACCTTCCCTTGGCCTCAAAATGAGTTTCCTAATGTATAAAATTGGGGGGTTGGACACAAGTGCAGAGGTTGGTCATGACAAAGAGAAGAGCCATTTCATACTCTGTAATTGAAACAGAGGAGAATTTTTAAAAAGATATAGAGAGGTTTGAAAGTAACAGAGAAGGGGTATGAAGGAGCTGGGAATAGGCAATCTCAGCTTTCTAAATAAAGTAGGAGGGGAGAAGATTTGCTAGGGGTAGAGATGAGAGTTTGAGGAGAGACAAGAAAGTTTTTAAAAAGCTGTTATAGGATTCGATAAGAGATGAACTGAAGGAATTGCTGTGTAATGGAGAAGATCCTGTGGAATTAGCATGGATTCCTATTGGATTCAGTACATGCGATGTGACATTCTTAAGTAGGGCTCAGTAACTTCACAGCATGAGTGAATAGAGTAGAGGCTGAGAGTGACCCAGTTGAAGATTAATAAAGAGTAAATATAAGGGAAGAAAAGAGAGAGAAACAAGCAATGTGGTGGGAGAGGGTAATGCCTGGTTGAACTGGTTAATGATAGGATGTATGGATCCAGTCACACTCACTGCCTGATGTCCTTGTTTTGAGGCTACATGCATCTTCTCCCTGTTCTTCAGTCATTTTCAGTCATGTCTGACTCTTTGTGACCCCGTTTGAGGTTTTCTTGGCAAAGATGCTGGAGGTTTGCTGTTTTCTTCTCCAGCTCATTTTACAGATCAGGAAACTGAGGCAAACGGGGTAAAATGAGTTGCCCAGGGTCACAAAGTCAGATTTGAACTCGAAAGAGAAGTCTTCCTGATTCCCAACCCACTGCTTTATTCACTGTGCCACCTAGCTACCCCATATCTCTTCCCTAAGTGCTTCTCTTTTCTCCTGCAAATGTCATCCATGACCACAAAGAACAAAGGAGCAAAGAGATCTGAGGGATGGGCGTGACCTTTTTGATGGGCATGATCTTTTTGATAAGTAGTTTTCTCTGTATTTTCCAAGCTCTCATAATCTTGGACCTAACATGAAGCAGATGACCCAGAGTTTCTTGGACCTTGAAACTTAAAGGGTCGTATGGTACAAGAAGGAAGACGGGACAGCAGGATCCATTATGCCAGACCATGTAAAGGAATGGGGCATGACCTGGGGTGTCAGACTGATGAACCTTGAACTGGGAGGTACTCTTTTCCTTGTGCTCCATTGAAATTCCAGGACTTAGTTGGAAAGTTGCTGCTGAGGTTGTTGGAGAGTGGGAACTAAGAGGAGGTGGCCCATGGCTACTGGGAGCTGATGGACATGTTGATGAGACTGAACTTTTGGGAGCTACCTGGTACTTTGCTTTCCCTCTTTGATCACTAAAGGGGTTTAGTTCAAAATTCCTAATTCCCAGCTGAATTGTGAGATGAACACCTTGCATTCTCTTTCTGCCCAATGAGAGGAAGGAAGATAGAAATGAAAAGAGACCAATGATCTGTCCCTTTTTAGGCCACTAGCCCAAAGTAACATTTTGGTTACCTTTTGTTTTACTTTTTAAGTTCTGATGCTATTTTAATTATTTGAAATTTAAAACAAAAAGGCTAATGACCACCAGAGTCTGGATTAGCATGATTTAATGACAGTGGGTCTAGGAGAGATTTGGGAAGAGATTTTGCACTTAAGATACAGGAGACACTTTTACCCTCCAGTGGGAGCTGAGGTGAAGCAGGGAAAAGGTGGCCCTTGTTTCCCCATAGGAGAGAGAAAGTATATAAATAAAAATCATCCCTTCGACCAAGGGTTCTTAACTTTCTTTGTATCATGAGCCCCTTGGGCAGTTTGGTGAAACCTAGGGACCATTCTTAGAATGTTTCTCAATGATCAAAAAGATAATACATGAAATTATAAAGGATAATACATAAAGATAATATATAAAATTATAAAGGAAATCAATTATATTAACTATAGTTATCAAATTAGTTTTAAAAACAAGTTCACAAAATATTTATAACAACTCTTTTAGTTGTTCAAAGAATTGGAAATTGAGGGTATGTTCATAAATTGGGGAATGGATGAACAAGTTGTTGTATATGATTGTGATGTAATACTATTATGCTATAATAAGAAATGATGAGCAGGGTGATCTCAAAAAAACCTGAAAAGACTTACATGAACTGATTTAAAGTGAAATGAGCAGGACCAGGAGAACATCATATACAATAGCAATATTATATGAAGATCAGCTCGGAATAACTCAGCTATTTTCAGCTATACAATGATCCAAAACAATTCTGAAAGACTTACGATGAAAGGTGCTGTCTATTTCCAAAGAAAGAACTGATGGAGTCTGAATGCAGATTGAAATACACTTTTTCATTATTTTATTTTTCTTGGTTTTTTTATCTATGCTTTCTTTCATAGCCTGACTTACATGGAAATGTGTTTTGTATGATTACACATGTACAACTTACATGAAATTGCTTCTCAATGAGGAGAGGGGAGAGAGAGAGAGGGAGAAATCTTGGAACTCAAAATTTGAAAGAAAAAGAAAGTTAAAATTGTTTTTGTATATAATTGGGGAAAAATAAAAATATTAAATTAACAAAATAAGTTCACAGATCCCAGGTTCAGAACCCCTGTCCTTGAGCAGTAGAAGAATCCATTAAGCCTTAGAATGTGAATGATTATTATTTATAAGTCCAGAATTTTTATTTTACAAGTCTCTTTTACATGTATGGACCCATTTACACTAGTGTACATTTTATTTTTCATATTTCTTAAAAATAATTCAGTGTGACAATGCTATGTAGAGATTGCTGGTGGTTCAGACCTCTGATAAAGGGCTCTATAATGTACTTAAAAGCACCCCATAAATGTTACCTCTCATTATAATCATTATCATCATTATTACTATTATGCAATTCAGATAGCTCGAATCTCTTGGCCTTATCATCACAATCCTCAGATTGCCTTGGTGGAGGCCAGCCATAGGACACATCTCACCTATTTGGGAGGACCTGCCTTTCTTCATTGCCTTGTCCCTTCAGTCTTAAAGACAGTTGGATGGTGCTGTAGATATAGAACATTGGACCTGTCAAGAAGACCTGAACTTAAATTAGTGGATTTGTGACCCTGGGCAAGTCATTTAACCTCTACCTGCCTCTGTTTCCTCAGTTGTAAAATGGGGATAATAATTGTGCCTATCTCATAGGATTATTGTAAGGATTAAATGAGATTAAAAGTGCCTGACATAAAGCAGGTACAAAAAAATGTTTATTTTCTTCCCCTCTCTCAACCAATGAAAACTCACATTAGGGAAGAACTCAGTCCTACTAAGAAATCATACTTGAATACATTACCCACAAACCACTGAGATTCAGATCCCTTAAACAGCTCCTGGATTGGCACCTGAATCCCACCCCCAAACACATACATCAGTCACACATTCCTTCTCAACACCTCTTCTTCTGAGCCACAACTGGTTGTCAAAAGACTGATTACATCCTGCCAGTTATTCAGCATTGTTGTGGCAGCATCCCATATCCTATGAGTATCCCCATTTCAAACAGCTGCTAATACTCACACAGACCTACTCACTTACTCAGATCCTCTGCCTCAGGCATTATGTTTTTCTATGGGAAAGACATTGCCTGGGACTCAGGACTGTGTCATTCAAATAGCTCACTTCTGCCAGAATTTGTCATCACTGTCCCGAGGTGTCACAGTCCCTTTGTGGGGAGCTTCTCATTGACTGGTTACCAGGTTGGGGGTGCCCATCTCCATGACAGTAACCTTCCCATTCTCTCACAGATTAAGGCTAATTAGGACCAAACCCATCCCCACCGGAGACCCACACCCAGACAGCTCACAAACCAATGGGAATCTGTATCCTTCAATTACCTGGAGAGTCTCTCACACACACAAACACACACACTCACACACACAAATACACTCTCACTCACATACACACTCTCTCTCTCTCACACATAATACACACACACACACACACACACACACACACACACACACGAACCCCAAGATGTCCCCTGACTCAAATTCTTTCAGCTTCCACACAATCTCATTGTTTTCTAATCACCCCTTTGTCTCTCATTACAGATTCATACTACTGTTAACTCACTCCACAAACTCAGATTTCTGTCACCTGAACAGTCCACCTCCACAAAGGGCCAATGTTGCTAGATTGAGAATCCCAAGGGCAGGCAGACAGCTGTGCAGGCAGGAAGCTGATTTCTTGCAGCTGCCTGCAATCCCTAATGATCTCCCAAGGCAAGGAGAAAGCAATAAGAATCCCTCCTGAGGCTGCTGATCATTTAGTGTGTTTTGGCATTAGGGCAAGAATCAGCTCCTGCATATACTTGTGACAAATTATGAAGCAGCTATTGAGTAGATGAAGTAGAAACTGGGCATGTTTGTGATGGAGCTCTGTGTAGTGTGTGTGTGTGCGTGTGTGTGTGTGTGTTGGGAAAAGGAGAAGGCAGGAGACAGAAAAATTAGTGATGCAACTGTGTGAAAGCCAAGTATGAGTGTGTGTGTAAAAGTAGCAGGATGCCAGAGGGATGGGGGCTATGTTAAAATAGTTTTTAGTGCATTGTAATAGGGATTGTGTTTGAACCTTTCAGGTGATGGAGGGGGTATGAGGATCAGGGCTGCCTCTGGATGCAGACATCTCCTTCCTGTGTGCCTGGCTAGAGAGAAAAAATATGAGCTCTGGGCACCATGACCTCTCATGCAGTAATTCCAATCAAGAAGTAACAATTGGTCAGAATTGGTTTTGATTTTATTTATCTGAATTGATATTTTCTGAATCTCCTGTGGTCTCAGTAACAAAAGAGACCACTCAGTTGAGCCAAGTCAAGCCAATAAACATTTAGTAAATGTTGACTTTATGGTAGGTGCTGTGTTAAACCCAGGGAATATGAAGAAAATCACACCAAAATATATTTTCCTACCTTCTATAGATACCTAGTCCTGATTCATAGCTGTAATAGTCATTGGCAAAGTAAATCAATCAAAGTATGTATTAGGAGTTTACTATGGACCAGGCAGGGTGCTAAGTGCTGAAGATACAAAGAAAAGTAAAAACAGCGCCTACCCTCAAGGAGCTCACAATCTAATCGGGGAGACAAGTGAACAACTTCATACATACAACATTCATACAAAACATGTATTCATACAAAACAGTGTGAAGGAAAGGCAATTGTGCAGGTGCATGCAAGGAGACCTGGAGAGTGGGATGTGAGCTCAAGAGCAGTAAACATACAACTGGGGCCATGTTATAATAATAATTACTAGCTTTATCAAAATGTTCTGGCTGCACTTTCATAGCCCCAAGAGGATCATCAACTACTTCAGACTGCTGTATAAATGCTACGCGTTCTCACTCCTTAGAAGGAGTTGGTACTGATGCTGGGATGTGCAAGGAGGAAGAGGGACCTGGAGCTTAGCAGATAACAGCAGTAAGGACCTAGGTCTTGCATTCCGTTTCCTCACCATGAGTTGGGTGATGCCAGAGGTTGTCTCACATGTAAGAGTAATAGATAACAACAGCAATATTGTTGCAAGAACTACTTTGAACAAATGAGTCATTTTAACCATTACAAATAACCACACTAACTACAAAGGACATATGAAGGAAGATACTATTTGCATCCAGAGAAAGAATTGATAAGTAGAAGTATGCATCGAATGGTTATCCATATATGTATATATATATATACGTATATATATATATATACACATATATATGTGTATATATGCGTGTGTGTACGTATGTGTGTATGTACATGTGTGTATGTACACATATATAGTGTGTTCATGTATATACATATATATGTAGGCACACATTTGTGTTTAATGGTAGTCATCTCTAAGGTGGGAGGAGAGGGAAGAAGAAAAGGGAAAAAAGAAATTTATATGACAACTTCATTAAAGATTTTAAAGGAATAGCAAGTTGTACATAATAGATTTGCAGTTTCATATGAATTATTTGCTTAAATTATACTATGTTATAGAACTTCTTGTTTTGATTTAAAATTTATTTATTTTATTTATTTAGTTCAGAATAAAGTAAATAAAAAACAAGAAAAAGAAATAAGCCATTGAGGAAACAAAAAAAAGTAATAGACAACATTCAGGGTAATTTGAAGATCCCTAATTAGCTAATCTTAATGAAAATCTTCATGAAGCATAGCAGAGTAGAAAGAGTCCTGACTTTGGAGACCAAAGTGTCAGAAAACAGATTCATCCCCCTTTTCTGCCACTTCTTAGCTGAGAAATGGCACAGAGAGTTGGCCTTGAAACCAGGAACACTTGGTTAAGTCCCATCACTGACACTTACTGGCTGTATGACCTTAAAGAAAAATTGAATTGGAAGAGGGAGTTTCCTTACCTAAGAGTTCCTGTGTCCAGAGACACTGGAATCTCTGTCCCTATCCTTTATGCCACTTATTAACTATGCAGTAAATCATTCCACTTTTCTGGACCTTAGTTTCTATATATCTTTATTATTAAAGACTCCTATCTATATAGACGTATCTATATATCCATATCTATCTATATCAATATAGACATATATATCTATATCTACAGTTATTCCTTCCCCATGGCATCCCCATCATGATTTCACTATATCACAGGTCAGTACAAGAAATTAAGTAGGAATTTTTGGGGAGTTTTCCAGAAGCATAAGATGACACACAAAAGCCAACAGATGACATAGGAAAAGTTCAGAAACTCAAAAATACATAAAATATATGCATCATATGTATTATGTTGTATAACATCAAGAAAAAAGAGAAGGAAATCCACAAAGCTGGAAAATTTCTACTCTGGTATAAAGGGAGAGTCAAAAAATTTTACTTGGATTTTCCAGATTGCAGGGGTACCACGCTCCTAACCCCTATGATGCGTGAGGGATAAGTATACACAGATATATATCAAATTGTATATACATATATACTTATACATAGAATATAATAGTATATACATATAACTGTATATATATATATGTTTGCATGTATCTAATTAAGTCTTTTGGCTTGATGATCTTCAAGATTTCCTCCAGCTCTAACATTCAGTGATTATACTGTAAGCACTTGATGGACAAAGACTACCTTTTTTCATCTGCATACCTTCAGTGACAAGCAAAATGGTTTTCATGCAGGGAACTCAATACATGTTTATTGAGTTGAACTGAAATGAATTGACCTGACTGACAGCTTAGATATTAGAGGTAAGGCTGGTCAGCCATAAGCCAAAAGTGGGGGAGGAGTGAGCAAATGAAAGGTGAGAGGATATGAAAGAGAAAGCAAACTCCTCCTGTAGGATGCTCAATCTCTTAATTTTTTTCTCCAACTTGAATAGAGTTGTTCTCTGCATCCTGGAACTTCTTACAAAAAGATATTAATCTAGCTACTTGGTTTTTTGGCATATTCAGCTTTATTACAATAAGTCAATCTTTGGTTTTTCCTTCTTGGAAATAAGCATTTTTAAAAGTTCTCTGATTCTTCAACATGAAAATCAGGTTGACCTCCTTTAGTACCAATCTTTTTTGATTACTGTTATCACCACAGAATCATAGACCTACAGAAGGCTCGGAGAGATCATCTGGCCCAATTCCCAGCCTCTCAGGAAGATACATTTCTAAACAATCCATGACTTTTTAACAAATGAGGGGTCAGGAAATGAAAAACAGCTAGCAGAAAAGAGAAATTAAGACACAATTAGAATGGTACAATTTAGACAATATATGCTACAGGCTTATGAATGATGGAGTGATCAGTTTTCACTGCACTGGGGGCTACTAGTGGTGTGGTGGTTCAGATGCTAAATTCAAATCAGGCTTCAGACAGTTCCTAACTTTGTGGACCCTGGGTAGTCACTCAACCTCTATCAATTTCAGAGTTGTTTTAATTTGCTCTAGTGATATAAAGCAATTTTAAATCACTATAGATAGCTTTGATTTCTTCTTCTGAAAATTACCTGTTTATATCCTTTGACCATTTATCCACTGGGGGATGAATCATATTCTTATAAATTTGACTCAGTTCTCTGACAAATGAGGCCTTTATCAGAGAAATTTGCTGCAAAACTACCCTGCCCCACCCCAGTTTCCTGACTAATATGACAGAAAAGGAAAATGACAAATGTTGGAGAGGATAAGGAAAAATAGGGACACAAATGCATTGTTGGTGGAGTTGTGACCTGATCCAACAATTCTGGGGAACAATTTGGAGCTATACCCAAAGGGCTATAAAACCCTTTGGCCCAGCAACATGACCACTAGGTTTGTATCCCAAAGAGATCAAAGAAAAAGGAAAAAGACCTATTTACATTAAAATATTTATAGTAACTCTTTTTGTGGTGACAAAGAATTAGAAATTGAGAGGATGTCCATTATTGAGAAATGGTTGAACAAACTGGGGTATTTGATTGTGATGGAATACTATTATGCTCTAAGAAATGATGAGCAAGAGGCTTTCAAAAATCTGGGAAGACTTGCATGAGCAAAGTGAAATAAGCGAAATCAGAACATCGTACACATTACCAGCAATATTTTATGATGATCGATGTGAATGACTTAGATATTCTCAATTGATCCAAGACAATTCTGAAAGACTTAAGACCAAAAATGCTATATACCTCCAGAGAAAGAACTGATAACATACGAAAGCAAAATGTTTATTTTCTAAATTCTTTTATTCTTTATTTTTGGTCTGGTTTTTTTTTTTTTTGCAACATGGCTGATGTGGAAATGTTTTACATGTATAATCTATATTAAATTCCTTGCTGTCTCAAGGAGAAAGGAGTGCTGGGAGGGAAAGAATTTGGAAATCAAAGTTTAAAAATATAAATGTTACATGTAATTGAGAAAAAATAAAATAAAAATTAAATGTGTTTTAATAGCATGCTCTAGAATTCCCAGAAAATCAAAGAAAGAGAGAAAGAATGACTAATTAAAGAGTATAATAATATTTTTAAATGAAAAAGCATTTTTTGGGTATTTAGGTACTTAAGTGTCTAACACTATGCTAAGCTCTGGGACTACAAATAGAGAAGCAAAGACAATCCCCACTCTCCAGGAGTTCACATTCTAGTAGGTCAGACATCGGATTTAAAAGCTTTCAGCTACAAGTCAGATGGAAAGATTTTAGGCTGTTTAGGTTTCAGTGGCAAAGCAGATGTTAATCGTCTTCTTTAATGTCATTTCCATAGATAAAACCACATGTTTCTGATGTTATACCATTTGCCAGCGTCAAAGACATTGGCAAAGACATTGGCAAGAACTCTCTTCTGTGTTTTCAGTATCTTTGGCTACTGAGGGGCTAGGCGCTACATTTTCAGCAACAGTTGCCAGGTCCCATTTTCACTGAGTTGCTTCCATGGTTGCGATTCTGGGGCTGAGTAAGGGGGTAGGGAGGTTGATATTCTATGCTTCCTCTGCATTGTTAACAGTATGAGGAGTTCATAGGGCCATTCCTTTGCTTTATCATTGGCACCATTGCTCATGCCCAGGATTTCTCTTGCCTCCTTCACTATCTATAGTATATCTTTAGAAATGCTGTTGCTGTATTTTGAAAGGAGCTACAAAGGATATTTGTGGCTATGACAATCAAACTACTGAATTTTAAAACCACAAAAGAGCTATGTTGTGGGATATCAGTAAAATAGACACAGGTAAGTTACCCTTCAAATGTTGCCAAACTACTCTGCCAGGGTTTTATGATGAAAATGAGTAGTGTGTGGTTCAGCACCAAAGTGATTATATAATACTAAGTCATTTGCAGAAGAGAGTCTCATCTATGTATGCATGGATGAGACAAATGAGAATTATTAGGATGTCACAATAACTCAACATGATTAAGTGCTCTTGTTGAACATGGGATGGCTTGTGAGAACTGG